>CM035443.1:86642962-87022962 GCA_020310875.1 Ceratopteris richardii
TTCGTGGATTCAAAAAAGGCACATTGACATGTGGGTTGTTTCAAGTGATCGACATGTGTGCGAGTGTGTTGCAAGGATTGCCTCTATTTTTGCAGGTATGATTTTAGAGGTGGACATGAAAAGTAGGTGCATGGGCAGTCTCGAAGTCTCACATGAGACATGCAAAAAGAGGCTATTTTGGAGCATGCAGATTCCAGGAATGCATGTCTAGGAAGGCATGATTGATAATGCGATGGAAGAAGGAGAGATCTAGCAACAAAGATTGAGAGCTAGGAGGTTATGGTCGTGCATTGATCACGATCTATTTTAGCTTCTATGATTGAGATTGGGATTAGAATTGCATCGAAATAGCGATTGTGATTGGGATTGGGATTGAGATTAGATCGAGGGTGGTCTGGTGGATGAGGCTTCAAATTGAAGCTATTTGATAGATTTTGTAATGCAGATCAGAAGTGCTTGTAAATCTAGACAAATAATAAAGTTCTATCTCTCCCTTCTTGTTTTGCGCATACTTTGTTTTTCTTCCTTATATCTTGTTGTGTCAAATTCTATTATTCTATGGGGAATTGTGATTGAAGATTAAGAGAATTTTTACATCTAACTACATTATTAGAATTTTTGGCTCAACAAAGCCAAAGATTTTAGGGTTTCTAATGAAAATGGGATGTGGTGGTTCATATTTTCATAGTCCCATATCTTATTATCTATTCTAATGGCATAAAGTTCAATTTATTTAAATTGAAGGATACGGAGAAATCTAGACACAATTGGATTGATAGTTTTAGAAATTGGAGGGTCTATACAAGAGCTATCAAGAAGGTTATGAAGGGGCTTCTTGTATTCTTCATCTAGAGCATTGGTACCAATCAAAGTACTAGAGATGTTATGCTGACCATTTGAGAAAGTAAGGGTAAAGATGGACAAACATTATTAAGAATTTGTTCCATCTTCCCTTTAACTTCATTAGTTGAAGTACGAAGGGTACCCATCTCATTTTGGATTTCCTTAACGATGAACATATCTGCTTGGATATCGTTCATCTTTTCATCCAATCCATTCAACTCTTTTCCTGTTGTGCATAATCCTCTTCCTACCTAGGTATGTCTAATAACATGTTACTTGTGTAAGAATCCCCCATAATTCAATGAATACTTTGGAATCAACTAGAAATAAGAAAATGACGTTTCTAATACTGAAGGAAAAAAATGAAAATTAAATCCAGTACTTCCCCAATTACTTCTTCAATATTTGCTTCTAGTTGTAGGTCGGCTTGGGCCGCCTTGGATGATTCACCGCTTTACCACCTTGGCTGAGCTTTCTCTGACTCTTCAGTCTTCAAATCTCCTTCGAATTTATTGTTGGTAATTACTCTTAGGAGGACTTCAATTTATGCAGAGATAAAACTCTACAGAGGATAAAGGAGCAGATTGGAGAGGTTTCAAATTGTTGCTCGCTCTTTCGGCCGATAAGTGTTGAACTAATGATGAGTTATCGATGAGTGTTTGATTGACGTTGGTCTGGAGATCGATTTCCTGTGAGTATCGGCTGAGAGATTGTTTTTTAATGGAAAATATTTTCCTATTCATTTCTCCATGGATGTGTGCTCCGCCGTCGACATGATGTCCTTGCGCATGGTCAACTGTGGACTGTGGAAGGAGGTTACACCCCTTCACTTCTCGGGAGTCGGAAGCTGGAGCACCAAAGGTAAATAATGAATTGACTTGCTGTGATTGGACAACCAAGGTGCATACTTATGTGAGCTCTGTGCGCACAGGCGTCAGCTAAATATCCGGGCAGTTCAGTGCACAGAGGCTCTCAGTGAGCGGGGTCGTGATTTTAACTTTGTCTGGTTATTCTTCTCGGTCAGCCAGCTGGTGGGGTGGGCTTTCTAGCCATCCATCGACTAGAGGGTCCTCCTCTAGTCGCCGGTTGGCTAGGGGCGTTATCCACTTGAAGCTCAGGTAAGTACAGTTATTAATTGCAAGCACAAGCAGCAGTACTCAAGGAAGGCACAACCAAAAAGAAGGCGCAGGCATAGCTGAAATCGATGCCATAGATTTTTGTATTTGAATCAGCCAAAAATTAAGCACAACATTCGAGGGCTTCACTTGAGTGCTCTTCCCAAGAAGAGAAACTAAGTCGGCATGAAAAAATCGCACATGGATTCCATAAAACTCAAAAATTTACCATAGCTTCAAAAAGAGGACTTGCAGAGGAATCAAGAAGTACTACAAGTACTTGCAAATGAAAAAGAACCTGGCTCTGATTACCACTGTTGTGAAATAAACTTCTTCCTAGAGTATAGCATCCACCAGAGAGTGAGTGAGTATGTATCCACCCATCCAAATCCACTCATATATATACCAAAGGTCCATGGGTTGCATGCCTTAATTTTTATCCATGTGTCCTTCCAAGTGTCCATGTGGATACTTTCCAAAGAGAATCACATGGCTTCTATTTAAATTGAAGCCTTCCCTTCACGTACGAGCCAAGGTGTCCTTTGGGAGAAGCTCCTCTCAAGATTAAGGTTTCTTCTTCCTTAGGTTAATTATTCCTAAGGTAAAAAACCCTTCAATTGAGACTTCCATTGAAATAAAACCTCAAGGGTTAAAACCAAGAAACATAGGTTCCTTCTTGGAGGGTCCAACCTATTTAAACCAAGGATTCCCTATTATTTGATGGTCTAAATCATGGTTTATACAACAGTTCTCCTCTTGGATTTATCCACACTACCTACCCTATCACCTAAGCAAATGGATAATTCACATTATGTCCTAGAAATTTATCATCCGAATCCACAAGGTCCAACTACTCCAGTTGTTCACCAAGCTTACAATACTCTAAGAGCAACTACTAAGAGGTAATATAGGCAATCCATGTATACTCAAGGATTTCCAAAAATAAAATCAAGGGAAAACCTCACATCCACAGCAATTTCAAGTCTAGATAACTAATTTGAGACTCAAAACATATCTCGATACACAACTTTAAAGCCTACAAAAGTTCCATTCTTAATAATCCAACTATCTTCACAAGAGGCTTCTAACAAGGATGCAATTTTTCCAATAGTCCTCCTATGTCAATATCCTCACTACATCTGTCCAATGATTTTTCTTGTCATCTTGAGCAAGATCAACAAACCAATCTTATAGAGGTAAATACTTTCAATTTTATTCGAAGAAAGTAAGCACAAAAAGCACCACATAAAGAAATCCCAAAGGCTCTTGTGAGAGGGAAATCTACCCAAGTAGAACTAGATGAGTCATTAGGAGATTATTCAACTCAGATAGGTCCACTTCACATGACCCGAAACACTCCCATCAATAGTGAAAACACGAAAATGTTGTCATGATTGTGGAATTACGCATTGGCTCAAAAATTATCCTAGCCTTTCAAGAAGAGTGATGATGGTTAGCTCACCCTAATAACTATCCAATTAGCATGAGATGAACGAGATCAAGGAGGAGGATGATGTTCTAGTCCAAGTTGTCACTAGATCTTAAAAAAGGGAGACCAAGCCAAAGATGGAGCACACTTGCCCACAAGTGAGAAAGAAAAGGGAACATGGAGAAGAAAAAAAAATGAAATGAAATTCAAAAGAATGAAGAATCAAATCAAAGAATTAGAAAATCAAGTTAAAAAAGCCTAAGAGGAATCCAAATAGCCAAGAAAAAAGTTAGGAAACTAAATGAGAGATTCATCAAGATTAATCGGGAGTGGCCTCTATAGTTTACCCAAATCTAAAGATATTATTGCAATCATATCATGAGCAAATCCACAAATAGCCAAACATCAAAAACCATGACAAGTGTTATCCTAGACCATATTTAGGAAGAGAACAATTAGAATTTGCATAAAAATGATTGATGTCGCTCAAAAGATTCTAGAGAGGTCTCTCCCAATCTTCACTTTACATGCACATACCTGAAGAATATCTTAGAAAACGACCTAAGCAAGACAAGCTTTAGGATGAGCTGACCCAAATAACAGAGAAACAAGGACCTTTACACCACGAGGCACCCATAAAACCTCCCAATGTATAGGTACCTTGTGGTGAGAACATGTTACCCTAGAGCTTGAGAACCAAAAACAATGAAAGTTTTTGGAAGAGGTGCAAGCCAAGAGATGGAAACACATGCAAAATCAGTGCTTTCTCAAAACTTCACTTTCTAGATCAACCTCTAGAAGAAGATATGTGCCCATGGGATCTTTGTTGAGATATTTATGACTACATGAAGAGAAATTGGAGTGTCATGAAACGACCATGATGGGAAACAAGAGGGTAGATTCAATTTAGAAGGCTGAGAAGAATCCCTATATAAGACCAATGCAAGACCTAAAAGGAACAAAGACACCCACATCAACTCAACAACTCAGGTTTAGATCACTTCGATTATCATTCTAGTCCCTATAGAAAAAGTGGGAGGCTTCAGAGAAGGTGAAGAGGTAAATACCATTCTTCCAATCGAATACAATGGAGTTACTTCTAGATTCTTAATAGATTCAAGTGCAAGCATAGCCATAGCCACCACAGAGCTATGGAAGAAATGGTAAAAAAAAAACTTTATGACCAACAAGAATGAAGTTGCAATTGGCAAATAAACATATGGGAGATTGATTAGTCTTTTGAGATGATAACTTTTGTGTGGTGTTAAATTTGAGCACATTTTTGCAATCTATCAGTTTGATAAAGCCAATGATTAGGAGATACTACTAGGTTGTCCATTTCTAAGACAACTGAAAATAGTGCAAGAATGGGGTTATAGTTATTTGTATATGCAACACATGGATGCATCTACAAAATTCAATTTACTCATCCTTTCTCATAGAGACATTCCATTTTTGTAGTGGAATCCCATCTATAATGCAAACAATGAGAATGATTCCAATTCTATTCATAGTGCCAACACTAATTATTGTGACTAAATGAATGATGATACACATCTTTGGTTATATCAAGATGCTACAAAAGAAGGTGACCTTGCAAGAAGTAATGATCTTGGTATCCTAAAATGGAATCCACAAAATATAGAGGAAACAAGTGTTTAATGATAGAATTTGAGCCACACTCATGGAATCAAGTCCGGACTACTATGTATGCATGCATCAATGAGAAAATGGAAGAGAAATTTTGTGAAGGGGATGGCTATGATCTATTTATGATTGACATCCTCATGTCAAAGGACCCTATCTTAAACAAATGTTGATTGAACTATCGTATCCTTACAAAAAGCAGGAATCTATAGAGGTGGACCAATGATTTATGGTTATAATCCTTGAGCCAAAGACTAATTTTATAAATAGACAACATAATGGATGAGAATCATGAGACCCCACGAGAAGATCAATATTTTAGTGTGGAAAGCACATCCTAATAAACCAAGACACAAGTTTGATCCCAAAGGAACAAGATATTGCATATAAAATGCAAGTAGAGATGGGGAAAATGAAAAAAAATGCAATCATAATGATGATGTCAGAAGCATCAAACAAGGAAATCTTGGATTTGAAGTGCTTGAAAACATTAAGAAGTACAAAGTGGAGCATAGAAGGATAGTGGTTCAAAAGCATAAGCAAGAAGCCATCTCAAGCATAGCTTATGATGATAAAGAGAAAACCAAGGTGAATGGTAGTGGCAACACAATGTGGTGAGGAACTCTACACCTACATAGGAAATGACATCTTAGTTGAAGAAGATAAAGACTCGGTAGGTCTACTACGTGAATATTGATATATCTTTGCCTAGATTCATAAAGAATTCAAAGGTGTAGATCTCAAAATCTACATGCATAGCGTCCTAATGATGAGTGATACATAGGGTCCTACATGCATAGGGTCCTAATTATACATATAATGATGCATAGTCTCCAAAATAAAAGAAAAATCAATAAGCTCTTGGCAATAGGATTCAATTATGAGATCATACATATGGAGTGTGTGTCACCCAACATGGTAGCCCCTAAGAAGAATGGAAAGTTACGAGTATGTGTAAATCTAAAATAGGTCAATGCAAAAATTATTCATGATAATTATCACTTACCTATCACCGATCATTTGCTTGAAAGGTTGCTAGCCAAGAAATTAATAGTTTTCTAGATGGATTTTCAAGTTATAGTAAGATAGAAATTGCTCTTAAAGAATAACATAAAATTTCCTTTGCTACCAAATGCGGTATCTTTGACCAAAAGGTATTATGTGTCATGCCTTTTGGTTTGCCCAATGCCCCAAATACCTTCTAAAGCGTTATGTGTCACATACTCAAGGAATTCGTCTATAACTTCTACTTAGATAAACTTTGTATATATGCAAAGCAAGACATTATGCATATTCCCAATCCGAATAGAGTTTTTTCACACTACAAACAATATCATGTGTGTATAAACCTAGAGAACTATATCTTCATGGTGTGTCAAGGTTAAATTTTGGGACAAAGTACCTCCAAGAATGAATCTCGATAGATGAAGAAAAAATCAAAGTGAGAGAAATTTCCAAGGGCCAAGAATTTCAATGAATTTCAAGACTTAATGGGCCATTTTAGCTAGTATCATAAATTCATTCATATGTACGTGATCATTGAAAAACCATTGTTTGGATTATTGAACACATTTTAATGGACTGATGACTATGAAGAAGCATTCCATGAATTGAAAAGTCCTCTAAGTTCAACACCATATTGAAAGGTCTATATTGGACTAAACATTCCATGTTCATATAGCTGCATCAGGTTATGCCATCGGTTATGTTTTATCCCAACAAAGATGATATTACAAAGATGGAATTTCCAATTGCTTACACTAGTAGACAAATGAACAATGCCAAACAAAATTAGATGATCACTGAATGAGAAGGACCTGGGATGGTATATGCAATGAACACACTTCACCATTATCTCTTGGAAAACAAGTTCAAAATTCTTCAATGATCACCATCCCTTGTTATATTTGTTCAAAAACCCTTTTGCCATAGGTAGACTAGTGAGATGCCTTTCGCTTATCATGGAATTCGACTTTTATGTTGTGGCAAGCAAGGAAAGAAACACCTAAGAGCTAAATATTTTTCTAAATTGACCTTTGTAGAACCACGTATAGGAGTTCCAAATGATCTTCTTGACTCATATTTGTTCGATCTCAAAGTAGTTCCAAAGTGTGTGGAACTAGTTCTTCCTATCCTTACATATGGAACTCATTAGAAGTGTCTACTTAAGGACCATAAAGGACTTCTTTCTTCTAGAAGATTTTATATCTTATCAGGAAGCATGTACTATCAAGACCCGACTAGCCTTTTGTAGTGTTATGTGGATGATCATGTGCAAATAAACCCGATAGCTCAAGCACATGAAGAGGTTTCGAGAAGAAATTTCCCCAAAACTAGAACTCTATAAAATCTACAAGGATCAAGATCATATTGTTCTAGCATGGAAAAATACATACACACGTATGTGTCATAGTGCATGAAGTGTCAATCCTTGCCTCCAATTGAACATGCTATCCTGTACCAAGCTACAAGAATGCCTACTTGGAGCAAGCACATCATCGGGTATCTACAACAATGCCTATGCATTGATATGCAACCAACTATATTGAAGAGTTCAAGAAAATTTCTTACGATTGTGTGTACATGAAGAAGATTATCTATCAGTCCTAGAGATGGCACATGTAGGTGTGGACGGAGGCCATTTCTCCACTTAGGGATGTGTAAAAATGATCCTTATTGTAGGAATTTGGTGTCCCACCCTTGCATTAGGATACCAAAATGTTTTTCAAGGGATTTCACACCTATCAAAGAGTGAAATATATGATAAAGAGAGATGATATGCCATTATGGCCCATGATTAGGAGTAGAGCCTTTGCTAGGTGGGGCATAGACTTTGTTAATGAAATTCGTTCACTTGCACATAGCTTTCATGCAAAATACTTAATTGCACCTAATGATTATCTCACCAAATGGGTCAAGGATAAGACTACTCCCAAGAACAATACACATACCATCACCAGTTTCATTCTACCCATAGAAATTGTTAGTGATTATGGATCACATTTTATAAATGAAGTGATAGAGTGATTGATTTCAAAGTTTTGGGTGGTTCACAAAAAGTCTATACCTTATTATCTCCAAGCAAATGGACAAGCAAAAAATTCCAACAAATTTTTATGCACCATGCTTATGAACATCGTTAATAGTGGAAGGTCTTTTTTGGATAAAAAGCTTCATCATGCGGCATATAGGAAAACCATAAATGCCACACCCTTCAGTTCAGTCTATGCACAAAATGCCATACTCCCTATCTCTTTTTCTTCCCACATTGAGGGTTACATGATGTTACTAGTGGACGAGTCATGAACTCTCACTCTTATTGGATGAGTTAGAGCAACTACATGACACATGTCTCAATGTACTCATAGGCATTTATGCACCAAGAAGTAATAGAAGACCTAGTATGATGCACACATATGCAATAAAGATATGCAAGTAGGGGACTTTGTCTTGGTATATGCACTATAGCTACATGCCAAAAAATCTTCCAAAGGGGGGCTATGTTCCACTTATATTCAATCATGTATCTTCAAGTGAAGTAGTTAATTTGGCCACACTTGATGGTGATGTCTAGCCAAACTACATTGGAAATTAGAGCTTAAAGCTTTATCAAGAGCCTCTTACACAAGAAATGTTAGCTAGAACTCAAAAAACCAAGAACAAGAAAGTTGAGGCCAAATGGAGAAGAAGCTCAAAGGGAGTCACTCGAATGCATATCTAAGAGAAAGTCTATGAGGTGAATGACCACAAACACAAAGGTTTGATTAGGTATATCTAGTTGCAACATATCATCAATGCAAAAGCCAAGGCTATTCACACCCATTCATAAAAGTCCAAGTTGGTTTCCATGGTGGGAGTGTGTTCATATCACTAATCAATAAAAGAGCCTCATGTAATACCATGAGATAGTTGTTAGTGGCCACATGGATGTCCCCTTTTTAAGAAACACAAGCTTCACTAATAGGCATGGATGGAAAACATATCAATGTGTGAGGAAAGTTGGCATCTTGATATTCATTCATAAACATCCCATATGTACCACATTCTTAGTTTGTAATGACTAAGATCTACCCAAAAGATGTCATTTTGGGACATCAATGGTAGACACTGTTGGAACATCAAGCTTACACTATGCTTGAGGTGGATTTGATCTACATCAAAGTCTATTGCGTCGAAAGAATATCCATTGGAGAGTTCTTTTTCATATGCTCATTTATTGTATTTTTTGAGAATATTTTGATGGCTCATTTACCGTTGTAAAAGCCTTGAGTTGTACACATGTAAAGGTACAAATATAGGGCCAAAATCCCACGAAATTTTGGTGGTTGAAGTTGCATTCAATCAAGCAATCAATCACCTAAAAGTAGATCAATCAAGATCTTCACTTTTCCTAGATTGTAGGGAAGTGAATTGATTCCCTCCAACAACCATTCCCACCTTCATTTGAATTCAAATTCAAGTTGTAAAAGTCGTGGAACACTCCTAGAGGCTATATAAGGAGTTGAAATCACTTCTACATTACATGGAAGCAATATACATACACTTGTGACCATCATTGTCTTGCTCCTTCAATTTCTGCATCATCTTCTTCGCCAACAGTAATCTTGCAGAGGCTACTGCTCTCTCCTCAGAGCTCCAAATTGAGTGCAAGAGGACTCATTGGAAAGGTATCAGTGTCTAGTTTATGCCTGTAAATTTTCAAAGCATTTGGTTCAGCAGATTTGGAGAAATCTCAGTTTTTCTGCCTCGGGGTCAATCTCTGCGTATTCCTGAAAAATAGGAGGTACCACCGGTGAATGTCGCATTCATTCCTATAGCATATTTTTCTTATTCCTTATACTTTTGTGCATTCCATACACTCAACCCTATGTGTATCACTCCCATAAAAGGATTTTTTCTAATTGTAATCACGCTGGTCGCTATGGGCATTTGAAGTTCATTGTCTCTTCCATAGATAGTAAGTTTTTTGAGCTAGTCGACCCACGAACCTATCTGTTTTGTATCGACTCATTCTCCTTGATGCTCCAAGGTACATAGTGTGTTTCTTTGCACTTATAGCATGCATATAAGGTCTATTTGAGTCTCCAAAAGCTCAAGGGCTGATCTTGTGCCGGTTGGCTGGACCAAACTTCATCACTTCGAAACGCACTTTTCTACCTTCGACAAGCTTCTCCAAGTTCTTTCAGTGGTATCAGAGCTAGATCAAGATGGGTGACGGCTTTCCCTCAATGATCGAGAAGCTTGATCGACACAACTACGCGGCTTGGCAAATCAGAATGGAGGCCTACTTGCAAGGTAGAAATCTTTATGGAATTGTAGCAGGTGATGAAGCTATGCCTATTCCAAGATCCAAAGGAGGACCTACACAAGAGGAGACAGATAAGCTCACACTTTGGTGCGCAAGGGATGCTCAAGCAAGGTCGTACATACTAAACTCTATCTCTGACTTTCTATTACCACATATTAGAGGATGCAAGACATCTCAAGAGACTTGGGATGCCCTGGAGACTTTCTTTTCTGCTAGTACCAAAGCAAGAAAGAATCATCTTTGGAACGAGTTCAACCAAATGAAGAAGACACCTAAACAAACCATCACAGAGTTTGTTACCAAGGTCAAGGAGGTTGCGGATCAGTTAGCATCCATTGGAGAGCTGATTGAAGAAGAGGTCATCATGAGGCAAATTCTCAACGGCATTCGAAGTGATAAGCAATGGCAATCCTTCACGACGGCTTACGATCTCATCATGGATGTGCAGACTCCAGACTTCAACATCTTTCTTGGACAACTCTTCAATCAAGAAGCCAACAATAGCATAAAGGAAGATAACTCTTATCATGGTAATTCAACGAGTGCTCTATATGCAGATAAGAAGGATAAGAAGCAGAAAGGCAAGAAGAAGGAAGAAGACGAAGAAGAGACTTCCCAAGCCAACTTCGCAAGCAAGAGCAAGTGGAAAGGGAAGAAGAAAGGACCAAAGCAAGACAAAGCCAAAGGTCAGAATGTTCAACCTTGTGCCATATGCGATAAGACCAACCACACCACTCAGAACTGCTGGTTCAATGGGAAGACCCAGAAAGGAAGTGGAAGAGGTGGATATGGCGGCAATAGAGGCAGAGGTGGACACAACTTCAACAACAACAATAGAAGCTATAATAGAAGGGACTACAACAATTATTCAGAAGATCAACCACATGAAGACTCATTACTTCTTATGAACCTAAGCCACAAAGAAGGTAAAGAAGACGATCATTTGTTCTACATAGATTCAGGATGTTCGAATCATGTTGCAGGCAACATTGCTCTTCTATCTGACTTGGAAAGTCCAAAGCATAGACATGAAGTGCAAACGGGGGATGACACGAAGCACAATGTGGAGAAGATTGGTAATGTCAAAGCTTCCAATGGCAGGACAAACATTCTGAGTAAGGTTCTCTATGTACCCACTATCACTAAAAACCTAATCAGTGTAGGCCAAATAGTTGAAAAAGGCTTGCAAGTTAGGTTCACCCAACATGGAGCTTTTGTGGAAGATCCATGTCAAGGCTTCAAGAAGATAGCCCGAGGTGAGAAGCATGGTAGGCTCTTTACTTTTGAAGTAGGAGATACCAGGAACATAGCTCTATTCAACTTTGGGTCTCAAACCCTAAGTGAGCTTGAAGTGTGGCATAAGAGACTTGCTCATGTGAATGAAAGAACCTTGAAGGATATATGCAGGGATCAAAGTGTTCTAGGACTGCCGAACATATCAAAGCAACACATGATCAACAGGTGTGATGCATGTCAGATTGGGAAGGCACAAAGACAACCGTTCAACCACAAAGGCTACATCCACAACAACTTATTGGACTTAGTACACACAGATGTATGGGGACCAAGTCAAGAACCTTCATTGGCAGGATCAAGGTATTATGTCTCATTTATTGACGACCATAGTAGGTGGACTGTTCTATACTTTATCAAGAGTAAGAATGAAGTGTTTGATTGCTTCAAGAAGTATCTTGCGCATGTGGAGAATCATACAGGTAGATCACTAAAGAAGCTCAGATCTGATGGAGGGGGAGAATACTTCTCCAAAGATTTTGATGAGTTCTTGCAGGATAAAAGTATCAAAAGGGAAGTGACTACCAGGTACTCTCCTCAACTAAATGGAATTGCAGAGAGGAGAAACAAGACATTGGTTGGATCAGCCCGAACAATGCTTGAAGAGAAGAAGTTACCACATTATCTATGGGCAGAAGCTATTTCAACTGCAGTGTACCTTGTCAATCGACTACCATCCAAATCACTTCAAGGTATGACTCCTTATGAAGCATGGCATGGAAGAAAACCTAGTCTTGGACATTGCAAGGTTTTTGGTTGTTTAGCTTATGTTCATGTACCATCACAAATAAGAGGTAAGCTAGATGAAAGGGCAACAAAGGTAGTGTTTATTGGATATGATTCAACTCAGATGGGTTACAGGTTCTTCAATCCTTCAACCAAGCAATTCACTACAAGTAGAGATGTTGTGTTTGAAGAACACAGGTCTTGGTATGATGAAGACAAACAAAAGGTAACACTACCATATGATCTTGATTATGGCTCTCATCAATTAGGAAGCAAGCATGATACACAGGTCCAGGATCCAAGAAGTGATACAGACGATGACCAAGATGAAAGAGAAAGGGATTACAAGCTATGGAAGTCAAGAGGCAAAGCAAAGATGCAAGAGGTTGGAGAATGCTCCAAACAAGCACCTAGAAGATCAGCAAGAGAGAAGAAACAACCAGAAAGGTATGGATATGATTCCACATTTGTTACAAAGCATTCAATCTACTTGGCAAAAGACTCTATTTCAGAGGAACCCTCAACCTATGAAGAGGCAAAGGGAAACCCTAATTGGGAAAAGGCCATGAATGAAGAGATAGATGCATTGAAGGAAATGGACACTTGGGATTTGGTTCCAATGTCACCGAATCAAAAGGTAATTGGTTGCCGATGGGTATATAAAGTTAAAAGAAATTCAGATGGATCAGTTTGCAGGTACAAGGCAAGATTAGTTGCCAAAGGATGCTCACAAACTCATGGTATAGACTATGAGGAAACATTCTCACCAGTTGCAAAGATGACTACAATCAGGACATTGATAAGTGTAGCTGCTGCAAGGAATTGGAGACTCCTCCAACTTGATGTGAAAAATGCATTCCTAAATGGTTGGATAAGTGAAGAGGTATACATGTCACAACCACCAGGTTTTGAAAACCCTAATCATCCATCTTATGTTTGCAGACTTAAGAAAGCATTGTATGGATTGAAACAAGCTCCAAGAGCTTGGAACTACAGGTTGGTTACATATCTACAAGACCAAGGGTTCAAAGCTAGCAGCTCCGATCCTTCTCTATTCATCAAAAGGGATCACAATGAGGTTATCTATCTATGTGTATATGTAGATGATATTATTGTGACAGGTGATGATCTAAATGGCATTCAAAGGATCAAGAGACACATGCAAGAGGAGTTCAAAATCAGTGACCTAGGTGAGCTCACATATTTCCTAGGTATGCAGGTGATATATACAGATGAAGGAATGTATTTGACTCAAAGAAGATACATTCAGGATCTTCTTCTCAAGTTCAAAATGGAGAACACTAAACCTGCAGGTACACCTTAGGAGATGAATCATAAACTTAGTGTTTATGAAGGTGAGAAAATTGAAGACATAAAAGAGTATCAAAGCTTGGTAGGTAGCTTGATATATGCTACTCACACAAGGGCAGACATCTCATATAGTGTGGGAGTGCTTAGTCAGTTCATGCACTCACCGAGAAGACCACACATGGATGCGGCTAAGAGAGTACTTAAGTATCTCAAAGGTACAATCAACGAAGGTATATTCTATCCTTACTCTTCCGATTTGGATATCAAAATCTACTCAGATGCAGATTGGGCAGGAGCTAAGGATGATAGAAAAAGTACATCTGGTTACTTAGCATTTGTAGGTTCGAAGCTAGTGTCATGGAGTTCCAAGAAGCAACCAACAGTTGCTTTATCCTCAACTGAAGCAGAGTACAGAGGCTTGACCATAGCAACTCAAGAGGCAATATGGTTAAAAGCATTGTATACAGATTTGGGACTTGTGAGTTCCAAACCTCACATATTTGGAGATAATGTAAGTTCCATGCATCTAGCGGCAAATCCTATATTTCATGCGAGAACCAAGCATATAGAAGTCCATTATCACTTCATCAGGGAGAAGCTCATGGCAAAGGAGATCGACATTTCTTTTGTTCCGACTGAAAAGCAAGTAGCAGATATGATGACGAAGGCACTTGATGGAATAAAGCTTTGTAGATTCAAAGCTATGGCAGGTATTCAACCTATCAGAGAATGAAGACTCAAGCATACTTTAGCTTGAGGGGGAGCTGTTGGAACATCAAGCTTACACTATGCTTGAGGTGGATTTGATCTACATCAAAGGCTATTGCGTCGAAAGAATATCCATTGGAGAGTTCTTTTTCATATGCTCATTTATTGTATTTTTTGAGAATATTTTGATGGCTCATTTACCGTTGTAAAAGCCTTGAGTTGTACACATGTAAAGGTACAAATATAGGGCCAAAATCCCACGAAATTTTGGTGGTTGAAGTTGCATTCAATCAAGCAATCAATCACCTAAAAGTAGATCAATCAAGATCTTCACTTTTCCTAGATTGTAGGGAAGTGAATTGATTCCCTCCAACAACCATTCCCACCTTCATTTGAATTCAAATTCAAGTTGTAAAAGTCGTGGAACACTCCTAGAGGCTATATAAGGAGTTGAAATCACTTGTACATTACATGGAAGCAATATACATACACTTGTGACCATCATTGTCTTGCTCCTTCAATTTCTGCATCATCTTCTTCGCCAACAGTAATCTTGCAGAGGCTGCTGCTCTCTCCTCAGAGCTCCAAATTGAGTGCAAGAGGACTCATTGGAAAGGTATCAGTGTCTAGTTTATGCCTGTAAATTTTCAAATCATTTGGTTCAGCAGATTTGGAGAAATCTCAGTTTTTCTGCCTCGGGGTCAATCTCTGCGTATTCCTGAAAAATAGGAGGTACCACCGGTGAATGTCGCATTCATTCCTATAGCATATTTTTCTTATTCATTATACTTTTGTGCATTCCATACACTCAACCCTATGTATATCACTCCCATAAAAGGATTTTTTCTAATTGTAATCACGCTGGTCGCTATGGGCATTTGAAGTTCATTGTCTCTTCCATAGATAGTAAGTTTTTTGAGCTAGTCGACCCGCAAACCTATCTGTTTTGTATCGACTCATTCTCCTTGATGCTCCAAGGTACATAGTGTGTTTCTTTGCACTTATAGCATGCCTATAAGGTCTATTTGAGTCTCCAAAAGCTCAAGGGCTGGTCTTGTGCCGGTTGGCTGGACCAAACTTCATCACTTCGAAACGCACTTTTCTACCTTCGACAAGCTTCTCCAAGTTCTTTCAGACACTACCTCACTAGACATGGCTAAGCACACACTAACCATTCATGCAACCAATAGAACCATCACATGGTCTCTAGAAGGAATCAATGACAATTTCACAAATGTAAGGTATATGACCACACAAATATGTATGAATGAGATCTAAAGGCTAAATTGAAGAGTCAATGTGCATCTTATGCACATCCCTAGTTTGCTTTCCATATTGGAAATGCTCATAAAATGAATGAGATAAAGAAAACACAGATAAGTAGCCAAAATGAGAAAGATTTTCCATTCCACCATGAGATGTGGCCCAAATGTCCATGCCAAATACAAGACATAGGTAGTTCAATAGTAGCAAACAAGTGTTCTTTTTGTGATACAAATTTTAAAGTAAAAAGTGAGCCAACTTTTCTTCCTTTTGCATTAATTGTACTGTCCTTTGATATGTGAAAGAATTGAGCATAGAAAACAACTTTGCAACCAAGTTCATCAAGTTGACCAACTAACACCAAATTGCATGATAACTAAGTTACATGGCATACATTATTCATAGTGAAATTTAATTGAACCATCAATGAGCTATACAACCGCATCTCCAATTGGGACAATGTCACAGTGATAAGAGTCACCAAGTCTCACAGTATGAAGAGACGTTGCTCCATAAGTAGAGACATGTTGTTTCCACACAACACAAATCAAAGGGTAAAGTGACAACCTAAGAAACTAGCAAAATTAGGACTTTCTAGAGCATAATCTAAACCCACAAGGGTTGAGCAATGCATGCATCCATCCAACCATCTCCACCCATATATATACCTCTAGGCCAAGGGGGGAAATGTGAGGAGAGATTACCAAGTGTCCCCTTCACATGGGTTCTAATCCAAGGCCTTCTAACCTTTGAAGTCACATAAAATCACATGGCTCTCACACAGATTCTAGAAGTACTCCTTCCAAGCTTGTACGCATAGATCCAAAGGATTGAAACCTCCCTAAGGGTTCAAACCATAGTCTTGGAGACACTTTCGTGATGATTTTTCAATAAAACCAAAGGGTTCTCAAGTGACTTTGGACCTTCAAAACCCATTCCTTTAGCTACTTGTACATATATTTACACAACATTCTTCTCCCATTTAACGTTTTTTCCTTGAAAATGTAAGTAGGTATAATATGCGGAGTATTCTTCATGTCTTTGATTCGCCTCTTCGTCAGAAGGGGATTCTATCCCAGATTGGATTTGAAAAAAAGGGAATCAATTTGTGGGCTAATCTCTGCCCAAATCATTCTAACATTATCTAGTTTTGCACATGAAACGCAGAGTCAAGTGCAAAGTATGAAAAGAATGATAAGGGTGGATTATAACATCACCATCTAGTTCAATGTTTCATTATGCGCAAATGCGGCTTACATAGCACAAACATATGAAGTAGGTGGATTATAAAACTCTCCAACTAATTTGCTATGTAGGTGCATTTCTATGCACTACTTGTGCATGGACCTAGCAAAATACATACATCTTTGACTAGTTCAAGACTCTAAGAAGTCTCCTTAAGTTGAGCTTGACCAAAAAATCCAACTTAGATGTTTTAGACTATGTCCCACTGTTTATCTTTACTATTAAACAATTGTTGCTTCAACTATCTTGATTAATAAATTATTCTCTTTTTTCAATCTCTTGATAATCCTATATACTAGACTACCAATCTAGTATACATCTCTTAATTTAGGAGATTTATTACCTTGTTGTATTATCAAAAAGGGTACTTGGATTAAGTTAGTCTAAATTCAATTATGTGGATTACTAAGTCAATCCTTTTCATGGTCTCTTTACATACCTTTATACTAAAAGGCGTAAATTTGAGTCAAGATATTGATTCACTTAGTTTTATTGTCAACTAAGTGCTTTATCCTATATTGACTTAGTTGAACTTACACTTCTTAAAAGAATCTTTCCAAGTTCTCTCTTCATAAATACATTTAGCATTTTTTATAAAGAACTAGAAAACTTAAATGAAACGATACTAGTCTTAGTGAAAATATCTATGAAGATCTAAAAAGTGCTTTCACTTCATGATCTTCAAAGTTTCCAATTACTTCATACTTGAAGTGCTTCCTGATCATATTCGTGACCATCCTATACTTAAGAAAACCTTAATTTGGGTTTCTTGTTGAGGTGCAAATCTCATGAATGAATGAAGACTTAATTAACTTGGAATTTCTTCCAAGAAGAGGGAGTTTTCAATTTTTCATGATGTCTTGAATACTTTTCACCATTCTTGTTGGTGAGAGCAAGGTTTTCTCATATTTGCTTTCCATCAATGTTTTTGATAGCATAAACTTAGAACATTACATCATGAGACTTTTTGAAACCATTTTGGTGTGCCATCCTATTTAGGATGTCTCATTAAGAACTTATTTGGAACATTCTTCAATTAACTACCTAAGTATCTCTTATACTTAGAGTAGTAGTATAATAGGTCCTCTAAAGTAATGTAAGAATGTGAACCACGAAAGTTTTCAGAGAAATAATCTATTTCGTTGAAGACATTAGATGTATTCAGGTGCCATCTACATAAGACATGTCATTTAAAAGTGTGTTCTAGAACCATCTCTAAGTATCTCTATTATACTTGAAGTTAGAATTGAATATTCTAGGTTCTCTACCACTAATGTATACATGACGTTGGGCCTATGTCAAAAAACTTTGCACTCATAAAATTTCTAAGTAACTTAGATATATTAAGGTGCTCATGGTTTTTATGTATACATTTCTTTCTTACTATCTATATGGTAAGAGAATATCTTTAAATGACACTTCCTACTTACTAAGCAACACATGATGTCTTTGATATATTACTATCAATTTGGTAAGGTATTTCTAGATATTTTAGTTTGAAAAATGTTGCTATCACGCTTTTGCAAATACCTTGGATTTTCTTATCTTCAAATGTCTTGTTTCCATTGAAAGAGAATGCACTATTTTCAATATTACCATCATGTAGGCAAATAGAAAGCAAATATCATTCATATAAATACATGTGTTTACATGTATGTAGATGCATGCCATGAATTATTCTAGGAATTCTTAACTTCACATGCTAAGCATTCATGCATTCCTTGTTCTTGTGCTTTTTTTTTTGTGCACAACACATGCTTCCTTTTCATGCCAATGCACATTATTTTGTGTATGTAAACTTAAAATGTGCACAACAGAAAGCTTTGAATTAAAACCATCCCTTTTGGACCAAAAGGGAATGCACATACAATGCGTGGAACAATGCAACAATGCGTGGAAGTGAAGTGTTCTAATGCATATGTGTTTTCATTAGCTTCTCATATTCTAATATCAAAATTAAAGGCTTTATTCATGATTTAGTGATGAGTGAACACAAAGGTAATGAAAGATTTAGCCAACACATATTAAAACCAAACATAAATGAAAATAATTAGCTTTTAGATTAACCTTCATCTTTCCTTTTCTTTGGAGAAGAGCCACTAGTATCAATCTTTGAAACTTCCCTTTGAAAGATGAAGAAGAGTTGATTCTAGTGCATATCCGTATGCTTCATGTAGAAAGACCTTTTCCTCTTTGAAGAAAGAAAGAAAGTTTAAAGCTCCCTTCAAAAGGCATGGATCCTCCTTTTTTGCTTCTCAAAAAGAAATGAGTGACTTCAGATTGGCAAGCTTAGTAGAAGAAATGTATGCACATGTCTCTATCAGACATCTGTGGGCACCATTTTGTGGTTGAGAAAAAAAACTCAAGAAAGGAGATCACACGGTTCATATGTGTAGACTTACTATAGAGCAAGGAATATATCCCATGTATAAAGAAAACTCGTTAATACTCACCCCTATCAGCTAAGAGCATGAGAAAGCTTCTCATAACTTAAGAGAAACAACATGCGACTCATAGTAGTTCCATGAGTGCCCGCTATGTTCACACTATTGGGGGTTGCATTGTTGACTGTAGGGCTTAGTATAGGTTGCTGATTAGCCTACATAGGCCACATAATATTCAAGCCTTCTCCCATTGAGGCCAAGTTACTAAAAAATGTACCTTTTGAACTTCAAAATGGCAGCTAGAACCTCCTTTGACATGAGGATCCCACGGTGAGAGAAAAGAAATAAAACGTGAAAAATGCATTCTTCCCAACAAGATAGACTCTTATACAATTTTTGTATGCCGAAAACACAAATCAAAGGGTAAACTAATAACCTAAGAAACTAGCAAGACTAAGACTTTTCGGAGCATAATCTAAACCCACTAAGTGGTGAGAGATGCATGTATAAACCCAACCAACTCCACAGATATATATACCTCTAGGCCAAAAGGGGGGGGGGGGACATGAAGAGAGATTGACAAGCATCCCCTTCACATGGATTCTAATCCAAGTCCTTCTAAGCTTGGAAGCCATGTGACATCACATGGCTCTTACATGGATTCTAGAAGGATTCCTCCCAAGCTTATATGTATTAATCCAAAGACTTGAGACCTCCCTAAGGTTTAAATACCATACCTTAGGAAATATCAAACCTAATGGTCAAAACCCTTAAGTTGGGAGTAAATAAATCCAAAAAGCTCAAGGGTTCAAACCATATCTTAGGAAATATCAAGCCTAAGGGTCAAATCAACTGGGAGTAAATAAATCCAAATAGCTCAAGGGCTTCTCAATAAACCCAAAGGGTTCTCCAAGCGACTTTGGACCATCAAAACCCATGCCTTAGCCACATGGATCCATAGTAATACAACAAGAACCATTCTCTATGTGGTGTCACATGGAAAGAAGCAGTGAATCTAGAAACCATGTGTGGAAAAGAGAGTTAGCCATAAGAGCCTTAGTGGACACACTACTATCAAGTTTCAACACATCAACATCATAAAATTAAGCATTAATGTTTTCTATCTTCACATTCGAGTAGATGGTGAAGGTAACTATTTAACATGCCCATCATCATCTTGTCCTTTACCTTTACCATTCTTTAATGCATAAGAATTTTTCTTCATATGTCCTTTCTTATGAAAATAATGGCACGATATCCCTCTTTCTTGATTTAATTCTATTCTTATTCTTTTGACCATTACTTTCCTCGTTTTCGACCATGCCACATTGTGGATTCTTTCCTTGGTAAGAATCACAAACATTGTATGCATTTCTACTCCCATTCCCAATCATAGATTTTCTATGGATCTCATCACTTAAGTGTGCTTCCACATATTCATCATAGACGAGTATACCACCAGGTGCACTATTATGAATAGCTATGCAAAATGTATCTCATGATGATGGCAAGATCCATAGCAATAAGGCTACTTTCATTTCATTATCGATCTCCATTTTTTGAGCATGTAACTAAGATAATATAGCATCAACCTCATTTAGATGAGCAACAACACTATCTTTGTCCTTCATGCAAAGTTCATATAACTTTCCCAATAGTTACACTTTATTTGATGTCCGTTCTTTTTCATATGTATTGCATATTTTCTTCCAAAGATCCTATGCACTTTTATGGTCCAATACGATAAACTAAACATTATCTTTCAGGTGCAATCAAATGATAGACCTAGACATTTCATCCAACCCATCTCAATCATCATCATCGATATCAACAAGCTTCTTTGAGATTCCATTTATTGGCTTGAACCACCTCCTTTGGATCAACACATCTCTTATTTGATTCTTCTAGAGATCAAAGTTTGTGCCATCAAAATTTTAAATCTCAAAATGTTCTTTTCCTTGCAAGTTATATCTCCTCCTAGGAAAATTGGCACTAGATCGTGATTCACGAGATGTACCTGAGATTTCTGATGCCATGATGATAGAGAACTGACTAGAATGGTATGTAGCTAGAATAGGTCAAAAACTAGTAAGGTTCAAAAAAGGATGACCAAATGTTTGATTCTAGGAAAAATTCAACTAAGTCTCCCCAAAAAAATGGATCAATGAACAACAATGACCAACTAAAAGGATTATGTGAGAATGTATATGCTCACACCAATAAGTGTGTTGAGGAGTAAAAACCACCATTATATAGTTGAAAAACTAAAATCTAGATAAATTGTGCTAGAGTCTCCTCTACAAAACGAGCATATGAACAATGATAAAAAACTCATAAAACTACAAGTACTGACATGTAAATCTGCATACTGAATCATTGAATCCACTTCATATAATCACTTAACCGAAAGAAGCCAATTAGGCTTATCGAGCACCTATGAACTAGTAGCATACATCTCCTATGGTGAGACTGGATAAGTCTTCTTTGCACTGAAGAGGCCCCAACATCTAGGTGTCTCCTAGTTAAGAAAACCTCACCATGACTCTTTATCAATGTCCAAAGCTTTATGCAAAAATGTAGCCATTATATCAATGACCACATTGGTATATATAAGTGGTATCCATAGAAGCCTACATAGTGTGTATGTGCTCAATATAAGCAATAAAATGACATCGAAAGGTTGAATTCACAGCCCAAACACTAGCCAACAGCACTTGCAAGTGTCTTTCAACTCCATTCTTTCAACAACAAAAAAACTTGCTTAAATTTGCGATGGCTGCTCCAAGCATACCTAAAAGCCTTCCAAGAAGCATGTAAGAAGACTCAAAAGCATGTAAGAAGACTCAAAAGCCTTCCAAGAAGCATGTAAGAAGACTCAAAAGCAAAAAATCCAGCTATGAAGTTGAACATACACCACCAAAGAGGCACAACCTGAAGTGCCTCTAGCTCCAAAATTTATCTTTGGACCAAATTTTCCACCTATGTAGTCAAAACTATCCCAAAATTGCAAAATCAGCTTCTAAATCCTCTCTAATTTTATACCCAAATAAACTCCCAGAAACTCGATGCAAAGATCCCAAAAAGACACTTTGAAGACTGCAAAGTAATGTTAGACTTAAGTATCTTCACTCTTACAATCACAAAGCAACTAGGGCTTCGTAGTAGGAAAACCTACCGTTAAGTGGTCCTTGGGAGGAACACTACTAGAATGGGTGACCTCCTAGGAAGTGCTACTAATTTGTCTTCCTTGATCATTGAATTTCTTCCTCATGTGCAACCAATGGTGCCAACAGTGACTTTGATGACTCAGATGACAAGGTATTCCAAGGTCTATGCCTTGTTCATCACCTTATTCATAAGCCTTGGAGAAAACCATGGGTGGGTGGGTATCCCATGCATGTGAGAGTGATACATTGTAATGTGAGGTCATCTATCACCTTTATACTTTGATATTTGTTACTGATGCTTCTTTCCAAATGATCACTAATCTTTGCAGAGAACAACTTCTATGTGATTGCTCATAACATCATTCAACCTATTAGTAGAAAGAAGTTTATTCATACAAATGGCACAAGGTTTATATCTCGAACTACCGCAACCATTGATGGAACCATAGCTCGAGATCCAACCATCCTAAGTTCTATCAAAGAAAGTATGGTCTGTAGCTATCCTAGAAGAGCTCTTAGAGAGTAGACTCAAGTAACTACTACTCATGTTTTACATGTCCACTTTTCAACTCATAAAGACATCGTCATAGTTCATGGTTATTATGAAAGAATATGACAATGCACACCAATGTATAAAAGTATCTAATTGTGTCACCAAATTCTTCCAATTTATGTGGCCTCTACATTGAATATCGGCCCCAAATGGAGCTATCATCAAGTCAAAGTCAGCCATAACTTGTCAAGTGAAATTATTTCGATCATTAGAATAGGATGCTTCATCAACACCTAGCCCTAGAGTACCAAGCTCTAGACCCCTTCTCAATTTTCATCATTTTATTTGGATTTTCAAAGTAGGCAAGCACTTTCCCTTCTTTTTTTCCCATACAATGCACTAAGTATTATGTCAATAATATAAAAAAGACACAAGAAATATCACTTGAAATATCTCTAAAATATTGTTGTATGGGAACCTCATACCCAATAAGCTTCAATACCAATGCTTCCTCAAGACCGACTAGATGCAAATCCTCTATCTTGGATAGTAGACAGAAGGAGGGGGAAGTGTCAGAGATGGAAAATCACCAATGCATTTTTTGAAAGAAAAAGAAAGAGTTGGTATGTGTTGTGAAGAACTAAAGTAAGAAGCATGATGAATCCACTCAAGCAATGAAACGGTCTAATGGAAACCCAAAAATTCCAAGTTTATCCCTTAAATTAGCCATTTTTATGTAAAGAACCCACCTCGAGAAATATGTTTAGAAGACATTTCTGGTAATTTACTCCATAATTGTGCAAGCGGAGGAGTTCTTGAGCTTGAGGAATGTTTCCCTAGCCCTTTAGGATTTTATAAGATTTTTCTACACTCAAATTGTATCTCAAAAAACCGTTTAGGACAAATTTCAACCTAGGATGGAGATTAGAGTGTGAAGAGGATCACTTTTTAAAACTCACCTATAAAAGTGACATAGAACTCCATATGTACTTTTTGTTCTTGTTCATTCTCTCTTCTAATCAAGGGCGGGTTTATTGGGAACTCTTGTTTCTAGTCCATGAATGAGGCTTGCTTGCATATATGTGCATGTATGCATGTCCACGTGTGAGACTCCTTGTGTAAATGTGCATGAATCCTAGCGGGGGCCCAAATCTTGTAAATACTTGCTCAAATAAAAATCTTGCAATTGTTTTTGTCTCAACCTTCATTGTTTCACATGTCTCGATCCATTTTTTGAGATAATAGCGTTTGGTAGGTGATCCTATAGGACATATGAAGTATGTTCTCTACTTAGAATACACACATCCTACCATCATTGGCCTAAGAGGCATCTAATCTCTATTGAATTGTGCTTATCCTTAAAATTTTCTCATGGACATACCTTCTTATCCCCATTTGAGGTTCCATTTGCCCTTTGTTGATTCTATTATCCACTTCTCTACATGAACACATTCTATTTATGGCCTTATAGGTACAACTTTATCATGCTTAATTTCCTACCTTTGTCTTTTCTTCTCTTCACTCTCTTTCTTCCCTTCATTTACTTTCGTTGTGTCTTTTCTTCTCTTCACTCTCTTTCTTCCCTTCATTTACTTTCGTTGTGCTTCACTATATTATTATTTTTTCTTTCTCCTTCCTTCTCTCTCTCTCTCCCCCCTTTACCCTTACTATCGTTAAAGCTCTCTAATTTCTTTCACTTTCTCTCTTCTATTGTTAATTACTACTTTCTCTACCTTTTTCCCTTTCTTCATTCCTTCTTCCTTATTTGTTCTCTCACTTACTCTCTCTCTTATTCTTCCCACTCACCTCTTCTTTCTCACTCCTTGTAAACACTCTCTCATCTCCCTCGCTCTCTCTTCATCGATCTCTCTTTACCTATCTTTGTTCCCCTCTCTCACACTCTCATACTCATACCCAAAGCCTAGCATTCAATCTCAGATCATGGGTCTCAATGGCATCTCATCCTTGCGTATTGGGTATTGGATTTGTTGACAAATATCACACAACAGCACATATTAGGCTTCCATGGTTGGCCAATATACTCCTAATCTTCCTCGCATTTATAGTGTTCGATGTCTAGAGTAGAGTGATGTTGTTGCAGTGCACCTACATGTGCTATTTGCAACCACTTCGCATGCTTCTGGCTTCAGATCTAGCGCACTCCACTTGAACCAGGTGCTCGGGGAGGTCAAAGCCACCATGCTCATCATGTGATGAAGACTCAGAGAGGGGGATAAATGGGGGCCTTGTGATTTCTTGCAGGGCATCCCATCGAAGCCCACAGAAAAATGGATGTGCTTTAATTTCCTCAGCTCTAGCGCGAGAGCCAAGCCGTTGTTCTGGATCCTTTACAAGCAGCTGCGAGATCAAATCTGCAAGGGAACCCACAAAACCCCGCACGACGTTTGGTTCTTGGTGCAGGATGTTGTGAAATGTCTGTTTGCGTGTTCTTCCTGAGAAGGGTGCGTAGCCATACGCCATCTCAAAAAGAAGAACTCCCAATCCCCACCAATCCACAGCGAAGTCATGGCCTGTGCCGAGGATCACCTCAGGTGCGATGTACTCTTCTGTGCCTACAAAGGATTTGGAACGCGCATCTGCAGGGATCGAACCATCTCCAACTACTTTACTCACACAGGAGCCGTCCTCATTCTCGATGCTATTAGAAGCAGGAACAACACGGTGGCGGCCTCCTCTCTCAACTCTTCGACTTTGCATTTTCTTCTTGGACTTCCTGCTTCTGCAAGTGACTATGCACGATACTCCCGACTTAACTTCATCTTCATCGTCTTCCTCGTCTTCATCGTCTTGGTCATTTTCTGCGCTAGTGCCCCTAAGACTTTGTACAATCTCGCGTGCAGGTGTTGATGGTGGAGACCATAGCTTTTTGGCAGGTAAAGTGACCGAAAGGTCGAAATCTGTGAGCATGATATGTCCATCGGAGGAAAGAAGAATGTTTTCAGGTTTCAAGTCTCTGTACACAATCCCTTGTTGGTGTAGACGCTCAAGGCCAAGAACAATTTCAGCAGCGTAGAATCTGCGGAAGCAATGATATCTCTCTCTCTCTCTCTCTCTCTCTCTCTCTCTCACACACACACACACACACATATTCGTGTCGTTACCTGAGAGCGGCGATCGAGAACCTTCGATCTGGCTGCGACTGCCGCAGTGAGTTTAAGCTGCCTCCAGAACAGTAATCAAGCACCAAAAACCTGAATTCTCCATGGTCGAACGCGGAATGGAGACGCGGCAGAAAGGGGAAAGGCTTCTGAGAGGCGGGCTCCAGAAGCTTCGAGAGTATAAGTTCCTCATTGTGTGCCCGTCGGAGGTCGTGTTCGCGAGAGCGTCGGAAGGCCTTGATGGCGACGAGAGGCGCATGAGGTGGTGGCGGAGAGGGACGGGACGACTGCAGGGAGGCAAGACAAGGATATGGCGTTGCGAGAAAGACTATGCCTGTGGCGCCGTTGCCCAGTGGTCGAAGAGCCAGATAGTCACGAAGCATCAGAGAGATGGAGAAAGAAACAGAGAGAGAGACACACACAGAGAAAGAGCGGGCAGTGGCACTGTACAAGCGCGTCGGGACTCGGGAGTCGGGACAAGTACAGGCTATAACTACGAGGAAGAGAAATAAGTATTGAGAACGGAGCTGGTAGAGGTCGTGGCCTGACAGCTCTCTGCACAGGAGGGCATGGGCTTGCTCCACAGCCTGACTTTTGTTGCTTGGGTAGCAAGTCTGCTGTGAGTCTGTGAGAGGTCAACCAGCACATGCCCTCATGCTTGGAAGTTTCTATTAACGTCATGCATGACAGAGTTCTGCCCTCTGAGTCTTCTTGTCGCTCCACGTTAGCGATTCGTACGTTTTTTTCTATATGGAAAGGAGAAAAGGCCTTTGTCGGCTGCTCTGTTTCCATTCCTTTAGTTAAAAAAGAAGACTCAACTACTACCACATGCAGTTTTAAGTCATCAAAATTTAGGTTTTCATTTGTCTCACTCATCAAAATTTAGTTTCATTTGTCTTTACATGTTAGATCAATTGGTTGGTCTTCCGTCTTAACTTTAAGTCATCAAAATTTAGGTTCACTATTCGGGCCCACGAAGCTTAGTGGTTGATGTCTTGAAGTTATGGAAGGAAGTTTTAAGTTCAAGTTTTGGTTGGACATGTCTATGAGTCTCTCATGATGTGTGCCTCTCTATCTTATGAGGTTGGGTGTGTGTGTGTTTTTCAATTCATTGTACTACCAAAAAAAAAATTAGGTTCACTTGTTCATGTTGTTAGTTCAATGGATTCTTTGTTTAATGAAGAAGAAAATCTTTCCCAAGTGGGGAAGAATGGAAGAAAGTAAGTTTATGATCTAGGTGTCGGCCTCATTTAGATAGATTTGAAAACGGACACCGTTTGATCACTCGTTTGTATGACCTAAGATGCCAAGACTATGCTTGAGCATAGGTTTCATGTGTTCTCTAAAACAAGTAATCCACTTGGCCTAGTGGTTAAGTCTGAAGGTTAGGAAGGAGGAGCTCTTGGTTTCAACCTCCATGGGCAACATGGGGAGAGACTTTTCCTCAAAGAGCTCTAGTGCCTTCTAACTCAAGTTGACATGAGTTAACTTGAGTCCAGAGAGACTTAACTCAAGCGGCAAGTATACTTACTACTAGTGGACTCTAGTGCAAGGTGCTAAACTAGTGGTGGAGATCACACCAACTCAAGAATGGGACAAGGTTCAACCCTTGCATGTGATGGTTGGACATCTTTCACCACTTGGGTGGTGAGATGTTAAACCAACTCTTTCAAGAAACCGTCGGGTTTTTGGGTTATCTAATTCAAATCAATTATGTTGTTTCGCATTTGGGCCGTCCTTTTTTGGCGTCTATCTTAACATGCCTTTCGGTTCTTTATCCTAATCGTTGTTAGGCATCCAACCTTTCCTTTGTGAATTCAAGGAGTTTCATCGATGCTATGCTCATTTTCATTGTACTTCTGTGAGTCTTTAGCTTACAAACCAGTCGACCTCAAGATTGTTCTATGGTCTACATGATTTTCATCTTCGAGATGCAAATTAAATGACCATTAGGGTGTTTTATGATCCTAATTTGAGAGATACTGAGTACTAGGTGCTATTCCAAGCTCAATAATTTGAGTGTGTAGGTTGCACAATAGTTGATCGGTTGTACACCAGATGGTCATCTGGATATGGTATGACCCTACTTAGTTAAATGTTGGGTATTATTCCCCTTCATTGAAGTCGAGTAACTTCAATTTGCTAAAGAGTAGACCAAAAAGATTTTGAGTAAGGAAAACAAGCTCTCTGAAACATGGAGAAACATGGAGAGAACTCCCATTCATCATGTTTCAGTCTGCAAAAGAGTAGATCAAATAATTTGAATAGGCAAAGATGAAACGAAAGGCTATGTACTTTCACAGTCAACACTTTTTGCCTGCAACAGAGAGAACATATAAAGTCTTTCAGTAAATAAAGTCTCCATCACATATGTGAAATTAAGTCATGCTAACATCACCATCATGCCTGACACATGTCAAAAAAGTTTAATAACAACCATAATCTTACTTTGTTTTGGTATTTTAAAATCTTGATTCATTAACAGCATCAATGATTCTATCAATTGTATCTTCACTTATGTCAAATCTCTAGAAAAAACTCTCTCTGCACTGTACTTTGGTATTTAAAGATCTTGATCTATTGTCACCATCAATGATTTCATCAGTCATATCTTCCCTTAATGATCACCCTCAATGATGTCATCTGCCATATCATCAATCATACAGATAAGTTAATCATATCACAGCTTACCTTCCCTTAATCACCACATTTAAAAAAAAAGATAGCCATACCACTCCTTACCTTCCTTAAACACCATGTTGTGAAATATATTAATAGATACGTTCATCACATCACTATTTCTTCTTATTTTTCCTTGCCTTCCCTTAATCACCACCCTCTCAGAATTAAAAAGATAAGTTAATCAGATCACTACAAATATAAATATAAAAGTTAATCATTTCTACTTATCACTCCTAAGTTAATCATTTCTACTTATCACTCCTTGCCTTCACTTAATCACAAAATTAAAAAGAAAGATAAGTTAATCATATAACTGCTTCTTATCATCGCTCCTTATATTTCTGTAATCACCACGCTACAAAAGCTATAAAAATATAGATTAATTATATCACTCCTTGTTTCCCATGTAAGCGCTCCCCAGTCATGGAGTGTGAGGCTTGGGGATGAAGCTATATGAAGTAGATTGCAATCAAATAAATAATTTAGTAGAACAAAACATCTTCATATGCAAAAGCTTGGACCAAAACCTTGAAGCTTTCATTAGAAAAAGTCTTATAATAATCACCAAAATTTTGTTTGATTCTAGGAAAGAGTAGACCAAATGTCAAACTTTCAATTAAAAAAAGGTCGCTTGAAGAGCATTCTTTTCTCTTTCAACAACAAATGAAGTTAAT
This sequence comes from Ceratopteris richardii, assembly GCA_020310875.1. Taxonomy (NCBI): domain Eukaryota; kingdom Viridiplantae; phylum Streptophyta; class Polypodiopsida; order Polypodiales; family Pteridaceae; genus Ceratopteris; species Ceratopteris richardii. Next base: position 86,672,370 of record CM035443.1, read on the forward strand.
AGAAGTTAAAACAAGTGGGCAACGTGTAACTATATGGATTGGCATATAGCAACCACTCATAAAACCACACCTCATGATTTGGAAAGGTTAAGACTCTTGAATTCAAGTTTGATTTTAACATCCCACATCTAAATCCCTTTTTTTTTTCTTTTGCTACCTTTGTGTTCCCAAAGTAGATGCACCCTAGAGTGATTTGCACACATGTTTTGTGGCTAGGTTGAACAAGTAGTTTACTCATTCTCCATGTATATTCAATAACTTTAGGGTATAAAGATGTAAACAAAAATATAAGTACCGGTAAGGTCACTATATTTGTAAATTCTTATGCCTCAATCACCATTCATAAGAACATTTCTATTTTAAAATAATAATAATAATTATTATAATACATAATCTCTGTGGGGTATTGAGTCTTGCTCCCATTCATCATATTTCACTCTCCAAAAGAGTAGGTCAGATAATTGCATAGGCAAATGATAAGACCTTTAAGTCTGCTTTAGGTAGATCTTCAATGAATAAAGTAAGACAAACAATGACCAGACACTAATTTTTGTCTATAAAAGAGTAGAGCAAAGTCTAAGCTTTTGGTAGAAGCCAAAAAAACAACACTCTTTCTTCCCCCATCAAATGAAGGGTGATAGAAGTCTAGTAGAAGCAACATGACCAGTTGTCCAACCTTCAACCACCTGCATACATGGGCACATGAGATGTCCAAAGGTCACTAATGCAAAAACCCATGATTTGGGGAGACTGTAGGTCCATGTCTCAATCCGAGCATATAGGACTTACAAAAAAAATTGTTCCATTGGATGTCTTTTATGCTCTTAGTTTATGCGGCGGATTAGGAAAAATCATGTGCCCATCATCATCTACTTCAAAGTGCAATAATTCTTTTCTATAAAAGAGTAATCCATATGCACCCATCCAAACAAAAACTGATGAAAGTAGAATGACTCTCATAAGTGTGGTTTTCAATGGTGTATGCCACATGTCGTGAACAACTCAAAACCTATCCGTACACGTTAGCCAATCACATATACAAAATCCAATCATGCTGACATTAGTGTGATGTCTTAAACATGAATCTCTAGGAACAACTATCTATGCATTGACACCATCAATGATTTCATCAGCAATATGTTCCCTTACGTCAAATTTCTAAGAAGATTTATGTTTTCACTTTTGATTCATTCACACTATGAATGATTTCATCAATCATATCTTCCCTTTGAGAGTAATAAATAGATAAGTCAACACGAGTTGGAGCAATCTACATACATGGTGTTGTAGAGCTAAGAAGAGCAAAAGGCAGAGAAAAAGACAGGCCCCAAAATTTTTCCGATTTGGACACTTCATTTTTGTATCCTAGCCATTTTGTAACATATTTTCCGATGCAAATGCACTAGAGGAGTCCTCTAGATGCATATCCTTGGAGATTAGTAGCTTACCCATGTAAATTAGTAGGAAATTAACCTTTTAGTGAATAAAGTGCCGGTCTCTTGTGTGAAAGGACCATTTTTAGGGCACATGTATATAAGTCAATTATTGACTCTTTGTAAAGACTTTTTGCCATTGTGAGAATCAAGAGCACAGAATTTAGAATTTGTGTTTTCTCCTCTCTGTATCATCTTCTTTGTGAGCTTGTGTGCATGTGTGTTGCTTGAAAAGAGTGTTAGGAAGTGTTGTCTATCCATGAAAGTCCTTGTTTGTTGTTGTTAGGATGTGTGTGAAGTGTCCGACGTGCTGAAGTGTAGGAAGGTCATTCCCATGACTCAATATTTTGCTCATAACTTGAAACAGAAGCGTTAGAATTGAGTGAAAAGACTACCATTGGATGTGTCTTCTCGAGAGCTTCAAAACGAACCCGCTGTTCACTATATTCGGAGTTCGGAGCTGAGAGAAAAGCTCGATTTACTGTTGATTGTTGCTCCAAGTATCGTGGCATGTCCACATATTCTTGACACTTGTTTGGAATAGGCTTGGACTTATTTGCACTCTTTGGGAAGCTCATTTGCATTGATCATCATTTGAATGCATGTCTTCATACACTCAGCTAGGTTTTGATACTTCTCGGATTGATAAATAAAGCGTGAATCCCCACTATATGCACTTGAGGGGGATCAAGGTATAGTCTCTTTCTCCACAAGTCCCTAGGTTGGTACTTAGGTACACACGTTTTTCGCGCCGTTGTCGGGGAGAGTCAAATCAAACCAAGGCACTCGTGTGATGGTAAGTAGCTCTTAGCATTGAAGTGAGTTGAGGAGTTGGTGAATTTCTCTTCTTTGGTAAGTCACACCCATCCGCACTTACTACTTCTCACTCTTGGAGTGTGTGTAGTGAGTTGATAGTCTAGGGATGTTGGCATACAAAGCAATAAAGGAGTCATGCACAATACGGCAACAAGGCCAGATCATTTTTTCCCATAGATTATGTACAACCCAAGTGATTTTAATCACTACACAAACATTGTAAATCCCGTTTTTGGTAGATTAGACTCCATTTTGTGCAAGTCGAGGAGTCCTCGAGCTTGAGGAGTATTAGAAGTACCATCGTACCAAATTTCATAATTTTTAGACTTCGTTTGAGCCCTCAAATAAGCCCTGGAACCTAATTTTTAACTAGGCCGGACACTAGGTCTGGACAGGGCCAAAAGCTAGTCAAAAACTATAAAAAGAGCTAGAGAGCTCATTTTTGGAGAGATTGTAATTGAAACGAACTTGTAAGAGCTTTTGAAAGTAATCTAAAGAACTCCATTGATTCTCTCTCTTTGTCTTGCCGTGTGTGTGCGTGTGTGTGTATGTGTGTGCATGCTTGTGTGCTTCTCACTCACGCACTTGTGCCGCCACTTGCTCGAGGTCTTCATACCATCCTCACGTCTTCCCGGATTGACATTAAAGGAGGTGCTACTCATCACTGAGCCACACCAAATTTTGGCGCCGTTGCCGGGGATCGAGCTTTGAGGACGAGCGTGTGATGGTAAGACGTAGAGTTGACGCGTTGGAGTTGTAGGTATTATCTTCACTCTCATCGGTTTTCTTTTACTTTCTTCACCATCTTCATCATCATCATCACCATCTCCCACGTCCATCTCCATCATCGAGAAAATTTCAGTTTTGACTATATCCCCATCTCCACCTCATTTCCCTCATTTCACTTGTGAGAGAGAGCGAGAGAGCGAACTTGCATGTGCTGTTTTTGCTTGTTTTCTGAGCTATTTTGCAGGTTTTTGCTGTACCATCATCCCCAGCAGTGTGCGCAGGTACGACAGGCTCTGCACAGGTCCCGGGACGACAATCTCTGTCTATCGCGACAGACAGAAAATCTTAACATCTTGTGAATGCATGTTTAGCACTGTAACCTACACCTTGTGGGCACTCTAGATCACTAGAAGTTTTTCAAAAATTTGCATTTTTTCAGTCTATCGCGACAGACACTGTCTATCGCGACAGACACCGTCTATCGCGACAGACACCGTCTATCGCGACAGACAGAATTTCACGACAGACACCGTCTATCGCGACAGACAGAAATCCACGATAGACACTGTCTATCGCGACAGACACCGTCTATCGCGACAGACAGAAATCCGCGACAGATACCGTCTATCGCGACAGACACCGTCTATCGCGACAGACAGAAATCCACGATAGACACTGTCTATCGCGACAGACACCGTCTATCGCGACAGACAGAAATCCGCGACAGATACCGTCTATCGCGACAGACACCGTCTATCGCGACAGACAGAAATCCACGATAGACACCGTCTATCGCGACAGACACCGTCTATCGCGACAGACAGAAATCCACGATAGACACCGTCTATCGCGACAGACACCGTCTATCGCGACAGACAGCCCCCACGATAGATTGTGTCTATCGCGACAGACACCGTCTATCGCGATAGACAGGCATTTTCGGTAAAAATTAAGGTGTGAATTTTTGGACATTTAGGCTAAATTTTGGGCATATTTGCACTTTCATGTACTCATATACTTACGAAGGCCTTAGAAAATGCATTAAAACCCCCGAAAGGTTCTGTCTGTCTAGTAACCCCCTAAACCCTGAACGGTCATAACTTTTTCATACGAAATCCATTTTCTGAGCTCTAGGGCTTGTCGGAAAGCTCGTGACATATACTTGGATAGGATATTTGGAAGTTGACACACTGAGGGGTAGGAACACCAAGGGAGCTCTAGAGTAAATTTCTAACAATGCAAAAGGGGGAACAAGGGTCATTAAAAAAGTGTCTGAAATAAATTGTCTGTCAATTGAAAGATCTACTTGGAGCTAATCTTGGGATTTATGCAGGCCTATTGAGAAACAATTGAGAGCATCCAAGCAAGGGTGTTGCGCACGCTTGAGAATCAACTTCTCGAGCACTAAAGAGCAAGGTTCGGCAACAAAGGTCGGAATATTCTCAACTCCTCTTCGTCAATTCCTAGCTTAGGCTAAGAACGATCAGAAGTAGGAGTAAGTCAGGGCGACGATAGGCCACTATCAAGTTGAAGACTACCTAAAAACTCAAGTTCAAGCTAAAAACTTAATCTCTGTACTGTCGACGACATAAAGGAAAGAACCTAACGTGGAACGATCAACCTAAAAGTAAGAAGAACATTCAAGTATTCCTGACGACATAATAGCAGACAAGACTTGAAACACGAGGAATAACTAAAAAGAATCAAGTGACTGGTACCAATTGATCGGCAACGAGGTTGTAGTCTGGGCAAAGAATTGGGCTAATCAGTTAGGCATATGAACCTTAGATCAGGACGACACCTAGTAAGAGAGAGACAGAGCCTTAGGTCTTCAGAGGCTAGTGTCAACCACACTGCAAGGTCTTGGGCCCAGCAGTTGAGTCGCCACTCTCATTACCCTAGCTCTGATACCAGTGAGTCAGAGATGTCTCAAGGCATGGACAGACCTACGGGAAGTTCAGGTGTGCCTTACTTGTACAGGGTAGAAGGCCCTTACAAAACACAGTTGGAATACCTTAGGACCAACCGATTAGGTGCGAGCATCTATGAGGACGGCCTAGGAAGATCTGTGGTCCAGATTAAAAACCCTGACCAATCCATAGGACTAGAGCACCCAGCTGTCAAGTTTGAAAACGGTGCATACCTGGACAAGGAAGGAACCATATACGTAGTCACCAGTCATCCTGATAGGACAGATGAATTTGGAAATGTAATTTCAGAAGCGGACTTAGGTGACTTGGAACAAGGAAACATGGGAGTGGAACCTAGAACCCCTCGAGGTAAATCAGTTCTCACTAGGATTATCACACCTGAGTGGGTCCCCCAAGATAACAAGTGCATAGATTTGCTTCTCAATCGAGAAACGGACGAAGCCTTTTGGAGATATAAACCGGATCACCCAATTGATATAGGAACAATCATGATCTATGAGTTTAAGGATCCGGATAGCCCAGGCAGAGTGACCTACCTAGATCATGCTTCAGAACGGATCTTTGTGGTGACAGAAAATGATAGGCATGCTTACACTTGGAAGGGTGAATTTATTTTCCCCCAACCAAGATCAAATGTATCCTATGGTCACCCTGGGGCTGGAACTTCCCAAGCTCATGGTACGCAAAGAGATAGAAGTAGAGATAGACCAGAAGTAAGTTTTGCCAACCCAGTGGGCAGAGAAAGAACGAGAACAGAGACGAATAGGGTAGAACCTGAGATGCATAGAGCCCACAGGAACCAAAGAAATGTAGATGGATTCCCTCTGCCGAGGCCTAGAGAGCACACAAGAACTTTGAGACCCACCCAGCTAGTTAAGTCCATGAAGAATTACTTTGACGGCACAGGAGATCCCTATGATCATGTGGCAGAGTTCAAGCAAGTCTTGAGAGCTGAACAAGTGGAAGATCTGTTCACACAGTACAATGCCTTCGGTCTAACCCTTAGGAACACGGCACTTACATGGTTTCAGCCATTAGATGAGCGTCAGTTCAGGAGCATAGACCAACTCCTAGAGGCATTCATTGTAGAGTTCTCCAAGAGTGGCATAAGACACAACACCTCCTCACTGATTCACAGCTTCAAGCAAACCCCTCAAGAGACTGTGAGGCTTGCAGGAAGAAGATTTAGACAATATCTTGAAAGGTGCCCTATTTCGGAGCTACCCACATCTGCTAAACAAGTAGCCTTATTCCTTGATGGACTACTGAGTCCAAAATTGAGATCCTACGTGTATCTGAAAGACCCTAGGACCATAGAAGAGTGTGTACGTATATGCATTGACATTGAAGATAACCTAGGAGAAGAGCTAGAGCTGTCCAAAATTTACAAAGATTCAGACAGTGCATCTAGTCACTCTTCCTTGCAATCCACATCAATTGAGGAACTCGCAGAGAAAGTGGCCCAGAAATTAGGAGTAACTAGCAAACAAATCCCAAGGTTTGCCCCAGTGAAAAGATGCTATACATGCGGTGGTGACCACATGGCGAATGTCTGTCCCATTATGGCTCAACCCCAAGTAAATCCTAGTAGCCAGTACTGCACCATAGAACGGAGATACACCAACCACACCGCACAAGATTGCCCATACAACAAGCAGGCGGTTAGGCAACCCTACCCTCAGCCCTACCAACAAGGCAGATACCAGAACCAGTACCCTCCACAACCATATGGCAGGCCACAACAAAATTTCCAACCTCAATATCAAAACCAACAAAGGCCTCAGCCTGTGCTAGCACAACAACCCCCGGCCCCAGCTAATGTGATCCCGGTAAAGTATACTGCTGCAGAAGAGAACCTGAATAGAGCTATAGTCCCTGTAACATCCTTGATCTCTGAAAATGACCCAAGTGACCATAGCTTTGATTCTACCCATGTGGATAGCCCCCAGGCTTACTACATGCAGTCCCCAGAACATGGAGAGTCCTACTATGGTGAAGAGTCGAACGAACCTAGTTGGGAGTCAGATTACACGAACGTCATGTATACAAACCCCAACCCTAGACCTCAACCTAGGCAAGTGCGACCACCATTTCCTAGAGGACCGTGCTACAAATGCCAAGGAGATCACCTCATTCGTGATTGTCCCTTGCCTCCACCTACGCAAACCCAGTCGGTGACGATCCAAGGCTTCTGCCAAGATTGCGGAAAAGAGCATCTCTTACGAGATTGCCCAAAGAACCCCAATAGCATGCCAAAAATCACCCCTATCAACGTTGTTGGGTTAGTGGTAGACTCCTCAGGAAGCGTCACTTCCACTGCACCAGTACAGGTAGTCACTAGGGCCCAGGCATTGCAGCAAAACCAAGGGGTAGGCCAGGAAAAGAGCCTAGATGCTAGCGATACTGAGAGCCAAAATAAAAAGAGAACAAGAGCTTGGAAAGATAGCCGCGAACGCATGAAAAGGCAATGGGCAAAGAAGATGAGTGAACTTGAGGAAAGTCTACGAGAAACCAAGGCTAAAATCATAGAGATCACGTCTCAACCGCACTCTCACACATTCCCACCGCTACCATCCCCATCACCCTCCATCCCTTCACCCTCTAAGACAGCCCACGCAACCCACCCACCACCCCAAACAAGATCAGTATTAGCTGATCCCACTCCCGAAGACATAGACATGATGCTTAAGGCATATCAGGCCAGAATCCAAGAAGGGCCAAACGTCACGGATCATGACAAGTGCTATCCTAGAGCTGACCTAGAGATAGAAAGAACCAAACTATGCGCGAAAATGGTCACATTGGCTCAGACTATGTTTGAAGCCAGTCGCCTTTTCAATTACTCAGGCTCAGCCAAAACGCAATTACACTTGGATGGATTCCTAGAGAAGTTAGAGAGGATAATTGCAAGATCTGACAAGGAAGAAAAAAATCAAGACCAAGAAAAAGCAAGCAAAAACAGGAATCATTCCCAATCAGAAGTGTATGTGGCCAATGCCCCTAAACCGGACAACTTCCCCTCCTTAGAAAGAATAGAGAGGCCAATAGCACAGCCAGAAAAGGAACCTACCCCTCAAAGAAAGGAAAGGGCAAGAGAACGGGTAAGCCAGCCTCTTCAGGAAGCCCGTGGGCCTCCTCAAGAAGCTTATCTTCCCCCCCAAAAGGCAGATGAGCCTCCCTCGAAAGCTCAAGTACCTCCACAGGTTGCCTACATTCCTTCTCAGGGGATGTGTGAGCCTGTTCGGAAAAGTAATAGAATAAGTAATCCTCCCCAAGAAGCTTGTGCTCCAGCCATTTGCGAGAACGAGGAGAGAGTCAACAATAGAATCAGCCCTCCTTCACAGGTTGCTTATGCGCCCAATTCTACGGAGCCAGACACTTCTTCTTCTATGAATCGGTTTGCACCAGACTTCCTACGAGAGATTCAAGAAGACAAATGGGATAACGAAAGCGAGGTCGCCCCTCCTTTTGAACTTGTGGACGATGCACACGACCAATTCCCACAAGACATCCCATCTATTTACGGGGAGCATGAGAGTGTTCAGTCTCACGAGAGATTAGACTTTGAGTCGAATTCCATACAAGAGCTACCCCACTTCACAGGCCCATGGGAAGCAAAGTCCACATGTATGAGAGCACCCACAGTCATGGTAAGGAACGACGACTCAGTCATTCCTAGGAACACAGAGGTAGTGAAGAACACTAATGTGCAGTGTAATCTCAAGTTAGAAGAGCTACTCAAGGTTAGACCTGAATTATGGAAACATGTAGCCAAACAAGTACCAGAGATAGCAAAACCTCGTTCCCAGGTAGGATCCCATAGGACAGTGCCAGAAATTCCCTTGGATAAGATAGGGGATATGTGTGAAGGTGAAGAAGGGAACACCTATCTTCCCATCACCTACCAGGACTACACCACGAAGGCAATTTTGGACTCAGGTGCAGGAGTTGCAATTGCCACTACCTCCTTATGGAAGCGTTGGGGCAAGCCAGCACTCAGGCCAACGAGAATGAAATTGCAAATGGCAGATGGTCACATAGAGAGACCCCTAGGATTGCTAGAAGGAATAACTCTCACCACTTGTGGTGTCGAGTTTGAACATACCTTTGCCATATGTGACTTTAGCAAAAATCATGCCTATGAGATGATTTTGGGAAGACCATTCATGCGACAGTTGCAAGTGGTACAGGATTGGGGGACCAATTCTTTGTACCTGCAGCACTTAGGTGTTACAACCAAAGTCAATCTCAAGGATTATTCTCATAGAGATGTCCCCCCTATCCAGTGGAATCCCATCCATAGAGCTAAAGATGACACAGAATCGGTGCATTCCATAGGGTCTGGATCCTCATGGATGCATGAAGACACCCACTTATGGATGTGCAAGGTAGCAGTAGAAGAAGAGAAGAGAGAGAAAGCCAGAGAGGTAGGTGCGAAAGAAACCCATAGATCAATCCAAGACCCAGCCTATGCACCTGTAGTTTTTCCAGACGAAGAATTTGAACCTCACGGTTGGGCAGAAATCTTAGCAACAATGGACGTAGCCATCAACGAAGAACAATGGACACCTCACTGTGATGAGGATGGCTATGATATTTCAGTCTTCTCCATAGAGCCAATCATGGGAGAGGCAGTTCTAGAAGAATGCGAACCTAGCCCTGATGCATTTGAGGATGCAAGTGACTCCGATCTAGAGTCAATCATTATGGATCCACCATTTGCATCAGATGAAGAATACTTCCATGAGGTAGAATTTCAAACCCAGAGGCATGGAGAGGTTACAAATGATGTAAGATTAGCAACGCATGTGACCCCAAAGGAAGAAGGAAAGAAACGAAAGAAGAGAGAAGCCTTACCAGAAGAGGAAGAATCTTTGTTTGAGGTCCCAGAAAATTTTAAGAAGTACGAGATTGATGACAGAAGAGTCATGATAAGAATGCCTAAACGAGAGGCACAATCAGGAGAGGCCTATGATAACAAAGAAACTACTAAGAAAATAGTAGTGGCCATAGAAGAAGGAGAGGAGAGATGCACGTATATAGGCCATGACTTGACAGAAGAAGAAGAGCAAGAGTTGATTGCTTTGCTAAGAGAATACAGAGATGTATTCGCTTGGAGTTACAAGGATTTGAAAGGTGTTGACCCTGACATATGCTCACACACCATTCCCATGACTTCAGATGCTAAACCCTCTAAGCAAAAGCCTTATACATATAATGATAATTACGCTGCTAAGATCAAGGAAGAGATAGATAGACTGGTTGAAGCTGGATTTATCTACGAAATTGAGCACACCGAATGGGTATCCCCCATCGTAGTGGTGCCCAAGAAGAATGGCAAGCTGCGTGTGTGCATTAACTTGAAAAAGGTTAATGCCGCCACGATTCGAGATAACTATCCGCTTCCCATCACAGAGCATCTCTTAGAAAGAGTGGCAGGCAAGGAAGTGTACAGCTTCCTTGATGGATTTTCTGGCTACAATCAAGTAGCCATAGCTCCAGAGGATCAGCATAAGACAGCCTTTGCCACAGAATGGGGCATTTTTGCTTTTAGAGTAATGCCATTTGGGCTTACCAATGCACCAGCTACCTTCCAGAGGCTGATGTGCCATGTGTTTAAGGAGTTCCTAAGGAAGAGTTTAGAAGTCTATGTTGATGATCTTTGTGCTCATTCCAACGTTAGGCAAACCCATATTCCTGAACTCAGACAAATCTTTGACAAATGTAGAGAATATCAAGTCTGCCTAAACCCAGAAAAGTGCGTTTTTATGGTCAGGCAAGGCAAGATTCTAGGACACATAGTGTCAAAGAATGGCATATCTACCGATGAAGAAAAAGTGAGAGCCATAGCAGAGCTACCTAGGCCAAAGAATGTCAAGGAAGTACAAGCTTTCATGGGGCATTGTGGGTATTACAGACGTTTCATCCACATGTATGCTGTCATTGCAAAGCCCATGTACGGACTTCTGACAAACTTTGAGTGGACGGATGAATGTGAGAATTCCTTCCAAGAGCTTAAACGAAGATTGTGTTCAGCACCAATCTTGACCACACCAGATTGGAATAAGCCATTCCATGTTCATGTGGATGCATCCAATTATGCTATTGGATGTGTGCTTGCACAACCTACTGGTGAAGGTAATATGGATCTTCCAATCGCCTATGCCAGTAGACAATTGAATGCGGCTGAACGAAATTATACCACTACTGAACGAGAAGGATTAGGCATGGTATATGCAGTTAAAAAGTTTAGACATTATTTGCTTGCAAATAAGTTTAAATTTTTTACAGACCATCAGGCATTGTTGTACCTAGTAAACAAGCCATGCAATACGGGAAGATTAGTAAGATGGTTTCTCCTGCTAATGGAATATGATTTTGAGGTTGTGGTAAGAAAAGGTAGAACCCACTTGAGAGCAGATCATCTCTCTAGGCTCACATCGGGAGAAGCCCCACAAGGAGTGTCAGATGACCTTCCTGATGCTTACTTGTTTAATTTGGAAGTGGTGCCGCAGTGGGCCAAGCCAATAGTACCAGTATTGACATACGGGCCTAATCATCCAGTGGTGAACACACGGAATAGAGAGATCGTAAAAGCCCAAAAGTACCATATCATGGCAGGAAGCATGTACAAGCACACAGATCAAGGGATCTTGGCTTGTTGCGTAGAAGAAGATGAGTACGCTAAATGGTTGCAATTAGCACATGTAGGTGCGTTAGAGCAACACCATTCAAAGCAAAGAACTTTGCAGACTCTAAAGAGATTCGGAGTGCATTGGCCAACTATGGAAGCTGATGTCCAAAAGTTGTGCAAGGAATGCCCAATCTGTTGCACTAAACCACCAGTGGAACATGCCACTCTTTATCAAGTATCCATTGTGCCAGATTGGAGTGAACCTCTAGTATCATTCTTGAGAACAAACACATTCCCTCCAGACATGACTCTAGCTAGGAAAAGGAGTTTAGAACAAGAAGCCCAGGATTACTCACTCATCGGTAATAATCTATATAAGCGCGGTAAAGATGGTTACCTGAGACTATGTGTCCACGAAAGTGAATATCTGAAGATCTTGGAAACTGCTCACCAAGGTGTAGCAGGAGGACATTTTGGACCAGATCGGGTAATCAAGGCGATACTATTTGCGGGCTTTTGGTGGCCTACCCTTCACATGGATGCACATACCTATGTGAAACGGTGTGATGTCTGTCAAAGGACTCAGTATCCTATACGCAAAGATGAGATGCCACTGAAACCTATGATGGGTGGACGTGCATTCTCTAAGTGGGGAATAGACTTCGTAGGTCCTATTAATCCCCCAGCTAAGGGTTCTCATGCGGAATACATCATTGTGGCAACAGATTATCTCACCAAATGGGTAGAGGTAAAGGCTACAACCAAGAACGATGCTCAAACAACTGCCAAATTCTTGTTTGAGAATGTATTCACAAGATACGGGCTACCTATAGAGCTTGTGAGCGATAGAGGCACTCATTTCTTGAATGAAGTTATTGAAAATCTACTCCAAGAATTTTTGGTAATACACAAGAAGTCTGCCCCATATCACCCTCAAGCTAATGGTCAAGCTGAGAGCACTAATAAGATTTTATGCAATGTACTGACGAAATTAGTGAACACTAAACGCTCTGATTGGGACAAACAGCTACACCATGCTGTTTGGGCATACCGAGTGGCCTACAAAACGGTACTCCAAGCCACTCCCTTTCAGATGGTGTTTGGCCAAAACGCCGTGCTACCCTTGGACTTCCTGATTCCTACATTGAGAGTAGCACAAGAGTATGAATGGACAGGTCATGAGCTCTCCTCTAGGATCTTTGATCTTGAACGATTAGGAGAAACAAGATTGAGAGCCGCTGCAGGGATATATGCAGCCAAGAAGAGACAGAAGGCATACTTTGATGCCCACGTGAAGGATAAAGGCTTGAAAGCAGGAGATCTAGTCTTAGTCTATACACTAAAACAACACGCGAGGAAGCTAGAAAAGAGAGGCTACGGACCTATGATCATCAATAGGATCTCCACGAGCGGAGCAGTACAATTGGCCACATTAGAGGGTGATGTTCTCCCAAATTATATTAGCGGTTGCAGAGTCAAGTTGTATCAGGAACCCCTCACGGAGGAAATGCTCAGTCGACTCAACACTGCTAAGAAACGCAAAGAGGAAGAAAAGCGAGTTCGAGAAGAAGCTCAAGCTGAAGCTTTAGAACGCATCAGAAGGATGAAATTACGAAGGCAAGGTAGAGATCAGCCTGGAGCGAATGACTATGCAGACCAAGGATTTCCTATGGCCATGTGTGAAGTCGCAGGAACAAGCTCGCATAGGATAATTGATAGACGTCCTTTCGTAACCTTAGATATAGGACAAGGAAAGAGTGCAAGGACCGTAAGAGCCTTGATTGACTCAGGTGCAGCCACTAGTGCTGTTAAATTGTCTTACTGCCAAGAATTACAATTGACTGTCGATCCTGTGGAAGCATATCTTATAGGATTGGGAGGAGTGGAAACCCCTTGCATGGGCGAGGCGGAACTTCCCCTTTACATTCATGATGAGGCAATGACAGTTAAAGTACTGGTGTGTCAAGATGAGGATCTCACTGAACCTCTAGTCTTGGGTCAGGATTGGATCTATGACCAAGCAGTCAATCTAAACCTAAGAAGTGGACTTCTCCAGGTTTGGGTCAATCATAGTCGAGTTACAGTAGAATTAGACAATGGAGCACTCAAGGAACTAGGAAAGGCACAGACTCCTGGTCCTTCCAGGGGTACACATGAAGATGACCATGCTGTTCTTGTTCAAAACCCTGTGTTGCAGAGGAATGACATTTGCAAAAAAGGAGTCAGGGATGCAACGGAACTCCCTTCTTTTCCAAAGGTCAGAAGGAGGCAGCAACCAAAGGCGGATCACAGGCAGAAGAAGCCGAGTACTACCTATGTCCGAGATCAAAAGTACCTGCGCAGCAGAATGCCCCAGAAACTCAACCAGATGTGGGTGCGGAAAGGCGAACGACCGGTTGCACCACCGTCAACCACACGGGCAAAGCCTCTTATTAGTAACCAACAACACGACGCTAATAAGAAGTCTTTCAGAAATTCTTCTGCTAAAGTAAAATCTATTTGGGTGCCCAAGAAGTCGATGAAGGCAAGCCCACAATCTAGACAAATTTGGGTGCCTAAGGCTTGCTTGCGGGCACAAGTAGTTAAGCCAAGGCCGCAACCTATGCAGCATAACCCATCTACGAGTACCACCAGAATTCCCTCGTGCTCAACACTTAGGAACACACAAAGACCCATGAGTATGCATGTAATCACTTATAAGTGGGTCCCTAAAAGGCCCCATTCCCAAACAGCGACACCGACACAGCTCTCTGGAGTCTCTACGAAACCGAAAGCAAAGCCCATCCACTGCATTTGGCAGTCTAAGATCTGTAATAAACCCCCCGACCCCGATTTGTAAATTCACCCCACTTATTAACGGCATTAGTCTCCTAGGAATACACAAACGTTAACTACACTCACTGTCTTCGTGCACTTACTAACCACTAACTCACCATATACCTCATGTTAATGTTGTAACGGGGACAGCAACGGATTTAGTCTGTCCATTACGATGTTAACACATGCTTCTATATTCTCACAGAATCAGAAGGCAAGCAGTAAAATGGCAGAAGCGACAGGTTCGGGCTCACAAGTAGGGATACTTATTGCAGGAATTGATGTGGATAGCCTACCTGTGGACGTGCCCCCGACTGAACGACCAGTGGAGATGCAACACCTTCAGCAACTCCCGGTGCCAGACCCACCTACAGGAATCACGGAAAGAGTCCATGCCAACTCTCATTGGTTCAATGGCATGCCCGGTCCATTAGGAGAGGCTAAGTATATCTGGGAGTCTAAATGCGAGTATGACAGATCATGGGTGCGTTTCCAATTTTTCTCCAAGGAGTTCGAGACTTTACAGAACACCGAAGACCTCCAGATCATATGGCAACGAGCAGGGTTGGCAGAATATTTTGAAGCCCCACTACCTAAACCCGACCTCCTCCGATGTTACTATCTGGTCTCTACATTACAAGCTCATGAAGATAAGGACCAACCCGGATCATTTGTTCTCCCCTCATTGCTGGGCAACAACGAGTTGAAGAGGTTTGAACTTACTGTGGAGCTAGTGAGTGATGCTTTAAAGATGCATGGCACGCATGTACCCTCAGAAAAGGATGCTCTCGTTCCCAACAACATGAAGGACAGGAAAGTAGTGAAGCTGAAAGACATGGCAGCCCTCACCCCAAATGTGTCCATCCCTCTCCGCATGTGCATGCAACATTTCGCCTTCCCCGGTCAAGACCGATTCACGCAACCACACAAGAAGATCTGGTTTGCTCTCTACTTGGCGGAAGCAGGTGCGCTACCTATTAAGCTACCAGTGTGGATTATAGATCAGTTGTATGAAGCGAACAAACGGGCTTCTAGGAAATTAGTGGTGAACGGATGCTGTGCACTCACACGCATCATTTACCGATGCTTAGCATATGACGTCCCCATTGAGCGTGCCTTGACTTGGGCACAATTACAAATGTTTAAAAGGCTCAAGACATCCACACATCAGTCCAAGCGCATGAGGGGCGCGATTCCGTGTGTCCAGACAAGGGAAGTCCTGACTACTCCTGAGGCATCACCATTAAGAGAGGGCACTGTACCTCCTTTTACCATTAGGATACCCAGGTCGGAATCTGACACTACGACACAACCCACCCCATCGGCTCCTCCGGTTACACCTGAATTCGAGTTTGCTGCCACTGGAGAGGCTGAAGGACTGGACCCCCAGGATTTCGAAGCATTCCTACAAAGCACACAATTCTCTGATGTGGAGTTTTATTCAGAGGCAGAGGAGCAGGGCACATCCTCGCGGAGAAGAAGAAAGTCTACAGACGGTAGACATGTCCATTGGAGTGACGCTCAGCAAAGTCAACAACACGGACAACCGGAAGAAGAAGAAGCATATGAAGAAGAGACCACTGAAGCCCCAGCATATACAGCAGAACTCCGAAGGCTGTATCAGATTATGGAAAGAGTGCGATCGCAGCAGTTACTCACTGAACAGAGCAGCAGAGTACTTATGACTCAGTTGTTGGAAGAAGCGGGAGTTGACTCAGAGTACAGGGAAGGTCTCTTATTGATGGCAGAAACATATGGAGTTGTAGAAGCTGTGCGCACTGCCATTCAGAGGCCTTCAGTTCAATATGACCCACGAAGGTTCCAGACACGGCCTCGCTCAGGTAAAAATATCCAAATTCCCGTTACAGTTGCAGAGGAGCCAACTACTACACCAACCTCCCAAACAGCTAGTCAACAGCACCCCGCCACCCATGAGGAGTCCACCGAACCACTACCACCTACTCCCCCACCATCGCCTCCGAGAACAGAGACAGTGGAAATCCCATCGACCACTCAACCCACTGACCCAACCTTCATCTTTCGTACTCCCATCTCTAGTGCCACCCTATTCTCTACCACTGATAACCCGACCTTTGAAGCAAACCCCATCACTACACAACCCACCGAAACCCTTCCCGAGCCTGCCCTAGGACAACCATCCCCAATGCCTTCAGCCACGGGTCATCCTGACCCCAGATCCACATTCATGGGTTTCCCTACTACCATGCCACCCTTTCCACCCTCCTCAAATTTACGACCCCAACCCCCGATATCCCTCTCTCCATTTCTACAATCCCTCCAGGACATCTTTGCTAGGGCTTTTCAACCAGGCCCTCAACCATTCCCTGTCTTTTCAGCTCCCCACCCCACTTCACACCTATTCACCACTTCCACACACACGCCACCTACCATACCAGTGTACATGGCAGGCCCCACACTAACACCCACTCCTGAAGGTATGGACATTTCACCACCCACGGCACCTCCACCCACGGTTTCACCTCCTCCCATTCCCCCTCCACCAATTTCACCCACACACACAACTTTCGTAGACACATCATTCACTGTCTCCCTTCCCCAATTCCCTTCCCATGCATCTTCCACAGTAAACACCCCCCCACTCATCTATAGGTAATGCATTGGACACCATGTTGGCTTGTATATCAAATTTAAGAACAGATTACATTCAGCTCCAGCAACAAAACGCACGCCTGCAAGAGCACTCAGCGACACTACAGCTCCGCCTTGCGGTACTAGAAGAGGAGAATGCTCGCCTCCACACACAGTTCCAAACCCTCCAAGACGCCCATAATATATTGGAAGTACAGCTACAGAACGTAGATCAGGAAGCAGTGCAGGTGGTAGAAAGTCACCTACGGACACAACTGGAACGCAACTCAAAACTTCAGCGAAATATGGCGCTACTTAAACGCCATCTTGCGGCTGCTCAGGAAGAGAACAGACGTCTGCAAATACAAAATCAAGAGAACCTGGAGGCAGCTATTGAGAGCACACCGGGGGCACCCATCAGCCCATCCAAGTTTCAAGCAGTGACCCCCGATAATATCAAGATTATATTGGAAGATTATGCCATGCTACTCGAAGCACATGATAAGCTATCGGAGGAGCTAGGACAACTGAAGCAGGAACACCAACAAGGCCCAACAGCTGCCCCTACGACCACCCCCTCTGCAGCTTCGCTTCCCTCCGACGCAGAGGCCATAAAAGATCTCCAGCAACAGGTAACTGAATTGCAGACACGCCTACTACAATATGAGAGGCCATCTTCCCCTCCGGAGGCTCCCACGGACGAAGAAGTTGTGCAAATTACTGTGGAACAAACGTTTGATGAAGAATATGATCCGCAACCATTCCCAGGAGGCCAACAAACAGAAGAAGCGCAGGACACGTTCGAGGCACCACGGCCGCCATGGTTACGACAAGTGGAGGAAATAGGGACCTCGCATGAAGAGCGCACTGTAGTGCAAAATCAGGCTATGAGGGTCATAGAGGAGACTGTTTTACAATCAGATTACTTCAAGAACTTGTCATCGAGACGCCTGATTCTCTCATCGGAACTCCAGTACAGGCCATATTATATTATCTTGGCTGATTATAATGCAGAAATACAAAGAGTCACGGGTCAGATTCCTACTTTTGCGACCCAATTTCAACCCGAAGACCTTCCTCCAGAGGTGCGAAAAGGCAAGATTCGTCAACCAACATGGCGGCAGAAACTTTTAGAGACTTATCCAGACATGCTACGCACATGGAACAACGCGCCGTTGCACCTCCTGTACAACCCATGCTACGGTCCAGTCCCCCGCCGCAGGTCGTGGAAGGCATTTAATATCAAGGTACAGAACAATGCTCAATGCAAGGAATGGCTGAACTACCCGTACATAGCGCCACCACAAGGACCACCATCGGTAGCATATATGATGGGGACCATCCGCCACTGGATGCCGCGCTTGAAGCCCATGCCAGATGTAGCAGCGCAAATGATGCTAAAAATCTTAGATATGATGCAAGTAGTGCTGAAGACCTTTAGAAATGCAGCCGCACCACAGGTACGTCTTCCGGGGTTTAGCAATGGAAATTACGACTTGGTGTATGACATGAGCACCACCCCCAGTATCCGTGTGGCTTACGCTTGGCATGCACGCATCAAGTACCTCCCCGCCTGCTACAAACAGACCTTCGAAGAAATGTTCAGATCAGGTTTCTGGGAGTACCACTCGGAGATTTTCGCACCAAAGCCGACACATCTGCTTCAACTGTTTGCTTGTGAACAAGCAATGTATTCAGAGTACTACACCACCCCGCAACCAGAAACCCCCGGTGCAATAAATTGGGAGGCATTGGAAGCCGATCTAGCAAGAGGCTTAAGGATAGGAGAACATGAGCTGGCCACCAATGTCATCCAATATTACATCGACCACCCGCGCGAACAAAGGTCTGTCAGGGGCGACAGACGCTAGGAAGGGGGGAGTGTTGGCATACAAAGCAATAAAGGAGTCATGCACAATACGGCAACAAGGCCAGATCATTTTTTCCCATAGATTATGTACAACCCAAGTGATTTTAATCACTACACAAACATTGTAAATCCCGTTTTTGGTAGATTAGACTCCATTTTGTGCAAGTCGAGGAGTCCTCGAGCTTGAGGAGTATTAGAAGTACCATCGTACCAAATTTCATAATTTTTAGACTTCGTTTGAGCCCTCAAATAAGCCCTGGAACCTAATTTTTAACTAGGCCGGACACTAGGTCTGGACAGGGCCAAAAGCTAGTCAAAAACTATAAAAAGAGCTAGAGAGCTCATTTTTGGAGAGATTGTAATTGAAACGAACTTGTAAGAGCTTTTGAAAGTAATCTAAAGAACTCCATTGATTCTCTCTCTTTGTCTTGCCGTGTGTGTGCGTGTGTGTGTATGTGTGTGCATGCTTGTGTGCTTCTCACTCACGCACTTGTGCCGCCACTTGCTCGAGGTCTTCATACCATCCTCACGTCTTCCCGGATTGACATTAAAGGAGGTGCTACTCATCACTGAGCCACAAGGGAAGTGAGTGAAGTAAGTAGAGTAGGAGGAAGAAAGGAGTAGTTAGGAAGTTAGAGTAACCATCAACCTTGGTTTTGTTAAGTCTTTGTAGTTAGGAGAACTTTTCAAAAAAAGTATAAAAACCAAAAATTGTCTTTTTCAAGTCACTTGTCTCCTAGTCATCACCTTAATCTTTCACTCATCATTGCCAATTAAATCAAGCATTTCAGTAGAATGACCTGCGGCAAGTATCGTGAGGATCATCCCGGGGTAAAGAAAGTTTATTTTTGTGATACAGACTGAGGGGAGAGGGTAGATGCATTCTAGGAACATTTGTGTGCAATCAAAATCCAAAAAATACTAGCTAAAAAGTTGAGAAAATGTCAAGTATCGTGTTCTCCCGCGGTTGAGATATCGCGATACCTGGATATCGTGAACTCTTGTGGTCGAGTATCGCGATACTTGTAGTGGTCGAATATCGTGTATCGTCGAGAAATCCTCATGATACTAGTTGAATATCGCATATCGCGTATCGTGAATTTTCGATCGCAATACCAGTCGTGTATCGAGTATCGTGCAAATTCTAATCGCGATACCTGCTGAATATTGTGTATCGTGGAGTTAGCTTTCGTGATACCCTATAGATATCGAGTATCGGTGAAAAATTTCTCGCGATAGTGGACACATATCGAGTGTCGTAAGGACCTGAAAATGATATCTGACCAAATATCGAATAGCATGGCAATTCCAAGTATCGAGTATCGTGATTTTTTCGTGATACCTCCCCAATATCATGTATCGAGACTTTCACAAAGTGTCAAGTATCGTGTATCGGGCTCTAGCCTCATATCAAGTATCGTGTATCGTGGGATCACCTCCTTGCAATACCTATGCAGTATCGAGTATCGTGAAGGGTCTTCCGCGATACTTGCTGGATATCAAGTATTGTGATCTCTCTAGTTGGTCGAGTATCGTGTATCGTGTGGGCTGAGTATCGTGGCATTTTTCTAGTCAGCCAAATATCGAGTATCGTGGCATACTCTTTTGGGTTGAATATCGTGTATCGTGGATTTAAAGAGAGTTTCTTCGTCAATCAAATAATTCCTATAAATTGGGACCTCAGCAAAGGGCATTGGAAGCTAGGAGTGGCTAAAACGAGAAGAGAATTTTTAAGTGAATGAACCTAAGGTCTGGAAGAACCCTAGGGAGTCGAAGTAGTCGTTCATAGTACTCTGAAACCTCGAGTGAGTCGGAGGAAGAAATTCCCATGGCTTCAGAGGATATGCAGAATTCTATACCAATAATTGGCATGATGTCAATTATTGAGGGTGAATATCAGACATCTTTAGAATATGTGAACACTAACCAACATGGGATACCTATCTACCTAGATGGTCTAAACCGATCAGTGGCCAGACTAAAGAAAGCTACAGACGCTTACATAGTACCTAGGTCCGCAGTTAAATATGCAGGAGGGTTCTATATAGACAAAAGAGATATCCAGTATGTTGTTATGGAACACCCTGAAAGCATCAACGAACAAGGGGAAGAAGGTATTGCTCACAACCTTAATGAAGAGGGACATGAAGAGCAGGTGACCACCCCTAGAGGGAGATCCACAATCGTTAGGGTTTGGAGAGGAGACCTAGTTCCCCAAGATGAATGGTGTCATTATTTTTGGAAGGATTAGTGAATGGATCATTAAGGTCTCTGGTGTATGTGAAAAGAGTTCAAACTTTGCAAGAATGTATTGACCTAGAGGACAATCTAGCAGAAGATCTGAAAATACCTCAAGGTAGTGTGAAAGTGAAGATTCCGCCAGTAGCACGTCAAACTCTAAGAACAATGTAGAAGAAATAGCAGACTTAGTAGCAAAGAAACTAAATGTTCAAGGGCCAAGGAACTACCCCAACAACCCAATGGGAGTACCCATGCTTAGAAGGTGTGTGCATTGTGGAGGTGATCATCCTTCTCATTTGTGCACTAGGGGAGTATTCCCACCACCTGCTTATGCTTACAATAGACCACCAGTCCCGGGCCCTCTACAATATTGTAGCATAGAACAAAAGTACACAAATCATAGCTCAGAAAACTGTCCTGACAATCGGCAGTCAAGACTAGTACAACCTCTCTTGAGACCCTATGGATACCCTCAGAGAGATCAAGGAGGTGAAGTCTTCAGATATCCCACATATCAGCAGCAGGCACCAGCACCACGACCTTATGCTTATCAAGGTTATGCTCAACCACAACCGATGTTAGGACAACAACCGCCCCATCTTCAGAATGTTTTCCCAGTGAAAATAGCTCAACCTGAAGAAAACCCCAAGAGAGCAATAGTCCCAGCCACACCCTTGGCTAGTAACGAACTGTACGACTCATCATATGACCATAGTCAAGGAAATTACTCCGCTTATGAGAGCTCTATAATTGAATATGGACAATTGTACGAGCCATATGCATATGGCATGGAAGGACCAAAGATTTCTTACGGATATGAGCAGGATTATGTGTCATTAATGTATACTGCACCTAGAGCACCCATACCCTCTTGACCTATGAATAGACCGCCTGCACCTAGAGGACCATGTTACAGATGTAGAGGTGATCATTTTATCAGAGAATGTACATTACCAAACCCACCACCGCCACAGCGAGTCTGGGAAGGATACTCTAGTGATTGTGGTAAAGAGCACATTTTCAGAGATTTCCCCAACAACCCCAAAAAAGTTAACTCGAACGTGCAGATCAACATGATAGAAGTGATAAAGTCGTCAGGGAGTGACAAGGAGTACACTGTGCCATTGAAAGCAATAACAAGAGCGAAAGCTAGAGAGACCCCAGGAAAAACTGGAGAGAATGATCGAGTTGACAGAGAAGTGAATATACCTACACCCCAAGTAGTTGAAGACTTGGAAGAGCCTGGAAAAAGTATCACAAGTAAACGTAGAGACAGGATGAAGGAAAAATCATAGAGACAGGATGAAGGAAAAGAAACTACAACAAAAGAAGGAGAATGAAAAGAATGAACTAGATCAAGAAGAAAAACAAAAACTTGAAGGAGAAAATCAAAAAGGAAAGTATAAAAAAGAGGAGGTAGGATGAGTTTTAGCAAACCCCATGACAAAAGAGTTAGCCATGTGGATTCAGGCGTACCAGGCACGAATAAGAGCAGGAACAACCATTGAACAACATGAAAAAGAATATCCTAGAGGTGACTTAGAGAAAGAAAGGTTGGAGATATGCAAAAAATTAATTGAAGTAGCTCAATAGACCCTAGAAAAACCTGTTCTTTGACTACCCAATTCATGAATTCTCGAAAAAGAATTCCAAGAGAGTGTCATCCCTAATGATCCCGAGAAAGGAAAGGAAGGTGAGACATGTAATGGAAATTACTGCTAGGATAAAAGAGAAGGATCCGTTGTCCCCGAAGTAGATGGGGAATGGCCAAAAGACTTGTGGGCAAGAGTCCAAGAAGATAGATGGAAGAAAGTGGAAGGAATTGAACCACCCTTTGAGGAGCTAGAAGCAGAAGGTGAATTGGAAGACTCAATACCTAAGCTGAATTCAGAAGGATTATTACAATTTGACAAGAGCGACAAGGAGGATGACAGTGTGAAGCCTTTGCCAAATTACGCAGGGAATATGAACATAATTCTGAATTATATTGCATTCCTTCAATAAGGAAAAAAGAGCAGAACCCATCAATCCAAACATCGGACATCATACAACATCTTAGAAAGGTAAAAATCCCTTGTACTCTGACATTGGAAGAAACTTTTGAAGATAAAACCACATTTGAAGGAGAAGATAACTAGTCAATTGGAGACCAAGTCAGAAGAGAAGGAGATGCCTGATGAAGTGACCACAATCAAAATCCCAGTCGATAAGGTTGGAGATTTCAGCGAGGGAGATGAAGGAAACACATGCCTTCCAATTACTTATAGGGGTTACACCACTAAAGCTATCTTAGATTCTGGAGCTAGAGTAGGAATCGCTACTAAAGAAATATGGGAGAAATGGGGAAAACCAGCTTTAAGACCAACACGCATGAAGATACAAATGGCAGATGGACACACTGAATGACCCTTGGGATTATTGGAAAGAGTAACTTTTACTACCTGCGGAGTTGAATTCAAGCACACCTTAGCGATCTATCAATTTGACAGGGCTAGCAATTATGAGATGATACTTGGAAGACCCTTCATGAGACAGCTGAAGGTAGTGCAAGATTGGGGAAAAGACGCGGTATACTTACAACATGAAGGAACCATGACCAGAATTAATCTCCACACATACACATATCAAGATGTTCCCCCCTTGCAATGGAATCCTATTCATAGGTAGGAGGACGACTAGTCGATTCATAGTATAGGTTCAAGTGACCAATCGTGGATGAATGAGGACACTCATCTATGGATATGCCAGACTGCGAAAAAGGAAGAGGAAAGAAAGAAAGGATGGTAGCAAAGGCAAGGAGTCGCTAGGTCTGTACAAGATCCAACTTACATGCCTCAAATATTCCTAGATGAAGAATTTGCACCTCATGGTTGGATGGAGATTTTAGCCACTCTGGATGTGTGTGTAAACGAAGAAGTGATAACCATGAATGAATGCATTGACGAGGAAGGATATGACATAAGCCTATATGTGGTAGTTTTTCAAGAGGCGGAAGAGGGAGAAGTAATTGAAAAGGAATGGAAGGAGGATTATGAGAGCATTGAAATGGAGCAGGAACAAATGGAGGCAGAAAGTGGACATCAAAGAGCAAGTGTCATAACTAGTAAACTAAATCAAGAAATGACACAGGAAGAAGAGCTGGGATTAGATAAAGAAAAAGATGAAGGAGAAAACAAGCCTCAAGATCAATTTGAAGTGCCTGCCCACTTCAAAAAATATGAAGTAGAAGAGAGGAAAATTGCTATCCAAATGCCAAAACGAGAAGCACAACCAGGAATAGCATATGACAACAAAGAACAAACCAAGAAAATAGTAGTAACCTTAGAGGAAGGAGAAGAACGATGTACTTTTATAGGATAGGATGTCTCAATGGCAGAAGAACAAGAGTTAATACGACTCATAAGAGAATATAGGGATGTCTTTGCTTGGAAATATAAGGATTTGAAAGGAGTAGATCCTTCTATTTGTGCCCATAGAATCCCTATGACATCCGAAGCCAAACCTTCCAAACAAAGACCATACACAAATAACAATGTGTACTCAACAAAAATTAAGGAAGAGATAGATAAGTTATTAGATGCTGGGTTCATTTATGAGATTGAACACACAGAATGGGTGTCACCTTTGGTGGTCATACCAAAAAAGAATGGCAAGTTAAGGGTATGCATTAACTTGAAAAAAGTAAATGCTGCCACCATTAGAGATAGTTACCCATTACCCATCGCTTATCATCTTTTGGAAAGAGTGGCGGGGAAGGAAGTTTATAGTTTTCTCAATGGCTTTTCAGGGTATAATCAGGTAGCGATTGCTCCTGAGGATCAACATAAAACAACCTTTGCAACTGAATGGGGAGTGTATGCCTTTAGGGTTATGCCTTTTGGTCTAACCAATGCCCCAACCACTTTCCAAAGATTGATGTGCCATGTATTCAAAGAGTTCTTGAGAAAAAGCATGGAAGTATACGTAGATGATTTATGCACTTATTCAGCCATACGATTAGAACATATCCTGGAACTAGGAAAGATTTTTGCCAAATGTCGACAATATAGAGTGTGCCTCAATCCAGAAAAGTGTGTCTTCATGGTTCGACAAGGAAAGATATTAGGACATATTGTCTCTAAAAATGGAATTTCCAGAGATGAAGACAAAATCAAAGTGATTCTGGATTTGCCAAGACCGAAGACTGCTAAAGAAGTGCAAGCATTTATGGGACACTACGGATACTACCGTAGATTTATACACATGTATGCCATAATTGCTAGACCTCTTTATGCATTATTGTCTCAATTTACTTGGATAGAAGAATGTGAAAAGGCCTTTAACGAATTAAAGAGTTGATTAAGTTCAACACCAATCCTTTGAGTGCCTAATTGGAGCAAACCATTTCACATTCATGTAGATGCTTCCAAGTTTGCCATTGGTTGCATCTTAGCTCAACCCGCGGATACAGGGAAGTTAGACCACCCTATAGCCTATGCCAGTAGACAATTGAATCAAGCTGAGTGCAATTATACCACGACTGAGAGAGAGGGGTTAGGAATGGTTTACGCAGTGAAGAAGTTTCGACACTACTTATTGACAAATAAATTCAAATTCTTCATCGATCATCAAGCTCTACTGTACTTAGTCAATAAGCCTTGTAATACGGGACGACTAGTACGATGGTTTCTATTGTTGATGGAATTTGATTTTGAAGTAGTGGTCAAGAAAGGGAATATGCACATTAGAGCAGATCACTTATCGCGAATGACACATGGAGAACCCCCCACAGGAGTACCAGATGATCTGCCAGACACTTACCTTTTTAATCTTGAAGTATGTCCCCAATGGGCAGAAAAGTGGATCCCTATCCTTACATATGGACCTAAACATGGGATCACACCAAACCGAAACCAAGATCTATGGAAGACTAAAAACCTTCATATCATTGCTGGAAGTTTATATCACCAAGACTCAAGTGGATTACTCATGAGATGCATGGAAGAAGAGGAACAAGAAATGTGGCTTCAAAAAGCACATGTAAATCAATGGAAAACTCATTTAAATGCTAATGGTACATGGAAAACACTGAAGAGATTAGGCATATATTGGCCAACCATGTAGAGGGATACACATAACTATGTATCAGCATGCCCAACTTGTAAAGAAGAAAATCCAAAAGAGAACTCTACTCTATGCTACTCCACATTAGTTCCAAGATGGAGCATGCCTCTGGTTAAATTCTTGAGGACCCAAGAGTACCCAGAAGGAGCTACTCTGGCGAGGAAACATGCACTCACAGAGCAGAGCAAAGACTATGTTCTTATAGGAAAACAGCTCTTCAAGCAAGGAAGAGACAATAATTTACGAATGTGCATTCATGAAGACGAGTATCTTGCTATTTTAGAGATCGCACATACAGGAGCAGCAAGAGGACATTTTTCTGCAAATAAAACTGCAAAAATGATTCTCTTTGTAGGAATGTGGTGGCCAACTCTACATCAAGATGCAACCACATATGTTCAACGATGTGACACATGCCAACGAACAAAATATCCTATTAGAAGAGATGAAATGCCATTGAAACCCATGATGAGTGCCAGAGCCTTTACTAAATGGGGAATAGACTTCATAGGACCTATTAACCCACCAGCTAAAGGATCCCATGCCGAGTATATAAACGTAGCCACAGACTATTTGACGAAATGGGTTGAAGCCAAAGCAACCAATAAGAACGATGCGAGGACTACGGCCAAGTTTCTCTTTGAGAACGTATTCACTAGATTTGGATTGCCTATAGAAATTGTGAGTGATAGAGGCACACACTTTGTGAATGAAGTGATAGAAGCCCTACTGAATGAATTCTTAGTAATTCATAAGAAATAAGCCCCATATCACCTACAAGCCAATGGACAAGCCAAAAGTTCAAACACAAATCTTATGTACAGTCCTCACTAAGATTGTTAACAATGGTAGATCTGATTGGGATAAGCAATTACATCATGCTTTATGGGCATTCCGAGTAGCCTACAAAAAAGCCATAGGAACTACTCCTTTTAATTTAGTGTATGGACAGAATGCCATCTTGCCAATTGATTTCTTAGTACCCACTCTCAGAGTAGCAACAACTAAGAGTGGACCGGACATGAATTATCAGCTCAATTGGATCAAATAGAAAAGTTACACGAAATAAGGTTACAAGCTATAGCAGGGATTTATGCTGCTAAAAGGCGTCAGAAGGCATATTTTGATGCTCATATTAAAGACAAAAGATTGAAGGAAGGAGATTTAGTTTTGGTCTATACTTTGAAACAACATGCAAAGAAACTGGAGAAAAGAGTATATGGCCCATTGATCATCAATCGTATATCTACTAGTGGAGCTATTAGCTTAGCAACCCTAGATGGAGAAGTATTGCCTAACTATATCAGTGGTTGCCGAGTAAAAAAATATCTAGAGCCATTGACCGAAGAGATAATGTCACGACTAATAATGGGTAAAAATAGGCACAGAGAGGAAGAAAGAATACGAGAAGAAGCCAGACAAGAAGCGCTAGAACGAATCAGGAAACGAAAAGAGTGGATGAGAGAGAGAGAGAGACGAGAGATATCGACAAGGAGAGGAACTCATCCCAATGGCTAACTTTAGAACCACTGAAAACCTATGACAGCAAATAAAGCAACCTTATTTGAACTTAGGTGAACAGAAGAGTACCACTTAGTGGATGCTCTCATTGACATAGGAGCAGCCATAAGCTGTATTAAGTCTTCATTGACCCAGAAAATCAAGGAAGAATTGTGCCCATCCAAAGCACAACTGATTGGAATAGGAGGAAAAGTTACTCAATGTAGAGGCGAGATTACCTTACCTCTACATCTCGAAAACAATACGATGAAATAGAAACTCTTAGTATGTCATGATCAGGACTTATTAGAAGAGCTCGTGCTAGGTCAAGATTGGATATATGAATATGAAGTGACTATTCAATTGGCCCTAGGATACATCTCGGCCAAGATAGGACATCACGAGGTATTCAGCATGTTAGATGAACGACCGATCAAAGACAAATGCATAGACCCGAGAGATCACTCAAACGAGCACTATGATGAATGTATGTTCACTCACACTATGGAAACCCCACCATCAAGTACTTCATGTGAGAATGCACCAAATCTCGCTTTCACACAATCTCCTAGTCCAGTAAATCACCTGATTGGTGTCTTATCCAATAAAAGCCTCAGTGAGGAACCAAGCACAAGAGGGACTAGTCAGCAAGACTATCAAAAACTTGCACACATTAGAATATACCCCGTTCCTTACACTAGACAGGCTTGGATCAGAAAAGATTAAGTGACAGCATATCTTGAACAACAACAGAACTGCTCTTGACATTGGAAACAACAACAGAATAAGAATGCAAGTCACGTCGGACACCCAGGTCCACCAAGGATTACGAAAAGCATGGGTATTGAAGAAGGTGATAACCGCACAGCCGACCCGAACGCAAATATGGATTCCCAAGTCATGCGCCCAAGTGACAATCATCAAAAAGGACAAGTCAAGGCACAAGGAGAATCAATACAATCTAAAGGCAAAACAACAGAAAACAAACAACTACAGGACAAAGCAGAAGTCTAAATATGTAACAAAAATCATTCAAAAATTCAAAAGGCAGACGAAGCAAAAGTACAACATAAGAAGCACTACATTCACCAAAAATGCTAGAAATACAGGCTACCCAAATGGAGTAAAGCAAATTTGGATGCCGAAAGGCAAAACAATCTGCATGCATCAACCAAATAATTGAGTTTGCACACATCTGGAGTCACAAGAGTCCAATGTATGCATAATAGGGCCACATTACAAGGCCAAGCATTCGGCACATTCTTCTTCTACTTTTGGATAGTGAAGTACATTTCCCTCTTGGGAAATAAGAGAGCACTTGTAAAATAATCCAAAAGAAATAACCAATGATTCAATAACTGCTTCGGCTATGGACTAACATTTCTGTTTTCTTTCAGACACAAACATAAAAAAAATATATAAATAAGTATGAAAAAATCCTAGGTATTACCTTTCTCACACCTATGAAGGATAAGTGAAGGATGATTCTTGATCCTAGCTTGCCACTAATTACTGATATATATAGTGCAGATGGCATCTTCTAATTCTGAGGCTACGCAAGAGGAAGAGATCCTTCTTCTTCCTTTGGAATCAATTACGAAGGCCAGAGGTCATTGGTTTCTTGATGATCAACCAGTGTCTGAGCTTCTTTTCATGGCCACCATTAAGATAATGGATAAGGATCACTACTTCCCTATCATGTCTCAAAATTTCCAGACTATCATACAAGGATTACCACACATGACGGATGTCTGGACAAGAGCTGGCATTGATGCGTTCCTAAGACTTCCAATATATCTGCCAGCTTTTTAGAGATGTACACAAGTGATGAATACACTACAGTCTGCATCAGATAAGCCATCAGTCCCAGAAACAAGAGTGCTTGACAAAGTAGGTACATGGAAACCAATCAGATTCACTCATGAGCTAATCAACAGAGCTTTTGGATGGAATCAAGATGGCCTCACCAATGTTAAAGATGAATGTCACGACCCAGAAAAGAGAACCTTTTTAGAAATCAACAAAACCGATATTGAAGACTCCGTTCGATTGGTACACCAACATTTTTGTTTTCCTAGTATGCATAGATATACAACACCTCAGAAAATTGTTGTGCAATTACTTTCACATGCTATGAAGCAAGTTGGAAATAAAGTAAATATGACTCCATATATTCAAGACCGACTATTCGAAGCGAAGAAGAAGTGGAGTCAGAAGAAATATTTTAATGGAAGTTCGGCATTGACCTTACTCATTTATGAGGCACTCGAAATGAAGGATTGCTTACACTTGATGCCAACTTCAACCGCGATGGCAAAGTATGTAAAGTTAGCGACAATTCCAAAGAAAAAGAAAACAGTCATCTCCATCGAAGAAGTGGGAACCAGTTCAAAGAAACCCATGAGAGGGACTAAACGCATTAGAGAGGAAGAAGCTCAAGAGACACCACAATCAAAGAGGACCCATACATTGCCAAAGATTCCTTTGACATAACAACCAATCACAAAAAGAGACCTCTCCGTAGCTCTAAAAGAGACGCATATGTATATGCAGGGCCAAGTGAACTTAGATGTTCAAGGACATCAATACAGACAGGCAAGCCAAGGAAGACAACAAAAGAGTAAAGAACACACCCCATAACAAACTGCCAGATATAAAGCACTGGGATTAGAAGATTCGAGCTCTAATGAGGAATCGAGCCCTGAGAAAGACACATTAGACACTGACATAAGAACATAAATGAACAATGAGGAATGGACAGAGTTGAATCAGGTCGAGGTCACACCTGACAATCAACAGCCATAGGCAAGGAACCCAGACGCATCCACTGAACAAGTCCATGTTATTCAATTGAATGATCAGTCAAAAATCAGCATCAAGGAAGCTCCAATAACCAATAACGATGCAATGCAACCGATAAAAGAGGAAATACAAACACATATGGACAAAGAAGACAATTTACAACAAAATAAGGAACAAGTTGTGATTGAAGTAGCTGATGATACACCACAAGGTAAGATTGACCACAGGGAGGCTGAGCCACGGATACACCTCCATATTCGGCAGCCCCATGATACTACGCTACATGTGGCGCAGGGGAAAGATGTTACCACGGGTGAAGAACCTAGTATCCCTACCACATGGTTAAATGTTGATGTTACTCAATTAAAACCCGTAGTCAAGCAGATGATACAAACGGCCATGGATACACAACAACAAATGATGGAAACGGATGCAGATTACGACAAGGCCATGTGGGAAAAGAATCAATTTCAAGTAATGAGTGAGCAATTGTCCGCACATCTCATCTAAGCCCAACAAGAGGTTTCAGGCAAGGAAACGGAGATAATCGCAGTCAAAGAACAATATAATACATTGATGAAGCAACATTATCAGCTCGAGACACAACTGACGGATTTACAAAGACAACATGAAGCTAGTGAAGCAGACAAAGAGAGAATGAAAGCTAGAAGCAATCTGCTCGAAACACAATTAAAAGTATACATGGAGGAAAATGATAACTTACGTAGCAGAAATAAAGAACTGATGAAGGAATTATTGTATGACCAACCTATAGAAAAACAAGAGACATTCGCCACTGAACAGAAGGAACTTAGAGACCAGATGGAGAAATATGCAGATTTGCTGAAACAAGAGCAAGCCCTAAAAGAAGAATGGGAACGTAGGTACATTAACGAAACCAATGAGCTCAAGAAATAGCTAAACACGACCAATGGAAAACTTGCAGTGAGTTACAGTGAAAATATGGATAAGGTGGCAAAGATTGGTAATGAGTTACTTGCTACAGAAGAGGCACTCCGGGCAGCTCTTGAAGAAGTTAAAGAGAAGATTGAATGCCTTGCCCAATTAGAAACTAAAGGACAACAAAAAGTATCCATCGGGACACCAGTAGAGCCAAGACCAGAAAATCCTACTGACAAGGTAGAGGTACGTCCTCTATCTCCCTCGATTTATAATTCTCCAATAAAAGAGCAGATGGTGGAACCATGTGATGATCACCCCATGCCATATACCATAGAAATAGGTCAGAAGGAACAGGCCCTATTGGTGTCCCGATTGACAAAAAATTTTGAAAATGAAGTGGTCAAAGTTATGAAAGAGGCCAAAATAAAAGGAAAAGATTTGGATGCGATCATGAAGCCTTTCAACATTCCGTATGGACTATTGAAAGAGAAAACAAGGCAATACATAAAGAAGATCACACAGAAAGATCCAGATGAGCAGCTACATTTCAAAGATTATACATTCAATTATACTGAAGAGGAATTTGAAGCTGCACAGCCGGTATGGAGGAGAAAATTTTGGAGAAAAATCCGACTTTGTGGGTGCATTGGCAACCAACACCGTATCTATTACAGGTAAACCCTTCATTTTGCCCAACACCACGTCGCAGAGAAGCAAGAAAATTTTTGGACATGCAAAAGAGTGGTGCGGTCAATAAACAATGGCTGAATTATCCGTTGCTTCCAAGTTCACCTCATAATTATCTACCGACGAGGAAAGAGAAATAAACATTTTTGCACAAAAAATTTTGAGTTTGGAGCATTTTTGGTTGAGGTATCGCGATTGGTTGAGTGTTGGTATTGCAATACCAAAATTCCCTATGATCGTGATACTCGCTGGTATCGTATCGTTGCATACCCACTTGAGGTATTGTGATACCATTCTGGTATCATATGGTCAAGTGTTGGTATTGCGATTGCAGTCACCATGGTGGTATCATATCGCGGTATCATCTAGTATCGTATCGTGTCGGTCACAGTATTGTATCATCAGCAGAGCGGTATCATATCGTGTGTAACAATGGTATTGTATCGTCGAGGATTTTGGTATTGTATCGTCACATGCTCTAGTAATGATCATGCAAAAAGTGGTATCGTATCGACCATGTGGTATCGTATCATCCATAGAATAAGTATCGTATTGTGAGATTTTTGGTATCGTATCATGAGGTTTTTCTAATATCGTATTGCGAGTTTCCCAGTATCATATCTTGTAAATTTTGGTATCGTATCATAAGGTTTTTTGGTATCGTATCGTGGGTTGCAGAGGTATCGTATCATCTAACCTTCAGTATCGTATCGTACCACTCGATGGTATCATATCGTCAAAGACTTCTGGTATCGTATCGTGCCAAAACTGGTATCGTATCGTGTGTATGGTATTGTCAAGAGTGGTATCGCCCAGAACTACTCAAGCTAATTGGGAACAAAATTTGAAGTGATTGAGAAGCTAATTAATGGGAAGTAGAGAGTGAAGATAAACCCAAAGGGGTGAATGAACATAAGATCAGGACGTGTGCTAAATAGTTAGAGAAGTGTCATTTCATCAGTAGGGAGTGCAACCCAAATGAGCCATCACTCGATCTACATGGACACCTCTAGTGATTCAAAAGAGGAACTACCCATGGCCTTAGAGGACATACATGGTTCTGTTCCCAGGGAAAACTTTATGTCACCTGTGGAGGGTGAACACCACACCTCTCTACAGTATGTGTCAACAAATTGGCAAGGAATCCATGTTTACTTGGATGGTTTAAATAGGTCCGTTGCAAGAATGGTAAACTCTACCGAGTCATCAATAGTGCCCATGCCCGCAGTTAAGTATGAGGGAGGAGTGCACATGGATAAATAAGGTCACATATACGTAGTGATAGAAAACCCAAATCAGATCAAGGAGAAAGGAGAACTAGAGGGACAAGGAAACTCGGGGAGACCTAACCCTAAAGACCTAGTGACTACACCAAGAGGTAAGTCTATGGTGACTCAAGTCTTGAGAGGGGATTTGATACCTCAAGATGACTACATGTTGGATGTATACCTGATCCATGGGTCAGACCTACTGTTACAAATCGATTCACCCACACGAGGACAAGAAGTAAGCCCAATGACTTTCTATGAGTTGAAGGATCCCAAAGATGAGTCTAGAGTCACATACCTAGACCAAAACCAAAGAAGATGCTGGCCAGCAGATGCAGTTGACTGGTCTCAATTGAAGTATATGGGATTGCCACCAAGAGAGGGATTAAACACAACTTTCTTCCTTAATCCATAGCTTTAAACAAAATCCAAATGAAATCGTGAAAACAGTGGCTCAAAGATTTAATCAATATGTCAATAGATGTCGAGCCACAGAAAGACCCTCCCAACAAAAAATGTTATCACTATTCTTGGAAGGATTGACTAATGCATCAATGAGAACCCTAGTGTATGTGAAACGGCTCCAGACATTGAGCGAGTGTCTTCAAGAATGTATTGACCTAGAAGATAACCTAGCTGATGACCTCAAAAGTACACCAAGCCCTACTAGATCAGAAGACACTAGAAGTATAGTGACATCTAACCCACCAATGAGAACACCCATGTTACGAAGATGCAGCTTATGCGGTGGAGATCATCCATCTCACATGTGTGCAAGAGGAGGAATAGGGATGCCTCAAGCTTACCCATACAATGGTAGACACCCCAAGGACCCAACCTATACTGCCATATTGAGCAAAAATACACTAACCATACTACTAAAAATTTCCCATTCAACAGGCAGTCAAGGCCCATGAATCAACCCTAGTATAGGCCTTATGGATACCCTCCTAGAGAGCAAGGAAGAGAGATCCCAAGATACCACCCCTATCCAAGCCCACAAGGAGCATCTAGGCCTTATGAGCAACATGGGTAGGCCTTATGGATACCCTCCTAGAGAGCAAGGAAGAGAGATCTCAAGATACCACCCCTATCCAAGCCCACAAGGAGCATCTAGACCTTATGAGCCACAGCCCATATCAGGATAACAACCACCCCTTCCACAGAACGTAGTGCTAGTTAAATATACTCAACCAAAGGGAAACATGGAAAAAGCCGTTGTGCCAGCTACACCTTTAGTTAGCACAGAAACAACGAATCAGGGATACGAGCAAACCCAAGGAGAATACTACCCCTATGACACCAGTCTGATGGAATATGACCAAAATTATGAACAACAGTACTATGGTTATGAAGGATATGACAACACCTATGGGCCAGAGTATGCGAATCTAATGTACACTACACCTAAAGCACCAACACCCATGAGACCACCCATTAGACCACTTGTACCAAAGGACCATGCTATAGATGCGGAGGAGATCACTTCATAAGAGAATGCACTGTGCCATACAACCCACCACCTCCTAAGACTTGGGAAGGGTACTGCAATGAATGTGGAAAGGAACATCTATTTAGAGATTGTCCAAAGAATCCCAATAAGACTCATAACACAACACAAATCAATGTGATCGAAGTAATTGAATCCTCAGAAGTGATAAGGAGTACACAGTACCATTAAAAGCTATCACATGAGTGCAAGCCAAAGGACAAGAGAGAAAGAAAGCAGACTCCGAACAAGAAAGGGATAAAGACCTAGAACCCAAGATACAGGTAGTGGAAGATTCGGAAGATCCACATGAGAGTAGCCAAAAAAAGAAGGTGCAAAGTTGGAAAACGAGAAGGAAAAACTTAGAAACAAATGGATGAAAAATAAAAGTAAGGAGGACAAGAAGGATGTAAAAGACAGTAGGAAACCTGAAAATCCGAAAGTACAAGATAATACACCACCTAAGTCTCACACTAAAAAATTAGACAAACCAGGATCAATCCTAGTGGACCCTAGACCAGACAACCTGGACATGTGGTTGAATGCGTATCAATCTAGAATCATGACTGGACCAAACATAGAGCAACATGAGAAACTCTGGCCACAAGGGAGTTAGAAAAGGAGAGGCTTGTGATATGTAGAAAGCTCAGAGAAGTAGCCTAAGCCACTCTAGAGAAGACTATCCTAGTCCTCTTAGAGACAAGAATATCTAAGAATCAATTCAATAAATACTCTGAAGAAAACAAGCTAAAACCCACAGTTACACCTAAAGAGAAAGACAGTAAAGAAGAACAATTTGGAACTCAGGGCAAATCAGTTTCGGTAATCCTTGAACTAGAAGCTGATTGGCCACAAGATTTGTGGGCTAAGATTCAAGAAGACCATTGGAGAAAAAAATGGGAATTCAAGACCACCCTTTGAGGAATTAGACATTGAAGATTAGACATTGAAGAAAACCAGCCAACTCCAAATTTGGATGAATTATATGAAGATGTTTCTATGTTAGATCGAAATAGGGAGGAAGTACACAACATTTCCACCTTACCGAACTATATGGGAGAATACGAGAAAAGATCTATGGTTTTTCATGCTCCCATTATTCGAGGAAAGGAAAATGGGTCTTCATGTGAGACCTCTCACAATTTAGAAAAACTCAAAAAGACCAATTTTTACAATGTCACCTGACCATGGAAGAGTTATTACAAGCCAAAATGCAATTATGGAAACAGTTGGTGGGACAGTTGAAATTAGAAAATGAGGAGAATAACAAGAAAAATAGAGAAACTGAAGCCCCTTCTACCATATAAATCCCTGTGGATAAAGTTGGAGAATTCAATGAGGGAGATGAGGGTAACACATGATTAACCATCACATGTAATGGATACATGATGTTAAGTCCTTCTTTTTTCCTATTGCTCAATCAAACTCCAGCTACTCGTGCGAGCTACACACAGAGACATAAGTTTGTTCACCACCCAACCATCCTCTGAAACACTTTAAAGATCCAATTTGCCGGCTTACGATCCCAATCCTTCCTTAGTTCTACCCATTACATAAAACAATGCTCCTCATGGAGCCATGTGGCATAAAACCATAATGTGACATTTCCTTCCCCTTAAAAAAATTTTGTCCTCGAAAATGTAAATGAAATGTCTATAATGGTAGAAGAAAGTGCTTGGACTCCCCTGAACCCCATGTACTCTATGTACATGGTCATCTCTATGTGTTGTTTCCCCATATCCTTCCCCTTAAGAAGCCTCATGTGAGGTCATCTCAAAGGTGGGAAACCATATGAGTGGTGCCTACTATCTCCCATGTACACTCAACTTCCAAATTATCACTCCCATGACATACAACATCATACAAATGACCTAAGTCCATATGATGTATCTCTATGGAGCAATAATATGAAAAAAAGGTACAAAGTGTCAAGCTTATAGGCTTGAACATACTATAGTGGAGATAATAAACCATTTAATCCTCTAAAATATAGAACAAAGCCCCATAACAAGTGACTCCAAACCCATCCAAGACTAAATGATAGATTGCCCTCATAACACTCCAGGTCTTCCTAGCCTTGAGAGTGCTCACAAGTAATAGTTTCCTCTAAACTACCTTGTGACTATGCAATTCCATCATCTAGCTCATATATAAGAATTTCTTGATAGTAAAATGTAATCTCTACATTTCACCAACCAAGAAGTTTGTGGTTTGTCATCCTTTACCATTAGACTAAGTTCTATTGGAAGAGCATCTATTGCACTAGTGCAAACTCAAAAATATTCTCTTCCCTTTAGTTTTTCCTATGAATGCAAAAGCATTCCCTTTGAGATTTAGATAATCCCTAAGTACCCATCCTCCTAATCGACACTCACACATCATCCTCATGATGAAGCATCAACTAAGATTTTGGTATCCCAATAGGTTAGATATCTCTCTATCTCCTAGAAACCCCAAAGGGAAGAGTCATAACTCTACTCCCAATCTAACTAATGTCAATAACTAGATCATCTCATCTAGTCAAGGACCATCACTGGAACATCATAATTGCTTCTCTCTAGAGTCTCCATGTGAGACTCAATCTAATCATCATGATTAACTGATCTCCCTCTTGTCTTTGATAGAAGAGTGCCACTTCTATCTAGACAACCAAAATGAGAAAGTGAAACTCTCTCCATGTCTCTCTCGGTAATCCTTTCAAAGAAAAAGGGCCATGGTAGTGGAATCTATTCGACTTTCCCTTCCCCTTTGAAAAAGATTCTTTTAAATTCAATTTCTCTACTCATCCATAATTGAGAACATGTATATAATTTCTCCATACTTTTCCTTCCAAAATAGTGGAGAATGAAAGTCCTATGTGAAGGAAAATTACACTGAAAAGTAGAGTAAATGAATTCCTTCTAAAATAAACTAAAAGATGTTTTCTAAACATCGCTTCTCTCTACAGGAAAACATGCTCTATTCTTCTCCAAAGAAGAAATCATATTTTCCTTTTCTTTTCCCCTTCATGGAAGAGGAGCTAAACTCAGATCTATAAGCTAGAGTGAGATCACTCCCAGATCTCTAAGCTAATTCCCTCTTTCTCCGTTCCATAAAAGAGAAACTTATGAATTCATTTGCTCCTCATTATATAAAATCATATAAAGATGGTGAATAGATCTCCCATAACTAATGAAGGTTTATGTAGTGAAGAGTGGAGAAAATAAATTCCTTATAAGGGTCAAAGCCCTCTACTAAAATGGTCAGAAATGATATGACATGATACCGTAAACACATATGTATCCATACTAAAGAACTATCTCTACCAACCATACTCTATGCATGGATCTATACGATCCAATCAAACTGATGGAATTATCCTTCCTGAAAAACTCCAAATGATTATGTAATACCAATGGTGATAAAATCATGTATCACATTCTCTATTGGAAAAATAAATCTTCCCTAAACTATGAAAAATAACTCCCAATCCTAAGGAAATGTCTACTAGGAGCTTTCCTCTGATCTAGTGAGACATGACGCCATGAATGATGAGTCCTTTTCTTCCTGGCCATAGAAGAAGAGTGCTCAAAGGGAAGTCGTTTCCACCATCCCATACTAGTGGAACCTTCTTCCAATTCATGACATCATACCTACACTAAACCAAATATATATTCCACATATATATAATGGAATATGTAAGTGGACTCTAATGAATCCCATATCCTCAACTCATATCTGTGGAATCAAATGAGTCCCATGTCCTCGAACTAGTTAGTTTGGTTCTAATCAACAATGTGAAAATGTATATCCCCTTCTGTTCCAAACCAACTTGTTCCTAGGTACCAAGACTAGGTCTAAGTAACTCTCTGTAGATCCCAACGTACATATATGTATTGGGTACCCCAGCTATTCCTGACTGAGGGATCTATGCTCTAAATCATAGAGCTGTGGCCTTTCTAACCATCACTCGAATCACATAAACACCCGTCGATGCTATCTCATGAAACCCATCTATGTGATCCCATCTAATTGGTTTCCTTAGTAGTGTAGCAGAAATGCTTCACTACTTGCTCAAGTGATGTGCATGAGTGAAACTAGTCATTCTTTGGGTATTGCTCATAATACCCCATAGTCTCCTAATCATACGATGAGAATTTTGTGAGGATAAGTAAATATTCACTACCTTGGAGATTTTGATAAATGTATCTCTTGTACCTATATGCAACTTCCTATAACCTATAGGATTGCTTGTGCACATTACTAATGGTGAAGATGTAGCTCCTTCCCTTAGCGATCCTATAGTCTAAATCCATAAGGATTATGTGTAGGGATCCTATTTACTACTGAAGTTGCCTTATCTTTACTACTATGATGGTACTAAGTCCATCAAATACATGCTTACAAGCATGCTAACACCTTATTGATATTTGCAAAAAAGTTATATTACCATGCCATAACATTCTTACCTAAAGGTAAGTGCGTATATAATGCCATGAGGTGGGAAAAATTTCGATAGCATTTTCCCAAGCAAACGGAGTCCCAAAAAATTTTAACCATAAAATCAATGGCACACAAGCCATCCGACAATAGAGGGCTTGATAGGCCCATTGCATGCACCCCATAAACTAATACATGGACTCCATAACCTGCAAAAACATAAAAGCGGATGCTAGCAACAATTCTCTTTGTTGCATAACCATGTAGTTCCTGCAACCATCTTTCTTGCAAACAATCAAAAGTGTACTTCTCGCATGTTGATCCATACTTTTAGAATTGAAATAATGATCAACTTGGATATATGCACTCCAACCCATGCATGTACATATAGAACATGCCATAAAATAAAGTAAGATGCCTGAAAAAATAAAGCATACGTCCATGAATGGTTTGGTATTGGAATTGTATACATCCAATCCTTCTCGACAAGCTTTGAGACCTCTATACCTTCCTCCTCAGGTGCCAATATAAACTTTGAAGTCTCTGAAAACATTGGATCACTTCCCAAAACATAAAGCATGGTTAGATGATTACCAAAATAATGCAAATTTACCCAAAAAATGCATTTGTAATCCTTCTTTAGACGTATAAAAACCATTTTGAGACCTACAAATAATCATAAACTAAGAGATATATCATGTGAAAGTGACTCTAAGTGAAATAACTTCAATGAACTTCCCAGTTTGTAAAATATGGCTCCCGGAATGTAGTCACCAAAAACTGTTTAGACTTTGCAAACCTGTTCAGACCTGAAAAAATACTTATTTTCCAAAATTTCTTTTCATAAAATGAAATTCCTTGTGCTCTTCAAAACGAGCCATATCACGTCCAATTTGGAGTTTTCTAGACCAAGATATGGCCTTTCCAAGCAGGACATGCCAAACTAGTGGACTGTTGGAGGGGCTGGAAAAAGTGTGAAAATATGATTTTTGGAGTGCCCAAAAGCATTCTTCCATCAAGAAAATCTTAGAATTCTCTCCATAGCCTTAGAGAGTAGTATATGAAGATGCTTGCACCTATTTTCACCTTTCCAAATCCTCCCTTTATGCATGCTAATTTGCTCCCTAAAGAGGCATAAAGCAAATTTTTTACTTTCTTGAAAAAGTGAGATGGGAGATTTTAGCAAGCCTCTAATCCACTTCTA
This sequence comes from Ceratopteris richardii, assembly GCA_020310875.1. NCBI lineage: Eukaryota > Viridiplantae > Streptophyta > Polypodiopsida > Polypodiales > Pteridaceae > Ceratopteris > Ceratopteris richardii. Next base: position 86,712,826 of record CM035443.1, read on the forward strand.
ATGTGGATTTTTTCTTGGATTTTCTCATTCTCCATGGTAGTACATACACTATACTTCATGTATGTATGCACTTATCCATGGAAAGCCTCTTAACAGTCTCTTTTCTTACTCCCAAAAGTGGAGTTTAACAAAAATTTAACATCTGAAATTTTTCTAAAAAGTGTGGAAAGGGGGTTTTTGAGGATACCAAATTCCTCCTTAACTTATCATTTTAATGAATCTAATGATTCCATTATGAATTCCATACACCATACTCTCATTATATATACTTTTTCCCATCTATCCGTAGCTAGTGCACCTCTTTTTCCCTCTTCCAAAATGGAAATTTCTTAGATTCAGGTGCTGATTTTTTTTTTCAAATAGTGATGGAAGGGGGTCTTGTGGAGCTTCAAAATCCCATCTTACTGAGCTATATTTTGGATTTCTTAATCTTATATGAAAGTCAATACACTAGATTATAGATATGCATAATTTTTCCTACCAAAGTAAGAAAAACCCCGCTTCATTTTCCTTTCCCAAAATGGATACTTATCCAAAATAGCCTCTGAAATTTATATGAAAAATCATGAAAGTAGGCTATTTTGGAGTTACTTACAACTTGTACTTTGTTATATTTTGATGGAATCCTTGACTTAAAATGAGAGTATATATCTCAAACTCTCCATTCATGTGATTTCCCTCCAAAAGCTTGGTTGCAAATGCTTCTTTGCCCTTCTCAAAATTAAAGATTCTACATAAATTTAAAAATACTCAAACATGGAATTTGAGGTCATAACTCCTTGCTAAATCACGTAGAGGAAAATATCATCTTGATTGCTTCTTGTTGCCTTGATGATTGTCTCATCCCTCTCAAATCCATGTGTGGGCATCTGATGTATAGACATCCGATGAAGCAAAGAAGGAATGGAAGCCCAACCTTCTTGGCTCATTCTTTAACTACTTCTCTAGTCTTAGTAGTTCGATGTGATTGAAGATATTAAGGAGCACTCATTATATTAAGAACATCCTTTTCACATAGATTTGAGATGCTTCTCCCACCTCCTTCCGCTCTCGTATCTTTTGTTGATGAGTACTCCCACGACTTTGGGGAAAAACACTCACAATGCTCCGAAATATGATGTTCCACCACCAAAGCTACTCTCAATAATTTGGGTAATTACCCAACAAATCTTGAGGGGGGGAGGGAAGAGGATCCATCTCTCCTCCTCCTCCTCCAAGGCTGACGGGTTCATAGATGACTATCTAATAAAGTAAATGAGATTACCTTGCATCATATGGCCACGTCATGCTGGATAGCTCATGAACTTCTCATTCAGCAGACCAGAGTTCGATTCTTGGTGCCTATAGCAGCGAATGCCTGCCTTGATCCACACGCTCTGATACCAGTGATAAGTCCTTTTTTGCTACTGCTCAATTGAACTCTAGCTGCTCGCATGAGCTACACACAGAGACGTAAGTTTGTTCACCACCCAACCATCATCCGAAAGACTTTAAAGATCCAATCTCCCGACTCATGATCCCGATCCTTCCTTAGTTCTACCCATCACATAAAACAATGCTCCTCATGGAGCCATGTGTCATAAAACCATAATGTGACACATGACTATAGCCATACTAGACACAGGTGCAGGTGTAGGCATAGCAACCAAAGAGATTTGGGAGAAATGGGGAAAATCAACCCTACGACCAACACCTATGAAGCTTCAATTAGCAGATGGCCATGTAGAGAGACCCTTAGGAATACTGGAGAAAATTAAGTTGACTACCTACAGAGTAGAATTCGAACACACTCTAGCCATATGTCAATTTGGAAAAGCAAATAACTATGAAATGATATTAGGATGACCGCTCATGAGACAACTCAGGGTAGTACAAGACTAGGGAAGAGACGCATTATACCTACAATATCAGGGGACTACTACCAAGATCAATTTGCACACATTCTTATATAGGGACATACCACCACTACAATGGAATCCCATACACAAGGAAGAGCATGATCTCTCAATTCATAGTGCGGTTTCAAGTGACCAATCATGGATACATGAAGATGCTCAACTATGGATGTGTAAGGAAGAAAAGAGGGAAGAGAAAAAGACTCAAATATGGCCTATTGGACATCAAAATTACCGACCCATAGATGATCCTATGTATATGCCTCAAGTTTTTTTGGATGAAGCATTTGAACCACACAGCTGGATGGAGATTTTATCCACCTTGGATGTATGCATAAATGAAGAGGTATTAACCATGAATGGATGCATAGATGAAGAAGGTTATGCTATAAGTTTTTACATGGTAGTTCTTCAAGAAGTAGAGTCAGGAGAAGTATTAGAAAAGGAATGGAAGGAGGAGTGCAAAAGCATATAGATGGAACCAGAATTTAATTCGGAGGAGCGATACTTAGAAGCTATTCAAGTCGAGGAAAAAGGAAAAGCACCGAAGGTATTAGCAATAGAAGCAGCTCAGAGGAGATCGAACAATGAGGAAATATTAGATAAGGCAGAACCAAACCCAGACCTTTTTGAAGTCCTAGAGCACTTCAAAAGATATGAAGTAGACGAGAGGAAGATAGCCATTCAAATGCCCAAAAGAGAGGCAAGAGAAGGAGAAGCATACGACAACAAGGAACAATGAAGAAAGTAATAGTTGTTGAGATATCAAGCTCAACATGTGATGATCCAGGATGACACGTACCAGTTTTTCGTTTCTCTGACATGTATAGTGGTCACGCCGATATATGTCAGGGATACTTCATTGAGTTTTATTAGATTTATCTACCGAGAATGATGGCACATTTGTTTCTTGCCAGCTCACTCATTCACGGACATTAGGATTTTGGTTATGTACTGATCTTTATATATTGCACTTGTTGTATTCTTGTTTTCAGGTCATTCTTGTACATTCCTTTTATGTAATAGAAGAAGAAGAAGATCATTCTTCCTTGCCTCAATCTATGTGTGTGCTTCTCCTTGAGAGTGAGAGTGTGTGTGTGACCTCTCTTCCTTATCTCCTTCCTCGTGACATGGTATCAGAGCCAGTGTGGCTGTAGAGAGCTCGTGGAGAAGGCAACGGTGAAGACTACATGGCAAGGCATGGAGAAAATGCGATTTCACAAATGGCTTCCGTTTGCTACGAAAATCGGTGTGAAGCTAGAAGACCTCAAAATATGTTCGAGAGTTATTCCTTTAGGGTCACTTGTTTTTGTCAAATCAAAGTTTCGGAGCCATCTCGACCCCCGTTTTGAGCCCGCAAGATGGGGCCCACAGAAAAACCAGGTCAGTTTCAGAAACTCTAACTTGCATTGTCTTCGGTGACACTCATATATTCCAAATCTAGAATTTCAAGCGATTCCGTGTACTATTGATACACGAAAACTGTGTTTTTTTGAGATCGAACTGTCACGTCATAGTGCGACAGTGTTCAAGCATAAGTGCTGCTTGTAGTGTCTTGCAGTGTTGTGAATTGTTGCAAAAATGGCAAACACAGATGGAATGAGTCAGCTTATGAGCGATAAGTTGGACAAGAATAACTTCCATGCTTGGAGATTCAGAATGACGAATTTCTTGATGGGAAAAGGCTGCTGGAAGTACATCCAAGGAGAGAATGAAAATGCTCCGCAGTTACCAGAAAGGAATCGAATTGCAGACCAGTTAAGAGCATATGAGGAATGGAACCAAGGAGCACGAAAGGTAATGTATTGGCTATCTGTTAGCATACAAGATAGCATGATTGGACACATACAGGATGCCAAGACTCCAAAAGAGGCTTGGAACAATTTGGTCACTTTGTATGAGACTAATACAAAGTCACGGAAATTGCAACTCAAGAACGAGCTGCATACATTGGAAAAGAAGAGCATGTCGGTAAGTGACTACACTCTAAAAATCAAAAGCATATGTGAGTCACTTGCATCTATTGGCATGAATGTAGATGATGATGATAAGGTGGAAGTGTGCCTTTGTGGTTTAGGAGCTGCATATAGTAGTTCAGAACTTCCATACAGACTGGGGAAAATATTCCGAATTTTGCTGATCTGGTTTCTATGTTGATTATTGAAGAAAAGAATCTTGGCGAGGATTCAAACTCCCAAGGAAAGCCCAGTTTTGAGCAGGTATTCTACTCTGGCAGAGGAAGAGGCAAAGGTAGAGGTTTTGGAAGTGGAAGAGGAAACAATAACCAAGACCAAGGTCAACAACAAAATCATGCAAGAGGAAGAGGAGAGTTTCGAGGCAGGGGGAGCCAAAGAGGTTGCAGAAGTTTCCAAAGAAATGATTCAGGTAATGATAGTAAAGGATGCTGGAATTGTGGTAAACCTAGACACTTTGAACGTGATTGTAGGTTAAAGAATCAAAATAAGAGAAGGCAGCAAAACAACTATGCATCCACAAGTGCAGACGATTCTGAGAAGCTGTTTATGGTTCAACATCACATGATGAATACGATGTCTGTTGGTGTTTCAAAATCGAATGATAATGTCTGGTATGTTGATTCAGGTGCTTCAAATCACATGACCAGTCATGCACAATGGTTTAGTAGTTTGCAGAAAATGCCAGTTCTTGGATATGTTGAAACCGGTGAAGATACATCGCATCCTATTGAGCATACAGGAAACATAGCACTGTCTATGGAGGATGGGAAGGTAAAACATCTTGCTGATGTGTTGCATGTTCCAAATATAACAAAGAATCTAGTTTCTGTTGGACAAATGGTTGACCAGGGATTACAAGTCAGGTTCAATGCTGATGGATTATATGTAGAAGAGTACAAGTAGGATGGACGATTGGTTGCCAAAGGAAACAAAGTGGGTAGGATGTTCACCTTAAATGTGAGGATTCCTGAAATGAATGCAGCCATGTTTGCAAAAGGTGCAGGAGTTATTGCAGATATAGAGATATGGCACAAACGGATTGGGCAGACAAACTTGCAAAGGCTGAAACTGATGCAGTTAAAGGAGATTGTCCATGGACTAACAGCTTTCAAAGTTGTAGAAATGCAAAAGGTATGTGCAGCATGTCAATTTGGTAAACAATGAAGAGCATCATTTCCACATAGCAAGCATGTTAGTGAGAATGTACTAGAAGTAGTACATACAGATGTTTGGGGTCCAGCAAAGACCACATCTATGGGTGGTTGCAAGTTTTATGTTACTTTCATTGATGACCATACACGCAAAGTATGGGTATATTTCATGAAAGAGAAGAGTGAAGTGTTCACTCACTTCCAGAATTTTAAGGTTATGGTGGAAAAGTAGACAGGGAAGTACATTCAGACATTAAGATCTGATGGAGGAGGTGAATACATGTCAAATGAGTTCAACAGTTTTCTAAAAAATCATGGAATTCGGTGTCAATTTTCATGCAGGTACACACCACAACAGAATGGCGTTGCTGAATGCAAAAATAAAAATATTGCAGAAATAGCAAGAGCCTTAATGGCTGAGAAGAATATGCCTCAATGTTATTGGGCAGAAGCTGTACATACTATTGTATACATCATGAACAGAACTCCGACTACTGTTGTACATCAAGTTACACCTGAAGAGAAGTTTACAGGTAAAAAGCCAAACTTATCACATCTGAAAGTTTTTGGCTGTATTGCATATGTACATGTCCCACATGAATTGACAATGAAGCTTGATCCAAAAGCAGAAAAGTGTGTCTTCATTGGATACTCCCTTGAGCAAAAGGGATATAAATGTTATAACCCACTCACAGGGCAGGTAAAGGTGAGCACACATGTGGTATTTGATGAAATGTCAAGCTTCTATGCAGATGCGAAAGAAGGACTGAGTCTTGAACCAAATGACAAAGAAAATTCTGAAAAATCAAGTGCAAAATCTCAGGTTTTGAGTGGACCAGATGCATCACCAAGCAATAGTTCCAACTCAAATCCATGGAGTGGAAGATTACGTGGAAATTTCAGTCCAGCAAATTCATCAAATACATCCAAGAAAGGTAAAGAAAAGCTTTCTGCTGGTCATAAAACATGTGCAGGTTTTAAAGATGTTGATGGAGATTCAAGCGGTTCAAAAAAGAGTCTTTGATGAGGAACTTGGATTGCCCTCTGTGAAGACTCCAGGAGTAAGAAGGGCACATGCAGATGATACAAGGAGAGATGACCTTGGACCAAGAAGATCTGGGAGGATGACGAATTCAGTGTAGCGATTGACATATGATAGTTACATGGCTCATCATTATGCCTACATGACAAAGGTAATACAAGATGCTGAATCCTCTTGCTTTGAAGATGCAATTGGAATTGCAGATTGGGAAAAAGCTATGGATGAGGAGATGGCTGCACTTTATGGAAATGATACATGGAAGCTGGTTCCATTGCCACAAGGAAAGAAACCCATAGGCTGTAAATGGGTTTACAAGGTAAAGCATAATGCTGATGGTAGCATAAGCAGGTATAAAGCACGATTGGTGGCTAAAGGATATGTAGAGACATATGGCATTGATGAGGAAACATTCAGCCCTGTAGCTAAAATGTCTACTGTTAGGACACTTGTTGCATTAGCTACAACAAAAGGATGGACTTTGCATCAGATGGATGTGAAGAATGCTTTCCTACATGGTGAGTTACAGGAAGAAGTATATATGGACCAGCCACAAGGATATGAAGATTCAAAGCATCTAGAATATGTTTGCAGGTTGCAAAAGGCTTTGTATGGGCTGAAGCAGGCTCCGCGTGCATGGCATGCAAGGATTGCTGATTACTTAACCAGCATTGGGTTTTCTATGTGTGATGCAGATCATTCACTATATGCAAGGAAGGTTGATGATGGCATCATGATTGTGGCCATTTATGTTGATGACTTGATTATAGGTGGTGATAATGAAGAAAGCATCAAAGAGGTAAAGCAACTTCTTATGCAGGAATTGGACATGAAAGATCTTGCTGTGTTGTGCTATTTCTTGGGCATTGAGTTTATACATACAGAAATAGGTATATGGATGTCGCAAAGGCAATATGCCTTGAATATGCTGCAAAAGTATGGTATGGCTGGTTGTAAGCCAATTAAAAATTGCGGGAAGTCTTATATATCTTACAATTACAAGGCCTGATTTACGCTATACTATTGGACTTGAAAGTTAGTTTATGCAGGCTCCTAGGAAGCCACATTTGGATGCTCTAAGGCGCACTCTGCATTATGTGAGTGCTACTTTGGATTATGCATTGTTTTATGAAGCTGGTGTAGATTTGCAGGTTCATGGATACACCGATGCAGATTGGGCTGGTAGTACTCCAGATAGAAGATCTACTAGTGGCTTTCTTTTCTCACTTGGAGGTGCAGCTATTACATGGAGCAGTAAGAAGCAACCCACTGTTGCTTTGTCGAGTACAGAGGCTGAGTATAGAGGTGCTACAATGGCAGCATGTGAGGCATCATGGTTGGAGATGCTACTTGCAGATTTAGGTGTGGAAGTGCAGAAGCATATCACTATCTATTGTGATAATCTTAGCAGCATACAGTTAGCACGGAACCCTGTTTTCCATGCTAGAACAAAGCATATCCAGGTACATTATCATTTCATTAGAGAGAAAGTATTAGCAGGTGATATTGATCTTGTTTATGTGAGAACATATGAGCAGGTTGCTGATATTTTCACCAAAGCACTTGGAGCTGAGAAGTTGAAGAAGTTTCGAGAGATGCTTGGATTACAAGATATGGCATTGAGCTTGAGGGGGAGTGTTGAGATATCAAGATCAACATGTGATGATCCAGGATGACACGTACCAGTTTTTTGTTTCTCTGACATGTATAGTGCTCACGCCGGTATATGTCAGGGATACTTCATTGATTTTTATTAGATTTATCTACCGAGAGTGATGGTGTCAGGGGAGCACTAGATTGTGCTCTCTGACTGTAGTAGACAAGATTTCCGAAATACACTTATGATTACAAGAACACCCACATAGGGAAAATGATACAAGAATATGTGACTGATACAAGATGTCCCACAAACCGGGACCAATAGGTATAGAAAACTGGACTAGAGATGATACAAGAGATCCCACAACCCAGGATCGTAAGTATGAGACAAGATATCTGGAATACAAGAACTTCCTTCTGGGAGATGAACTAGATACACGAAAGAACTCGACAGGATCTCGTACTACGAGATTACAAGGGGACAAGATAGGATGTCCAAGAACTAGACTAGAACAAGGAACAAGACAAGAACTAGAACTGGAACTTGAAGAATACTTACTTGGCGGTCATGACTCCTTGAGCTCCCAAGACTGGTATTGGCAAGACTGATTATGAATGTGGCCAACCCCTCCTTATATAGATTTTCAAGGGCGGTTCATGAAAGGCGGTTACGAACTGATGATGTCATCGATGATATCATCAATTCAAAACATGAGCTCTAAATATCCGAATCAGGCAAGTAGATAGTCGATCTTAGGGTTTTGGCACGTTCTGGACGCAATGGAAGCATTAGTTTCTCCTAATTCTGAACCAATCATGAGATGCAAGGTTCACATGGAATCTAAGGTTTAGGATGGTTTCCTTTGTCCATGACATTACCTCCCCCTGAAGCGACGAGTTCCACGAGGAGCGGTCATGTTATCTTGTCTTGGCTTCGCTGGATTTCTTTTATGGAATTCTCAAACTTTGATTGGTGCTCTCTGAAGGTTTTCTAGCAAGTTCCCAAGTACGATCACTGATGTCATACCCTTTCCAATGAATAAGGTATTCCAATCTTCCTCGCGATATTCTGGAATCTAGGACATTGCTCGACTTCAAATTCTTCATGATCATCAATCTCGATAGGTGGAGAAGGACTAGGTCTCTCCCCCCTCAAGAGTGAAATCTGATATGGTTCCAACATGGATACATGGAAAACTGGATGTATTCTCATAGTACTTGGTAGCTGGAGCTTGAAGGTGACTGGATTAATCTTGGCCAAGATGGTAAATGGACCAAATCTTTGATGATCTAACTTTGCACAAGGTCTTGAGGTTTGCAAATTGTTTCTGAGTAACCATCTTTATCCCCAATTTGATACAATGGATTCTGGACACGATGTTGATCTGCATAGTACTTATATTGTTCTTGAGCTTTATGGATCTCTTCCTTGAGTTCTTTGTGAATGTCCATCAAGTACTGGTCTTGTCTCTAGCAGCGGGGTTCTTGACATGATTTGAGAGTTGTATATCCATTCTTGGATGTTGTCCATAATTTGCAAAGAAGGGAGTCTGCTTGATAGATGCATGAACACTATTGTTATAAGCAAACTCTGCAAAGGGTAAAAGCTCAAAACAATCATTTTGATGATAGTTGCTAGTGCAACGGAGATATTGCTCCAAGACTTGATTCACCCGTTCTGTTTGTCCATCAGTCTATGGATGATTTGCTGTGGATAGTTTAACTTGAACACCAAGGAGCTTGCAAAGACTGTTGCAAAAGCTGGATATGAACTGTGGACCTCGATCACTGACAATGTCATCAGGCAATCCATGAAGCCTAAATATATACCTGAGAAAAAGTCTAGCAGTGGCTGCGCCTATGATTGCCTTGGTAGTTGGAATGAAACTGGAGATTCTCAGGCTTGAGTAATACATTCTCTTGTTGATCAAAGGCCTCTTCACCCTTCTTTGGTGCAAGGTAAGATCTTCTGGATAGGGCATCTGACTGACATTGATGACGTCCCGGACGGTATGTGATGACAAAGTCGAATCTGGATAAAAAGTTACTCCATCGAGATTGCCTTCTATTGAGAATCCAGGTGGTCATAAAATATTCTAGGTTCTTGTGATCTGAATACACAATGACTTTATGAGCTTCTCCTTCTAGATGATGACGCCAGGTATCAAACGTGTCTACTATGGCAAGAAGTTCTTTATCATGAATTTCATAATTAATTTCTGGAGGGGAAAACTTCCTTGAATGATATGCAACTGGATGTAGGTGTCCATCATCTCCATATTGGGAAAGAATGGCCTGTTGATATATTTAGGTCGTGATGTGTGTGAACACTCTAGGACCGCCGGGGCACTTTTTTCCCTCTTTAGGAGGTTTTTTTCCCCCGGCTTGTATATACGCCTATTGCCCTAATGGGCTACTTATCTTTGTACATTCTCTAGTAATACATTTAGTCTTGTGTGTTGTGCTCCAAGCTTCTTCCTCTTCCTTGTGCTGTTCGCGTGCTTCCGCAGACGTCTAACTCCAACAATTGGTATCAGAGCAGGTCGTTGATTCTTCTAGGGCGCCGTCGACACTCCTCCGTTTGCAGTCTCAGATTCGCACAAAATTTGGTGAGCATACTCAGGGTGTTTTCGAGATCAAAACAGCTTCGCTATGTGGTGCCGAAATCGCGATCTGAGCTCGTTTCGGCCTCCGAACGCACTATCGCAGTGCTTGTGCAGGCTATTTCGTCCTTTTGTGCCAAAGGTATATACCCGTTTCTGTTCGCCAATTTAAGCGTCTCGAAGTCTGCTACAGGTCTAGCAGAACTCGTCTGGGCAGTTCTGTTCAACTTTTTGAGATACAGTCAATTTTCTGCATCAAGGTATTTTAGTCACCGGCCATGGCTGAAAGCAGTGATGTATTCCGTATGTTGGCTGTTGAGGATAAGTTGGATGGTACCAACTACCCATTATGGGCTTATATGATGCGACATGTACTGGTTGCAAAAGGATTTTGGAACATTGTGCAGGGTGTTGAAAGACGTCCTGTTACACCTGTAACGACAGGTACTGCAAATATAGGTGTTGGAGCTGATGAAGATGGTGTCGAAGATGATATTCCGCAGATTCCTGTTCGTGCTGCTGTTTCTGTTGCACCTACTGTAGAGCAGATTCGTTGGGATGGAAGAGATGCCCAGGCACATGCATTGATAGCTTTGTCTGTCAAACGTGCCATTATTCCTCACATTCGCTCTTGCAGAACAACAAAGGATGCTTGGGATACACTTACCACTTTGTACCAGGCTAGGAATGAGGCTCGTGTTGCTTACCTCCGAAAACAGTTGGAGAGTGAGCACATGAATGAAGGTGATTCGATGGACAATTTTCTTACAAAGATCAAAGACCTGAAGGAACAATTGATTTCTGCTGATGAGGTTATACCAGATAGCTCACTTGTGCAGACCGTTCTGAATGGCCTTCCTGATTCATATCAGAGTTTTGCCTCTACTCTTCGATTGATGATGAAAGGCAATCTGAATGCCTTGTCATTTGAGGAATTAGTCTCTATTCTGTTGCAGGAAGATCAGTCCAGGCAGAACAGGTCCATTATGCGTGTTGCAGATCAAGCTTTCCTGGCTAGTCAGAAGGGCAAAGGAAAATGGACCTCCTCTACTAGTAAGCAGAAATCTGCAAATGCTGCACAATCGAAGAACCAGGATAAAGATGAGAAGAAATCAGAAAAGCAGAAATTGTTCTACAAGTACTGTAAAGGAAATGATCATATTATAAAGAACTGTCCAAAACTGGCTGCTAAAGAGGCAAAGAAGAAAGAGGCTGGAATGGTTGTTGTAGAGGCCTCTACACCAAAAACAGAGTCTGCAAATCTTGTGCAGGAAGAAGAATGGGTGTTTACTACTGTTTGCAGTTTTGACCCATCTTCTCATGATCAGTGCATGTCTGCAGTAGACTCAGATGTTTGGTACTTTGACAGTGGGGCAACCAAACATATTACCTCGCAGCGCAGTTTCTTCTCTTCACTCGAGCCTGCCCCTACAGGGAATACTGTCACATGCGCCAATAACTCCTCTTATCCTGTTATGGGAGTTGGTAAGATCATTCTGACTACTGCTGATGGTAGTTCTTTCACTTTGTCAGATGCTTTATTTGTGCCAGGGATCAAAAAGAACCTGTTATCAGTTTCTGCATTAGCCAAGATTGGCTTGGTTGTGAAATTCGGTGATGACAGGTGTACAGTCCATGATCTCTCAAATGGCGATGTGATTATTGCTTCTGGCATTTTATGTCGTGGGCTGTATAAGCTCATAGACTATGAAAAATCTGTGAATGATTCGGCATGTGCAGTTCATGATTCTCAGGCTATGTCAGATGCAAAGCTTTGGCATGCACGCTTTGGTCATCTGAATTTTGCTAGTTTGTTACGCCTGCAGAAATCTGAAATGGTGTCCTCTTTGCCCAAACTTGAGGCACCTGGAAAACATGTTTGTGAAGGCTGTATTTTGGGCAAAATGCAGCGTTCTTCCTTTCCAAAAGATGGTTCAGTTCGGGCTATGCAGAAATTGCAGCTTGTACATAGTGATGTCTGTGGTCCTATGCAGACACCCTCTTTTGGAAATTACCTTTACTTCGTGACTTTCATTGATGATTTTTCCAGGCATGCATGGGTATATCCACTCAAAGCAAAGTCCGAAGTGTTCATGTGCTTCAAACAGTTTTTGGTTTTGGCTGAAAATCTGTCAGCATGTAAAATGGGCACCCTCCGTTCTGATCGAGGGGGGGAATATATGTCTTCAGATTTTAATGCATTTCTGGCTGAACGTGGGATAAAACACCAGTGTACAGTGCCGTATACACCTCAACAGAATGGAGTTGCTGAACGAAAGAACAAGTCACTCATGGAGATGGCGAGGTGCATGGTCAAAAGTCAAGCTTTACCACATAGTTTCTGGCTTGAGGCTGTCATGTGTGCAGCATATGTACTGAACAGGTGTCCCACGAAAGCGTTGCAGTCTATCACTCCATATGAGGCTTGGCATGACCGCAAGCCATCTGTTGCTCATCTGCGTGTTTTTGGTTGTTTGGCATATGCATTAGTGCCTGAACAACATCGCAGAAAATTGGATGATAAGGCAGTAAAATGTATTTTTGTTGGGTACAGTTCTGAAAGTAAAGGCTATCGTCTGTATCATCCACAGACTAAACGCATTCTGGTTAGCCGTGATGTTGTCTTTGTGGAAGATGCTATTCAGCCATTGCTTTCATGTACTAAGGAGACATCTGTTAGCTCCAAAGACATGTATGATACTTTGATGCCTCTTTTTACAGGTGGACAGGCTAGCGCTGGTCCTAATGAGGCAACTTCTCAGCCTTTGCAGGTTTCATATGATGATGCAGATCATGCCATTTCTGATGCAGATTTACATGATGCACTTGTTGATGAGAGAGCTGATATTGAACAGGCAAAAACTATGCCAAAATGGCTGGTGCAAACTTTGCGTGACAGCAAATTAGATGCACCTTTGTCATATCGTACTCGTTCAGGCTCTCATAGTACCTCCTTTGCATCAGATTGCTATGCTATGGCTGCATCTAGTCTCTGTGATGAGAATGAGCCTGTTTCTTTTGATGAAGCACAAAATTCAGAAAATTGGATGGCTGCTATGCAATCTGAATATGATGCTATAATGAAGAATGGTACATGGTCTTTATGTGACTTGCCTCCTGGCATTGGCACTAAGTGGGTATACAAGCTGAAGCGTAAACCTGATGGTACAGTTGACAGGTATAAGGCTAGGCTTGTTGCAAAGGGTTATGCGCAGGAAAGAGGCATTGATTTTGATGAGACCTTTGCACCTACATGCCGTATGACTACTGTTCGGAGCATTTGTGCACTTGCAGCCCATCATGGTTGGAATGTACATCAGTTGGACATTAAAACAGCATTTCTGAATGGTGACTTGCATGAAGAAGTGTATGTTTTTCAGCCCCGTGGCTTTGTGCAGAAAGGGCATGAAAACCAGGTGTGCAGGTTAAAGAAGGCGTTATATGGTTTAAAGCAAGCACCACGTGCTTGGTATGAGAAAATACATGCCTATCTGATTGCACATGGTTTTGAGAACAGTCCAACTGAAAGCACCTTATATGTTAAGCGTGCTAATGATGTGCTTTTGATCATTGTTGTCTATGTAGACGACATGCTGCTCACTGGTCCTCTTGAGAAGCATATTGCTGATTTCAAGGCTGATTTGCATGCCTCATTTGAGATGTCTGATTTGGGGCATTTGCATCACTATTTGGGCATTCAGTTTATGCAAGTTGATGGTGGAATGGCTTTGTGTCAGACGAAATATATTGACACATTATTGCAGCGTTTTGGCCTTGAAGACTGTAAGCCTATTGCCACTCCTATGGAGACAGGTTTACGATTGAGTCTTCATGATGCTGGAGATGCATTTGATGCTGTTCTCTATCAGCAGGCTGTTGGATGCTTGATTTACTTATGCATTACTCGACCAGATATTCAGTTTGCTGTCTCACAGATGAGCAAGTTTATGCATTGCCCAGGAGTCACGCATTGGAAAGCGGTTAAGCGCATCTTTCGCTACTTGAGTGGTACTCGGCTACTTGGGTTGTTTTATCCCAAGGGGGGATCACTACCGCGAGATTTGCATGCTTTTTCTGACTCAGATTGGGCTGGTTGTTATGACACTCGTGTGTCCACCAGTGGTTTTTGCTTCATGCTTGGTAGCTCATGTATATCTTGGTTGAGCAAGAAGCAGCCTACTGTGGCCACTTCCAGTTGTGAGGCTGAGTATAGGGCAGCTTTCATAGCGACTGTTGAGTGTGTGTGGCTCAGACGCCTTATGGCTGATTTGGGTGTTGGCCAGTCTTCTGCCACCACCATCTTCACTGACAGTCAGAGCGCATTGGCAGTTGCGAGGAACCCTGTGTTCCATGCTCGCACTAAGCACATTGAGGTGCATTATCACTATGTCAGGGAGAGGTTCTCTGCTGGGGAGATCAGCTTGGCATATGTGCCCACGCAGGAGAACATTGCAGACCTTTTCACGAAGGCTCTGCCTAGGGAGAAGTTTGAAGCTTTTCGCAAAGCTTTGGGCTTACTTCCTTTTGTGGAGTGATTTCCACATAGCTCGGCACTTCCTTATACATGAGTGCCAGCTCCTTGTTCACCGCATCACTCCCAGGGGGGATTTGTTGATATATTTAGGTAGTGATGTGTGTGAACACTCTAGGACCGCCGGGGCACTTTTTTCCCTCTTTAGGAGGTTTTTTTCCCCCGGCTTGTATATACGCCTATTGCCCTAATGGGCTACTTATCTTTGTACATTCTCTAGTAATACATTCAGTCTTGTGTGTTGTGCTCCAAGCTTCTTCCTCTTCCTTGTGCTGTTCGCGTGCTTCCGCAGACGTCTAACTCCAACATGGCCCCTAGAGCAAAGTCTGATGCATCTGTCTCAAGGAAGAAGGGCTTACTGGAATCAGGATGAACTAGAATTGGGGTGGTAGTGAATGCTGATTTCAAGGTCTGAAAGGCCTTTTCTACTTCTTTGGTCCATGAGAATTTGGAGTTCCTGGTAAGCTTGGTAAGAGGTGTTACTATCTTGGAGTAATCTCTGATGAATATCCTGTAGAAATTGGCAAACCCCAAAAAACATTGTACATCTCAAACACATGAAGGTGGTTGCCAATCAAGGATTGTCTCAATCTTCTTAGGTTCCATAAAAATTCCTTTATCTGATACAATGTACCCTAAAAATTCCACTTCTGTCTTATGGAAAGAGCACTTCTCCAATTTCGCATATAATCCTTTTTCTCTTAGTTTCTCTAAGACTATCTTTACATGGCATTCATGATCTTCTAGATTTTTGGAAAATATCAAGATATTGTCAAGGTATATTACAACAAAATCATCTAAATATTCTCGGAAGATATCATTCATCATATGTTGGAAGACAGCTGGAGCATTTGTGAGACCAAATGGCATAACTACATATTCAAAAGGGCCATACCTTGTCCGAAATGCTGTCTTCCATTCGTCTCCTTCTCTGATCCTGACAAGGTTGTAAGCCCCTCGAAGGTCAATCTTCGTGAAGAATTTTGCTTTTCCAAGGTGTTCCAAGAGCTCGGATATGAGTGGTAGAGGGTATCTGTTCTTTGTAGTGACTTTATTCAATCCACGATAGTCTACACACATTCGGAGAGTCCCATCCTTCTTCTTTACAAATAAGATAGGAGCTCCTGCTGGAGACTTTGAGTGTTTGATAAACCCCTTTGCTAGATTCTCATCAATGTTCTTGCGTAGTTCTGTAAGTTCCTCTGAGGATAGTCTGTAGATTGGTCCAAAGGGTAGTTGTGCTCCCTCTTGAAGTTCTATGGCACAATCATAGGGTCTATGCTCTAGAAGGATGTCTGCATTCTTCTTTTCAAAAACATCTTCAAAGCCTTTGTACTGATTGGGTAGCTGCACTGGATCATCTTTCTTAGATTCTTGAGCTGGTATGGCATAGATCATATATGTCGGTTCCTTCCTTATTGCATGTATGAAGGCTTTGGCTCCGAAATATGTTGGGTTCTTCGGGATATCTCGAGGGGTAATTTTATTATTCTCCCAATTAATTTCTGGATTATGTTTCTTTAACCACGGCATTCCAATGATAACCATATCAACTGGACTCGATATTACATTGAAACATATGTGTGAATCATGGTCACCAAGATGTACTCTTAGTGCTATGGTTTCCATGGTTATATTCCCCGAAGCTAGAGGTCGTCCATCGACTACTTCAGCTACTATTGGTCTCTTCTTCTGAAGTACTGGAATTCCATGTTTCTTAACAAGTCCTTCATCAATGAAACATGAGGACGCTCCTGAATCTACGAGAGCTATAAGGGAAAGGGTCTTCTTAGACATGATTAACTTGATAGGGGCAAGACATGTTTCTACGGGTGTGGATGGAATTATGAGACCATTTCTTATATCATGGTCCGGTTGTATGGTCTCTTTTACAACTGGACTTCCTCGTTTCCCTGCTCTACAAGGGTGGCTGCAACTTTGGAGTTCGTTCTCTTGTTGGGACAATTAACTGCAATGTGGCCAGGGTTTCCACAATATAGACATAATTTGTTATCCCTCCTTCTTTGTTTCTCTTGTGGTGTTAGAGGCTGGAACCTAGTTACATCTATCTGCATAGGTTCGGGCATAGGCTCATCTCTAGGAGTAGTGCAACAACGTAACGACTAGAATTGCTCTTGAATGATTGACTCTCCTCCCAACCAAATGCCTCTATATATAGCTCTCTCCAGGGGACTTCCCTCTTGGGCAGGTGGATACTAACCATCCAAGTGTCAGCCATGTAACTACATGCGTGTCAAGTGTCCCAGTTAGCCAGAGTTAACTCCAGTGGATGCTTCTAGAAGGTTCTAGAGCTCTTTGGGCAAAACACTCTTCCCATGTACCCCATGGGGATTGAACCCAAGACCTCTTCCTTCACACCCTTGAGTCTTAACCATTATGCTAAGTGGATTACTTGGTTAGAAGAGTAAATGACCTACCAGTAAGTCTAGACTCGAGATCTTTGGCCACATAAACGAATGACCAAACGGAGTCCGATTTCACATCTGTCTGAACCAATCGGATCCCTTGATCACAAACTTACTTTATTACATTCTTCCCCCCTTGGAAAATATTTTCATCCTCGAAAATTAGAGCTATACATATTGTAGGCAACCCTTGAGCCTCATGTTCTAAAACTTGAAGAACATGCATTCATTCAAACAGGTTATTTACTTAGAACTTGAAAGTAAAAAACCTTATCATATTCTAGATCTTGAAGACCATGATCCGTTTATCTACTTAAAACTTGAAAGAAGAAAACCTTCTTTATTTGGGACCAACTTAAAACTTGAAAGCTGGAAAACGTCTTTGGATTGTGGAAACTTTTTCCCATGTTGAATTTTCTTCAGTTCCATCCTTCATTTACTAAGCACTCTTCATACAAGTGGCTTCTTGTACGTTTATCTTGGGTGCGAAGTATCCTTTCAGGTTCATGAGGAACTATTTTATTTACTGGAATAGGAAGTATGACCTGTTGTCCAACTAGATTATCTGAATCTGTTAGACTCTTCGTAAGTCGACTAACATGGAATACTGGATGAATCCAACTATCATCTGGAAGTTGTAATTCATAAGCCCACAAACTAACTTTCTTGGTGATTGGAAAAGGACCGCAATATCTAGGCGACAACTTGGCGCATTGACCAGTCTTGAACTTTTCTGATCTTTCAGGAATACGAAGATAAACTTGATCGCCAACCTGAAAAGTAACATCTCTTCGCTTTGGATCGGCATAAGCCTTTGCACGATCTTGAGCTTTCTTTAAGTTTTCTTTAGCTAACTTAATTTTAAAGTTCATGTCTTGAAGAAACTCTTGAGCTGCTTGAACTCGTTCATTATGAAGTCCCACTGCATAAGGAGACCTAGGCTGGAAACCGTACATCAACATGAATGGAAACATACATTGACGCACTAGTAGTACTTGTAAGCGAGACGTGGCTAGAAGTCCCCTCCATCGCACACAGAGCGTTATTAAACTAACTTAGTATTCCTAATGCACGTGGTGTGTGCAACAAAATCAAAAGAGCTATGCAATAATATCACAAGAAATCGTCCCTGATGATTTGGTCCATTGAGGTCGACTTGATTCTAGCCGAAAGTGCTAGAATTATGACGAAGATAGGCCTCCAGATCTTCACTCCACAGCTCCACTTCTGTTGAACTTTGCTCGAACTTTTAGCTTTCTTCAGCTTTGATCAGCACAGATATGCACTCGGGTTCGGTTGGGGTAATAAGCAAACTCCAAAGATTAATCAGAATGAGAAGATCTCTGCTCGCGATTAGCAGAGCAGAGATATGATCCAAATGGAATAAAATATGCAGAGAATATAATCACAAAAAACCTCTGCTTCAGTGGATAAGGCTCTGTAATCTCTCTGCAAGGTCGTGGGATCGATTCCCGGCACCCTCCCGATGGAACTTCAGCTTTCTTGGCCGATTGAAGATGTCTGCTTCAGTGCAAACTGAGGAGAATTAGTCATGTTCTCAGTACTATCCGGTGAACGGTTGTGGCCTTATGGATAGACGGACGCGCTTCAACACAGAGGTTCTGTGCTCGATAACCCGCGGGCTCTACAACAGAGAGGATTAGTCTTTTTAGCTCCTGATTGAGATCTTCTTCAGCGTGGACTCCCGTCAATAAACTCTGTTGGGATTCTTGACGCGGACAATGATGCTCTTGTGGATAGAGCAGCGCACTCCAATCGGGGGGACGGGGGTTCGAATCCCTCGCCAAACACAGCAGAGATGACCTTCTTCTTTTGGTACTCTTTGCTCTAAGCTAAACCATGAAGATGATTGCGACACGCATCTCTAGACAGGCGGGAGCAGAATTCAAAAAAGAGATTATGCACGCCAAGAGTTCACGAGCAAGATGATGAAGATGAGAGCTATGGAGAATGCTCTGATACCAATGCAACATCGTAACGACTGGAATTGCTCTTGAATGAATGACTCTCCTCCCAACCAAATGCCTCTATATATAGCTCTCTCCAGGGGACTGCCCTCTTGGGCAGGTGGATACTAACCATCCAAGTGTCAGCCATGTAACTACATGCGTGCCAAGTGTCCCAGTTAGCCAGAGTTAACTCCAGTGGATGCTTCTAGAAGGTTCTAGAGCTCTTTGGGCAAAACACTCTTCCCATGTACCCCATGGGGATTGAACCCAAGACCTCTTCCTTCACACCCTTGAGTCTTAACCATTAGTCTAAGTGGATTACTTGGTTACAAGAGTAAATGACCTACCAGTAAGTCTAGACTCGAGATCTTTGGCCACACAAACGAATGACCAAACGGAGTCCGATTTCACATCTGTCTGAACCAATCGGATCCCTAGATCACAAACTTACTTTATTACAAGTAGGCTGGAAAGGTTTCCATTGGCGAGGTCTTCCTTCTACTTGTTTTTCTTGTTTCCTTTCAAAAAGGCGGTTATCACATTGAATGGCTTGGTTGATGTATTCATTCAATGTCTTCACCTCTGGCATCGTGAGTAGAAGGTCCTTCACATCATCCCTTAAGCCCCGTCTAAATTGGCTTATGAAATAATCTTCATGCCAAGTGAGGTCACATATCAACTGCCTAAATTCTGATGCATAGGTAGAGGCAGGGCGGTTACCTTGACGTAGCTTCCGAAGTTTTGTTTCTGCCACTCGACTCGTGTCTGCATCTCCAAATGTAGCGATGAGCTCTCTAAGAAACCCCTCATAGTCATGAAGTACGACCATATCCTTCTCCAAGATTGGGGCGAACCATGATAATGCTTGACCGTAGAGCAAGGTTCCAACAAAACCAACCTTGGATGCATCATCAGGGTATCTATCAGGCTGCATACGGATGTACAATTTGACTTGTTGCATGAATCCCCAGAACTTTGTGCGATCACCATCAAACTTTTCTGGCATGCAGATCTTCGGTTCCCTCATGAAGGATGTACTAGGTCATTGATTTACTTGCATACTCCCTTGATTTGTCTGAAGACTCCCCATTCGTTCTTGTAATTCTTGGAGGAGTGCACCTACATGCCCTGGATGTCCCATCTCAATTTGTGTCTGTCGATGAGTTAGGTCTTCGACTTGTTGTTGGAGACTCTGAAGTGTTGCTACAATCTGTTCATAAGCATTCTCCATGATGACTGGTCTTGGATTGAAGCTAGTCTTGCCAAAATGTCAGGGGAGCACTAGATTGTGCTCTCTGACTGCAGTAGACAAGATTTTTGAAATACACTTATGATTACAAGAACACCCCGTAGGGAAAATGATACAAGAATATGTGACTGATACAAGATGTCCCACAACCTGGGACCAATAGGTATGGAAAACTGGACTAGAGATGATACAGGAGATCCCACAACCCAGGATTGTAAGTATGAGACAAGATATCTAGAATACAAGAACTTCCTTCTGGGAGATGAACTAGATACACGAAAGAACTCGAGAGGATCTCGTACTACGAGATTACAAGGGGACAAGATAGGATGTCCAAGAACTAGACTAGAACAAGGAACAAGACAAGAGCTAGAACTGGAACTTGAAGAGTACTTACTTGGCGGTCACGACTCCTTGAGCTCCCAAGACTGGTATTGGCAAGACTGATTATGAATGTGGTCAACCCCTCCTTATATAGATTTTCAAGGGCAGTTCATGAAAGGCGGTTACGAACTGATGATGTCATCGATGATGTCATCAATTTGAAACATGAGCTCTGAATATCCGAATCAGGCAAGTAGACAGTCGATCTTAGGGTTTTGGCACGTTCTGGACGCAATGGAAGCATTAGTTTCTCCTATTTCTGAACCAATCATGAGATACCAGGTTCACATGGAATCTAAGGTTCAGGATGGTTTCCTTTGTCCATGACAGATGGCACATTTGTTTCTTGCCAGCTCACTCATTCGTGGACATTAGGTTTTTCCTTATGTACTGATCTTTATATATTGCAATTGTTGTATTCTTGTTTTTAGGTCATTCTTGTACATTCCTTTTATGTAATAAAAGAAGAAGATCATTCTTCCTTGCCTCAATCTATGTGTGTGCTTCTCCTTGAGAGTGAGAGTGTGTGTGTGAGCTCTCTCCCTTATCTCCTTCGTCGTGAAAATAGTGACCATGGAAGGTGGAGAAGAAAGATGTACTTCCATAGAAAAAGATGTGTCACCAGAGGAGGAAGAGGAATTGATAAGACTGATTCGAGAAGATCGGGAGGTGTTTGCATGGACCTAAAAGGACCTTAAATGCGTAGATCCATCCATTTGTTCTCATCAAATCCCAATGAATCCTGATGCAAAACCATGGAAATAACACCCTTACACTTATAACAATGTCTATTTAGCAAAAAATAAGGAAGAGATATACAAGCTATTAGCAGCCGGATTCATTTATGAGATAGAGCACACAGAATGGTGTCACCATTAGTGGTCGTACCCAAAAAGAATGGTAAATTAAGAGTATGTATTAACCTGAAGAAAGTAAACACAGCCACGTTCCGTGATCACTATCCATTACCTATCACTGATCACCTCTTGGAAAGAGTGGCAGTTAAGGAAGTCTATAGCTTCCTACATGGATTCTCTGGGTACAACCAAGTAGCTATTGCTACAAAAGAGCAACATAAGATAGCATTCGTGATTGAATGGGGAGTCTATGCTTTTAGAGTGATGCCATTTGGACTCACAAATGCCTCTGCTACTTTCCAAAGGTTGATGTGTCACGTCTTTAAAGAGTTTCTAAGGAATAGTATAGAAGTATATGTAGATGACTTGTGCACGTACTCAAGTCTGAGACAGCAACACGTTCCGGAGTTACGAAGGATATTTGATAAGTTTCGACAGTATCGAGTGTGCCTGAATCTTAAAAAAAGCATCTTTATGGTGAGACAAGGGAAGATCTTAGGACACATTGTATCCAAGAATAGAATTTCCACTGATGAGGATAAGATTAAAGTAATCCTAGAGCTTCCAAGACCGAAGAATGCTAAGGAAGTGCAAGCTTTTATGGGTCATTGTGGATACTATCATAGATTTATTCACATGTGTAGCTCAAGCGTAAGCACCACCTCCTTTACTTGTCAATCCGCGGAGACGTGAGGACCGGTATGAAGACCACGAGCAAGTGAAGGCACAAGTGCGTGAGTGAAAGCACACAAACATGCACACACATACACACACACGCTCACAAGGTAAGATCAAAGAGAGGAACAATGGAAATCTTCGATTGCAAAATGAGTTCTCTTACAAAAGCTCTATCCTCTAACAAGCTAACCCCAAAAATGAGCTCTCTAGCTCTTTTTATAGTTTTTTGAGTAGTTTTGGCCCTGTCCAGACCTAGTGTCCGGCCTAGTTAAAAATTAGGTTTCAGGGCTTATTTGAGGGCTCAAACGAAGTCTAAAAATTATGAAAATTGGTACGATGGTACTTCTAATACTCCTCAAGCTCGAGGACTCCTCGGCTTGAAAAAAATGGAGTTATAAAAATAGAAAATGGTATTTACAATGGTTTTTAGTGATGAAAATCACTATTTTTGTAGGGATTTCTTCTAAAAATTTGACATACACTTCTTGGAGCTCCGTACTTGCTCCTTCTTGTGTGTCCACCTCTTCGATGTGCTCCTGTGCTTTGTCCTTGACCTTCAGCTTCAACACTCCCCCCCCCTCTCGAGTCTGTCATCCCTGACAGACCCTTGTTGTAGTGGTTGTTCCAAGTACTGCTTTGAGAGGGAGTGTTCCTTCTGTATGAACAAAAGTCGTCTGGCTTCCAGATGTGGCAGGGTTGGTTGTCCGGTTCTTCATCTATCACTACGAGCCCTTGCAAGTTGTAGTGCCTTGGTATGTACTTGTTCGTTGGATTCCAGCATGACTGTGTCATTGTGAGTCTCCGTTGATGTCCTCTAGATCTTCCAAAGTTGATGTTCATAGTAGTCATGCCAAGTACTCATAACCCATAATGGATGATGGGTAAGTGTGTTCGTGCATGGGTTGAGGAAAATATGTGCCTTGTGCACGGCCTTGTAATGTAGCCCTATGCATGCTTACTTGGAAAATGCATAAGAAGAAGTATGGTGCAAAAATTGGTGTTCTTGAGCTAAGTGCTCAAGGGTATGCCGACGAAGAGGTATCCTAAGCTATCATGGTTATGATGTTTCCAAAGTAAAGATACTTACCATGGAGAAGGTGGATCAATGTTCATCTCTTCGTGTTGTACACTTGGCCTTTGCAATGGAACATTGTTGATGAATGTCCGTGTTGATAGTCCACTGATGAGATCTTTTGAGTGACTGATCCTGTCTCCTCCATAAGCAGGAGTCTTCTCATCCAGTATACATACAAAGATTTGCAGGTTACCAGAACTACCCCTTGCAGATATCTCCCTGGATGCTCTCATACATGCAGTAGTTAAGCATCACTCAAGTTGCGGACCTTCAAGCTCTTTACTCCTACCATAGTAAGAGGAAACCATAGTTGTGGCTGCCATGTTCATGCCAAGTTCTTGACATCTACGAGATAAGGTAGCAATTATATCATCTGCTAGCCGAGACACACTTCTATCCAAACTGATAAATGCCCAGTAATCAACAGTTCCACCTTTAACCAAGCATGGCTCATTCATGTTTCATGAGCCAAACCTGGGAACAAGTGCTTCCTCTCCCTTTTTTTTTTTTTTAAATAGAGGAACAATGTCACCAAACAAGAAGACAGATGTTAGTATCAGAAAAAATAGTTGACATATGTCAATGTGCTCTTGTGCATGGGATTCTCCAATGTGTCTATGCACGGCCCTGTAATGTGGCCCTATATTAATGCCTACTTTGGAAATGCATAACCTGAATGGTGCAAAAGACTGGGTTGTGCAAGGAGCACATGGTTTTCGCTCGTCGAGGCTTTTCGATGTTATTTGCGGATGTTGATGCCATCTATCGTGGAGGTATCCATTGGATCTTGAGATGACAACTGATCCTTCCTCCTTATAGGGATCCATTTTAGAACAACATTTGGCACTGTAGAGATTACTTCATGCGTCTTCCTCTTTGGATGCTTTCTGAACTGTGGTATCCAATGTGGTTGGCGCTTTGGTTCAGTGGAGGCTACTTGTACTTTTGGCTTCCAAACCCATATACTTTTTTCACGTCTTCCTACTATTGTTGAAGAGCTGATTTGATCTTCTTTCGGACTCTGTACGTGGTTCTTACCCTTTTCTCTTTTTGGCTTCTTTGTTGAGACCTTTCGCATGTGGGAGAACATAGGTTGTTGTGGAAGTAAGAGCTTCTTAGGTACCCACATCTGTAATCACTCTTGTTGAGCTGCAACTACTTTTTTAGGCACCCAAACTTGTTGGATACCTTGTGATTGAGCTTGTTCGAGCTACTTCCTTCGTCTTCTGGCCTGGTTGGCTTGCCTGGATGGGATTTGTGGGGGCAAGGCTGGTGGTTGCTCTCCTTTGCGTACCCAAATCTGTTTCATGCTCGGAACTGTTTTCTTGTCGAATGGTTTCTTTCTATTTGATGTAGCAGTTGTCGTGAACAATTGTGTTTGCCTGTGTGGTGGACTCACTACTGTGGCTACTTGATTCTTTGGAGAAGAAGAAAGATCCACCTACCTTCGAACCTGTTCTTCCACGATTGACTCCTTATGCATCATAGAGCTTTTGACACATACAACATCTCTTTTTCTAAGATTAGTCCTAGGAGGACTACAAGATGTGACATCTGGATTTGTGAGCATGCCATTTTCTAGTCCTAATGTAAAGCATTGTCCCTGGACCCAAACTTGAAGAAGTTGACTCCTTAGGTTCAAGTTGACTGCATTGTCATAAATCCAATCTTGTCCTAAGACAAGAGGTTATGTAAGGTTCTTATCTTGACACACTAGCACTTTGACTTTCATTGGAACATCTTGAAGGTAGATGGGAAGTTCCACCTCACCCAAACAAGGAGTTTCCACACCTCCCAATCCTATAAGATAAGCTTCTATGGGATTGATGTTCAACTGCAAGTCTTGGCAGTAGGAAAGTCTAACTGCACTACTTGCTGCACCTGAGTCAATCAATGCTTTCACAGTCCTTGCACCCTTCCCTTGTCCTATCTCTATGGTCACAAAGGGTCGTCGGTCAATGACTTGAGAAGTCGCTACGCCTGACTTTTGGCACATATCCATGTGATATTTTGGGGCTTTTGAGTTGACATCTAGGCCTAGTCGCCTTAACTTATTTCGCCTTATGCGCTCTCTAGCCTCTGCTTGTGCTTCTTCTCTCACCCTTAACTCCTCTTCTTTTCACTTCTTAGCAGTGTTGAGTCTCGTAAGCATATCCTCTGTAGGAGGTTCTTGGTATAACTTGACTCTACATCCACTAATATAATTGGGCAAGATATCACCTTCTAAAGTAGCCAATTGAACTGCACCGCTAGTGGAAATTCTGTTAATGATCATGGGTCCATATCCTCGTTTTTCCAACTTACGGGCATGTTGTTTTAGTGTGTAAACCAACACTAGATCTCTCGCTTTCAATCCTTTATCTTTGATGTGTGCATCAAAGTATTCCTTTTGTCTTTTCTTTGTAGCATAGATGCCTGCCGCCGCTCGTAGCCTCGTCTCACCTAAGCATTCTAGATCAAAGATCCTAGAGGACAACTCATGTCCATTCCACTCATGCTCTTGTGCTACCTTTAAAGCTGGGATTAGGAAATCCAATGGTAGCACAACATTCTATCCGAAGACCATCTGAAATGGGGTGGCGTTGAGTACAGTTTTGTAGGCAACTCGATAAGCCCAAACAGCATGATCGAAGTTGTTTGTCCCAATCAGAGCATTTATTATTTACCAGTTTTGTCAATACGTTACAGATGATCTTATTGGTGCTCTCGGCTTGTCCATTAGCTTGTGGGTGATAGGGGGCAGACTTCTTATGTATCACCAAGAATTCTTGGAGAAGATTTTCAATGACTTCATTCAAGAAGTGTGTGCCTCTATCGCTCACTAACTCTATTGGTAGTCCATATCTCTTGAACACATTCTCGAATAAGAACTTAGCCGTAGTTTGAGCATCATTCTTTGTTGTGGCTTTCACTTCTACCCACTTGGTAAGATAATCTGTGGCTACAATAATATACTCTGCATGGGAGTTTCTAGCTGGGGGGTTAATAGGACCTACAAAGTCTATACCCCATTTTGAGAATGCACGTCCTCCCATCATTGGCCTCAAAGGCATCTCATCTTTTCTAACTGGATATTGTGCACGTTGGCATGTGTCACATTTCTTCACATAGGTATGTGCATCCATATGGAGAGTGGGCCACCAAAGTCCTGAGAATAGAATGGTCTTGATCACTCGGTCAGGACCAAAATGTCCACCTGCAACACCGCTATGTGCAGTCTCTAAGACCTTTAAATAGTCTGATTCATGAACGCACAGTCTTAAGTAACCATCTTTGCCTCTTCGGTATAGGTTGTCTCCTACTAAGGCATAGCCTTGAGCCTCTTGCTCCATGCTTCGTCTTCTTGCTAGACTAGCCTCTTTGGGTAATCTTCCTGACCTCATAAACTCTACCAATGGAGCACTCCAATCTGGAATTAATGACACTTGATAAAGGGTCGCATGCTCCACTGGGGTTCTCTCTCTGCACATTGGACAATTCTTAATCCACTCATGTATTTCTTTGTCCATGCTAGGCCAATACACTCCTAAACGATTCAGATTCTGCAATGTTCATTGTTTAGAATAGTAATTTCCTAGCAATCCTACATGAGCTTGCTGCAACCAACTACTATGTTCATCATCCTCGACACAACAAGCTAATACACCCTCAGTATCTTGTTTGTACATGCTTCCTGCCAATATGTGATATTTTTGTGATTTTACAATTTCTTCTTGTGATGTTTTCACATTCTTATTTGCGGGGCTGAAGGTTAGGACTGGTACCAACTTATTTGCCCATTTAGGAACAACTTCTAAATTGAACAGATAAGCATCGGGTAATTCATCGGACACTCCTTGCGGTGACTCTCCTGAAGTGATGCGAGAAAGGTGATCTGCCCGAAGGTGGGTTCTACCTTTCCTGACAACAACTTCAAAGTCATATTCCATTAGTAAGAGGAACCATCTTACTAAGCGTCCAGTATTGCAAGGTTTATTGACCAAATATAACAAAGCTTGATGATCAATGAAAAACTTGAACTTGTTGGCCAATAAATAGTGTCTAAACTTCTTCACAGCATATACCATGCATAAGCCCTCTCGCTCAGTTGTGGTATAGTTTCGTTCAGCTGCGGTGAGCTGTCTACTAGCATATGCTATGGGCAAATCTAAGTTTCCTTCACCTGTGGGTTGTGCTAGCACACATCCTATGGCATGATTGGATGCATCCACATGGACATGGAATGGTTTATTCCAATCAAGAGTGGTCAGTATTGGTGTTCTGCACAAACGTTTCTTCAGTTCATTGAAAGAATTCTCGCATTCATCGTTCCACTCAAAATTAGACAACAAGGCATAAAGGGGTCTAGCTATGATCGCGTACATGTGGATAAACCTACGGTAATATCCACAATGGCCCATAAAGGCTTGTACCTCTTTAACATTTCTTGGCCTTGGTAGCTCCGCTATGGCTCGTACCTTATCCTCATCTGTTGAGATTCCATTCTTAGAAACAATATGACCTAAGATTTTACCTTGACGCACCATGAACACACACTTTTCTAGGTTCAGACACACTCGATATTCTCTACACTTGTTGAAGATTTGTCTGAGCTCAGGGATGTGAAGTCTTCTTTCTTGGGAATGAGCACATAAATCATCCACATACACTTCTAAGCTCTTTGGCGAGAACTCTTTGAAGACATGACACATGAGCCTTTGGAATGTTGCAGGTGCATTAGTGAGCCCAAATGGCATCACACGAAATGCAAAGATTCCCCATTCGATGGCAAAAGCCGTCTTGTGTTGATCTTCAGGGGCAATGGCTACTTGGTTGTAACCTGAAAATCCATCAAGGAAGCTATAAACTTCCTTGCCTGCAACACGCTCCAATAGGTGTTCTGTGATTGGAAGCGGATAACTATCTCTGATCGTAGTGGCATTAACTTTTTTAAGGTTAATACACACCCGCAACTTCCCGTTCTTCTTGGGCACCACTACAATGGGGGACACCCATTCAGTATGCTCAATCTCATAGATGAATCCAGCTTCAATCAGCCTATCAATTTCTTCTTTTATTTTGGCTGTATATGTATCATTATATGTGTAGGGCTTCTGTTTAGTGGGTTTGGCATCAACAGCCATGGGGATAGTATGAGAGCAAATTCTTGGATCTACCCCTTTCAAGTCTCTATAGTGCCATGCAAACACATCCCTATATTCCTTTAATAGAGCTACGAGCTCCATTTCTTCTTTTGCACTTAGGTCATCTCCTATATATGTGCATCTCTCTTCGTTCTCTTCAATGGTCACTACAATTTTCTTGGTCTTTTCTTTATTATCATATGATTCTCCTATGATGGCCTCTCTCTTAGGCATTCGTACCAAAATTTTGCGGTTGTCAACTTCATAAAATTTTCTGGTACTTCGAACAATGATTCCTCCTCTTCTTGTTTCACTGCTTTTCTTTTCTTTTTCTTTTGACTGCTCTCACTTCCATCCTTTGAATTTACCGTTTTAATACTTGTGAGAGGTTCTTCTTCTTTCTCGGTGAACACTCCTATATCTTCTAGATAGTGCTGCTCTGAGTTAAAGCAACTATCCATCACAATGGACTCTATATCATCATCATTCTCTTCTTCTTCTATGACATCACTAGGGTCACATTCTTCTAGCAAGGGCTGACACATGAACATTGAAATATCATAACCCTCCTCATCACAATGAGGTGTCCATTGTTCTTCATTGACAACAATGTCCATGGTGGCTAAGATTTCTGGCCAGCCATGAGCTCAAATTCCTCATCTGGAAAGATCATTGGTGTGTAGGCTGGGTCTTTCACTGGCCTATCTCCTGGCGAAGTTCCTTCTTCTCTTGCCTTTAAACGTTTTTCCTCTTCCTCTGCGACCTTGCACATCCACAAATGAGTATCTTCATGCCACCATGATGGATCAGGTGAACTTTCAGAATGCACAGAGATGGAATCTTCTTTCGCTTTGTGGATAGAATTCCACTGTAGGGGTGGTACATCTCTAAAGGAGTAATCCTTCAAGTTGACCTTGGTGGTGACCCCTAAGTGTTGTAAGTACAAGGAGTTGGTTCCCCAATCTTGTACTATTTGCAATTGTCGTAGGAAGGGTCTTCCTAGGATCATCTCATAGACATTATTTTTCTCAAAGTCACATATAGCAAATGTGTGCTCAAACTCTACACCACATGTGGTTAGAGTTATTCCTTCGAGCAATCCTAGAGGTCTTTCAAAATGACCGTCGGCCATTTGAAGCTTCATTCTAGTTGGTCTTAATGTGGGTTTGCCCCATTGCTTCCACAAGGAGGTGGTTGCAATAGCAACACCAACACCTAAATCTATGATTGCTTTGATTGTGTAACCTTGGTAGGTGATTGGAAGATACGTATTACCTTCTTCACCCTCACACATGTCTCCTATTTTATCGAGAGGTATCTCTGGAACTTTTCGCTTAGAGCTTGTTTTTGGCATATTGGAATCAAGTTCTCGGACCTGATCCTTCACATGATTCCATAGCTCAGGTTTTGCTTTGAGCAACTCCTCTACAGTGAGATGACACTGAACCTTAGTGTTCTTCATGACATCGGTGTTCCTTGGAACCACTGAGTCTTCATTCCTTACCAATATTGTGGGAGCTCTGATCTGAAGAGACTCAGATTCCCATGGGCCTGGAAATTGAAGCAGTTCTTCTAAGGTATTAGATTCAAAATCTAACCTTTCGTCTTCTTGTTGTTCTTCTTCATCTCCATAAATAGATGGAATGTCTTGGGGAAACTGATCATGAAGGTCATCAATCTCATGAATAGGAGGGAAATTACCCTTCTCCTTGGCCCATTTCTCCTCTTGTATTTCTCGCAAGAACTCTTGAGAGTGCTGCTGAATTGAAGGAGGTATTCCAACCTCCGTGGAATTAGGAACATACGCTCCCTTTGGTGGTGAGCTTCTTCTCTCAATAACTGGTTGAGCCTGTGGAGGTAAAGAAACTTGTGGTTTGTTTACCAACTACTCTAATCTTTCTAGTAAGCCCTAGAAATGCAAATCCGGTTTGACAAAGTTTGTCTGATTGAACTTTTGACTAGTCTCGAGTATAGCTTGAGCTTGTTCTACCATTTTCATGCACATTTTCATCCGTTCAATCTCTAAATCCGCTCTAGGGTAACTCTTGTCTAGATTTGTAGTTGTTGGCCCTTCTTGAAGTCGAGCCTGGTAGGCCTTGAACATCATGTCCAAACCTTCAGGGGTTGGATCTCCGAGAACAAACCCTGGTTGCGGTCTATTTACGATGGGTGGTGAGATGGGATGAGGTGGAGTGGATGGAGTTTTGACATGCGAGGGGCTTTGAGATGCAATGTCTTCTATTTTTGTTTTTGCGTCTTTCAAGCTTTCTTCTAGTTCCGATAACCTTTTATTCCACTTATGATTGGCCTTTTCTCTGGTATCCTTCCATGTTCTTGTTTTCCTCTTACTACGCTCTCCTGATTCACTCAACTCCGATTGTTCAGCTGGTTTATCTTGTTTTAATGCTTGTGCCCTAGTAACTACCTGTACAGGTGCCACATTACTGCTACTTGAACTTGAATCCGCCACTAAGCCTACCACATTAATGGGTGTAATCTTGGGTGCACTAGAGGGGTTTCTTGGACAATCTCTGGGGAGATGGTCTTTGCCACAATCAAGACAAAAAGCCTGTATGGTGATAGCCTGACCTTGACTCGGAGCTGGTGGGTGGGGACAATCACGAATGAAATGGTCACCTGGACATCTGAAACAAGATCCTCTAGGGGCTTGTGGTCTCATTTGTCTCAATTGGGGCCTCGAGTTAGGATTTGTGTACATGACATTGGAGTATTCTGGCTCCCAATTTTGCTCCATAGGTGGTGCATCATATTGATACGAGTAAATCTCACTATGTTCAGGTGACTCTGTGTAATAAGCATGTGGACTACCTTCATGGGAGTAGTATGAACTATGAGCATGAAAGTCATTCTCTGAGATTAGTGGGGTCAGTGGCACCAATGCTCTATTTGGATTTTCCTCTCCCACAACATACTTGACTGGAATCACGTTGGCAGGAGCTGGTGGTTGAGGAGGCTAGAGGGTATGTGGTTGTCTGTGGCTGAAGTACTATTAATAAAGTTAGATAAAGTGTGGCAAGGCTCTAAAAGGAAGACGGAGAGAGGAAAAAAAAGAAAAAAAGTGAGTTATGGGGTGTGCATGAGAAGGGAAGGAAGTGTGAGTAGGAGGTGTACGAGCTAGTGCACAGGTAAGATAGATATCATTTTGAGAGATAAGTGCGGGTTTCAAGTCATACACTTTGGGCTGAGCCCAAAGGGTTTGGGCAAACTACAAGCATATTTCCACATCTTTCCCTTGGGTTTATGACCCAACATTTTGGTGCATTTGTCGGGAATATGCTTGGCACGTCTCTATAAGAGAGCGCCATAGGTTTGCCTAGTGTCACAGGTTGGCCGAGCTTGAGGACCCAAGATATGGCACATGAGTGAGGGGAGTTTGTCCTCAAGAGGAACTCGAACTCAAAGAGAAGAGTGATCTGCTCGTAGGGCCAAGGCTAGAGAGAGGCAGAGATAGAGAACATACGAGGAGTTTTGGAACACTCGTAGACAATCCGAGGAAAGGAAGTACTACCGAAGAAGAGTTGCTTCTCAAGTTCGAAGGCTCGAGGGAGTCCTGAAACTGAGAGCATTAAATTTATGGGATCAGAGTGACATCAACATCACACCTTTGTTTGAAATGGCCCAATAGATTCCGGTCCATTTGGGAGACTTCCCTAAGTTCTCAACTGCCTGGGATGAGTACTCGGATAGCTTCATTCAACTCTTTGAATTTACTTGTGAAGCCAACAACGTAGTGCACCAAGGCGAGAGGGTGAGGATTTTTTCGGCTACTCTCCATGACGAGGTAGCCAATTGGTATGGGAACTTGACACCACAAGAGCAAGGAACCTATCAGATGCTTAAAGATGCCTTTTTGGTGAAATTTAGAAGACAAGGATTTTAGGATCGACTTGCCCAACAAATGGATTATCTATGGCTAGGCATAAATGAAAGTATCGGTCAGTATATCCAAAGGATGGAAGCATTAGTGAGGAAGATGGGTGCAAATGCCCCAAATGATGAGACATTGAAGAGACGATTTATCATCGGATTAGGAGACCTCACCACGCAGCAGCATATTAGTCTTACATGACCTACTAACTTGATGGCTGCCAAGGAGCAAGCAAGGCTATGGGAAAAAGTGCAATTAGGCAAGGAGTGGAGGATTGAGCTCTTATATGAGCCAATTGGAGGAACAGGGAGCGTACCTGTGAAAGATCCTGACCAAGGAAGCCCTATGTTGACGACTCTGGCTTTTGTAGCCACCACTAGCACACGAGGCGAGGTGAAGCCTGCATTGACTGAGGAACAAATTCTAGAGTTGGTAACTGTAGCTCAGTGATGAGTAGCACCTCCTTTAATGTCAATCTGGGAAGACGTGAGGATGGTATGATGACCTCGAGCAAGTGAAGGCACAAGTGCGTGAGTGAGAAGCACACAAACATGCACACACATACACACACACGCGCACACAAGGTGAGACAGAGAGAGAGAAGCAATTGAGTTCTTTAGATTACTTCCAAAATGCTCATACAAGTTCAAATCAATTACAAGCTAACCTCAAAAATGAGCTCTCTAGCTCTATTTATAGTTTTTGACTAGGTTTTGGCCTTGTCCAGACCTAGTGTCCGGCCTAGTTAAAAATTAGGTTCTCTACCCTATTTGGAGGTTCAAATGGAGTCTAAAAAATGTGAAAACTGATAGGTAGGTACTTCTAAAGCTCCTCAAGCTCAATGACTCCTTGGCTTGCACAAAATGGAGCTACAAAAATATGAAATGGTATTTACAATGGTTTTTAGTGATGAAAATCACTATTTTTGTAGGGATTTCTTCTAACATTTTGACATACATTTCCTGGAGCTCCCTACTTGCTCCTTCTTCTTGTGTGCCCAACTCTTTGATGCCTGAAAAATTTAAATGGCCTACTTGATAGATCTTCTTTGACTACTGTGTCTGCTTGTGCTTTCTCTTCGCTCCCACTCCCTATGTAGGCTTCCTTGTCTTGTGACTCCTTCAGTTCTTTGACTACTGCCAACACCCCCCCCTCTCTCGTGTCTGTCGTCTCTGACAGACCCTTGTCTAGCTGTGAGTTGGACATAATATTGAACAACATCGGCAGCGAGGTGGTGTTCTTCTAATCGTAGCCCCCGTGCTAGGTCTGTTAACAATGCATCCCAATTCACTGGTCCTGGGACGTCCGGATGTGGCACCCGCAATTGTTCTGAATGGATGGTTCTTTCCACAGCGAATAAGTGGAGGAGATGTGAGGGCATGGGTACAAATATTTCTGAGTGATATTCCCAGAATCCTGTTACGAACATCTCCTCGAATGTCTATTTAAAGCAAGCCAGGAGGTACTTGATTCTGGCATGCCAAGCATATATTACCTCTATTGATGGGGTGGTGCTCATGTCGTATACCAGATCTTGGTTGCCTGTAAGAAAGCCAACTCCTGAGAAGTGGGGGTCTTTAATATTCTTGAATGTCCTGAATGTGATCAACATTAATTCAAAGATTTTCATGCACATTTGGGCCATCACATCGAGGGTATTCTGTAGTCGAATGCTCCAGTGACGGATGGTAGAAATCATATAATTCACAGTGGGAGGTCCTTGTGGAGGTGCTAGATAAACATAATTTAACTACTTTGCATAGCCTTTGATGTTCTTGACAGCAATGGTAAACTCGGGCCAAGTGCGTCTGTGGAAGACTGGAACATAACAGGGATTGTATTTAATAAAGAGTGGCATGTTAGTCCAAGTACGAACCATCTCTGGGTAGATCTCGAGAAGACGGATCCTCCAGCTGGGTTGATGAATGGATCCTTTTTTAGCACTCTCTGGGATATCATCGGGCCCAAATTGTGTGGCGAAAGTTGGAGGTTTGCCACATCGGCGTTGGATCTCCGCATTGTAATCTGCCAGGAGTACACAGTATGGCACATACTGATCGTCGTTGGTGCCGATCCATCTATGATGAGACATACTGCGGAAATATTGTGACTTTATGATGGTGTCTTCTAATTTGGCCATTGATTGGATGTGGATTGCCACTCGATCTTCATGGGTTGTCGCTGTTTTTTCTAGTTTCTGGAGCCATTCGGGTACTTCGACTTCCAAGGTGTCCATTCCTTCTGAGGTTTGCTGACCACCAGGCATCGGCATAGGAACATATGGTTCCTCATACGTTTCGTCCACCTCAATGGGTACCAATTCATCTGGCTCTGGTTCTACAACTGGAGAGGGCTGCCTTTCATATTCCAGTAACTTCTTCTGCAGTTCCGCCACATGCTCTGTTAATGCCTTTACTTCCGCTGAAGTCGAGGTCGTTTCTATGACTTTGGGTTGTGCCTCCTGTTCCCTGAGCTGGCGACGTAGTTCATCCTGTTCCCTTTCCAAATCGTCATGTGCTTCTAATAAATCAGCATAGCTTTCCAAGATTGTTTTCATTGTTTCTGAGGGAACTGCTTTGAATTGTTCTGGGTCAATTTCATGGGGAGAGCCTTCCATGGTAGCTTCCAGGTTTTCTTTGTTTTGCTTCTGCAGACGCTTGTTTTCTTCAAGGGCTATAGCCATGTGTTTTTTGAGTAGAGTCAAATTTTGCCGGACTCTCAGATTATCTGCTTGGTAAACCTCCAGTAAGGCTTCGAGTTGTTTGACACTTGACTCTTGTGATGGTTGGGGTGTCTCCAGGAGGGTTTGATGAGCTTGCTCGAGAGTGGTGTAACGTTGATTGAGGTCTGCATTTTCTTCTTCTATAATTGTAAGCCGTCTCCGTAGTTGTTGATGATTCGTAGTCAGTTGATGATGACGGTCTTCGAGAGCCTGATACTCACTCTGAAGTTGATACACGCATTGATGTAATGCCATGAATATAATATTTACATTAAACGATGCAGGGAAAGATGAAGATGCAGGGGGAATGGGGAAGCGGAAGGGAGTTGTGAATGCTGTGGAGTCAAGTGGTGAGGTAGGTGGAGGGGGTATGGGAGATTGAGGTTGTGTGGGGGGTGGGAGTGGTGCTGTGGCTGGTGATGTTTCCATTGTGTCGAACGTGTGTGTGACTGTGTAGATGGGAACAGTGGGTGGGATGGATGTGATATTTGTGAAGAGTGTTGTGAAGCTGGGCATGGTAACTCCTCCGAATTGGATGCCGGGAGAGAGAGGAATTCCCATGACGACTGTGGTAATGGCAGACATAGGTGTGGTAGTGCCAGGTGGTGAGGTGACTTGTGTAGTGAGAGGTGAGGTGGGTGGTGAGAGTGGTTCCTCCTGATGTTCTTCTGTTTGTGTGTTACCTCCTGGTTCTAATACATTGATGTGGATTTGTTTGCCAGATCGCATGGGACAGGTAGGCACTCGTTTCTCAAATCGATGAATATAAGTCATGGCTGCATGAACAGCCTCATCTAAGCCTATTGCATCAGCGTGCAGATTCATTGATTCGATAAACATGTCATCCACACCTTCCTCGGCTAACATTTGGCTCATGATCATCTTTCCTGTCTCGAGCGATAGTTTGTGTTGCTCTTGGACCCGCTTCATGGTTTCGTATAATCTTTTTATTTGGGCCGAGAATGCCGGGGCACTTGCTAGTTCTGAAAGTTCTTCATATTCTTGATCATACTCCTCGTTTGCCTCTTGTTCTTCTGTCTCCTCTTCATCCTCTTCTACTTCTACTACTTCTGGGTGGGTCGGGGCTCAAGTTGTAGTAGTGGGTTGTGGTCCTTGGGTCTGCTCTGCTTCTGTCTCCACTCATTGATCAAACGGGCAATTTCTTCATCTGTCAAATCAGCAAGGGTGTAACCTTGAGAAAACTCCAAGTCCGATGGAATCGAAGGGAACACCAGGTTGGGTCCTTCTACACTTGGTCTGGGTAGGCGAATGGTAAATGGTCGGACACGCCTCGTTTGTGGAGGGGTCACCTCTGGTGTGGTAGTGGCTCCCCTTGGTTGAGCGCATGGTAATTGAACACCCCCTCTCATCTTCTTCAATGGAGGTCCAGTCGTTGATAGTTGTTGGAACTCTTGGGCCATGGACCATACTAGTGCTCTTTGAATGGGCACGTCGTATGCTAAGCACCTATAAATTATTCTTGTGAGAGCACAGCATCCATGAAGTACATTTTTTTGTTTCTTATTCCACCGTTGATGGGCTAGGTGTATTTGATCGATGATCCAGTGCGGTATGTTGATGGTGAGATTCTCTGTCTCCGCCAAGTACAAGCTGAACCATATCTTTTTTGGTGGCATAGTGAATCGTTCTTGGGCGGGAAAAGCAAAATGTTGCATAATAGTTCGTAGGTGGAGAGCAATGGTAGGTGTCATTGCTACCATGTCCTTCAATTTGTTGAGATCCTTATGCTTCATCCTGCCTGGAACCATTGTTTCTTTCTCAGTGGGAATATGCATTCCTTGCATGTTCAATGCTGCCCGTACCAAATTGAGGGTCAGTTTGAATCTCTTGAGTTCGTGGCCTGGCAATAGTGAGGGTAGCACAAAAGTACTATCGCCTCCCTTGGCCCTGCTAGGAGTGATGGTACTGATAAAATAGGAGCAGCGTAGGAAATCTGGCTTAGGCAAATGTGCTCTGAAATAGCTATCCAATCCCGCTTTGGTCCAAACCGATCTCATTACTTCTGCATTTTGATGGTTCTCAAATTTGTGAGTGAAGAAATGGTAGCGTCCCCATTTGCCATTGAATTCAATTTCTGCTTCCCAGAAGTAGGTGCCATCACCCAATGGCCCTGCGACATCGCTAAACCAATGAGCGTGTTTCCCCACTTGAGAAGTGTGTCCCTGAGGAGGGTCCTGAATAGGGAGAACATGCACCGCTTGAAGTTCTTGAGGTCTCTCGGTGGGTGGTGGTTCCAGGAGGAGGGTTTCAATGTCCACAATCTGTGCGCTAGACCCTGCCTAGGAACTGGTGCCTCCTGCTTCTGCCATTGTTATTGCTTGCTTGCTGGTTCTGTGAGAATATAGATCATGCGTTAATATTGTAATGGACAAGATAGAACACTTTTGGTCCCCATTACAACATTATCATGAGGTGATAATGGGTTAGTGGGTCAGTGAGTGCTCGATGATTGTGTGTGTAGTTAATGAAAGGATAGTCCTACGAGCTAGATGGAAAGATGCAGTGTATGAGTGATGTAGTTAGCAAGTGAGGATGAATTTACACATGGGGTTCATGGTTTTATTACAAGTTTTAGGCCGCCAAACACAATGGATGGCTTTCGGTTTTGGTTTAGTGGAGACTCTGGAGGGCTTTATGAGTATGTCTGCTTGGGACTGAGGCATTTTTGGGACCCATTTACAAGTGAGTCTGTGCGTGCTTCTGGGCGACTGTGTGTTTGTGCGTATTAAACAAGAGTGGGTAACGGCTCCTTGAGTGAGTGAACCCTGTCGTGTATGATGTGATTCGTGCGTGACTAGTTGAGCCCGCAAGCAAGCCTTAGGCACCCAAATTTGTCTTGATTGTGGGCCAGCCTTCATCGACTTCTCGGGTACCCAAATAGATTTCACTTTCTCAAAAGAAGTTTTGGAAGTCTTCTTATTAGTATCATGTCGTTGATTACTAATAAGAAGTTGAGATGATTGTTGTCGCTTGACTGTAATAGGCCGCTCGCCTTTTCGCACCCACAATTGTTTCAATGGCTGAGTCATTCTGCTTCGCACGTTCTTTTGGCCTCCAGGGCTAGGTTCACACTCTTCTAAAACTGCATCTCCCATGATTGGCTTTATGGAGAAAACTGAAATGTCATAGCCATCCTCATCACAGTGTGGTGTCCATTGTTCTTCATTGATGGCTACATCCATGGTTGCTAAGATTTCTGCCCAGCCGTGGGGTTCAAATTCTTCATCAGGAAATACTACAGGTGCATAGGCTGGGTCTTGAATGGATCTATGTGTTTCTTTTGCACCTATCTCTCTGGCTTTTTCTCTCTTCTCCTCTTCTACTGCCACTTTACACATCCATAAGTGAGTGTCTTCATGCATCCATGAGGATCCTGATCCTATGGAGTGCACTGACTCTGTATCATCTTTAGCTCTATGGATGGGATTCCATTGGATAGAAGGGACATCTCTATTAGAGTAATCTTTGAGATTGACTTTGGTCGTAACACCTAAGTGTTGCAAATACAAGGAATTGGTTCCCCAATCCTAGACCACTTGCAACTGTTGCATAAATGGTCTTCCCAAAATCATCGCATAGGCATGGTTCTTGCTAAAATCACAGATAGCAAACGTGTGCTCAAAATCTACACCACATGTAGTGAGAGTTATTCCCTCCAGCAAGCCTAAGGGTCTTTCTATGTGACCATCAGACATTTGCAATTTCATCCTCGTGGGCCTGAGTGCTGGCTTGCCCCACCGCTTCCATAGGGAAGTGGTAGCAATAGCAACTCCTGCACCTGAGTCTAGAATTGCCTTAGTTGTGTACCCCTGATGGGTAATGGGAAGATAGGTGTTTCCTTCTTCACCTTCACTCATATCTCCTATCTTGTCTAGAGGAATTTTTGGCACCGTTCTATGAGAACCTACCTAGGAATGGGGTTTTTCTATCTCTGGTACTTGTTTGGCTACATGTTTCCATAACTCTGGCCTAACTTTGAGTAGCTCTTCTAAAGTGAGGTTGCACTGCACTTTAGTGTTTTTCACTACCTCCGTATTCCTAGGTATGACTGAGTCTTCGTTTCTTACCATGACTGTGGGTGCTCTCATACAAGTCAACTTGGCTTCCCATGGGCCTGTGAAGTGGGGTAATTCATGTAAAGAATTAGACTCAAAGTCTAATCTCTCTTGAGACTGGGTGCTCTCCTGCTCTCCATAAATGGAGGGGAATATCTTGTGGGAATTGATCATGCGTGTCATCCACAAGTTCAATGGGAGGAGGGACTTCACTTTCTTTAGACCATTTGGCTTCTTGAATCTCTCGTAGGAATTCTGGTGTGTACCTATTCATAGAAGAGGAGGTGTCTGGTTCAGTGGAATTGGGCACAAAAGCTTCCTGTGGGGGAAGGCTTATTCTTTTGCTTGCCTCATCTCTTCCTTGATTTTTCTCTTCCTTGATTTTTTTCTCTAGGAGTCCATCCAAGTGCAATTGTGTCTTAGCTGAGCCAGAGTAGTTGAAGAGACGACTGGCTTCAAACATGGTCTGAGCCAATGCGACCATTTTCGTGCAAAGCTTGGTTCTTTCTATCTCTAGGTCAGCTCTGGGGTAGCACTTGTCATGCTCCGTCACATTTGGCCCTTCTTGGATTCTGGCCTGATATGCCTTAAGCATCATGTCTATGTCTTCAGGAGTGGGGTCAGCTAATACTGATCCTACTCTAGGGGTTGGTGGGATGGTCTGAGGTAGGGGGACAGATGGTGGGTTAGATGGTGATGGAAATGAGGGTGGTGGTGGTATGTGAGAGTTTGTTTGAGAGGTGAGTTCAACAATTTTGGCTTTTGTTTCTCTTATGCTTTCTTCTAAGTCACTCATCTTTTTAGACCATTGTCTTTTCATTCTCTCTCGGCTATCCCTCCAGGCTCTCGATCGTTTCTTGGCTATGCTCTCAGTTTCACTAACTTCTGCACTCTTCTCTTGACCTACTCCTAGGTTCTGTTGCAAAGCCTGGGCCCTAGTGACCACTTGCACTGGTGCAGTGGAAGTGACACTTCCTGTTGAGTCTACAACTAACCCAATAACGTTGAGTTGGAGTTATTTTTGGCATATTATTGGGATTCTTAGGGCAATCTTGTAAGAGATGCTCCTTCCCGCAGTCTTGACAAAAGCCTTGTATTGTTACTGACTGGGGTTGTGTAGGTGCAGACATGGGGCAATCACGAATGAGGTGATCTCCTTGACATCTGTAGCATGGCCCCCTAGGGAATGAGGGTCTTACCTGCCTAGGTTGAGGTCTAGAGTTGGGGTTTGCGTACATGATGTTTGTGTAATCTGGCTCGCAACTAGGTTCATTCAGTTCTTCACTATAGTAAGACTCACCATGTTTAGGAGATTGCATATAGTAAGCCTGGGGACTATCAATATGTGTAGAATCAAAGCTATGGTCACTGGGATCACTTTCTGAAAGCAATGGTGTTACTGACACTATATCCCTATTCAAATTCTCTTCTGCAGCTGCATACTTTACAGGAATCACATTAGCGGGGGTTGGAGGTTGTTGAGCTAACACAGGTTGTGGCCTTTGTTGGTTTTGGTATGGTTGTTGATACGATTGCTGCGGTCTACCATATTGTTGTGGAGGGTACTGGTTCTGGTATCTTCCCTGTTGTGGATAGGGCTGAGGGTAGGTTTGTCTAACCGCTTGCTTATTGTATGGACAGTCTTGTGCTGTGTGATTTGTGTATCTCCGTTTTATGGTGCAGTATTGGCTACTAGAATTCACTTGGGGTTGAGCCATGATGGGACATATGTTCGCCATATGGTCACCACCGCAAGTATAGCACCTCTTTACTGGGGCAAACCTTGGGATTTGTTTACTAGAGACACCTAGTTTTTGAGCTACTTTCTCAGCAAGTTTCTCAATTGATGTGGATTGTGAGGAAGAGAGGCTAGAAGCACTATCGGAATCTTTGTACATTTTTGAAAGCTCTAGTTCCTCCCCTAGGTTATCCTCGATGTCGATGCACATGCGTACACACTCTTCTATGGTCCTAGGGTCCTTCAAGTACACATATGACCTCAATTTGGTACTTAGCAATCCATCCAAGAATAAAGCCACTTGTTTGGCTGGTGTTGGTAACTCAGGAACAAGGCATCTCTCAAGATATTGCCTAAATCTTCTTCCTGCAAGTCTCACGGTCTCTTGAGGGGTCTGCTTGAAGCTATGTATCAATGAGGAAGTATTATGCCTTATGCCACTTTTAGAGAATTCAGTGATGAAAGCCTCTAAGAGTTGGTCTATGCTCCTAAACTGTCTCTCATTCAATGTTTGAAACCACGTAAGGGCTGTGTTCCTCAGGGTTAGACCAAAGGCATTATACTGCGTGAATAGGTCTTCAACTTGTTCAGCTCTCAAAACTTGCCTAAACTCAGCCACATGATCATACGGGTCTCTTGTGCCATCGAAGTAGTTCTTCATGGACTTAACCAGCTGTGTAGGTCTCAAGGTTCTAGTGTGTTCCCTAGGCCTTGGCAGAGGGAAATCATCAGCATTCCTTTGGTTCCTTGGGGCTCTAAGTCCCTCAAGTTCCACTCTATTTGCTTCCGTTCTCGTCCTTTCTCTTCCCATTGGGTTGGCAAAGCTTACCTCCGATCTATCCCTATGTCTGTCTCTTTGAGCTCCGTGAGCTTGGGATGTTCCAGATCCTGGGTGACCAAAGGACACATTCGATCTTGGTTGGGGGAAAATAAATTCACCTTTCCAAGTGTAAGCATGTCTATCATTTTCTGTAACCACAAAGATCCTCTCTAAAGCGTGATCTAAGTAGGTCACTCTGCCTGGGCTATCAGGATCTTTGAACTCATATATCATGATTGTTCCTACCTCATTCGGTTTGCCTCGGGGGGTTCTAGGTTCTACACCCATGTTTCCTTGCTCCAGGTCACCTAAGTCCGCTTCTGGGATCACACTCCCAAATTCATATGTCCTATCTGGATGACTCGTGACTACATATATTGTCCCTTCTTTGTCCAAGTATGCTCCATTTTCAAACTTGACAGCTGGGTTCTCTAGTCCAATGGATTGGTCAGGGTTTTTGATCTGGACCACAGATCTTCCTAAGCCGTCCTCATAGATGCTAGCACCTAATCGGTTGGTCCTAAGGTATTCCAGCTGCGTCTTGTAGGGGCCTTCTACCCTATGTAAGTATGGCACACCTGAGCTTCCTGTAGGTCTCTCCATATCGTGGGACATCTTAGACTCGCTAGTCTCAGAGCTAGGGTAATAGGAATGATGGCTCAACTGCTCGGCCCAAGACCTAGCAGTATGATTGACACTAGCCTCTGAAGATCTAAGACTTTGTCTATCTCTCCCTAGGTGTCGTCCTGATCTAAGGTTCATATGCCCAATTGAATGATCTCAAATTTTCCCAAGTACACTTTGCGTTGCTGAGTTCTTTTGTATTAGTCACTTGTTCTTTTTTAATTGCCCTTAGGGTGTCACTTCTTGTCCATTTAATCTTCGTCGCAAGGAACACTTGAATTTTATCGTACTTTGAGTGTGGTCGCTCAATTTAAGTTCTTCTCCCTTAGGTTGTTTCGCAATTGTAATCTCCTAACACTTGCACTTGAGTGATTAGAG
This sequence comes from Ceratopteris richardii, assembly GCA_020310875.1. Taxonomy (NCBI): domain Eukaryota; kingdom Viridiplantae; phylum Streptophyta; class Polypodiopsida; order Polypodiales; family Pteridaceae; genus Ceratopteris; species Ceratopteris richardii. The sequence goes on from CM035443.1 coordinate 86,755,629, forward strand.
TTCTTGGACTTGGTCGTTCTTAACGTGTCCTTAATTAATCAAGACCTCTATCCGTACTTAGCCTATGCTAGGGATTGACAAAGGGGGTTGAGAATTTCCAACCTTAAGTTTCTTCCCTTGGTTATCCTTGTATGCCCAGGAAGCGTGTTCCCAAGCTCGCACTTACTCTTGCTTCAAGTACCCTTTAATGCTCTCAAAGAACCTGAAAAAGGCCACAATTAGCTCAAGAATTGAATTCAGTTGACAGACAGATCACTTTCATGCATGTAATTCATAGACCCAATTGCCTTTTGCCTTTATGGAAAACAATCCCAAGGGAAACTTAGTTTTCCTACCCCGGGATATGGTCACTTCAAATTACCCTATCTAATAATCTCGACATTAATTCTACCGTGACCAGTGGAAGTCTTGGTTGTACTCCCCACGAGATTTCCAACAAAACAAAAATCACTGCAATCGGATTTCGTATGAGGAAGTTATGTCCGCTCAGGGTTTTGGGGCTAAAACAGGATTTAAAACAGGTTAGCCGGTAGACAGGACTTCTCAAAATGCTCTGGGTATAGGCCTCACAATGCTCTACTAACCCTTAAAAGTTCCCCACAATTTGCCAAAAAATTAGACCACTATTTTTTTCCCTAAAAAATTGGCCAAATTTTCCCGTCTATCACGTTCGCAAGCTCTGTCAGTCGCGATTGATAGGTCAATCGCGATCGACGTGTCGGTCGCGATTGACAGGTCCGTCGTGGTTGTCAGTCGTGATTGATAGGTCAATCGCGATTGTCACATGGCCTAGATTTTCAGTCGATCATGGTCAAAGGGTCGTTGACTCTATCAGTCGCGATCGATGGGTCGATCCCGATTGACAGGTCTGTCGCGAGAGTTTGTCCGTCATGGTCAAGCAATCGTTGACTGGGTCGGTCGCGATTGACAGGTCAATCGGGGCTGTTAGTTGCGATTGACTGGTCGATCGCGATTGATGGCTCGATCGCGATTGACACGTGTCACGCGTAGGTTCTGTCAGTCGTGGTCAGTCGGTCGTTGACTTTGTTGGTCGCGATTGACGTGTCGGTCGCGATTGACAGAGCCGTCGGCATGTGTCCGTCGTGGTTTGTCGATCGCGATTGACAGGGCGATCGCGATTGACAGAAATCTGAGGAATTTTAAAATTTTAAACACACATTTGGGAAGCTCTAGGCCTGTAGATTATGGTTATGTACTTTGTTTAGCAAAAAGATCATTTTTTCTGTCAGTCGCGATTGACAGAGGTCAACGCCTCCGGACGTGCACAGTCAAATTTTTTACCTGCTGGAGCTGGTGCAGCTGTTGGGGATGCTGATTCCTGCAGAAAATCTCAAAAAACACAGAAAATCACAAGCACACAAACGCTCTCTCACTCTCTCTCACAAGTGAAATGAGGGGAATGGTATGGGTGGGGTGATATGACCAAAAACTGAAATTTTTCGCGATGATGGAGATGGATGTGGGAGATGGTGAGGATGATGATGGTGATGAGAAAACAAGAGAGAATAGGAAAAAGGTGAAGAAAATACCTATAACTCCAACGCGTCAACTCTACATCTTACCATCACACGCTCGTCCTCAAAGCTCGATCCTCGGCAACGGCGCCAAAATTTGGTGTAGCTTAGTGATGAGTAGCACCTCCTTTAATGTCAATCCGGGAAGACGTGAGGATGGTATGATGACCTCGAGCAAGTGAAGGCACAAGTGCGTGAGTGAGAAGCACACAAACATGCACACACATACACACACACACGCGCACACAAGGTGAGACAGAGAGAGAGAGAAGCAATTGAGTTCTTTAGATTACTTCCAAAATGCTCATACAAGTCCAAATCAATTACAAGCTAACCTCAAAAATGAGCTCTCTAGCTCTATTTATAGTTTTTGACTAGGTTTTGGCCTTGTCCAGACCTAGTGTCCGGCCTAGTTAAAAATTAGGTTCTCTACTTATTTGGAGGTTCAAACAGAGTCTAAAAAATGTGAAAACTGATAGGTAGGTACTTCTAAAGCTCCTCAAGCTCAAGGACTCCTTGGCTTGCACAAAATGGAGCTACAAAAATATGAAATGGTATTTACAATGGTTTTTAGTGATGAAAATCACTATGTTTGTAGGGATTTCTTCTAACATTTTGACAATACACAGTGAAGCAAGAGGCAGTCATGAATCCCAATCAAGGAGTGTTCCGATCGAATACATGGTGTGAATTTCCATGGCTTCGGCCACATAGCTACCAAGTGCCCCACAGTCTCAAGAGTGTTCATGGATAGATCGCCACCTAGGATGCTTTGCACCTTTTGTGGTAGAACAAATCATATGGAAGATCGATGTTATAATAAGATTGCTTATGAAAGATGAACTATGCAATTAGGAAATGCGGGAGAGCATCCATATATAGGCTTGTCTGCTCAAGGTGTCCCACCTATGCCTTGTTGGGAGAATAGACAGAGGTATGGGCATGGGGCTCATGGTCAAGGAGGTAGCTATCCTTGAAGAGGAGCACAAGACCCAAGGAGGACTCCAATTCAATGTTGGAAATGTGGAGGTGATGGGCACATAGCACGAGTTTTCCCAAATGAATAGAAACCAATTGTCTACACTCCAATATGCAGATACTATAGTGGAGAGGGCCACTTCGATGAAGATTGTCCAAACAGAAGAGCTGACACCGGCAAGGGGAAAGGTCTAGTGGAGTCCTCAAACTATGTTGAGACCCAAGTGCATCCCACTCCTAAGGCTCAAGAGCAAGTTCCTATGATTGGAGTGGTGTTTAGGACATCAAATTTGCAGGAAGGATCTAGTTCATCCATGCACTTTGTGGATGCTGACCAAGACAAGGATGCACGAAAAGATCCTATTGTGGTGGAAGCCACACAGACGCAAGATTATGTGAAGAAAAACACGGAAGGCAAAAGTGAAAATTCCAGCAAGGAAAAGATACCCAAGCATGGGGAAGTGGAAAACCAAGTGAGAGGACTTGTTGAACAACAAGAGTTTGAGGATGGGGACGAAATCAAAATCCTTCCACCAATAACTAAGAAATTTGTGCCAGGCACCACTCCATTCCTCGAGACATTGAAGGCTCCAGAATTTCATAAGGACAAGCAAAGCACGAAGGGAATTAACATTGTGAAATTGATGGCTAAAGCAGAGGTTACTTTGGACATCAGTACATTGTTATGATGTTCCCCTGCATATAGGAAAAAGTTCTACAATGAATACACCAAAAAGCCTCGAAAATCGCAAGAGAAGAAAAATGAGAGAAGGACATTCAGGGTATCATTCAAAGCATCACAATGCAAATCGATTCGAATGCTCTGGCTGTGATGGTCAAGATTAAGGGATACGCAGTCCCATGTGCTCAGTTGGATAGTGGAGCAGCTATCAATTTAATGATTGCGTACATGATGAAGGCTATTGACCTAAACCACATGGAAGAAACTTCGATGTCTCTCAAGATAGCAAATCAAACGCAAGTGAAGCCAGGTGGTCTTCTAAAGAATGTAAGCACAGTTGTGGGAGGATTGGAATTTAGTATCGATTATTTGATATTAAGGCCAAGGACTTCAAAAGCCACCTTCTTGATCTTACTTGGACAACCATGGCTAGTGCAAGCCAATTGTGTGCATGACTGGTGCATGGGTTTCATTACAATCGGGCCAAAGTCTGATCGAATACAAATTCAAGTATCTCCAAATTTGTCTGACAAGAAGAAGATGATAACAATGGATGAAATGGAGAAGAAGGCAAAAGAGAAAGTAAGATAGGAAATGGCACGAGTTAGGTTTTCTTTGAACATGGATAACTACAAGGGTCTCCTTCAAGTTGGGTTCAACCTGCAACTCTCCAAAACTGAAGACACAAAAATTAGAGAGTATCAAAATCTGTTGTTCTATAAGGATGATTCCGAGCAGGAACTGTTGGGATGGTTGGTAGGTACAAGCAAAGATAAGTGCTATATGATGCACATAAACCCAAAGGAAGCCAATACCAATGATCATCTGGAAGGAAGAATCCTCAGAAAGGGATCAGACCTTGAATTGACCACCATAGTGGAAGTGGAGCACATAAGGAAAAAGGTCAAAGCATTGGAAGTGGAGCCTGAGGATATATGTCTGAGGATGGAACTAATGATAGAAAAGGAACCGAGTGTATAAGGAATGGATGCGAGGGTTGAGTTGGGGGAAGTAACTTCAAAACGGGAAAGCAAAGTTGAAAAATTGTTAACTAGTGGTGCATGCCTATCATTAGGTCAAGAGGAAGCCATGACAGACGGAGAAGAGACAGTAGAGATGGGAGTTGCAAAGGAAGAGAAGAAGGTGAGCAAGGTGGCTAATCCTTATGTAAGGAGGGGAAATTCTTCGAAGGGCGAGATACATTCTTCCAAAACTCATGATCAAAAGTGTCACCAAGAGTTGATAGGGAACCAAGACAGTCATTTATCTTCTAGCCCAAAGGAAGTGTATGAGTCCATGAGCAAGGATATATGCAAGGAAGACCACAAGGGTAGATGTAGATCTGGGAGAGAAAAGTGGTGTGTGGACCACGATGGTTCTAGTAAGGACTTAGATGATCAGAAGGAAAACCTCTTGAAGGGAAGAGATAAGGAGAACCAAGATGGTTGTGAAAAGAGGATTTCCAAACATGAAGGACCGAAGAAAGGGCTGCATAGAAAGTGAACCAAAAGAAGGCATGACGAGTAAAGTGCCTCATACAAAGAGTACGAGTAGGAATGGCCACGGCCTAAAGGAGTCCGGATTGGCTCATGCCGAGCATCCCGAAGTTATCAGACTGAGGTCTTATGGAGATGGGTGTCAGGATAGCCAGTAGAGTGTATAGAGGACGATAGGAGAGGATGCACATAGAGGACTTCGAGCGAGCCATTGGATGATGGGACTTTTTTGCATGATTTGGATGTTCTTGTGAGAGACATGTGCTTGGATACGAAAACAAACCAAGAGGGCCTTTCTCTATTTTATCATACAGTTTACCTTGTGTTTGCAGAGATCACAGAAGTTGATAGACCAAGTGTGTTGCTACAACGGATCACTGAGGACTAGACGACCAATGGCTGACCAAGTATACCAGAATGCTCTCTTCAACCTTGTGATATATTTTGCAGATCAAGCGTTAGCGAGCATGGAGATATCAGTTGAAAAATTGTGGATAGAATACGATGTGGAGGAAGCTCATTGGTTGGTACGTTTCCTAAACCAAGATCTTGATATTGATTTTCCTTTTTGGCATTTCGAAGCGTATCTACTTTGTTAGGCCGATAATGCAGAGGATCTCTACTTCTACTATGAAAAATCTCAAGGTATATCTGATGAGGTAAATAGACTTTGTTGGGCTTTGGTGGATCAATTGATCATAGGCAGCGATGATGAGGCTCCTGAGGCGGAGCCTGACTCACCACTCGGAGAGCATTGATCACTTGCGGTGAGCGAGATGAGGTAGGAATTTTTGAGGTCTTCATGCAACATTACAGCTGAAGAAGGAACTTAGAGGTAGGATAAGGGACTCTTGTTTGATAGGTATGTTTGTGACTAGTCAATCATGCCGTGTATAATTTTTATGCTAGAGTAAGCAAAGTGACCGATGATCAATCTATCAGCCCCACATATATGTTTTTTTGTATTTTTTTTGTATTTTTTGGTTGAAAAGCACGAGGTGTACAAGCTAGTGCATAGTTAAGATAGATATCATTTTGAGAGATAACTCTGGGTTTCAAGTTGTACACTTTGGGCTGAGCCCAAAAGGTTTGGGCAAACTACAGGTGTATTTCCACATCTTTCCCTTGGGTTTAAGGACCCAACAGTTAGGGAGAGATTCTCTGTTAGAGAGATTAGCTTGGCATATGTGCCCACACAGGAGAACATTGTAGATCTTTTCACGAAGGCTCTACCTAGGGAGAAGTTTGAAGCTTTCCGCAAAGCTTTGGGCTTACTTCCTTTTGTGGATTGATTCCACATAGCTTGGCACTTCCTTATACATGAGTGCCAGCTCCTTCTTCACCGCATCACTCCCAGGGGGGATTTGTTCATATATTTAGGTAGTGATATGCATCACTGCCAGAAAAAAACTGAGTTATGGGGTGTGCATGAGAAGGGAAGGAAGTGTGAGCAAGAGGTGTACGAGCTAGTGCACAGGTAAGATAGATATCATTTTTGAGAGATAAGTGTGGGTTTCAAGTCATACACTTTGGGTCGAGCCTAAAGGGTTTGGGCAAACTACAAGCATATTTCCACATCTTTCCCTTAGGTTTAGGACCGAAGAGAAGATTTATCGTTGGATTATGAGATCCCACCACGCAGCAGCATATTAGTCTTACAGGACCTGCTAACTAGCACCGTCGGGGCACACTAGGACCGTCGGGGCACTTTTTCTCTCTTTAGGAGGTTTTGTTTCCCTCAGCCTGTATATAAGCATATTGCCCTAATGGGCTACTTATCTTTGTACATTCTAGTGGTAATTCATTCACTATTGTGTATTCTGCTCCAAGCTTCTTCTTCTTCCTTGTGCTATTCGTGTGCTTCCACATATGTCTAACTCCAACATTTCCAATGTGGGTGGAACTAGTTCTTCCTATCCTTGTTGATATATTTAGGTAGTGATGTGTGTGAACATACTAGGACCACCAGGCCACTTTTTTCCCTCTTCAGGAGGTTTTTCTCCCTAGCTTATATATACACCTATTGCCCTAGTGGGCTACTTATCTTTGTACATTCTCTAGTAATACATTCAATATTGTGTATTGTGCTCCAAGCTTCTTCTTCTTCCTTGTGTTGTTCGCGTGCTTTTGTAGATGTCTAACTCCAACAATTGGTATCAGAGAAGGTTGCCGCTTCATCTAGGGCATCATCGACAGCCCTCCAGTTGCAATCTAAGAATCGCACAAATTTTGGTGAGCATACTCAAGGTGTTTCAAAGATCAAAACAGCTTCACTATGTGGTGCTAGAATCGCGATCTGAGCTCATTTCTGCCTTCGAACACACTATCGTAGTGCTTGTGTAGGCTATTTTGTCTTTTTGTGCCAAAGGCATATACCAGTTTTGGTTCGCCAATATAAGCAAGGTTTAGTAGAATTCATCTAGGCAGTTCTGTTCAACTCAGTCAATTTTCTGCATCAAGGTATTTTAGTCATCGGCCATGGCTGAATACAATGATGTATTCAGTATGTTGGTTATTGAGGATAAGTCGGATGGTACCAACTACCCGTTATGGGCTTATATGATGCGACATGTATTGGTTGCACAATGACAATGGAATATTATACAACCCACAACATAAAATGCCAGAAGCAATAATAACATTGCCATTTGATAGATCATGAATTGTACATCTGTCATCAACAAATTTCACAACCAAGACAATCTTGGCTAATGCAGAAACTGATAACATATTCTTCTTGAACCCTGGCACAAATAAAGCATCTGACAAAGTGAAAGAACTACCATCAATAGTAGTCAGAATGATCTTACCAACTCCCATGATATGATAAGAGGAGTTATTGGTGCATGTGAGAGTATTCCCTGTAGGGGCAGGCTCGAGTGAAGAGAAGAAACTATGCTACGAGGTAATATGTTTGGTTGCCCCACTATCAAAGCACCAAACATCTGAGTCTACTGTAGACATGCACTCCTCATGAGAAGGTGGGTCAAAATTGCAAACAGTAGTAAACACCCATTCTTCATCTTGCACAAGGTTAGCAGACTCTGTTTTTGGAGTAGAGGCCTCTGCAACAACCATTCTAGCCTCTTTTTTCTTTGTCTCTTTTGCAGTCTGTTTAGGATAGTTCATTATGATATTATCATTTCCTTTACAGTACTTGCAATAATTTTTGTTTTTTTATTTCTTCTCATTTTTGTCTTCCTTCTTCGAATGTGCAGAATTAGCAAATTTCTGCTTACTAGTTGAAGAGCTCCATTTTCCTTTGCCCTTTTGACTAGCCATCTACAACACACATAATGGACCTTTTCTGCCGCGAACGATCTTCCTCCAAGAGAATAGAGACTAACTCCTCAAATGACAAGGCATTTGGATCACCTTTCATCATCAACTCAAGAGTAGAAGCAAAACTCTGATATGAATCAAGAAGACCATTCAGAATGGTCTACACAAGTGAGCTATCTGGTATAACTTTGTCAGCAAAAATAAATTGTTCCTTCAAGTCTTTGATCTTTGTTAGAAAACTATCCATAGCATCACATTTATTCATGTGCTCACTCTCCAACTGTTTTCGGAGGTAAGCAAAAGCGTGAATACCCACTATATGCACTTGAGGGGGATTGAGGTATAGTCTCTTTCTCCACAAGTCCCTAAGTTGGAACTTAGGTACACAGTCATGCCGGTATATGTCAGGGATACTTCATTGAGCTTTACTAGATTTATCTACCGAGAGTGATGACATGTTTGTTTCTTGCAAGGTCACACATTCGTGGACATTAGGATTTTCCTTATGTACTTTTCTTTATATATTGCACTTGTTGTATTGTCATTTTAGGTCATTCTTGTACATTTCTTTTATGTAATAGAAGAAGAAGAATAAGATTATTCTTCCTTGCCTCAATCCATATGTGTGATCCTCTTTGAGTATGAGAGTGTGTGTGTGTGTGAGCTCTCTTCCTTATCTCCTTCCTCGTGACATGGTATCAGAGCCAGTGTGGTTGTAGAGAGCTCGTGGAGAAGGCCGATGGTGAAGAGTACACAAGAAGGTGTGGAGAAAGTGCAATTCGCAAACAACCTCAGATTTCAAATCCATATCGACCTCCAGTTTGAGCCCACAAGGTGGGGCCCACTGAAAAATTAGGTCAATTTGCAAAACTATAACTTGACTCCTGTTTGACAACATTCATATATTCTAGATCCATAATTACAAGTGATTTTGTGTACTATTGATACACAAAAACTATGTTTTTCTAAGATCAAATTGTCACATTATAGTGCGATAGTGTTCAAGTAGAAGTACTACTTGTACTGTTTTGCAGTGTTGTGAATTGTTGCAGAAAAGGCGAACACAGATGGATTGAATTAGCTTATAAGTGATAAGCTGGACAAGAACAACTTCCATGCTTCGAGATTCAAGATGAAGATTTTCTTGATGGGAAAAGGCTACTGAGAGTAGATCAAAGGAGAAAATGAAAATGATCCACAACTACCAGAGAGGAATCAGATTGCATACCAGTTGAGAGCATATGAAGAATGGAATTAAGGAGCACAAAAGGTAATGTATTGGCTATTTGTTAGCATACAAGATAACATGATTGGGCACATACAAGATGCCAAGGCTCCGAAAGAGGCTTAGAATAGTTTGGTCAATTTGTATGAGACCAATACAAAGGCATGGAAATTGCAACTCAAGAACGAGTTGCATACATTGGAGAAAAAAATGTGGGTAAGTGACTGCACCCTAAAAATAAAAAGCATATGTGAGTCACTTGCATCTATTGGGTGAATGTAGATGATGATAATGATAAGGTGGAAGTGTGCCTTCGTGGTTTAGAAGTTGCATATAAGTATTTTAGAACATCTATTCACACCAAGGAAAATATTTTGAATTTTGTTGATCTGGTATCCATGCTTATTATTGAAGAAAAGAATCTTGACGAGGATTCAAAATCCTAAGGAAAACCTAGTTTTGAGCGGGTATTCTACTCTGGTAGAGGAAGATGTAGAGGTTTAGGAAGTGGAAGAGGAAACAGTAACCAAGGCCAAGGTCAACATCAGAATCATGTAGGAGGTAGAGGATAGTTTTGAGGCAGGGGGAGCCAAAGAGACCACATAAATTTCCAAAGAAATGATTGAGGTAATGATAGTAAAGGATTTTGGAATTGTGGTAAACCTCGACACTTTGAACATGATTGCAGGTTGAAGAATCAAAATAACAGAAGGCAGCAAAACAACTATGCATCCACAAGTGCAGATGATTCTAAGAAGTTGTTCATGGTTCAACATCATACGATGAATACGATGTCTGTTGATGTTTCAAAATTGAATGGTAATGTCTGGTATGTTGATTCAAGTGCTTCTTATCACATGACCAATCATGTGGAATGGTTTAGTAGTTTGCAAACATTGCCAGTTCCTGGATATGTTGAAACAAGTGATGACACATCACACCCTATCGAGCATATAGGAAACATAGCATTGTCTATGGAGGATGGAAGGTAAAACATTTTGCTGATGTGTTGCATGTTCCACATATAACAAAGAATCTAGTTTTTTTTTGGACAAATGGTTGACCAAGGATTACAAGTCAAGTTCAATGCCCATGGGTTATATGTAGAAGAGTACAAACAGGATGGACGATTGATTGCCAAAGGAAACAAAGTGGGTAGGATGTTCACCTTAAATGTGAAAATTCTTGAAATTGATGCAAACATGTTTGCAAAAGGTGTAGGAGTTATTGCTTATATAGAGATATGGCACAAACAAATTGGAAATGCAAATTTGTAGAGGCTGAAATTGATGCAATCAAAGGAGATTATCAATGGACTACCAAATTTCAAGGTTGCAGAGATGCAAAAGGTATGTGCAGCATGTCAATTCGGTAAACAATCAAGAGCATCATTTTCACATGACAAGCATGTTAGTGAGAATGTACTAGAAATGGTACATACAGATGTTTGGATTCTTGCAAAGATGACATCTATGGGTGGTTGCAAGTTTTATGTTACTTTCATTGATGAACATACACAGAAAGTAGGGGTATATTTCATGAAAGAGAAGAGTGAGGTGTTCACTCACTTCCAAAATTTTAAGGCTATGGTGGAAAAGGAGTCAGGAAAGTATATTCAGATATTAAGTTTTGATGGAGGAGATGAATACATGTTAAATTCCTTCAGCAACTTTCTTAAAAGTCATTGAATTCAACGTCAGTTTTCATGCAGGTACACACTACAACAGAATGGCATTGCTGAACGCAAAAATAGAAATATTTATAAATAGCAAGAGCTCATCCAAGAAAGGTAAAGAAAAGTTTTTTGTTGGTAGTAAAACACCTACATGTTTTGAAGACGTTGATGAAGATTCATGCGGTTCATAAAAGATTCTTGATAAGGAACTTGGATCGCCCTCTGTGAAGACACCAGGAGTACAAAAGGCACATGTAAATGATATAAGGAGAAGTGACCCAGGACCAAGAAGATCTAAGAGGATGCGGAATTTTGTGCAACATTTGATGTATGATAGTTATATGGCTCTTCATTGTGCCTACATTGTTGGTGCAATTAAGCCAAAGCCTACATCCTTGATCCCCTCACATAAACTTGATGTATTAGCATATCATTTGGAAGGCTTCATATGTACAACCTCTTGTAACTTTGCTTCACAATTACGCATTGTAAAAGGTCAATAAACCCACCAGGAGTTAGGAAGCATATAATCTTGTATCATTTGGTAGTCGAGTCAAGAGAGAATCAATTCTATACTTTAGGATACACTTTTAAGTAGAGATTTGAATTAAAATTCAAATCTTTGGCTCCAACAAAAAACCATAAAAGAGGATATGAAATACTCGTGTGTATCTCAAGGTTCAGAGATCATTTTCATGTACTTTTATTCAGAAGAGGAGCTCACCTCATAGATCACTCTTTCCTCGCTCATTGAGCAATGATTTATTGCCAATGACATTGTACTTTTACATGGTTTTATGCATACATGATCATTACTTCTTACTCTCATATCTCTATCACTATAGTGGATCATTTCTCGTGATTTAAACCATCGCCAGAGCAGCGTCTCGTTGCAGCTTTATTTTTGCTATGTCTGCATCAATGCGCGAGAGCTTGTCTACCTGAAATCCTAATTGTTTTTCTCTTCTTGCAAGTTCGTGAAGTTGAAACTACATCGTCTTGTAAAAGTCTTCTCTCTCCTTTTGCACACCTATAAGTTCCTTCTGTAATTTTATGGTCTTGGCAATCTCTTCAGTAAACTCTTGATCGCATTGGAACAATCTCTTCGTGACATTATGCAGTTCAGCTTCTGCTTTAAGCACATTACCCGCCAATGACTGCGAGGCCTCTTCTAAGACACTGACTGCATCCCTCGTACTGTGGAGCTCATTGCCTAATGTTGTCATGGCATCCGTCTTGTCTGTAAGTTCTTGCTTTAATTCTGTAATTACGGTGTCCCGTTGAGCAATGATATTATCCTTTTCTGCTAACTGTTCTTGGAGTTGCTGGATTTGAGTCTGCAATGAATGATTCTTGGCTTTGACCGCAAGTACTTCTTCTTGGAGAGGGGTAATGTCTGCTTCGAGAAGGTCAACCTTACTCTGCAACTCTTGTTGGATTGTCTGAGTTACCATCTTCATCTAGAGGGGCAATTGCTGGGAGAATTGGATGAGGAGTTGGCCCATGAATGCCAATTCAGTGAACATTATGGTTGGAGGAAGAGAAGGAAAAGGTTGTGACGATGAGGCAGCGAGGAGGTGAGGTGATGATGGTGGAGAGTAGTCGAGAGAGGATAGGATATTGGTTGATGCCTCACGAAGGGTAGCTGAAGGTGCAGCAGAAGAAACTTCAAGAGCATCAGGAATGTTGGTTGGAGGAGGTAGAGGGATAAGAGAAGTCGGGACTAAAACTAGTCCGGTCTCATTCTGGGATACCGACAGGGCGGTTTTGGTAACTACGTCTTCATTACCAGTCGATGGATTGACTGCATCTGCTTGGGCGTCTGTGGTTGGTGAAGAAGGAGATTGACATTCTGTAGCAACAGTAGCTTCCACTGTCTCCTTTAGAGCCTCAACATCTAGTTGATGATATTCCTCCCGTTGTGAGACTTTAGCTATGTCTTCCATAATAACATCTATTTCGGGTTGCTTACCAAGAGAAGACGATATAGACTCTACCTATAATGAAGTAGCGTTCTCATGGAAGACTTCAACGTCTTGAACTGCAGTGGAACCCTGCACCTGGCTTTGCGATGGGCTAATGCGTCTGCATTTTCGTTGGAAGAAATGGAGCAGGTCTTCATCATCATCGTCTTCGAGCATCTGTGTAGATTCCTCGTGTAACAAAATAGTATTGGTTGGAGGGGGTTGCACGGCTTGGATCACCGGAAGGAGAAGGGTAAGGAGATGAGGTAATTGGGTGCGAGGAATGTCATGCTCGGCTAATTGTTTTGTAACTGCTAAGCATTCACGATGAATGCGCCAGAAGAAAAAGGATGTGAAATTGACCCCCTCTCGTGAGGCAGTATCAATCATCGAATAAAAAGGCTTGGAAATGCCATACGTGCATTTTTGCAGGTTTAAGGCTGCTACAAGAAATTGCAGCACGGTACGCTCTAGTTTGGGTCGGCAAAGAATGGCAAACTCATTAGATGAGTGCCGTGGAAAAATTTCTTTCATAGTTGCCATCGGAAGGAGTGGTCCATCGACCAACCCTTCCTGAGGGAGACAGAATCCCTCAGCAGTAGTGTTGAGCATCACTACCACGCGAGGGTTTAAGCATGTTAAGGGCCAACACTGCTCTGTAGCAGGCATGGCAGTGATGGCCGATACATAGTGGGCCACCACAATCCACTCGGGAGAATCTTTCGGTGAGTAAGGTCAACCGCAAAATGTCCTCCGGTTGGGGCAATATGGGCCATGGTAATGATTGAAGCACTTTCATGAGGGGGGACACATCGGAGTAGTACTCCTGAGTGATCCATGTAATATAATTGTCCGACAATCAACCGAAAGCATCGACTGTATGTGGCTAGTCTTCGTCTAGTAGCTGAAGAAATCATACCAGGCAGACATCCACTAGTCAAGAACAGAAGCAAGGTGTCATAGTAAGAAGAGGGTATCGGTAATTCTTGTTGATCTTCTTGTATTGTCTCTGCTGCATAGATGGCTGGTGTTGTATCATCAATTCCCTTCGGAGGCTCATCGAAATCTAATCGAGAGAGAAAGTCAACAAGAGCGTGTGCTGACCCTGGTCGATGTACGACGGAGTAATCAAATTCTTGAAGCAGCAAGACCCACCGTGCTAACCGTCCTCCCAAATGTTGTTGTCGCACAAGATACACCAATGCTGCATGATCTACATGGAAGGTGAAGTGTCTACCCAATAGATAATGTCGACATTTTTTCACAGAATATACTAAGCCAAGACATTCTCGTTCAATAACTAAATAGTTACGCTCTACCGGGGCCAATCTGTGGCTCACATAATATACGGGACGAAACCATTTATCCGTCTGCTACATCAACACGCTTCCAATGGCATTGTCAGGTACATCCACAAAGACATGAAATGGGAATTCCCAATTGGGTGCTTGTAAAATGGGAGCCTGAGTTAACAATGATTTCAGCCTGTCAAAAGAAAGTTGACACTCTTCAGTCCATTCGAACTGACACGGGCTACTGGTTATCAATCGATTAAGTGGTATTGCCAAATGAGCAAGCCAACACAGATACCACCCATGCCACCAAATTTGGCCCAAAAACCGCATCATGTCCTTAGGTGTCTTAGGAGTAGGAGCCTCCAGTACGGACTTCACTTTGTCTGGATCCACCTGAATGCCTTGTTTTGAAATAACGTGTCCGAGAAACTTGCCACAGGATACAGAGAATACCGATTTGTTCGGGTTCAAGGACAATCGATATTCTCGATACTTTGAAAAGCAACACCGTAAATGGTACAGGTGCGTCGACGTATCACCGGATAACGAGAAATCATCCAGATACACTCTCATAAATGTGGTGTGGTAAGGGGAAAAAATTTCCTGCATACAGCATTGGAACGTACTGGAAGCATGAATGTCGGGTTCAAAAATCTCTAGAGCTGGCTATAATTGCTTTTCAGAACGTGTTTGGACCACTGCTTCTTGCGTGTCTACTGCTGAGATATACACCATATTTGCCATCGGATGTTGTCGTTCTTTTTTCTTTTTGTCATACTCCGCTGCATCTTTGCAGAACCTTTGGATATGCCCGATTTCACCACAAAAATGACATTTAGGGGGTGGGGGAGATGTACCTTCTCCTGATGGACCTGCATTCCACCAGGCTTGACCAAAATTATTTGACCGTCCTCCTCGATAATTCCTGTATCCCTGGTACTGGGTATTCCTCATCTGTGGTGGGACATAATGGCTGGACGGTTGCCCTTGTTCCTGAATAATGGCATTAACAACTGCTCTGTTCTGTACCTTGGCATTGTACGGGCAAGTCCCCATAGTGTGGTCTGTTGTGTGGCAAATGGCACAATACAGTTGATTCAGCGCGCATGTTGCATTGTTGTGCCCTGGATTTTTGCATTTTGTACAGTATATCTGTTTCAAAGGATCCTCATTGGATTTCCTAGACGCTTTCAGCCACTCTAGGTCTTCGGTGAATCCACCCACTTTGTTTTCTAATTGTAATGCCATAACAATTATGGCATTCAAAGTCATTTCACCCATGCACCGTATGATCATAATCTGCTTCAATTGGGGCTTTAATCCATTGATGAACCACTATGTGATAACATCATCTGGTAAATTAGCATGTGTTGGCGGCAACTGCCGTAAATGAGTCCAAAATAGCATGGCATA
This sequence comes from Ceratopteris richardii, assembly GCA_020310875.1. Taxonomy (NCBI): domain Eukaryota; kingdom Viridiplantae; phylum Streptophyta; class Polypodiopsida; order Polypodiales; family Pteridaceae; genus Ceratopteris; species Ceratopteris richardii. The sequence goes on from CM035443.1 coordinate 86,771,174, forward strand.
ATCCTATATAGTTTGGTGTGGTTTTTGCCTATTGTTCTACAAGTAATCAAAAATTTCGGCGGGGTTCTTCTTTAACCGAAACCGTTGTAGAAAGGCATCCTTCACATCATCATACCGGCAAAAGTGGTTCAAATCATATTCAGTTAGCCATCGTGCAGCTTCATTAACCAGGGTTGACTGAAACACAATAGCTTTATATGCAGCATCTATGGGATAATTCAGAACTATATAATTAATCTCAAAGGTCCGTACATGCGCATTGGGATCATCCCCCAGAAAACCTCCAAATTTTGTGTATGTGACCCCCATTGGTACCGGGCACGATCGGATAACCTATTGCTGCTGATGTTGTGGTTGCGGCTGTGGCGCTGTTTGTTGTTGTTGTTGTGAGCCACTCATGCTGTTGTTGTTAGTGGCGTTGTTGTTGTTACCTAAAAATTGGGGCAGTATCTCTTGATATTCTTGAACTGTATGGTCAACCTACTCACTTTCCTGTCCTAAAATGTCGTTGAACCGATTGCTTAACTCCAAATCTAACAGCCCTTCCTCGACTTTAGTGTCAAAATTAGCTAATCGTGCACCAAAATGGTGAGTGCAGTAAGTGTCCACCAAACAGCACCGTAGTTTCATCAAAAAGCTTCGAATCGCCACCAGGTAATACCAAACTCTCACCGAAACTCGCCAAATTCTCACCGGACCAGGCTGCACTCTCATCGAAAACGTGCTCACCAGATAATGCGAACCTATCACCGAAAGTGATCAAATTCTGACCAGATAATGCAGAACTATCTCCGCACTACGCCTCTGTACAACCAAAAATCACCGTACTTTCTTCAGAAGGTATCGGACGCACACCAGAATGCACCAAAATCTCATCGTATGCTACCGAACTACCCCCGAAATTGCTACTGGTTGGCTGTACTGAACCTTCTGCAACTGGACTTAATTGTCTTGTACTTCTACCACCAGAGGGTGTTCCTAATAGGTTCGGAACTGCCCAAGGATGTTGATCTCAGCGGTATTTGGGGTATGATTCACCAGAACGTGTTACAGGCATATATCAAAGAATTGTTCCTCCATCTTTAATCTTCGATGCAAATGGCTACTCCATTTCCCACAGACGGCGCCACTGTTAAACCTTTGCTAGTTTAATCTATTTTCAGTCCTGGGTTCTTGGGATGGTTAGGGGTCTGTGAACAGAGGCCCTATTTGTATTTTCCCAATTCTATAGATTAAGAATATACTACTTCACTGAATTAACATGCTAGGTCGGATTATCTTCTAAGTACTGTTCGAATACGTTCTTCAACACACTTCCACACCAGACAATTAATTGTATAACTTCTTCACTTATCTAGTTAATTAATTCAATTAATACTTCAGTGAGTTTCACTTAATGGTTAACTTAATCAACAGAATTAACAATAGACTCATGCTACACAGAGTTTCAGCAACAGCGCTTCGCTTCTGGCTTTCGCCCAGACGAACAGTCCGATGACTATACCTTCTGCTTCACGCGACTCTTTTCATTAATCTCTCAAAGGTTACAACTTTGCGCTACGCCTTTACATCATGCATGTGACTTTTCAGAATATATATTACAAAAAATATGAGTTCCTTTTTGGCGGCTTACAAACTACTCAGCATGGTCCCTAAGGATGCAAGCATACCTTCAAGGGAGAAGCTTTTTGGACACATCTCAGGAGATGAAGACATGCCAATCTTGAGGAGCAAGCATCAACCAACAAAGGATGCTCTTGCCAGGTCATATCTATTAAACTCAACTCCTGATTTCTTGTTACCACATTTTAGAAATTTTAAGACCTCCCAAGAGACTTGGGAAGTGCTTTCATCATACTTCTCCTCAAACATAAGAGCTAGGAAAATTCATATGTGGATGGAATTCACAACCCTCAAGAAACAACCAAAGCAAGAAGTGGCTAATTATGTAGCCAAAATGAAAGATGTAGCTCTTGTTCTCTGTCTATCTGAGGATGCTTGAAGGGCAAACAATGCCGTAAGACTCTAGGAACTAAAACTTGGGATGTGACTTAGGAGTCCTTTACATGAGACCTATCCGTCTAATGACCACAAATAGGGATCGGGCTAGACCCAATATGGCCCTAATCCTCTGGCAGTTGAGAAGCTTTGTTGGCATGCTGTTTACCATCCACTGCAATACAGTCACGTCTACAACGCATAGAGTGGGAGCACAATCGATGGTTGTACTAAACTATGTCTTGTAGATTACATTATGCTATCTTCTCTTGACTGAATCAGTGATTTCTTTACTCAAACTTCTCTCACCCTGCCGCCACTGAATGTTCGACTGCTCGCTACTGAGGCACATCTTGATGAAATGTTCTTTTTCTTGGGATACAAACTTTCCATACCCTTCAAAGATGACAGGGCAACCCGACCTTGGTGCTCCTCAAAGAAGGCTCTCAAATGGCGCACAGGTGCAAAATGCCTTGAGGAGGTGTTGCTACAATGGTAATTACATCAAAATTTGTTTGTTGTCTAGTCAAATGTGACTTGTGATAGGCTTCGTGAGAACATCTTATGTTCAAGTTTGACCCTTTATAATGAACATACTTTTCGTAAGTGTTTCTATCTTTGAGTATATATCTTTGTCTGTATTGGGTAGGGCAGGTGTATTATCTATGCCCACAGGTGCCAGTAAAAAGTCTTCTCATCAAAGAAATGTAATAAATTAACATTCAAACAACATTGGTACAAGATTCACTCTCATTACAATTTAGTGGGTGTATTTGCGCATGAATTTCCTCACATGTCCCCACTTCCGTGCCCCATGCGATTACACTCATGAAATGTTTCTCGTGCCCCTTGTAATTACACTCATGAAATGTTTTGTGCTATCAGGCTGCAAACATGAAGCGTGACCAGGTTTGAATGACACATTCCTAATGCCATGATAAGCTCACCTATGATGCTGACACCTTGAGGTTTTTATAATTCCCATATAGTTGGGGAGATAACTATGTCTTGCAAGGACACAAATTTTCGATGTTATACACACATAAAGAGGGGAAACATCTTTTCCATAACATATATTGTGATTCACGCCTTCATTTCTTTTTGGGGGCGCTGCATTGATAGTCTTTATCTCATCACGATTCACGGTCTTTGATCACAATATGTCAATATTAGCGACTGTTTTACTATGAGGTGGATATGCTCTCTTTTATGATGAAAGTTCATGAAATGTGATTTGTTTTGCGTAGATTCACCACAAACGAAGCTGACAAGACTACCATGCTACAACAAGACCCTTTAACAAGAAGCAAGAGTGAGTATGAAATCAATTAAATAATGTTTACTTAATGCTTGGGTCCTTGTAAAAGGGGATGAGGCCACGATTGGAAAGAAACTATGAGCAGTAATCACAATTTTACACTTTTGGGAAGCATTCCTGCTTTAGATGACACAGAGCTTGACTTTCATCTCATGAAGAATATTTTATATGATGCTAATCTTTATTGAAAGGTGTCCTGTCTATCATATTTTTTCCCTTGCATTTTTATTGCCTTAACAAGTCCAGTGCGATTGTAAGACAAGAGGATGATTACAGTGATGTGTTGTCCGGATGATGGTAGGTAACTCCTATGGGTACCTTCTTTCAATATGACTAATCTTTGAGTACTACAGGCGTGCAGGAACGATGTTGGTGGCTCCTTGTGTGGGGTCTTTTGCTGATCTCTATGTAGAGAACTATTGCTATTAGACCTTAAATAACTTGTTGCTTTCTTCATATGGTCTGTTGTGATTGCATGCATTCACTTGTGTGCATGAGAAGGATGATTTTGGCATCATGTGGTTGAAGCGTGTGATTCCTGTAGCTAGGATCTGTGTCCACTTCTCCAACTCACCTGAACCCTGATTGATGACTAAACTTACTATATTACTCTTAGAGGCAGGTATTACGTAATGCCCATGCAGGTTGATAACTCATATCCCTTCAAGTTGCATGATTGACCTTGTTAGACACATGAAACATGACTTATGATCTCTAGAATTCCCATGAATGCAAGTGACCTTCTTTTAAAATGACAAATTTGTTTGTTTTGGTTGTGGAACCTTGAATGAGTTCTTGAGATTTTGCGTAGTTTGCTCCCTCTTGACTGCAAAAGGAACTCCATGATTGATGTTGGATAGTTGACTGTATCTATAGTTGGCCTAATATGATTTCACTTTTATTTGGTCATAATGCTTGGAGCTTCACCTTGTAAACTTCAAAAGGTAATCCACCAGTAGCTCACTTCATTCTGCAACCTAAGTAGTATTCACACCTTTTTGGGCACCCAGATTATGAATGATTGCCTTTGTGTACCACTCAATAATGGCTTAAATGAAAGTTGGGTTGAGTGCATAATGCTTGTATTGCCTAAATGTTAAGAGAGCAGGTATTCATCATAGGAAAGTTACAGGTTGACATGCAAAATAGGGGGTGAACCTATTTGGGACTGTCTAATTGTAATAGTCTTGAGAGTTTGTTTTTTGCCAGGGACGAAATTCTCTGGTTTTACAATTCTCACTTAATGCAGTATAGGCTAACACACACAGCCCTTAGCTTTGGTTCCTTGGGACTCCTATAGATGCTCTTGTGAATGATGTGTTTTCTTTAATCCTCACAGGTTTGATGATCATGCCAACTCATCTTAGCTATGCTTCATGTTCCAGTCTCATATAATGAGTTGATTGATTTTTATATGAGTTGATTCCTCTTGATAAGGTTGTTGCCAACATAGACTTGGAAAAACTCTTTTTTGCACAAGGGTAGCAGTGAGAAGTCAATGCTCATTTTGGCCGAGTTTGGGATTGCCCTGCTTAAAGAACATACTTCAATTTGAGCTTGGTAGGTACAGAATGCTTTCTAAGGTTGGGGGAGCTCACAACTGCAGGGACACATTGGAATGTTAGGAGTGCTTAAATAGGAAATTGTTTTTTATCTTATCACTTGGCTAAAGCAGGCATTCTTGTTGGCTGTTGCATGTCACCCATAGGTATTGAAAATCTATCAATGACCATGCATGTTAAATACTTCTTGATAGGCTCTACCTTGTTGATTGCCTTATTGTTCAACTCGGGGTTATTATTAGAAAGCAGTGGGAAGGTTGAATGTTTTTTTTGGTGTTCTTGGATGCATTGGGCTTGATTTTTTATTTCTTCCAACATGAGATGAATGTCTTCATACTAGTTTGGCATCAGGAATCTATCGTGAGTTGTAAAGGTTGAAAACAGAAGTTGATGATGGCTCAGAATTGATCGTTGATCTTTTGTAGACGGCTACTACTATTGGAAGCTCACAACTTGCTTGCTAGCTTCATATGTTCGGTCATGACTATTTGTGTTCACTTATGTTTAATGGAAAAGACGAGAGTGGTTTCATATGGTTGACATTGCTCGGGTTCATGTTTGAGTTTGGGGCCTGATATCAGTTGGAGTAGATAATGGACTTCTCTAGGGGAAAACTAGTTACATGAGTTAATGGCAGGCTTCGGGATGCTCCCTACTTCATTTGATGTTTGGTTTTTAAAATGATAGGTGCTTTCTGTTAGTTCTTGGAGTTGCAAGTTTTGAAGCCCCACAAAGAAGTGCTACATGTGTTGGATTGGAAGACGGCTGACTCCTTTAACCACCTATGACTTCTCTCTAGAAAAAAAGTCTTGCAGAAGAAGAGGATGCCCCTGAAGTGGAAACTAAATTTGAAGTGAATGTTTATCCCATTATTAGATGCAGTCTACTTGCTCTTTTTTCATGACATTTCAGGTTTGGGAGCTTTTGAGGAGACATTTCTAGCCTAACCAAAGACTGCATAGTGGGAGGAATGCTGGGCTGACTGCCCCCCAAGGGGATTGTGTCGCTCAGCTCTGAAGACTGAAGACTTGCAGCTTGAAGCCTTGTAGACTGAAGAATTGCAGATTTTGAAGACTTGAAGATTTTCAGACTTGAAAGACTCTACCTTGGGTCGGTTCAGCTATGTATGCTCTTCTCTTAGCTTTGTCGAGGACGACAAAGTCTAGGAGGGGGAGAAGTGTTGTTATAAGGGTTGCCCATAATTTTTCTCATGCTATGGCATCCTTTTGCCTTCATAAAAAAACCCCTTCTTTTGTAATTAGGAGATGTCCATACGAACACTCTCCTAAAACCCCTTTTTGATATTTCCTTTAGTCTAAAGTATTGAAGCCTTCTCCATAAAGTAGCTTTTTGGCACATGTACAAAAAACCCACGTAGAAACTTCCCACGCGCTCTCTCTCTCTAGGTGGTTATTTTTTGAATTCCCAAAATCACATGAAGATCCTCTTTTTGATTTAGCACATGTGGTCTTTTGACCACATGTTTTATTAACATATGCCTCTCTTCTTCTCTATATAAAGAAGAGCCTCATTTGTAAAAGAGGTCCCTTGGCCTCCATGCTAATGGAAAGAAGGTTCATTTGGCTTCCACATTTCTCCTTGTGTGCTAGGCATTGATCCATGTGTGTGGGTTTGGCACTTGGGGTTGTCTTGTGTGTGAGCATTGCCCTCCCTTGTTCCAGTTGACGTTGGCCATGGTGCCATTGTTCATGGACGTGGGTGTGTGTGCGTTGCTTGCACTTCTTGCAACTCCTCTTGGAAGAGCCTCTCACTTCCATGTGAGGCGGTTAGGGTCTGTTGCTCCCCTTTTCTCAACAATGACATCCAAGCAAGGTAAAGATGTTGACGTTGGCCATGGTGCTAGTGTTCATGGACGTGGGTGTGTGTGCGTTGCTTGCACTTCTTGCAACTCCTCTTGGAAGAGCCTCTCACTTCCATGTGAGGCGGTTAGGGTCTGTTGCTCCCCTTTTCTCAACAATGACATCCAAGCAAGGTAAAGATGATGAGCATCTTTTCTACATTGATTCAGGTTGTTCCAATCATGTGGCGGGAAATGTAGCTCTATTATCTGATCGTGAAGAACCCAAGGGGAAGCATGAAGTACAAAAAAATGATGACACTAAACACTCAGTCAAGCAAGTTGGAAATGTCAAAACATCTTATGGTAGTATGAACCTTTTGAGCAAAGTTATGTATGTGCCTACTATAACCAAAAACCTAATTAGTGTTGTGCAGGTTGTAGAGAAAGGTCTACAGGTTAGATTCACTAAACATGGAGCATATGTGGAAGACCCCCAACAAGGCTTAAAAAGGATTTCCAAAGGTGAGAAGTCAGGTAGATTGTTTACTTTTGAAATTGAAGACACAAGGAACATAGCACTATTCAATTATAAAGATCAAACCTTATCTGAGTTGGAAATATGGCACAAAAGGCTAGGATACATAAGAGAGAGAACTTTGAAGCAAATTTGTAGGGATCAACTTGTGCTTGGCATTCCCAATGTTACCAAGCAACACATGATATACAAATATGGAGCTTGCTAATTTGGCAAATGTCACAGGAAACCATTCAACAGGAAAGGATACATCCATGAAGAATGTTTGGAACTTGTACACATTGATGTGTGGGGTCCTAGCAAAGATCCATCCATCTTAGGCTCAAGGTATTATGTGTCATTTATTGATGATTATAGTAGATGGACAATTCTCTATTTCATGAAGCATAAGGATGAGGTATTTACATGTTTCAAGAAGTATTTGGCACTAGTGAAAAACCAGACAGGAAGACGCTTGAAAGAATTAGGTCTGATGGAGGTGGTGAATACTTTTCACATGAGTTTGATCTATTTCTATAGGATAGAGGCATAAAGAGGGAAGTAACAACCAAGTATACTCCTAAATTGAATGGAGTGGTAGAGAGAAGGAACACGTTAATTATTGAGGCAGCTAGGTCTATGTTAAATGAGAAAAAATTACCTAATTATTTATGGGCAGAGGCTGTATCCACATCCACCTATTTGGCCAATATGCTTCCATCTAAATCATTGGATGGTATGACACCATATGAAGCATGGAATGGTCGGACACCCTCATTGGATCATTGCAAAATATTTGGATGCATTGCCTATGTACACATCCCATCACAAATCAAAGGGAAGCTTGACCCTAAGGTTGAGAAATGTATATTTATTGGGTATGATAAGAATAGACAAGGAATATAGACTATACAATCCCACTAACAAGGCATTCATAGTTAGTAGGGATGTAGTATTTGATGAGAATAATTCATGGTTTGAAGATGATTTCAGGAAAGGCAGGTTACCATATGATTTGGAAAATGATTTTCCAGCCCTCACTCAAGAAGATCAACACCAAACAGAGGACATCAACTCAGAAGATGAGGAGTAGATTGACTTCAAAGCTTGGAAGTCAAGAGGCAAGTTCAAATACAAGCAATTAGAGGATCTACCCGAGTTTTCCAATCAAGCTTTAAGGAGATCGCAAAGAGAAAGTAAGAAGCCCATAAGGTATGGATATGATACATCCTTAGCCACAAAACACTCTGTGTACATCACTAAAGATTCCATGGCAAAGGAGCCTTCTTCATTTGAAGAGGTTAAGAAGAAGAAAGAGTGGAGAGAAACCATGCAGGAAGAAGTGGAAGCATTGCAGGCCTCACTCATTGAGCAATGACCTATTACCAATGACATTGTACTTTTACATGGTTTCATACATACATAATCATTACTTCTTACTCTCATATCTCTGTCACACTCCATCAGGATAGTGAACTTGTCAGAGCTTGTTCTCACTATATAGTGGATCATTTTTCATGATTTAAAGCATGATACTCAAGCATACTGTCTACTTTAATCCTACAAAGTTTCATAAGTAATGGTTCTCTCCATCATCAGATATTAATCAATCTTTGCTCATTGGTATGTGACTATCAAGGCTCGTAAATGTCGGTATGCATAATCAATTTGTTAAACATATTTCTCTACATATAGTACATCACTTTAAATGATATCACTCATGGTTGGTAGCTTGTTAAGCTAATTGAAGTTCTCCAAAAGGAAGTTTATCAATTGTTGTTGTACTCAGAGAATGGTTCAAGCTCTGAGTAGGTGTATCAATAAAAATAGCAAGTTTTGAACATTGGATCATATGCCTACCTATCTATTTTGATCCTATCATTAGAGGATCATCTTCCAAGCAATATATGTGATTACGTATGCTTATCAACTAGCTAAAGAGGCCCACAACACTCTCCAACCATTACTTATAGCAGATGTGAAGCAGGTTTTAGCTACACCAGTTCATCTCTTGTGATTATCCACCATCCCCTCCAATATACATGAACAAGGTAATACAAGATGTTGAATCTTCTTGTTTTGAAGATGCAATTAGAAATCTAGATTGGGAAAAAGCTGTGGATGAGGAGATTGCTACACTTTATGGGAACAAAACATGGAAGTTGGTTCCATTGCCGCAATGGAAGAAACCCATAGGCTGCAAATGGGTTTACGAGGCAAAGCACAATGCTGATTGTAGCATAAGTAGGTACAAAGCACGATTGGTAGCAAAAGGATATGCACACACATATGGCATTGATTATGAGGAAATGTTCAGCACTGTGGCTAAAATGTCTATTCTCAGAACACTTACTGTATTAGCTATAGCAAAAGGATGGACTTTGCATTAGATGGATGTGAAGAATGCTTTCCTACATGGTGAGTTACAGGAAGAAGTATACATGGACCAGCCACAAGGATATGAAGATTGAAAGCATCCAGAATGTGTTTGTAGGTTGCAAAATGATTTGTATGGGCTTAAGCAAGCTCCTCATGTATGCGATGCAAGGATTGCTGATTACTTTACCACCATTGGGTTTTCTATGTGTGATGCAAATCATTCACTATATGCAAGGAAGAGTGATGATGGCATAATGATTGTGGCTATTTATGTTGATGACTTGATTATAGCTAGTGATAATGAAGAAAGCATTAAAGAGTTGAAACAACTTCTTATATATGAATTTGACATGAAAGATCTTGGTGTGTTGCGCTATTTCTTGGGCATTGAGTTTATACATATTGAAACATGTATATGGATGTCACAAAGGCAATATGCCTTGAGGATGCTGCAAAAGTATGGTATGGCTGATTGTAAGCCAATTTCTATGCCACTAGGTCATAATTTGAAGTTGGATACTACATCAGGTAAAGCATTGGAAAATGCTACTATGTACAAGAAAATTGTGGGAAGCTTGATATATCTAACAATTACAAGGCTTGATCTAAGCTACACTATTGTGATAATCTATTAGCATGAAACCCTATTTTTCATGCTAGAACAAAGCATATTGAGGTACATTATCACTTCATCAGAGAGAAGGTATTAGAAGGTGATATTGATCTTGTTTATTTGAGAAGAGATGAGTAAGTTGCTGATATTTTCACTAAAGCACTTGGAGTAGAGAAGCTAATGAAGTTTCAGAAGATGCTTGGATTAGAGGACATGACGTTGAGCTTGAGGGGGAGTGTTGAGATATCAAGCTCAACATGTGATGATCAAGGATGACACGTATCACTTTTTCATTTCTTTGACATGTATAGTGGCCACGCTAGTATATGTTAGGGATACTTCATTGAGACATACTAGATTTATCTATCTAGAGTGATGGCATGTTTGTTTCTTGCCAGCTCACTCATTCACAGACATTAGAATTTTTTTTATGTACTTTTCTTTATATATTGCACGTGTTGTATTGTTATTTTAGGTCATTCTTGTACATTCATTTTATATAATAGAAGAAAAAGAAGAAGATTATTCTTCCTTTCCCCAATCTGTGTGTGCTTCTCATTGAGTGTGAGAGTGTGTGTGAGCTCTCTTCCTTATCTCCTTCCTCGTGACATCTATCAATCAATCTATCTATCTATTCACATTACTATCCATATATCCATCATTCTACCTATTTATGTATCTATTTATTTTTATCTATTATGCATCTATCTATCTATAAATATTTCAATCAAATTATCTATTTATCACCATATCTATCTATCTATTTATCTACCTATTTACGCACTTATATCTATCTACCTATATTTATATTATGTGGATTAAATGACATCAATGGTGTGGATTGAATTATGTGGATTAAATGATGTGAATTGAATGATGTGGATTCATTTGAATTATATGGATTAAATGATCTCAATGATGTGGATTGAATTATGTGGAATCACTTGAGTTATGTAGATTGAATGATGTTACTGATGTGGATTCAATTGAATTAAGTGGATTAAATGATCTCATTGATGTGGATTAAATGATGTGGATTCACTCAATTGGGTGGATTAAATGATGTGGATTCATTTGGATTATGTGGATTGAATGATGCCAATGATGTGGATTCATTTGAATTGTGTGGATTGCATTATCAAATGATATGGATTGAATGATTTCAATGATATGGATTGAATGATGTCAATGATTTAGAAGTAATGTTTTTCTTTTGTAGATTTGAACGTAAAACATGGCAAGAATCGCAGACGTGAATAATGACCTTGATCATGCTAAATCACAAAGGATTTTGTATGAACAAAATTCTCAATTTGCACAATCAAGATTGTTGTTTTTATTTCACCAAGATTTAGAAGGAGAGAGATAAGAAGAAGAACCATATCAATGAAAAAAATTCAAAAATCTATGTTGGAATCATTTTGTTCATGATGTTCTCTTTTGAATAATAGGAAGAGCAAAAGAGACAGCACCATGAAAACTTTTTGACTTACAACTTTAAGGATTTTTGCGAAGTAAGAATCAATGTTGAGTCACACAATCACAATATATTTTACTTCACAATCATACATGCATATGCACATATGCATACTATTGTGATGAGGATGTGGAATAAATTGTTTTGTTCAATTGGATGAAAAAATTCTTGGATCCCTTTACAATTCATGGGATCTAAGAAGGTGTTAATAAGTCTACAAGAGAAAGCCATCTAGAGACCTAGAAAGCTCTATTTGACTTATCAACACCTTCTCAACTCTTGAATTATCAAAAAGAAGATAAAATATTTTTCAACAAGTCACAATAGATTTTAATTCACAATCATACATGCACATACACATACACATCCTATTGTGAGGTAAGAATCAACATTGAGTCAAAAAATCATAGTAGATTTTGACTCACAATCATACACTCACATATATACACATACTATTGTGAAGTAAGAATCAATGTTGATTCAAACAATCACAAAAGGTTTTCACTCACAATCATACACACTATTATGAAGTACGAATCAATGTTGATTCAAACAATCACAATATATTTTCTCTCACAATCATACATGCACATACACATACACATACTATTGTGAAGTAAGAATCAACATTGAGTCAAAAAATCACAATAGTTTTTAACTCACAATTTTTAACAAACAAATCAATATATTTTTTTATATCCTAAAATACTAAATATTTCTAACAAGAGTTTATAACTTTTTCTTTGTATGGCACTATAAGCTCACAAAAAACAAAGTTACTCTGATGGAGTACACTACTGGGGGGATCGTTTTGTTAAAATCTATTCAAACGATCTTTTTTGATCGAGATCATTTTCAATCAGAAACATTTTTTGTTGAAAGCTTCTTTATCGAACACACTTTTGTTAAAAAAAAGCAGATTATCATGTAAAAAATGTTGGTGCAATTAATCCCAAGTCTACATGCTTGATGAATGCACATAAGCTTGATGTATTAGTATCCTTGAGAAGCTTCATATGTACAACCTCTTGTAACTTTGAGTCTAATTACTCATTGTAAAAGTGATGTAGACCCACGAGGAGTTAGGAAGCTTGGAATATCGTATCATTTGGTAGTTAAAGTCAAGAGAGAATCAATCCTATACTTAAGGATTACTTTTAGGTGAGGATTCGAATTTGAATTCAAATGCTTGACTCCAACACAAAGCTATAAAAGTTCAGAAGAAAATGTCACATGTATCTCGAGGTGCTGAGATCATTTCTATGTACCTTCATTGAGAAGGGAAGCTCACCTCATAGCTCTCTCATTATACACTCATTGAGCAATGCCTTATTGCCAATGACTTTGTAATTTTACATGATTTAGTCAATACATGTTTAGTACTCCCTACTCTCATATCTCTATCACACTCTATCAGAACAGTGACTTTATCTCGACTGGTTCTCACTGTATACTACAACATTATGCATGATTTAAAGCATGACATCTTCAGCAGACTGTCTACTTTGATGCTACAAAGTTTCATTGAATTTGGTTCTCGAAATCATTAGATATCATTTGATTAATGCTTAGTGGTTTGTGACTGTCTAGGCTCGTAAATATCAGGAGTGTTGCTTTACTTGCTAAACATAATTCTTTGTATATAGTTTGTCATTTTAGATGATTCAACTCATGAATGGTAGCTTGATAAGCTAGTTGAAGATCCCCAAAAGGAATTTTACTAATTGATGCTATACTCTGAGAATTGAGTAAAACACTGAGCATGTGTCTCAACCAAAATTGCAAGTTTTGGGCATGGGATCATATGCCTACCTATCTATTTTGATTCTATCATTTATGCATCATCTTACAAGCAACATATATGATAATTTATGCTTATTAGCTAGTTAAGGAGGCCCATAACACTCTCCAGCCATCACTTATAGTAGGTGTGGAGCACGTTTTAGCTACACCAACTCATCTCTTGTGATTATCCATCATCTCTCCAACAGTGGTATCAGAGCAAGCACAATCAAGATGGGAGATGGTTTTCCACTCTTCATTGACAAATTGGACTGGAACAACCACTCAGCATGGTCCCTAAGGATGCAAACATATCTTCAAGGGAGAAGCTTATATGGATACATCTCAGGAGATGAAGAGATGCCAATATTTAGGAGCAAGAATCAACCAATAAGGGAAGAGCAAGAGAGGCTAACCACATGGTGTGCAAAGGATGCTCTTGCAAGGTCATACTTACTAAACTCAATCTCTGATTTCTTGTTACCTCATGTTAGAAATTGTAAAACCTCCCAAGAGACTTGTGAAGTTCTTTCATCATATTGCTCCTCCAACACAAGAGCAAGGAAGAATTAGTTGTGGATGGAATTCACAACTCTTAAGAAGCAATCAAAGCAATGAGTGGCCGACTATGTAACCAAAATGAAAGATGTTGAAGACCAACTTGCAAGCATTGGAGAAGAGATAGAGGAAGAGAACATAGTGAGGCCGATAAACAATGGGATTAAAGCTCATGAAGAGTGGGAATCCTCACCACTGCAATGGATCTCTACATTGATATGCAGATACCTAATCTCAACGCCTTGATGGGACAACTCCTCACCCATGAAGCAAAGTGCAACAGAAATGGTGACAACTCAAGAGTTAACTAATCTTTTTCCCTTTATATAGATAAGAATAAAGCTAAGGATAAAGGTAAAAGTAAGAAACAGGATGAAGATGTTAGTACCTCTCAAGCCAATTATGCAAGAAGAGGAAAAGGTGCTAGAGGTAGGGGCAGAGGAGTTAAGCAAGGTAGGGGGAGACCATACAATAGTTCACCATGCAACATATGTGGTCTCAACAACCACACTACTGAAGAATGCTACAAGAATACAAGGAACCAAAGGGGAAGAGGCTTTGTTGACGTTGTAGCATCACAACTCATACTTGTCAATCCGGGAAGCATCTCATGAGACCCAAATGTTTGTGTAGAAGCACTCAGCAAACATAATGGTGCTTCATCAATGCACGATTAACAATGTAATTAACAAGAAGACACAAAATAAGCATTGCTAATGATGCACATAATCGTAATCACAAGCATAATCACGACGTAATCGCACATCAACATGTCACAAGCGTTAGACAAGAAGAGAACAAGTAGGCATGCACATCATGACGACAAGAGAGCTAGAGTCTAACTACAAACTAGCATTATCTCATTACTTTTAGAAAAGATCTCTCCAAAAGAAGAGGTGGAGACATCTTTATATACAAAATGGCAAAAAAGCATGTTATGTGGGATTTCTAAACTGAAAGGAGAATGAATCCCACTTATTCTCTAGTGTGGCACTCACACACACCTATACAAGAGTGCTTTATTAACTGAATGAAAGGTAGAAAAAGGTACAAATGATGATGAAAATAGAGTGGATCCAAGAAATATATGTTGTATCTTCAACACTCCCCCCTCCTTGACTTTGTCATCCTCGTGTGGAAGATCATGTAGAAGTTCCTTTTGATTTGTATGATCCTTGCATCGTTGGAGTGCTTTGCTTTGTTCCTTTTCTTCATCTTGCTTTTTGCATGTTTGTTTTGAGTCGAGTGCCTTAACTTGGTTCTTTTGCCCCATATAGATGGGAAGAATATGCTAGGATTTGTTTTTTTTTAAGTAATAATGGATGGATGATGTATGAGTATGAAATGACAAAAATGTAGATGATAGATACAATTAAATGAAATTGATTCATCTCTTCTTAGTCCATATGCATGATTGAGGACTAAGGGTGCATGGGTGGAAAACAAAAAAGTGCCTATGCATGGTCTTATAATGTGACCCTATCTTATGCATACTCTGAAAAATGCATACAAAAAACAATGGTGCAAAAAATGGATGGATCTTGAGCAAAGTGCTCAAGGGTGAGGTGATGATGAGGCTTTTTCCAAATGTCCAACTCCAAGAGCTGCTTCTTTTCCATCAACCATTTGAAATGGATGATACCTTTGTCCACCAACCTGAAAAAAGAAAAATGAGAAGCAAATTTTTGAATTGTATGTACATGTGCCCTCTTTGTGTCTTGGTTAGACTTAATGTGCCTAATGCTTGGCCTTTGGATGAGTCCGTATTCGCATGCATACTTTATGTGCATCTTGAAAATATGCTATGCATTGGGCAAGGTTGGGTTTGAAACCCATGGATGCCGCAGGAAGAGGTTTTAGGCCTCCAATATGTCGTTTCTGTGCTGGACTTCGCCTTGAAATTTATCCTTGGATCTTTTTTGAGTTTTGGCTTGATTGCTTTGGATCCTTTGGTTGGAAGTGGTCTTTCTTGAAGATAAGGCCTGATGGATCTAGACCAAGGATTATGGATTTGTTTATGAGAGGATTGATTTTGTACAAGGGATTTCTTTGGTACCCATATCATGGTGTGATTTGGTTGGGCTCTAAATAGTTGCTTGGCGACCCAAATTTGCTTGACATTACAAGGGAAATGTGACTTCTTCTTGATGTATGGGTCTTTTGGGCCTTTAGGACACGAGCTACGTCTGCTCCCATGAAGATTTCGTGACTAGGATCTTGGTCGACCAGTAAAATGCCGAACTCTACTAATCCATTTACCTTCTCATCACCTACTCCCTTTTCCTTGCTCTGTTCTATAAGCTTCGTAGCCTCCCCCTTCAGGAAAGGTTCCTCTACGAGAGAATTGTTTGAGCTGACATTTATTCTTTTGACATAGATTCTCCACGAATGGGGAAGTCCCAACAATCCCTCCTCCGTTTTGTCAAGAAGCAATAGTTACAGCCAGGACTCCAATCAGACTACACTTCCTCATCTACTGTACTTGATAAAGCGAGAGAAAAGCCATATCAATAGGGATTAATGTGTGTAGTTCGCTCTCTTTTTATGTACTAGTCTCCAAATGCTTTCGATCTTTTGTATCTCTCCTTGCCCAGAGTCTTAGCAATTCAGACATTGCACCTCACCTTTCAAATCACATGTTATGATCGTCATTGAACCTTCACCCATTAATTCACCCTTATTCCCTATGATCTAATCAGCCTCTACATCGGAAGGTACTTTGGTAGATCTACCTTGTTTCACTCATGGATGCGTCTGAGGAGGACTCGATAATATTTTGCACTTTCTATTGAAAATATAAGGTGTAGCTCCTCTTCTCGTATTTGTTCATCTTTTCTAGATAATTCCTTTCTTCGTGTCCCTCCATATCCTATTTAACTGAAAAGAAAATATCATGGGTTTCTTAAGAGGCGAAAGAGAGATCGCTAGGGTGCAAGACTATTCCCAAGGAAGAGAGAAGGCCTACATGGGGTCTTTCCCAAAGGAAAGAAAGTAGAGTGTTTCCTTACCATTCTAGCTTCAAAAGTGCATGTGTAGGTGCGTGAAAAATCAAATTCCCATACCTTTGCTCCGTTTTGCAAACCCCTTGTGCTCTGTTGTGTCAAATGATGAGTTGAACTCCTTTTCTTTTTGTCAAAGAACTCCAAAAAGAAACTTATTCACACATGATTAGAGAAATCTCAACAAATTTAATAGAAATAATCAACATAATGACTAAAAGATTTCTAAAAACTACTCCTATCCTACTCGTGACTTGAAGAATCACCACACATGGTGGATTAATCACCCAAAAAGGGGATCTTCATCACACCAAAAATGGCTCATCTCAACAAGTTATTGTAAATCTTGCAAGCTGTAAATGCTCACAAGAGCGTAATGAAATGAAGAACTCAAAAAATCATCATGAAAAGCTTGCATACATGTCTCTTTCACGCCATAAACCATCACGTAAGTGACAAGAGAATGCTCCCCGACAACAGCACCAAAAGTTGTCGACGTTGTAGTATCATAACTCATACTTGTCAATCCAGGAAGCATCTCATGAGACCCAAATGTTTGCGTAGAAGCACTCAACAGACGTAATGGCACTTCGTCAACGCACGATTAACAACACAATTAACAAGAAGACACGACATAAGCATCGCTAATGATGCACATAATCACAATCACAAGCATAATCACGATGTAATCGCACATCAATGTGTCACAAGCGTTAGACAAGAAGAGAACAAGTACGCATGCACATCATGATGACAAGAGAGCTTTTCTAGAAGTAATGAGATAATGCTAGTTTGTAGTTAGACTCTAGCTCTCTTGTCGTCATGATGTGCATGCGTACTTGTTCTCTTCTTGTTTAATGCTTGTGACACGTTGATGTGCGATTACGTCGTGATTATGCTTGTGATTGCGATTATGTGCATCATTAGCGATGCTTATGTCGTGTCTTCTTGTTAATTACCTTGTTAATCGTGCGTTGACAAAGTGTCATTACGTCTGCTGAGTGCTTCTACACAAACATCTTGGTCTCATGAGATGCTTCCCGGATTGACAAGTATGAGTTGTGATGCTACAACATCAATAGGCTTCCTTAGACGAAGCTATGGACAAACAAGAGGCAAGTACAACAATGGTGGAGGCAACTACAACCACAACTAGAATCAAAGCTACAACAACAACAACTATCAAGGGGGCTTTAGAGGAAGAAGGGACTTCAATAACTACACTCAAGATCAAGAGGATTCTTTGCTCATTATGAACATGACATCTAAGCAAGGTAAAGATGATGGGCATCTTCTTTACATTGACTCAGGATGTTCCAATCATGTGGCATGGAATGTAGCACTCCTATCTGATCTTGAAGAACCAAAAGGTAAGCATGAGGTACAAAGAGGTGATGACACCAAGCATTAAGCCAAGAAAATTGGAAATGTTAAGACATCTAATGGTAGTATGAACCTTTTGAGCAAAGTTTTGTATGTGCCTACCAGAACAAAAAATCTAATTAATGTTGGGCAGATAGTAGAGAAAGGTCTACAGGTCAGGTTCACAAAGCATGGAGCATATGTGGAAGAACCCCAACAAGGATTCAAAAGAAGCCAAAGCTAAGAAGTCACATAGATTGTTTACTTTTGAAATTGAAGACACAAGGAACATAGCACTATTCAGTTATAGAGATCAAACCCTATCTGAGTTGGAAATATGGAAGAAGAGGCGAAGGCATATAGGAGAGAGAACTCTGAAGCAAATTTGTAGGGATCAAAGTGTGCTTGGGATT
This sequence comes from Ceratopteris richardii, assembly GCA_020310875.1. NCBI lineage: Eukaryota > Viridiplantae > Streptophyta > Polypodiopsida > Polypodiales > Pteridaceae > Ceratopteris > Ceratopteris richardii. Next base: position 86,789,950 of record CM035443.1, read on the forward strand.
CCCAATGTGATCAAGTAGCAATGATCTACAAATGTGGAGCTTGCCAATTTGGCAAAGCCCATAGGCAACCATTCAACAGAAAAGGATACATCCATGAATATTATTTGGATCTTGTACACACTAATGTGTGGGGTCCTAGCAAAGATTCATCCATCTCAGGTTCAAGGTACTATGTCTCTTTTATTGATGATTAGAGTAGGTGGACAATTCTCTATTTTATGAAGCATAAGGATGAGGTGCTTACATGTTTCAAGAACTATTTGGCATTAGTGGAAGACCAAACAGGAAGGAGATCGAAGAGAATTAGGTTTGATGGAGGTGGCGAGTACTTTTCACATCAGTTTGATCTATTTCTACAAGACTGAGGCATAGAGAGGGAAGTAACAACCAGGTATACTCCTGAATTGAATGGAGTGGAAGAGAGAAGGAACAAGTTAATTGTTGATGCAGCTAGGTCTATGTTAAATGAGAAAAAATTACCTAATTATTTATGGGCAGAGGTTGTTTCTACAGCGAGCTATTTGGTTAAGAGGCTTCCATCCAAGTCATTGGATGGTATGACACCATATGAAGCTTGGAATGGAAGGAGACCCTCCTTCGATCATTGCAAGATATTTGGGTGCATTGCCTATGCACATATCCCATCACAAATTAGAGGGAAACTTGACCCTAAGGCTCAGAAGTGCATATTCATTGGGTATGATTAGGACCAAAAAGGATATAGACTATATAATCTGACTAACAAGGCATTCATAGTTAGTAGGGATGTAGTCTTTGATGAGAATAACTCTTGGTTTGAAGATGATTGTAGGAAAGTCAAATTACCGTATGATTTGGAAAGTGATTCTAATCGTAACTCAAGAAGACGAACACCAAACAGAGGACATCAACTCAGAAGATGAGGAGCATGTTGACTTCAAAGCTTGGAAGTCACGAAGCAAGTGCAAACACAAGCAACTAGAGGATCTACCTAAGTCTTCCAATCAAGCTTTAAGGAGATCACAAAGAGAAAGTAAGAAGCCTGTAAGGTATGGATATGATACATCCTTAGTCACAAAGCACTCTGTATACATCACTAAAAATTCAATGGCAAAGGAGCCTTCTTCATGTGAAGAGGCTAAGAAGAAGAAAGTGTGGATAGAAGCCATGCACAAGGATGTGGAAGCATTGCAAGAAAACCACATTGGGACCTAGTTCCCAAGAAACCAAATATGAAGGTAATTGGTTCAAGGTGGATATGTAAAGTTAAAAAGAACTCTGACGGTTCTATAAGCAGGTACAAGGCAAGACTACTGACAAAGGGATTTACCCAAACACATGGAGTAGATTATGAAGAAACATTTTCACCTATGGCAAAGATGCCAACAATCAAGGTATTGGTAAGTCTTACTGCATCCAAAAATTGGAATTTATATCAGTTAGATGTCAAGAATGCATTTTTAAATGGTTGGATATCAGAGGAAGTATATATGGCACAACCACGAGGTTTTGAAGATGAAGAAAAAGTAGGGTATGTATGCAAGCTTAGAAAAGCACTCTATGGTCTCAAGCAAGCTCCTAGAGCTTGGAACCATAGACTTGTTACCTATTTGCAGGATCAAGGCTTTGTAGCAAACAAGGAGGACTCTTATTTATTTGTGAAGAAGAATAAATCAAAGGCCATCTACTTGTGTGCCTATGTAGATGATATCATTATTAGAGTAATGATTCTAATGGCATCAAGCAAATCAAGGCTCAATTGATGAAGGAATTCAAAATCAGTGATCTAGGGTTGTTAATCTGTTTCATTAGCTTAGAACTTGTGTATACAGATTCAGGTATATTCATCACACCAAGAAAGTACATATATGTACGTACGTACGTTTCTTTATTTGATGCCATCTCTTTTTCATATGTATTGCATAACTTCTTCTAAAGCTCTTGTGCACTTTCACAGTCAAATACTATAAAGTAAACATTATCTACGAGGTGCAAGTGAATGGTAGACTTGGCCATTTCATCTAACTCATCCCAATCATCTTCATCCATGTAAACATGCTTCTTTGAAATTCCATTTACTAGATTCAATTTCCTCCTTTGAATCAGCACATCTTTAATCTGATTCTTGCATAGAGCAAAGTTTGTGCCATCAAATTTTCGGATCTCAAAATGGTCTCTACCCTGCAAGTTATAGCTCCTCCTTGAAACACTGGCTAGACCCTAATCCACTGGATGTGCCTGAGACGTCTAATGCCATGATGGTAGAGAATTGAATAGAATGATAATGGAGCTAGAGGAGTCCAAACACCTACAAATAAGTGTATCAAGGAGTAAATCGACCACTATATAGTTGACAAAACCAAAAATCCGGAAAAACTTTGCTAGAGTATCCTTTGCAAAGTGACATATGACCACTATCAAAATCTTATAAAAATGCAATATTGACATGTTTACTTGCATAGTGAATCACTGACTTCACTGCATAGAATTAGTTAACCAATAGAAGCCGACTAGGCTTGTTGAGCACTTATGAATAACTATCATACATCTCCTATGGTGAGGTTGGATAAGTCTTCCACCTACATCACCGAAGAGACCCCAACATCTGGGTGTCTTCTAATTAAGAAAACCTCACCATCATCCTCTTTATCAAACGTAAAAGTCTTTATGCAAAAAACATAACCGCTATATCAATGACCACATGAATGTACATAAGCGATATCCACAAAAGGGTACATGGTGTGTATGTTCTCAATATATGCAGTAAAATGACACTAAAAGGCTGAATGCATAGCCCAAAAACTATCCAACAACACCTGCAAGTGTTTGTCATCTCTGATGTTTTAGGCTCAAAAAAACCTGCATAAATTTGCAGCGGTTGCTCCCACCAAAACTGAAAACCTTTTGAGAAACCTATAGTTTTATGAGTGTGGCTGAAAACACAGCCCCAAAGGTTGATATTTAATGTCGGAGAAGTACAAGGGACACTCTTCTTGATGTTCTTAGACTTGTGTGAAGAGAACTATGTGCGAAAGTACTCCAAAATGGCTCCAAAAGACACCCCAAAAATGCTTCAAAAATAGGCTTTGAAAGCAAAGAAAGAAGCTTTGAGGGACCAAAACATGTTCAAGGTAATGTTAACCTTACTCTTTCCCCTTCTTCAAACACCAAAAGAGTGTAGCCAGTGGCAAGTGATTGCCATGGTTAAGTGAGCTCTGGGGGGAATAGTACTGGGATGGGTGACCTCGTGGGAAGTACTGGGAACCTCTATCTTCCTTGATCATTGAGGTCCTCCCACGCATGCAGCCAACAGTGCCAAGGGTGACTTTGATGACTCGGACCACAAGGTATGCCAAGGTTTATGCCTTGGTTGCCACCTTATTCGCTAGCCTTGGAGAAAGCCTTGGGCGGGTGCTTGCTTCGTTTGCACAAAGGGAACAAATATTTTGCATTGAAATGCTCTAATACTAGTGAAGTATTTCGATGGCGATGCACCACAGTGTGCTCTCCTTCTTGAGAGATCCACGATGATATCCTTGGAGTGGAAAATTGAGCTCCTGGGGCTGCACATGGTACTCTACACATAGCCTATAGAATACAGAAAAAAACACAGAACATAGGGAGCATGAACACAAACTTCTTAGGTGTTACAAATGCGATCGAACTTACAATTTGTGGCTGACCAGACCACTATATGTTTTATTAAAGAACATATACAAGAATGTCTGATGGCCATTTGGCCTTTCACATGGACACTAACAGTAACAATTTGTTCTCCAATCTCTTAAAGTCCTCGGTTACAATCCAAAATTCACTAAAATGATTAGTAGGCTACTAGGGAATGCGTCTACACAAATAAATATCAACAATCAATTATCAAAGGTCATCAAATTAGAACGCTCTATTAGGCAAAGGTGCCCATTTGCCCCTCTATTGTTTGCTATTGCCATGGAGTGGCTCAGCTGTCTTATGCAACATCACATGGAAATGGGCCATATTAAATGTCTCTCTCTACCTCTCAACCAGTGCCAGATGATCATGACTTGAATGCGTTTTCGCACAATGATGTGAACATCATTGAAATCTTCTGGGGGTGTCTTAACAATTTCTATGAGGCATCATGCTTCAAAATAAACCACTTCAAAATTGCTTACAGAGCCATCTTTGGACCTGCTCCCCAACTCCTGGTCACCCATGGTTGCCAAACTATCCCCAGGGGCCTAGTCTTTTGCCTCCTTGGTATCCCGATGGGTTTTGGTGTCTCAAGGGAGTAGCAATGGAATTGGGATCTCTCCAAACTAGACAACATGTTAGCCTACTTGAAGGGCATGCAAATCAACCTCGCGGGGTGCACCATGGTTATTAGTACATTCCTCATATCCTCGATCATCTACTTTCTCTCTTGCTTGAGATCGAAGGACCAAGAGCTTAACAAATTAAAGAGAATATGCAGGAACTTTCTTTGGATGTGGGACCACAACAGAAGGGGGTTCCCAAAATCAATTGGTCCACCTGCACCAATCAAAAGGATTGTGGAGGGTTGGGCATTATGGATATTGGAGGTTTGGCTAAAAAATTGGCGGCCAAGTGGATCATTAGGGCTTGGTGCAATTGTGAGACCTCTTGGGCCAAGCTCATTTTCAAGAACAGGAGCACAATTACGCTGGTGGGTCTCCCTGGGTGGAAAGTTAGGCCTCCTTACCCTCTTATTCTCCACAATCTCGATTACCCCGAAGGGTTTGTATCTCATTCGCTTCCTGTGGAAGAGTTTGAACAAGTTCAAACAATTTATCAGAATCATTGAAGACTGGAAATGGGCAGCAAGTATCCAACAAAATGACTCAATCTAGTTTACGATCTTGGGCATCAGGGGAAGGGCATCCTAGAACATCCAAAATGATAAGAGGCTTTGGAACAAGGGTTTCAAACAATGGAAGCACCTCTCGAAACAAGAAACTGGTCAGTGGATCATATTTGAGGACATAGACCCTCAAATAAGAATGAACTACATAGAATGGGCTCTCCTTCGGAGTAGATGCATTGCCTGGGAACACTCAAAAACTTGCCTCCTCATTGGGCAGGATCCCCCGAGGCATGAGGGACTTATTTGGCACAACCGCAATTTCTTGCCCAAAATCCCTAGAATCAGGGAGAACAAGGACTTTCATCTCACGCTTAGCAAGAAGTGGTGCCTGACTTGGACAAGGTTAAGTTGGGATTTGAAGTTCATGTCCATCTAGCATGCACTCATTGAGACCAAAAAGTCGCTTCTCATGTGGCAAATTCTCCATCAAGGTATCTAGACCAATCGAAAGGCTAGCAAAATTTGTGACGCTCCACCGTTATGCAAGCGATGCCACCGCAGTATTGAGGATCAAGGTCACATCTTCTTTGCATGCTCCAAGTCACTCCTGCTAAGGCGGACCCTTTGAAATATGTTGATACTACAGGATAATATTAACTGCAAACAAGCACTTCCAAGTGAAGCAATCAGCCTCTCAACTCCATTGTGGAATGCTATAAGAGGGGAAACCCTCTGGAAGTTTTGGAGGGAGCAGTGTGCCCATAATTTTGTACATTAAAACGTTCCTAAGCCCAAGGAAAAGATGATTGTGGAAGCCTTTATTTTGCGCAAACCCCTCGCAATCGGTCCACTTGGATTACCTAGAGCCCACAATTATCCCGCAATGGATTCTTCCTATGGCTATGCACTGGCTCATGTATTCCCGGCAAACGCACCAAATGAAACAAGCTCTAAAGCCCACGGAAAAAATGATTATCCGAGACTTTATTTGGTTTAATCCCTCTTCTTGTGGGATAAGGGGGGTCCCATGGGTACTATGCCCTTCCTTGTACAATTGCAATTTCAAAGTTAAAGCCCGGGAGAGTAGGCAACAGTCAAGTACATTCAGCTGAAGAGAGTGTTTCCAAGAGATGATTTTATTGAATCCATTTACGGATTATCTGAACGTGCATGATGAACCTATATGAGTGCCGTAAACTTCTCCATTTTTCTTTGAAAAGGACATAAATTCACTTAAAGATAGATCCCTATTGGAATGATCTAAAGAACCAGAGGCAAATTTTTTGTGATTTATGATGTTGAAAGCTTGTAGGTTCTAAAGCTTGTACGAAGTTTGTTTTCATTGTTCAGAGAAATATTGCACGAACAAGAGCTATTAACATTCATTCTTCACAATCAAAACTTTTGTGCAGAAAGCCTTCTATTTCATGTCCACAAACAACATCAGCCCAGCATTAGATTTTAAAGACCTAAGCAACAAGATGGTCGTGCTCTTGCACCAGATTAACATTCATAACAAAGTTAAATAAAACCATGGCGCGAAAAGGAAAGCAACTATGTCTGGGTAATACCATCAACCTGCAACCATAACAACATAACAATCATGAAGTAAAGTCAAACGTAATGCCTATGTTCGCTTAATCTATTGGATATAAGTTCCAACTCTTAAACAATTAGCATGAATCCAGAGAAGGAGAATTATACCGTAGCTCATTAAATTTCATTTCACTGCTACATCATCTAAACCTCAAGATTGTATTCTATATGTCGTAAGGGCGTAGAGGTAAACTTGAACCACAAAGAGCGCTTCAGAATAGTATCAATTATGGGAAGTCACAAAATTCATATGGGTTATATAATAGATACCCCTTCTCAACTTCTACAGCAATATCCAAAGATCTAATTTCTCTCTTCCCTTTATAGCATAAACAAGTCCTTGTTCCTCTAGCCAACTTCTAGCTCATCAGCATCATCAATGTCTGAGGAAGATTAAATCCATGTGCATCCATGAGGCGAGTTTCATTCATGACTTATGCAGCTTGCTTCTGCTTCGTGATTTTTCAGATACAAAAGTCCTCAAGTCGAGGTGTGTAACTGTTGGCTATCAAAGAGTACAAAAGAGATAGAGTGTCTTTGCACTAAGCAATAATTTCTTGACAAAAACTGCTCCAGCTCGAAAGCTCTGAATCAAAATCATCATCTTCTCATGAACTCCTCTGTCCACTTTAGCGTTCTTCAAGGTCTCCAATTCCGCTTCCCATATCATTCGTTTGATCCATGTCCCTCATGAGAGCGAGCAGGGTTACCCTTCGACTATTCTGATGACTACCTGGATTCTAACATAAGTGCTAAACATATAGGATTAGACAAATAAACCTGCTGGTTCGAGAGACGATCATGGTCAGTTCCCTTAGATGTGGTAACTGTTTCTTCGAATTACCCCTTTGAGTGCCTTCCTCAGCCATTGATTCTCTAGCTCACATGATAGATCTCTCATTTTCTTCACCACAGCTGGGTGCACCCTTTACATCTAATGGACATAAGTTCTCCATAATCTGCCACCGAGAACCTCTTCTACGTATTCCCAATCATTCGCATCCTCCTCAGCCGCTGCTTCTGCTTCTTGCCTCTTGCGATCGGCAGCTTCTTGTGCTTCTTTCTCCTTCTGAATCCATAGCCTCTCTTGAAGCTCGTGCTCAAGTCTCTCTCGCTCCAGAGCCCGCTCCTCGAGCTCTATGACAACAGGATCTGTGAGAGAATCTCTTCCTTTTCTCCCCCTGTAACGCACACCAAACAAGTCTCTTCTATCAAGAAGCCCAAAACGGATCCCTCCCTCTAACTAAGCTCCCGTTTTTTTTTTTATGTACCCTTGTTGGTAGTCCTCGAAAACTATATCACATTCTAGAAGCTTATCAAAACTTCATGGGCTCTGAAAGCATGTGGAAGTTGCCATACATATCTACTAAAGTGTTACCAACAAGCACATGTTCTTCAAACAACCCATATTTCACAATCATCCTACGTGTTTCCTCGACCTTGCTAAATGTCATCCATGCTACCACAAGCTTTCAATGAGCAAGAAACTATAACATTATTGATTGGGATACCTTTTGACCTCATCTGCTCAATCAACACACGACTTCCTTGTCACATTCATGTTGAGCATATCCACATTTTAATGCAGTCCATGAAGCCACATCATGAGCGGCCAGATTATCAGAGACCTCAAAAGCACTATTCATGAAACCACATCATTCTATCTAGGCATTCCATACAAATCGAATAAGCTAAGAGTTTCCCTCTCCATGGCACTGCTGAACAATTGTTTACTTGTGCAATGCTCCTTCATCATTTCGAGAAGATGTAGGACCGACAGGCGAGGCACCTCCATGCTCAATCCCTTTTCTCCACATCCCTGCAATCGATATCTCCACATGTTTCTCATCAATCATCAAATTCATTCTTCAAGTACCTGAAATCAAACAAATTCCCCTGCCAAATACAAACATATTAGTGCATAAAAACCAACCATTTTGTGGGCTAACATACTCCCCTCTTCTTATTTGCGAAGTCATCCTCGACGAGCCAAATTGTTCCTGCGCTCAAATCATCCAACATGTGTGTTAGCAGTGAACAAGGGAGAGAAGGCACAAGCAGACAAGGGAGTCAACAAAGATCGGGCAAGTAGGCCAACAATTTTCTTCAGAAAGAAGCACTTATGAACATTCACGCAGATTTAGCACTAAGGCAACCTTAATCTTTCAAAGCCTCTACACCCATTAAAAGTGATTATCATCACTAAGCACCATTGTAAATATCATTTCATCTTTTTGTAGCTCCATTTTGTGCAAGCCAAGGAGTCCTTGAGCTTGAGGAGCATTAGAAGTATCTACCTGCCAAATTTCGTATTTTTTAGATATCGTTTGAGCCCTCAAATAAGCCCTGGAACCTAATTTTTAACTAGGCCGGACACTAGGTCTGAACAGGGCCAAAGCTAGTCAAAAACTATAAAAGGAGCTAGAGAGCTCATTTTTGAGGTTAGATTGTAATTGAAACGAACTTGTAAGAGCTTGTGAAAGTAATCTAAAGCACTCCATTGATTCTCTCTCTTTGTCTTGCCGTGTGTGCGCGTGTGTGTGTATGTGTGTGCATGCTTGTGTGCTTCTCACTCACGCACTTGTGTCGCCACTTGCTCGAGGTCTTCATACCATCCTCACGTCTTCCCGGATTGACATTAAAGGAGGTGCTACTCATCACTGAGCTACACCAAATTTTGGCGCCGTTGCCGGGGATCGAACTTTGAGGACGAGCGTGTGATGGTAAGACGTAGAGTTGACGCGTTGGAGTTGTAGGTATTTTCTTCACTCTCATCGATTTTCTTTTACTTTCTTCACCATTTTCATCACCATCATCATCATCACCATCTCCCACCTCCATCTCCATCATCGCGAAAATTTTTAGTTTTGATCATATCACCATCTCCACCTCATTTCCTCCATTCCACTTGTGAGAGAGAGCGAGAGAGCGATATTGCTTGCACTGTTTTTGCATGTTGTTGTGATTCTTGCAGGTACTGCCATCATCATCATCCTCAGCACGCTGCGCGCAGGTACGAAATTCGAAGAAACTGTCTCGCGGTCGCAAGCCTCTGTCGATCACGACTGACAGAAATTTTTGGCTTTTCACAAAAGTAAGTGCACCACTAGAACAAGCACAAGGAGCACATCCTAAAACACTAAAAACAGTAGAAAAATTCCGAGGTTCTCTGTCAATCGCGACCGACAGACCCTGTCAATCGCGACCGACAGACCCTGTCAATCGCGACCGACAGACCCTGTCAATCGCGATCGACAGACCTCCACGATCGACTGACTGCCACGTAGGACCCTGTCAATCGCGATTGATACCATCTATCGCGATCGACAGCCACGACGGACACCTCTGTCAATCGCGATTGACACCGTCGATCGCGATTGACTGAAATTCCACGATTGACTGACTTTTGCGCGTAGCCACGTGTCCATCGCGACTGATAGGCCCCCGATTGACTGAAATCTCGGCGAAAAATCCGGAAAACGTGTCGATCACGATTGATACTGTCGATCGCGATTGACAGCCACGATCGACTCTGTCGATCGCGATTGACATTGTCAATCGCGACTGACAGCCCCGACGGACACCTCTGTCAATCGCGATTGACAGACCCGTCGATCGCGATTGACAGGCTTTTCGGCCAAAAAAATTAGGGTTTTTTATTTCAAAATTTGGGGCAATTTTTGGGGCACAATAGTCAATCCATTAGCATTTTTGAGGTTCCTACACTTGTGTCTTGGGAGAAAATCTTAGGATCTGTCAGCCAGTTTGAATCCTGTTTTAACCCCCTAAACCCTGAACAGTCATAACTTTTCCATACGAAATCCATTTTTTGAGCTCTTGGGCTTGTCGGAAAGCTCGTGGCATATACTACACGCCCTCAACTGTTTTTTATAAAGATAATGCGTTGATTTTCAGATAGTGTATTTTGAAGTTGACCATATCAAGGGGGATCAAAGTCAGGGGTTCTTAGGATTGTTTTCTTGAAAATCACTATACAAGTTTGTGTTTGTGCTACCTGAATGAAAATCATTGGTTCTGTCTTTGGAGTTTAAGTCTTGAGCTAACTTTGGAACTCTTACAGATCTATTGAGAGCATCGCAAGGCGTTTTGAGCTAGTGTAAGTGCAAGCTTGGGAACACACTTCCTGGGCATTCAAAGGCAACCAAGCAGGAAACAAAAAGGTTGGAAATTCTCAACTCCCCTTGTCAATCCCTAGCTTAAGCTAAGAACGATTAGAGGTAGGAGTAAGCCAGGGCGACGGTAGGCAATTATCAAGTTGAAGACTACCTAGAAACTCAAGTTCAAGATAAAAACATAATCTCTGTACTGTCGATAACCTTAAGGTAAAGAACCTAACCGGGAACGATCAACCTGAAAGTGCGCAGAACATTCAAGTATTCCTGACGACGAAATATCAGACAAGACCTTAAACACGAGAAATAACTAAAAAGAATCAAGTGACTGATACCAATTGATCGGCAACGAGGTTGTACTCTGGGCAAAAAATTGGGTTAATCAGTTAGGCATATGAACCTTAGATCAGGACGACACCTAGCAAGAGAGAGACAAAGCCTTAGGTCTTCAGAGGCTAGTGTCAATCATACCGCAAGGTCTTGGGCCCAGCAGTTGAGTCACCACTCTCATTACCCTAGCTCGGATACCAGTGAATCAGGGATGTCTCAAGGCATGGACAGACCTACGGGAAGTTCAGGTGTGCCTTACCTGTACAGGGTAGAAGGCCCTTACAAAACGCAGCTAGAGTACCTTAGGACCAACCGATTAGGTGCTAGCATCTATGAGGACGGCCTTGGAAGATCTGTGGTCCATATTAAAAATCCTGACCAATCCATTGGACTAGAGCACCCAGCTGTCAAGTTTGAAAATGGTGCACACCTGGACAAAGAAGGAACTATATATGTAGTCACTAGTCACCCGGATAGGATAGATGAATTTGGGAATGTAATCTCAGAAGCGGACTTAGGTGACTTGGAACAAGGGAACATGGGTGCGGAACCTAGAACCCCTCAAGGCAAATCAGTTCTCACTAGGATTATCACACCTGAATGGGTCCCCCAAGATAACAAGAGCATAGAGTTGCTCCTCAATCGAGAAACTGATGAAGCCTTTTGGAGGTATAAGTCTAATCAGCCAACAGACATAGGAAATATCATGATCTATGAGTTTAAGGATCCGGATAGCCCAGGCAGAGTGACCTACTTAGATCATGCTTCAGAACGGATCTTTGTGGTGACAGAAAATGATAGGCATGCTTACACTTGGAAGGGTGAATTTATTTTCCCTCAACCAAGATCAAATGTATCCTATGGTCACCCTGGGGCTGGAACTTCCCAAGCTCATGGTACGCAAAGAGAGAGAAGTAGAGATAGACCAGAAGTAAGTTTTGCCAACCTAGTGGGCAGAGAAAGAACGAGAACAGAGACGAATAGGGTAGAGCTTGAGATGCATAGAGCCCAGAGGAACCAAAGAAATGTAGATGGATTCCCTCTGCCGAGACCTAGAGAGCACACAAGAACTCTGAGACCGACCCAGCTAGTTAAGTCCATGAAGAATTACTTTGACGGCACAGGAGATCCCTATGATCATGTGGCGGAATTCAAGCAAGTCTTGAGAGCTGAACAGGTTGAGGATCTGTTCACGCAGTACAATGCCTTCGGTCTAACCCTTAGGAACACAGCACTTACATGGTTTCAACCATTGGATGAGCGTCAGTTCAGGAGCATAGACCAACTCCTAGAGGCTTTCATTGTAGAGTTCTCTAAGAGTGGCATAAGACACAATACCTCATCATTGATTCACAGCTTCAAGCAAACCCCTCAAGAGACCGTGAGACTTGCAGGAAGAAGATTTAGGCAATACCTGGAAAGGTGCCCTATTTCGGAGCTACCCACATCTGCTAAACAAGTAGCCTTATTCCTTGATGGATTGCTGAGTACGAAATTGAGATCCTATGTGTATCTGAAGGACCCTAGGACTATAGAAGAGTGTGTACGCATGTGCATTGACATTGAAGATAACCTAGGGGAGGAACTAGAGCTTTCCAAAATCTACAAAGATTCAGATAGTGCTTCTAGTCACTCTTCCATGCAATCCACATCAATTGAGGAACTCGCAGAGAAAGTGGCACAAAAACTAGGTGTCTCTAGCAAACAAATTCCTAGGTTTGCCCCTGTGAAGAGATGCTATACTTGTGGTGGTGACCACATGGCGAATGTCTGCCCTATTATGGCTCAACCCCAAGTAAACCCTAGTAGCCAGTACTGCACCATAGAACGGAGATACACCAATCACACCGCACAAGATTGCCCATACAACAAGCAGGCAGTTAGGCAACCCTATCCGCAGCCCTACCAACAAGGCCGATACCAGAACCAAAATCCACCACCACAATATGCTAGACCCCAACAAACCTACCAACCACAATATCAGGCCCAACAGAGACCCCAACCGGTGCTAGCTCAACAGCCTCCAAACCCCACTAATGTGATTCCAGTAAAGTATGCTGTGGCAGAAGAAAACCTGAATAGGGCCATAGTACCAGTAACCCCATTGATCTCAGAAAGTGACCCGAGTGACCATAGCTTTGATTCTAGACATGTCGATAGTCCCCAAGCTTACTACATGCAGTCTCCAGAACATGGTGAGTCCTACTATAGTGAAGAACCAAGTGAACCTAGTTGGGAGTCGGATTACACGAACGTCATGTATGCAAACCCCAACCCTAGGCCTCAACCTAGGCAGGTACGACCACCCTTTCCTAGAGGACCATGCTACCGATGTCAAGGGGATCACTTCATTCGTGATTGTCCCTTACCTCCACCTACACAAAATCAGTCTGTGACGATCCAAGGCTTTTGCCAAGATTGTGGGAAAGAGCATCTCTTACGAGATTGCCCAAAGAACCCCAATAATATGCCAAAAATCACTCCTATCAATGTGATTGGGTTGGTTGTGGATGCCTCAGGAAGTGTCACTTCCACTGCACCAGTGCAGGTGGTTACTAGAGCTCAGGCATTGCAGCAAAACCAAGAGGCAAGCCAGGAAAAGGGCCCAGAGGCTAGTGAAACCGAGAGCGTGACAAAGAAAAGGACTAGAGCGTGGAAAGATAGTCGAGAAAGAATGAAAAGACAATGGGCTAAAAAGATGAGTGAGCTTGAGGAAAGCATAAGAGAAACTAAAGCGAGGATAACTGAACTCACAGCTCCAACTCCCTCTCACGTTACCCCGTCCCCACCACTCCCATCTCCATCCAACCCACCTCCTTCCCCACCGCCTCATCAAATCCCACCACCCCCTAGAGTAGGATCAGTCCTAGCTGACCCCACTCCCGAGGACCTTAATATGATGCTTAAAGCATATCAGGCCAGAATCCAAGAAGGGCCAACCATAACCGATCATGAAAAGTGCTACCCTAGAGCCGAGCTAGAGCTTGAACGAACTAAGATTTGTGCCAAAATGGTGGAATTGGCTCAGACCATGTTTGAGGCCAGCCGCCTATTTAACATTTCTAGTTCAGCTAAGACGCAGTTACACTTTGATGGACTGCTGGAAAGAATAGAGAAGTTAATTGCACAATCAGAGAAGGAACCTGCCCCTCAAAGAAAGGAAAGGACAAGAGAACGGATAAGCCAGCCTCTTCAGGAAGCCCATGTGCCTCCTCAAGAAGCTTATCTTCCCCCCCAAAAGTCACATGAGCCTCCCCCGAAAGCTTATGTACCTCCACAGGTGACCCACATTCCTTCTCAGGGAGCGTATGAGCCTGCTCGGAAGAGTAATAGAATAAGTAATCCTCTCCAAGAAGCTTGTGCTCCAGCCATCTGTGGGAACGAGGAGAGAGCCAACGATAGAATAAGCCCTCCTTCCCAGGTTGCTTATGTGCCTAATTCTACGGAGCCAGACACTTCTTCTTCTATGAATCGGTTTGCACCAGACTTCCTACGAGAGATTCAAGAAGATAAATGGGATAACGAAAGTGAGGTCGCCCCTCCATTTGAACTTGTGGACGATGCACACGACCAATTCCCACAAGACATCCCATCCATTTACGGGGAACATGAGAGTACTCAGTCTCATGAGAGATTGGACTTTGAGTCTAATTCCATACAGGAGCTACCCCACTTCACAGGCCCATGGGAAGCAAAGTCCACATGTATGAGAGCACCCACAGTCATGGTAAGGAACGACGACTCAGTCATATCAAGGAACACGGAGGTAGTAACGAACACCAAGGTGCAACGCGATTGCACTTTGGAAGAACTGCCTGAGGATAGACTAAACGCGCGGAAATGTGCAGCCAGTCGAGTAACTGAAGTTGCAAAACCTCATTCCCGGGTAGGATCCCATAGGACAGTGCCAGAAATTCCCTTGGATAAGATAGGAGATATGTGTGAAGGTGAAGAAGGGAACACCTATCTTCCCATTACCTACCAGGACTACACCACTAAGGCAATTTTGGACTCAGGTGCAGGAGTTGCAATTGCCACCACTTCCCTTTGGAAGCGTTGGGGCAAGCCGGCACTCAGGCCAACGAGAATGAAATTGCAGATGGCCGATGGTCACATTGAGAGACCCTTAGGATTGCTGGAAGGGATAACTCTCACCACTTGTGGTGTTGAGTTTGAGCATAGCTTTGCTATATGTGACTTCAGCAAAAATCATGCTTATGAGATGATTTTAGGAAGACCATTTATGCGACAGTTGCAAGTGGTACAGGATTGGGGAACCAACTCCTTGTATTTGCAACACTTGGGCGTTACAACCAAAGTCAATCTCAAGGACTATTCTCATAGAGATGTCCCTCCTATCCAGTGGAATCCCATCCATAGAGCCAAAGATGATACGGAATCTGTGCATTCCATAGAATCTGGATCCTCATGGATGCATGAAGATACTCACTTATGGATGTGCAAGGTAGCAGTAGAAGAAGAGAAGAGAGAGAAAGCCAGAGAGGTAGGTGCGAAAGAAACCCATAGATCAATCCAAGACCCAGCCTATGCACCTGTAGTTTTTCCAGACGAAGAATTTGAACCTCACGGTTGGGCAGAAATCTTAGCAACAATGGACGTAGCCATCAACGAAGAACAATGGACACCTCACTGTGATGAGGATGGCTATGATATTTCAGTCTTCTCCATAGAGCCAATCATGGGAGAGGCAGTTCTAGAAGAATGCGAACCTAGCCCTGATGCATTTGAGGATGCAAGTGACTCCGATCTAGAGTCAATCATTATGGACCCACCATTTGCATCAGATGAAGAATATTTCCATGAAGTAGAATTTCAACCCCAGAGGCATGGAGAGGTTACAAATGATGTAAGATTAGCAACACATATGACCCCGAAGGAAGAAGGAAAGAAACGAAAGAAGAAAGAAGTTTCACCAGAGGAGGAAGAATCTTTGTTTGAGGTCCCAGAAAATTTTAAGAAGTATGAGATAGATGACAGGAGAGTCATGATAAGAATGCCTAAACGAGAAGCACAATCAGGAGAGGCCTATGATAACAAAGAAACCACCAAGAAAATAGTAGTGGCCATAGAAGAAGGAGAGGAGAGATGCACGTATATAGGCCATGACCTGACAGAAGAAGAAGAGCATGAATTGATTGCCTTGCTAAGAGAATACAGAGATGTATTCGCTTGGAGTTACAAGGATTTGAAAGGGGTTGACCCGGACATATGCTCGCACACCATCCCCATGACTTCAGATGCCAAACCCTCTAAGCAAAAGCCTTATACATATAACGATAATTACGCTGCTAAGATCAAAGAAGAGATAGATAGACTGGTCGAAGCCGGATTTATCTATGAAATTGAGCACATTGAATGGGTATCCCCCATCGTAGTGGTGCCCAAGAAGAATGGCAAACTGCGTGTGTGCATTAACTTGAAAAAGGTTAATGCCGCCACGATTCGAGATAACTATCCGCTTCCCATCACAGAACATCTCTTAGAAAGAGTGGCAGGCAAGGAAGTGTACAGCTTCCTCGATGGATTTTCGGGCTACAATCAAGTAGCCATAGCTCCAGAGGATCAGCATAAGACAGCCTTTGCCACAGAATGGGGCATTTTTGCTTTTAGAGTAATGCCATTTGGGCTTACCAATGCACCAGCCACCTTCCAGAGGCTGATGTGCCATGTGTTTAAGGAGTTCCTGAGGAAGAGTTTAGAAGTCTATGTTGATGATCTCTGTGCTCATTCTAATGTTAGACAAACCCATATTCCTGAACTCAGACAAATCTTTGACAAATGTAGAGAATACCAAGTCTGCCTGAACCCAGAAAAGTGCGTTTTTATGGTCAGGCAAGGCAAGATTCTAGGACACATAGTGTCAAAGAATGGCATATCTACCGACGAAGAAAAAGTGAGAGCCATAGCAGAGCTACCTAGGCCAAAGAATGTCAAGGAAGTACAAGCTTTCATGGGGCATTGTGGTTATTATCGACGATTTATACACATGTATGCTGTCATTGCAAAGCCCATGTACGGACTTCTGACAAACTTTGAGTGGACGGATGAATGTGAGAATTCCTTCCAAGAGCTTAAACGAAGATTATGTTCAGCACCAATCTTGACCACACCAGATTGGAATAAGCCATTCCATGTTCATGTGGATGCATCCAATTATGCCATTGGATGTGTACTTGCACAACCTACTGGTGAAGGTAATATGGATCTTCCAATTGCCTATGCCAGTAGACAGTTGAATGCGGCTGAACGAAATTACACCACTACGGAGAGAGAAGGTTTAGGCATGGTATATGCAGTTAAGAAATTTAGACACTATTTGCTTGCAAACAAGTTTAAATTTTTTACTGATCATCAGGCATTGTTATATCTCGTAAACAAGCCATGCAATACAGGAAGATTAGTAAGATGGTTTCTCTTGCTAATGGAATATGATTTTGAGGTTGTGGTAAGAAAAGGGAGGACACATTTGAGAGCTGATCATCTTTCTAGGCTCACATCGGGAGAAGCCCCACAAGGAGTATCAGACGACCTTCCTGACTTGTTTAATTTGGAAGTCGTACTGCAGTGGGCTAAGCTATTAGTACCAGTATTGACATACGGGCCTAACCATCCAGTGGTAAACACACGGAATGGGGAGGTTGTAAAAGCCCAAAAGTACCACATTATGGCAGGAAGCATGTACAAACACACAGATCAAGGGATCTTGGCTTGTTGTGTAGAAGAGGATGAGTACGCTAAATGGTTGCAATTAGCACATGTAGGTGCGTTAGAGCAACACCATTCAAAGCAACGAACCTTACAGACTCTAAAGAGATTCGGAGTGCATTGGCCAACTATGGAAGCGGATGTCCACAAGTTGTGCAAGGAATGCCCAATCTGTTGCACTAAACCACCTGTGGAACATGCCACTCTCTATCAAGTATCCATTGCGCCAGATTGGAGCGAACCACTAGTATCATTCCTGAGGACAAACACATTCCCTCCAGACATGACTCTGGCTAGGAAAAGGAGTTTAGAACAAGAAGCCTTGGATTACTCACTCATTGGTGATACTCTATATAAGCGCGGTAAAGATGGTTACCTGAGATTGTGTGTCCATGAAAGTGAGTATCTTAAGATCTTAGAAACTGCTCACCAAGGTGTAGCAGGAGGACATTTTGGACCGGATCGGGTGATCAAGGCAATTCTATTTGCGGGTTTCTGGTGGCCGACCCTTCACATGGATGCACATACCTATGTGAAACGGTGCGATGTATGTCAGAGGACTCAGTATCCTATACGCAAAGATGAGATGCCACTGAAACCTATGATGGGTGGACGTGCATTCTCTAAGTGGGGAATAGACTTCGTAGGTCCTATTAATCCCCCAGCTAAGGGTTCTCATGCGGAATACATCATTGTTGCGACAGATTATCTCACCAAGTGGGTAGAGGTAAAGGCTACGACAAAGAACGATGCTCAAACAACTGCCAAATTCTTGTTTGAGAATGTATTCACTAGATACGGACTACCTATAGAGCTTGTAAGTGATAGAGGCACTCATTTCTTGAATGAAGTGATTGAAAATCTACTCCAAGAATTCTTGGTAATACACAAGAAGTCTGCCCCTTATCACCCTCAAGCTAATGGACAAGCTGAGAGCACTAATAAGATCTTATGCAATGTACTGACGAAATTAGTGAACACTAAACGCTCTGATTGGGACAAACAGCTACACCATGCTGTTTGGGCATACCGAGTTGCCTACAAAACGGTACTCCAAGCCACCCCCTTTCAGATGGTATTCGGCCAAAACGCTGTGCTACCCTTGGACTTCTTAATACCTACGTTGAGAGTAGCACAAGAGTACGAATGGACAGGTCATGAGCTCTCCTCTAGGATCTTTGACCTTGAACGATTAGGAGAAACAAGACTGAGAGCCGCTGCAGGAATATATGCAGCCAAGAAGAGACAGAAGGCATACTTTGATGCCCACGTAAAGGATAAGGGTTTGAAAGCAGGAGATCTAGTTTTAGTTTATACACTGAAACAACACGCAAGGAAGCTAGAAAAGAGAGGCTACGGACCAATGATCATCAATAGGATCTCCACGAGTGGTGCAGTACAATTAGCCACATTAGAGGGTGATGTTCTCCCTAACTATATTAGCAGTTGTAGAGTCAAGTTGTATCAGGAACCCCTCACGCAGGAAATGCTCAGCCGACTCAATACTGCTAAGAAACGCAAAGAGGAAGAAAAGCGCATTCGAGAAGAGGCTCAAGCAGAAGCTTTAGAACGCATCAGAAGGATGAAGCTAAGAAGGCAAGGTAGAGATCAGACTAGAGCAAATGACTATGCAGATCAAGGATGTCCCATGGCCATGTGTGAAGTTGCAGGAACAAGCTCGCATAGAATAATCGATAGACGTCCTTTCATAACCATAGATATGGGACGAGGAAAGAGTGCAAGAACCGTAAGAGCCTTGATTGACTCAGGAGCAGCCACTAGTGCTGTTAGAGTGTCTTACTGTCAAGAGTTGCAGTTAACTGTCAATCCTGTGGAAGCATATCTCATAGGATTGGGAGGCGTGGAAACTCCTTGCATGGGCGAGGTGGAACTTCCCCTCTACATTCATGATGAGGCAATGACAGTTAAAGTACTGGTGTGTCAGGATGAGGATCTCACTGAACCTCTTGTCCTGGGTCAAGATTGGATCTATGACCAAGCAGTCAATTTAAACCTAAGAAGTGGACTTCTCCAGGTTTGGATCAATCATAGTCGAGTTACAGTAGAATTAGACAATGGAGCACTCAAGGAACTAGGAAAGGCACAGACTCCTGGTCCTTCCAGGGGTACACATGAAGATGACCATGCTGTTCTTGTCCAAAACTATGTGTTGCAGAGGAATGATATTCGCCAAAAAGGAGTCAGGAATGCAACGGAACTCCAATCTTTTCCAAAGGCCAGAAGGAGGCAGCAACCCAAGGTGGATCAAAGGCAGAAGAAGCAGAGTACTACCTATGTCCGAGATCAAAAGTACCTGCTCAACAAAATGTCCCAGAAAATAAACCATGTGTGGGTGCGGAAAGGCGAACAACCGGTTGCACCACCGTCAATGACACGAGCAAAGTTTCTTATTAATAACCCACAACATGACATTAATAAGAAGTCTTGCAGAAATTCTCCTGCTAATGTGAAATCTATTTGGGTGCCCAAGAAGTCGATGAAGGCTAGCCCACAATCAAGACAAATTTGGGTGCCTAAGTCTTGCTTGAGGGCACAAGTAGCTACGTCGAGGCCACAACTTAAACAGCATAACGCAGCTACGCATACTGCCCGTATTCACTCGTTCTCAACGCTCAAGAACACACCAAGACCCAAGAGCATGCATGTAATCAATTGTAAATGGGTCCCTAAAAAGCCTCATTTTCAAACCGCGACACCGAGAAAGCTCTCTAGAGTCTCTACGAAACCGAAAGCAAAGCCCATCCACTGCATTTGGCAGCCTAACACCTGTAATAAACCCCCCGACCCCAATTTGTAAATTCATCCCCACTTGCTAACTTCATTAGTCTCCTAGGATTACCCAAGCATTAACCACACACACGTGCACCGAACACTTACTAACCCATTATTCGCTCCCGACCCTTATGTTAATATTGTGATGGGAACAACGGTCCTCACTGGTCCTGTACAATATTAACACCTGTTTGTATATTCTCACAGAGACAGACAGCAAGAAGTAAAATGGCAGATACAGTAGGAACTAGCTCCCAGGCAGGCTCCAGCCCACAAGTGGTGGATATCGAAAGTCTTCCAGTCGAGGAGGAGTTAAAGGAAAGACCAGCGGCATTACGGGCATTGCACGCAATACCAATTCAGAATCCCCCGCAGGGACACACAATGCCGGTGGGCAAAGCCTCACATTGGTTCAGTGATGTTGCTGGCCCCCTGGGTGAAGGCACGTATATGTGGGAGTCCGAAGTCGAATTCAATGGACGATGGGGCCGATACCATTTCTTTACCAGGGAATTTGAAAGGCTACAAAATAACGAAGGACTTAAGCCGATCTGGAAGAAGGCAGGGCTTTATGACTACTTCAAGTCCCAACTACCAAAGCCAGATTTCCTCAGATGCTCATATCTAATTAGTACCCTCACCCCCAGCAAAGACAAGAAAGGATACAGCTCCTTTGTGCTCCCATCACTCACAAGGGGCAACGAGCTGAAGCGTTTCCGCTTAACTATCAATCTGGTAAGAGAAGCACTCGACATGCAGGGAATGCACATTCCAACAGAGAAAGAGACAATGGTTCTAGACAACATGAAGAACAGGAATCTGACAAAGCTGAAGGACATGGTTGCAATGACACCCACGATCGCCATCCACTTACGTATGGTCATGCAACATTTCGCCTTCCCCGCGCAGGATAGATTCACAATGCCTCCCAAAAAGATTTGGTTTAGCCTCTACCTGGCGGATGCTTTTGAGTTGACCATCAATATGCCCCACTGGATTATCGACCAGATTCATATGGCTCATCAGAGATGGTATAAGAAGCAAAGATCTGTATTGTATGGTTGCTGTGCACTCACAAGAATTGTATACAGATGTCTCGCCTATGATGTACCGGTGCAAAGGGCTCTGATCTGGTCTAGAGTTCAGGAATTTCAACGCAGATTGTCAGCTGTAGGGCCTCCCTCAAAGAAGATGCGAGGCACCGTCCAGATGCCTTGTGCACAAGCTCGCGGGGCAACCCTGACGCCTGAGACAACCCCCAGACTCCCCCGACGAGTGCAACCGTTTACTATCAGGCTACCCAGGCACAGCACAGATGGCCCCAATCTTGTATTCCCACCAGTACCGACTGATCTGGAGTTCCCGCATGGGTTCACTCTAGAGGACTTAACTGACGAAGAAGTTGCAAGAATCATAGAAGCTGTAAATGCAGAAGTTGAAGAAGAGCAAGCCAGTGGACAGCAAACGGCCCCAGATCAAGCACAGCCCAGCCAACCAGACGTAGTCAACGTGGACACTGAAGAAGAAGCTCATGGGGAGACACAGGGCAGACACTCAGAAGCAGAAGAACAAGAGTATGATCCAGAAGCCCTACAAGTACTGGAAGGTGCCCCCGCCTACACTAGCGCATTAAAGAAGCTTTATGATACAATGAACCGAGTTCAAGAGCAACACAGGCTCTCATTAGCTGCGGGTAAAGCTCTCATGAACCAAATTCTGGAGGAGGAAGGTGTGGACGAACAGTACCGTGCCACCTTGGAAATGATATCAGATGCTTTAGGAGTACCAGAAACGGTGCATACCGCACTAGTGCACTCACGAAGAACAGAGAGAAGATATGGAAGACGCCTCCCACGCACGGGAAAACAAATGAATGTATTAGGATCAGGACCACAAGGCACACCCACAACCACTGGCACGGCACACACAGTTCACGCCACCGAGGAAGCCCACACATCGAGTGCACCCCCATCACCTCCCTTACCACCTTCTCCCCCACATCGACCTCACTCACCTCCCTCTACCACTGTAACCTCCACTGTCACCACCTCTGAAACCACTACACACACCAACGCACAAACCATCAGCCCACCCACGCACTCTACTTCCACTGAAAATACGAGTTTAACTACAGCCACGATACACCTCACCACCCCGAGCACACTTCCTAGAATTTCACAATTACACACACCTCTATACACATTCACAACCCTCACCGCTACCACAATCCCCATATTCACAGTCACTCCCACCACGAACCCCACTTTCATGGAGGCATCACCCACCTCTGCACCTCTCCCATCCCCCATTTACCCACAATCTCCCATTCCCCCACCGCCCCCCTCACCCGTCCCCAGTACTGCATTCACAACCCCCTTTCCCTTTCCCTACCCCTCTGCATTCAATACTATTCCTCTCGGTAACCTATTTAATAATATGCATCAATGTATGGCCCAACTCCAGCAACATTACCAACACTTGGACGACCAACATACAAGGCTCTTCCAACGCCACGAGGATCTCCAAGCAAGATGTAGGGATCTTGAAGAGCAGAAGCAGCAATTAGAACAGCAGCACGTGACATTACAGGAGCAATACGCACAATTAGAAGCCAACCCACCTCAAACAGATGATGAAGAACGACGACATATGGACGAGCTGCTCCATTCTCAGATCACGGAAAACCTGAAACTTCGACGGAATTTAGGCCTCCTCCGCAAGCATATGTCGACTGCGTTAGAAGAGAATAAGAGATTACAGAAACAGAACGAAGAAAACCTGGAAGCGGCCATGGAGGGTTCCCCACAAGAGATTGACCCAGAACGATTCAAGGCGATACCCTCTGAGAATATGCAGGTGGTGTTAGAAACTCATGCAGACTTAATGGAGGCCCATGCCGCTTTAGAAAAAGAAAGAGATGAGTTACGAAGACAGTTGGCCACTCGACAGCCAGAACCCAGCCCAAGCATAACCACAGAAGAAACAGCTGAAGAGGTCATTAAACTCCGCGCCGAACTTGAGGAATTACGTAGCAAGGTTATGCAGTATGAGCGTCAGCCCTCCCCTTTGGTAGACCCCGAGCCTGACGACCTGGTGCCAATTGAGGTAGAAGAAACATTTGAGGATCCCTATGTCCCGATGCCAACACCCGGAGGTAGGCGCACAGAACAGGGCATGGACACAATTGAGATCGAGGCACCGGAATGGATGCAAAAGTTAGAGAAAGTAGCCACGACACATGACGACAGGGTGGCCGTCCAAATCGCATTGATGTCAAAATTGGAAGAGGTGGTAATAAAATCTGATTATTTCCAGAATCTTTCACACCATAGGTGGATCGGGCCATCGGATGATCTGTATGTACCTTTTTGCGTACTGATGGCGGATTATAATGCGGAGATCAAGCGCCACACCTCACGGGAACCCACCTCTGCCACCCAATTTGCACCCGATGACATCCCAGAGAGTGCCAAGCAAGGACATATCCGCCAACCAACATGGAGAATTCGACTGCTCGAAACCTACCCGGAGATGGTAAGAACATGGAACAACATGCCATTGTACATCAAATATAATCCATGTTATTGCCCTGTGTTTCGAAGGAGATCCTGGCCGGAGTACACACATACAGTGCTGACAATTAAAGGATGCGAGAAGTGGCTAAATTATGTGTATTTCGCACCCCCTAAAGGCGCACCTACAGTTGGCTATATGATTTCAACGATCCGACATTGGGGGGTCCGTTTCAAGAATGTTCCTGATATCATGACTCAGATGTGCCTGAAAATTTTCGAACTTATGCTAGTCACCTTCAGGACCTTCAAAAATGTCAAGGAACCGCATCTCTCAGCACTAGGATTTAATGAAGGGAACCAGGACCTTGTATACGACATGAGCACGACTCCATCGATCAGTGTTGTATATGCATGGCACGCTCGTATCAAATATCTACCGGCCTGCTTCAAACAAACGTTTGAAGAGATGTTTGTCACGGGATTTTGGGAATATCATTCCGAGATATTCATTCCCAGGCCATCCCATCTCTTGCAGTTGTTTGCAGTGGAACAAGCTCTCCACTCCGAAAAGCTACGTATGCCACATCCAGAGGTTCCTGGGCCGGTAGACTGGGATGCTCTTCTGACAGATTTGGCCAAAGGTTTGCGAATTGCTGAACATCATTTAGCACAGGACGTCGTCGAGTACTACATACAAAAACCCTCTCAACAAGGGTCTGTCAGGGACGACAGACGCGAGAGAGGGGGGGGTGTTAGCAGTGAACAAGGGAGAGAAGGCACAAGCAGACAAGGGAGTCAACGAAGATCGGGCAAGTAGGCCAACAATTTTCTTCAGAAAGAAGCACTTATGAACATTCACGCAGATTTAGCACTAAGGCAACCTTAATCTTTCAAAGCCTCTACACCCATTAAAAGTGATTATCATCACTAAGCACCATTGTAAATATCATTTCATCTTTTTGTAGCTCCATTTTGTGCAAGCCAAGGAGTCTTGAGCTTGAGGAGCATTAGAAGTATCTACCTGCCAAATTTCGTATTTTTTAGATATCGTTTGAGCCCTCAAATAAGCCCTGGAACCTAATTTTTAACTAGGCCGGACACTAGGTCTGAACAGGGCCAAAGCTAGTCAAAAACTATAAAAGGAGCTAGAGAGCTCATTTTTGAGGTTAGATTGTAATTGAAACGAACTTGTAAGAGCTTGTGAAAGTAATCTAAAGCACTCCATTGATTCTCTCTCTTTGTCTTGTCGTGTGTGCGCGTGTGTGTGTATGTGTGTGCATGCTTGTGTGCTTCTCACTCACGCACTTGTGTCGCCACTTGCTCGAGGTCTTCATACCATCCTCACGTCTTCCCGGATTGACATTAAAGGAGGTGCTACTCATCACTGAGCTACAATGTGCTGATCACTCAATCAAATACAAATCTTTACCTTGCATGACCATACTCTTCTTCCTCAATGTAGCACCTGCAATCACCCTCATACAATCGTTGGTTAGTACCAAAATCCAATCATTCCACTTACCATCTTTGTCCATCTTCTCGCATCTTCACCGCCATGTCTACCTGTCTACAAACTTCATTAAAACATTAGAACCTTCCTTCATCAAATCACAATATGTACAACCAAAATGAAAGGACAATTATATCCTTCATCCACATCACACATATATACTCAGCACACACATCATGATCCCGCGTCACACATGCATTCTCGTCACACGCAACATACATACATGCAAACAGAAGACATGTCCACATTCGCTCTCGTCACTCTTCTCGACTACTCATTCAACACGTCACAAAACTTTGTTCCACATGCATACTCAACACACTTTCCACACATACCATATATAATCAAAACCATTCCCCACTTTTAGTTTTGATACTCTTCTTGGCCGTACGATCGCTTTCCTGATTTCTTTTTCTCGTTTCTAGCTGAATTCTCTCGCCGATTTTTTCATTCCCTTTTTACCTAGGGTTTCCACTACCCGCTTTTCTTTTCATCGACTCTTTGTTCTTTTTTGGCTTTTCAACTAAATTCTATACTAGGTCACCACCATACCACTCTAACTTGATGGATACACGATAAGGACTACTCAAGCCTAACACGAGCTCACTCTAACAAGATCACTCATCGTCGACGCGATTCCGAACTTCACAAGTCATTGCACCACCTAAGAGCCAAACTGAACACTTCCGGAAGGTTTGCAGACAAACAATGCAACTAGCACGATTGGATCCCTCAAGTCCAAGCTTTCCATAGACACATCGCAACCAAAACCCTAGCCGAGCTTAAGCTTCAATTCGACATGTTTCATCGGGAGCCCACACATAACCCAAATCCCCACAACACAAACACATATATTCCCATCCGAGCATCATGCTCTCTCACCTCTCTTATGTCCCCCCTCGAGCGAGGAATTTTTCTCATTCATTTTTTCACAATTTTTTTTTTCTTTTTTTTTTCATCATTTTTTTTTTCACATATTTACTCACACTTGCCGGCCTACGCTGAAGCTGGATGCGACTCGTGGACTCGACCACCCGATCGAGTTTGTTCCACCCATCTACCAACCCAACGCAGCGCACGACACACAGACAGCTAGCCCTATGCGAAACCGACGCCGGTTCGTGGCTTTGACCACCCGGCCAAAGTGGGTCCACCCACCTATCAGCCCACATAGGCGCATAGCCACATGCACATATACATAAACATATATTTTTCTCATTTTCTTTTCATTCCCGCATCTGGAGAATTAGGAGACAAAAGAAAGGATCTTTTCCCAACCCAACCAATCATGACACACACACATATATCCCCTCGTGGACATCCCAATGAGACATATCTCCTCTTTGCTACCACTCAAGCCAAAATCCAGCCACTAATGCCATGGTCAACCCGTCCTCGCAAAACCCGCACGTACTAACTACCTTGTCGACCTAAAAACCCCGAAAAATGCCACTTCAGTTCCTAAGTGTACAAAACACTTGGTCCATCCGTCCTCACATCTCAGACTCGTAATCCGCAAAGCAAACCCTAGTCAGACTACAGCCGTCCTCACCAACATCCATCGCCTCGTCTATTTTTTTCATCTCCAACCTTTGCCTCGCAGAGCTTCTACCTCACCCGACAAATGGCCTGAAAAATTACCATTGCTCGTTGTGCTCCTCAATGATTCAAGCCTCGCCGCTAAGTCCCTTAATCCTTGTTTGTTGTGCTCAATATCATTCTGATATTGGAACAGGTCACAGTCGATGCCTCGGAACCGATTCCATATTTTCTCCATCTCTTTATCCTCTCTCACCCTTTTTGCAGATCTGAGGGGAATATCTTCCCTCTTCTCAACTCGAACGGTCAACTTCTCGACTTCCTCTCTAATCGATCTTTCCTCCCAAATCCTACTCATATTTTCTTCATCCAGATCATCTACCTTCTTCAACAATTCATTCTTCGTTCTTTCTAACTCCGTTCCAAATGCATCCAACCTATCCAACACCGCTTTTAGCTCTTCCTCCAATTTTCCTACTTTTAGGTCCTCTACTTGTCCTCGCATCACATCGTCTTTCCGATTCATCCACCTACCAAGCTTGCTACTCAGCTTTGCATTCTCTTTCTCTACACGTCTCATTTTCTCATCACTCTCCTTGGGCACTTTTCATTCTTTCTAACTCCAGGTGGAACTCGTCACATGCCTTACCTGCTTGATCACTGTATCGACAGATTATGCTTTGTACCTTCTCGATTTCCTGCTCCATTCCTTCGACTCTCCTCATTAGGTCATCCTCGTCTCTTGAGAGCTCTTCTTCGATCGCAACTCCAAAGCAGTCGGCTACCATCAAACCGGATCTCAAGTCCCAGACCACGTTTTCACTCTCGGGCTTCACAAGATCTTGCCTCCAGCTTTTGTTTACTCTTTTCCACTCCTTGTTTCCATTTTTCAACATTCGTACTTGCTTTTCCCAAGTTTCTAGGACCTCGGCCATTTTCTCTTGATTTTCCTCTAATTTTGCTATTTTGATCCTCTCGTTATCTCGCTCCACATGCAACCAATTGACTTGACATTCCAAGCTCTTCACAAGTTCTACCAAGTCTCGATCATGAGATCCAGTATCCTTGCTTTCACTTGCTCTCGCAGTTTCCGTCGATGAAGTAACTCTACCTTTGTCAACTTCCACATACAAAGAGGATAAGCACCTATCTGGTTCATTCGTTGCGACCTTTAGGTCAATCACCTCTTTTGAGCCACACACGTGCTTGCATAGTCTCTTTTTCTCGCAGTCCTCACATGTGGGGACAAAATCCAACGGGGTGCATACACGAGGGCAATATTTGGCTATATGCCCAATCTGCTTGCAACACCAGCATCTCACATAATTTGATATCGGGTCAAATCGCCGCCCTCGGTTCGCATGATGTCTCATGGTCGGACGAGAATATATCCATCTATTTTGTCCAAAATTCCCTTGCCTTATATTCGCTTTCTCAAAACTAGAGGCTTGTCTTTGTTGGGCCATTTCTCTAATGAAGATCAGAGCAGATTTGGGATCGAATTGGCTGTGCCACACGATTGGGGCACCAAGCGAACTCGTAGCACTCTCTCTGAGATGTGCTAAGCCAATTCCCGGCAGACGCACCAAAATGAAACGTTCCTAAGCCCAAGGAAAAGATGATTGTGGAAGCCTTTATTTTGCGCAAACCCCTCGCAATCGGTCCACTTGGATTACCTAGAGCCCACAATTATCCCGCAATGGATTCTTCCTATGGCTATGCACTGGCTCATGTATTCCCGGCAAACGCACCAAATGAAACAGGCTCTAAAGCCCACGGAAAAAATGATTATCCGAGACTTTATTTGGTTTAATCCCTCTTCTTGTGGGATAAGGGGGGTCCCATGGGTACTATGCCCTTCCTTGTACAATTGCAATTTCAAAGTTAAAGCCCGGGAGAGTAGGCAACAGTCAAGTACATTCAGCTGAAGAGAGTGTTTCCAAGAGATGATTTTATTGAATCCATTTACGGATTATCTGAACGTGCATGATGAGCCTATATGAGTGCCGTAAACTTCTCCATTTTTCTTTGAAAAGGACATAAATTCACTTAAAGATAGATCCCTATTGGAATGATCTAAAGAACCAGAGGCAATTTTTTTGTGATTTATGATGTTGAAAGCTTGTAGGTTCTAAAGCTTGTACGAAGTTTGTTTTCATTGTTCAGAGAAATATTGCACGAACAAGAGCTATTAACATTCATTCTTCACAATCAAAACTTTTGTGCAGAAAGCCTTCTATTTCATGTCCACAAACAACATCAGCCCAGCATTAGATTTTAAAGACCTAAGCAACAAGATGGTCGTGCTCTTGCACCAGATCAACATTCATAACAAAGTTAAATAAAACCATGGCGCGAAAAGGAAAGCAACTATGTCTGGGTAATACCATCAACCTGCAACCATAACAACATAACAATCATGAAGTAAAGTCAAACGTAATGCCTATGTTCGCTTAATCTATTGGATATAAGTTCCAACTCTTAAACAATTAGCATGAATCCAGAGAAGGAGAATTATACCGTAGCTCATTAAATTTCATTTCACTGCTACATCATCTAAACCTCAAGATTGTATTCTATATGTCGTAAGGGCGTAGAGGTAAACTTGAACCACAAAGAGCGCTTCAGAATAGTATCAATTATGGGAAGTCACAAAATTCATATGGGTTAGATAATAGATACCCCTTCTGAACTTCTACAGCAATATCCAAAGATCCAATTTCTCTCTTCCCTTTATAGCATAAACAAGTCCTTGTTCCTCTAGCCAACTTCTAGCTCATCAGCATCATCAATGTCTGAGGAAGATTAAATCCATGTGCATCCATGAGGCGAGTTTCATTCATGACTTATGCAGCTTGCTTCTGCTTTGTGATTTTTCAGATACAAAAGTCCTCAAGTCGAGGTGTGTAACTGTTGGCTATCAAAGAGTACAAAAGAGATAGAGTGTCTTTGCACTAAGCAATAATTTCTTGACAAAAACTGCTCCAGCTCGAAAGCTCTGAATCAAAATCATCATCTTCTCATGAACTCCTCTGTCCACTTTAGCGTTCTTCAAGGTCTCCAATTCCGCTTCCCGTATCATTCGTTTGATCCATGTCCCTCATGAGAGCGAGCAGGGTTACCCTTCGACTATTCTGATGACTACCTGGATTCTAACATAAGTGCTAAACATATAGGATTAGACAAATAAACCTGCTGGTTCGAGAGACGATCATGGTCAGTTCCCTTAGATGTGGTAGCTGTTTCTTCGAATTACCCCTTTGAGTGCCTTCCTCAGCCATTGATTCTCTAGCTCACATGATAGATCTCTCATTTTCTTCACCACAGCTGGGTGCACCCTTTACATCTAATGGACAGAAGTTCTCCATAATCTGCCACCGAGAACCTCTTCTACGTATTCCCAATCATTCGCATCCTCCTCAGCCACTGCTTCTGCTTCTTGCCTCTTGCGATCGGCAGCTTCTTGTGCTTCTTTCTCCTTCTGAATCCATAGCCTCTCTTGAAGCTCGTGCTCAAGTCTCTCTCGCTCCAGAGCCCGCTCCTCGAGCTCTATGACAACAGGATCTGTGAGAGAATCTCTTCCTTTTCTCCCCCTGTAACGCGCACCAAACAAGTCTCTTCTATCCAGAAGCCCAAAACGGATCCCTCCCTCTAACTAAGCTCCCGTTTTTTTTTTATGTACCCTTGTTGGTAGTCCTCGAAAACTATATCACATTCTAGAAGCTTACCAAAACTTCATGGGCTCTGAAAGCATGTGGAAGTTGCCATAGATATCTACTAAAGTGTTACCAACAAGCACATGTTCTTCAAACAACCCATATTTCACAATCATCCTACGTGTTTCCTCGCCCTTGCTAAATGTCATCCATGCTACCACAAGCTTTCAATGAGCAAGAAACTATAACATTATTGATTGGGATACCTTTTGACCTCATCTGCTCAATCAACACACGACTTCCTTGTCACATTCATGTTGAGCATATCCACATTTTAATGCAGTCCATGAAGCCACATCATGAGCGGCCAGATTATCAGAGACCTCAAAAGCACTATTCATGAAACCACATCATTCTATCTAGGCATTCCATACAAATCGAATAAGCTAAGAGTTTCCCTCTCCATGGCACTGCTGAACAATTGTTTACTTGTGCAATGCTCCTTCATCATTTCGAGAAGATGTAGGACCGACAGGCGAGGCACCTCCATGCTCAATCCCTTTTCTCCACATCCCTGTAATCGATATCTCCACATGTTTCTCATCAATCATCAAATTCATTCTTCAAGTACCTGAAATCAAACAAATTCCCCTGCCAAATACAAACATATTAGTGCATAAAAACCAACCATTTTGTGGGCTAACATACATCCTCCTAAAGAGTGGTCAATCGAGAAGTCTATGTTCCTTCTTGGCAATAGAATCTCCATCTGCAAGTGGTCCCCTCCCTTTAGGCACCATAAAGTGTTTCTCATAGAAAACAACAAGCTTAAACACAAGTGGGCCCCAGATGAGGGGGACAAGAGGGTTATTAAGCTCCTTTCTAATGCTATCTAGATCCACATATTTTATCCCTACCTTGTGGGATTCATGGGGTCCCAAGGGCACTAGTCCCATTCACTTGTAACTTTTTTTTGTTTAATTAAAGTCCGGGAAAGTAGGCCATGACCAAACTCCCCTTTTTCTATTAAAAAAAACTATGTTGCTTGGAAAATTAGAGTGGAAGCTTATTTGCAAGGTAGAAATCTCTATGGAATTGTAGCAAGTGATGAAGTTATGCCTACTCTAAGATCCAAAGGAGGACCTACACAAGAGGAGACAGAGAAACTCCCACTTTGGTGTGCAAAAGATGCTCAAGCAAGGTCATACATCTTAAACTCTATCTCTTACTTCTTATTACCACGTATTAGAGGATGCAAAATTTCTCAAGAGACTTGGGATGCACTTGAGACCTTCTTTTCTGTTAGCACCAGAGCTAGGAAGAACCGAATGAACAAGGCACCAAAGCAAACAATCATAGAGTTTGTCACCAAGGTCAAGGAGGTTGTAGATCAACTAGCATCTATTGGAGAGCAGATTGAAGAAGAGGCTATCATGAGGTGAATTCTGAATTGAATCAGAAGTGATAAGCAATGGCAATCTTTTGCTACATCATATGATCTCATCATATGTGTGCAAACAATAGATTTCAACATACTTCTTGGATAACTCTTTAATCAAGAGACCAACAACAATCTGAAGGAAGGTAACTCTTACCAAGGTAACTCAACAAGTGCTCTTTATGCAGATAAGAAAGATAAGAAGCACAAAGGCAAGAAGGAAGATGATGAGGAGGAGATTTCCCAAGCTAACTATGTAGGCAAGAACAAGTGGAAAAAAAAAGGAAGAAGAAATGAGCAAAGCATGACAAGTCAAAAGGAAAAAATTTTCAACTTTTGTGCCATCTGTAACAAGACCACCACACCACTCATAATTACTGGTTCAATGGAAGGACTCATAAAGTAGGTGATATTCAACAACTACTCAAAGGATCAATCACATGAAAATTCATTGCTTCTAATGAATATGAGTCACAAAGAAGGTAAAGAAGATGAACATTATGGATATAGGTTTTTCAAACCATGTTGCAAGCAATGTTGCTCTTCTATCTGACTTTGAAAGTCCAAAGCATAAGAATGAAGTACAAATAGGGGATGATATCAAGCATAATGTGGAGAAGATTGGTAGTGTCAAAGCTCCCAATGGAAGGGAAAACATTCTGAGTAAGGTTCTTTATGTACCCACTATCACTAAAAACCTAATAAGTGTAGGCTAAATAGTTGAAAAGGCTTACAAGATAAGTTCACCCAACATGGATCTTTTGTGGAAGATCCATGCCAAGGTTTCAAGAAGATAGCCAAAGGTGAGAAGCATGGTAGACTCTTTACTTTTCAAGTAGGAGAAACCAAGAACATAGCTCTATCAACACGAGTGAGGGTGAAGTGTGGCATAAGAGACTTGCTCATTCACATGAGCAAGTCTCTTATGCCACACTTAAAGCTCCCAATGGAAGGACAAACATTATGAGTAAGGTTCTCTATGTACCCACTATCACTAAAAACCTAATAAGTGTAGGCTAAATAATTGAAAAAGGCTTGCAAGTTAAGTTCACCCAACATGGATCTTTTGTGGAAGATCTATGCCAAGGCTTGAAGAAGATAGCCAGAGGTGAGAAGCATGGTAGAATCTTTACTTTTCAACTAGGAGAAACCAAGAACATAGCTCTATTCAATGTGAGTGAGCTTGAAGTGTGGCATAAGAGACTTGCTCATGTGAATGAAAGAACCTTGAAGGATATATGCAGGGATCAAAGTGTTATAGGGATATCAAACATATCAAAGCAACAAATGATCAACAGATGTGATGCTTGCCAAATTGGGAAGGTAGAAAGATAGCCTTTCAACCACAAAGACTGTCCACAACAATATTTTGGACCTTGTACATGCTGATGTGTGGGGACCAATTAAAGAATCTTCATTAGTCACCTTAAGGTATTATGTTTCCTTTCTTGATCATCACAATAGATGGACAATTCAATAATTTATCAAGAATAAAAGTGAAGTGTTTGAATGCTTCAAAAGGTATCTAGAACATCATTGAAGAAAATCAAATCTAATGGAGGGGGAGAATACTTCTCCAAAGATTTTGATGGGTATTTTCAGGATAAAGGCATCAAAAGGCAAGTGGCTACTAGGTACTCTCCCCAACTAAATGGTGGAGAAGAAACAAGACCCTAGTTCGGTGAGCAAGGACAATGCTTGAAGAGAAGAAGCTACCACATTATTTATAGGTAGAAGCAATCAAAATTGTTTTATATCTTGTAAATAGACTTCCATCCAAATATTTTCAAGGTATGACCCCTTATGAAGCTTGGAATGGTAGAAAACCAAGTCTAGTTCATTGCAAAGTATTTGGTTGTTTGGCTCTTGTACATGTACCTTCATAAATAAGAGGTAAAGTAGATGAAAGGGCAACGAAGAAAATAGGTCATGGTATGATGAGGACAAACAAAATGTAAACTTACCTTATGATCTTGATTCTAGTTTCCATCCATTAGGTAGCAAGCCTGATACAAAGGTGCAAGATTCAAGAAGTGAATCTGATGATGATCAAGATGATAAGAAAAGAGACTATAAAGTTTGGAAGTCAAGAGGAAAGGCCAAAATGTAAGAATGTGGGGCATGTTCCAAACACACTCCTAGAAGGTCAACAAGGGAGAGAAAGCAACCTAAAAGTTACGGGTATGACTCTACATTTGTAACAAAAAACTCTATTTATTTGGCCAAAGGTTCAGTTTCAGAGGAACCTTCAACAATGAAGAAGCAAAGGGTAACCCTAATTGGGAGAAAGCTATGAAAGAGGAAATAGAAGCCTTCAAGGAAATGGTCACTTGGGAATTATTTCCAATGAGAACCAATTAGAAGGTAATAGGTTGTAGATGGGTCTATAAGTTGAAAAGAAATTTAGATGGATCAATTTGTAGGTACAATGCTAGATTGGTTGCTAAAGGATGTTGTCAAACTCAAGGCATCAATTATGTAGAGACTTTTTCACCAGTTGCCAAGATGACCACCATCAAGACATAAGTATAGTAGCTACAAGAAATTGGAAGCTACTTCAAATTGATGTGAAGAATGCTTTCCCCAATGGGTGGATCAGTGAAGAGGTATAGATGTCACA
Organism: Ceratopteris richardii; assembly: GCA_020310875.1. Lineage (NCBI taxonomy): Eukaryota > Viridiplantae > Streptophyta > Polypodiopsida > Polypodiales > Pteridaceae > Ceratopteris > Ceratopteris richardii. Next base: position 86,824,589 of record CM035443.1, read on the forward strand.
ACCTCTAAGGTTTGAAAACCCTAATTATACTTCTTATGTATACAGACTCAAAAAATCATTTTATCGATTAAAACAAGCTCATAGAGCTTGTAATTTCATATTGCTAACCTATCGACAAGATCAAGGTTTCAAGTCAAGCAATGCATATGCTTCTTTGTTCATAAAAAAGAATCACAATGAATTTATCTATTTGTGTGTATATGTAGACGACATAATTATGACATGTGATGATTTGAATGGTATACAAAGTATCAAAATGCATATGCAAGAGGAGTTCAAAATCAATGATCTAGGAGAGCACATTTTTCTTGGATATGTAGGTCATATACATAGATCAAGGAATGTACTTGACTCAAAGAAGATACATTCAAGATCTACTCCTAAAGTTCAAGATGGACAATGTTAAACCTTTAGGTACACCTTTAGAAATGAGCATAAGCTTAGTGTTTATGAAGGTGAGAAGATTGAAGACATAAAAGAGTACCAAACCTTGGTATCACTTGATCTATGCTACTCATACAAGGGCATACATCTCATATACTGTAGGAATGCTAAGCCAATGCATGCACTCACCAAGAAGACCACATATGGATGTAGCTAAGAGAGTACTTAAGTACCTCAAGAGCACAATCAATGAAGATATATTATATCATTATTCATCAGATTTGGATCTCAAGCTATACTCACATGTAGATTGCGTATGATGCAAGGATGATAAAAGTACTTCAGGATTTTTAGCATTTACAAGTTTAGAAATTGTATCATGGAGTTAAAAAAAACAACCAACAGTTGCATTATCCTCAATTGAAGCAGAGTATAGAGGTTTGATCATAGAAACACAAGAAGCAATATGGCTAAGAGAATTATATATAGATTTGGGACTTCTGAGTTCCAAACCTCACATATTTGGAGATAATATAAGCTCTATTCATCTAGAAGCAAATCTTGTTTTCCACGCAAGAACCAACCACATAGAGGTTCATTATCATTTCATTAGGGAGAAGCTCATGGAAAAGGCGATTGACATTTCTTTTGTTCTAATTGAAAAGCACGTAGCAAATATAATGACTAAGGCACTTGATGGAATCAAACTTTGCATGTTTAAATCAATAGCAGGTACACAAATCATCAAGAAGTGAGGAATCAAGCATGTTTTAGCTTGAGGGAGAGATATTATTACATCAAGATTTCATCACGCTTGAGAAGAATTTTTTCTAGGAATGAATTGACTCTTGAAGTGAACCTTAGAGTTAAGGAATTCTTATTGATGTAAAGGCTCATGACCATCTATGATACCCCACTAGGATTATTTAACAATGTAAAAGTCATAAAGCTTTATTCTTGTTAAAGAGTAAAGAAAAGGAATCCAAAAAATCATGAGTTCTTTGGGTTGGCGATCAATCAATCAATCACCAAGATCAAGTTATCTTGATTTTCTAATTTTCCTAGATTGTAGGAAAGTGGTTATTAATCATAACAAACACTACCCATGTGGATTCAAATTTGAATTCAGTATAGATAAATCATGGAATACTTAGGAGACTATATAAGGACTCAAAAACATTTTTACTATAAGTTAGATCAATACATATACACATTTTTTATCTTCAACTTTACTCTTCTTCAATCTCTACATCATCATGTCCAAATTCAATCAACATGCAAAGGATGGTTATGTGCCTCATATATTCATGATCAATATAATGTCCTCATCATATAAATAGATGGGTTTACCCAAGTAGACCAATAATTGAAGTTTGACACATTGAGTTGGCTTAGGAGCTTCTTGATAGAGAGTTATAGCATGGGGCCTTGATTACCAAGTTTTAAAATCTTGGTATAGAGCTAGTAACATCAAAATTGTGATGAATTGAAAATGGTTTGTCATATGGCCACTTTGTTTTACTTTTTACCACCTATTATCTATGCATGTGACAAGGAGGTAGTGATGGATGCGGAGTGGGAGGAAACGAAGGAGAAAGCTCTCCACAAGGACAAAAAAAATTTTTCCCTCATTACTCAATGCATCAAAGGATGATAAAGTGGAAGCAATCACAATGAGATGTTTTTTTCCCTGAGTTGAGATGACAAGGCTAGTCAAGGTGTCATGAGAGGGATAGGATAGAAAAGAAAGAGAGTGAATCGAATGGGCAAAACAGTGAGTTCAAGCTCAAGTGAGGATGAGAGATGAAGCAAAGTTGGAAAGAGGAGTAGGGTGAAAATTTGAAGTCCAAGGGGGTGAAAATGCTAGGGGTGAAGAAGTAAAAGCTAAAAAAATAAATGGTAAAAGTGAAAAATTATTGGAATTTTTAATATTTGGAGGGTGAATTCAAGGCCATTCTAAAGATATTTAAGGGGCGAGGGAGGTTTCTTTTCAAGTTAAGAAAGAGTAGAAGGAAGGGTGAAATTGAGGTCAAGACGTGTCTTGAGCACATATATGCACAATTGAAGTGATTGAATAAAATAACAAGCAAGAGATAGATTCTGAATATTGTACTTTTAACTTGAGATAGTTTACTTGAATGAATAAAAGCTGATTTTTCATAGTCTGGGTAGATGAATGAGGATTTATGCATGTTTTTTTACTTAACATGAAATTGTCATGGGATATATAGCATCTGGTAGAGTCAAATTGAGCAAAATTAGGACAAAATCTTGGAAATGGTGACAATCAAATTTATTTCACCATGTCATAAGCAAACTTTTCAGTGCAACTGACTATGTTTGGTCTCAAATCGATAGTTTGAGTATTAGTCCCCAATCATTAAACTTCAATTGTGCTCTTGTATTGCAAGACACTTGAGTTCTATCATGTAAAACAATTGGCGATTGAGAGGGAATATTTCCATTTCTTCCATAAAGGTACATGGTCTTAGAGCATCAAATATCTACGTATTCTACTTTTACGTTTTCAAAGTGAGCAAGATCGTTTCTGATTAAAAATACATCATAGAGAGATAATTTGTAGAGAGAAAGGAACTACACACCATGATAGTCATAATTTCTTTTATGAAAACAAATATTTTCACCCTCCACATGCATGCATTTTCTTGTAACATGAAGAAAATGTTTGAAGAAATAATTTCCTGTAAGAGAAAAACCTCATTAACGGCATGCTTCCATTATAGAAAGTATTACATGAATTAACACCAACAAAAAGTTTGATCAATACCTCTATTGTATTGAGGGGTCTAAGGGGTAGAACCCTTGTGTTTCTAGGTGTGAAACCCTTGGATTTATTATTTATTTACCCCTTTTAGATGAGTCTTGAACCTTAGGGTTAATTCTCTAAGGTTGACTACCTTAGGTTTGATTGGAAGCTTCTCCTAGCCACTTCATTTTTATGTGAGATCTTGGAGGGTCTTCTTTCAGAAGGCATGTGATTTCATGTGCTTTCATAAGCACGGAAACCCTCTGATCACCTTAGGGACCCATGTGATGGAAGGTAAACATTCCCCATGTTGTTTAGTTACCCCCTTGGACTTGGAGCTATATAATGGAGGGATTTAGTTGGGTGGATACGTGCGTCTTGTACCCCTTGTGGGGTTTGGTAATGTTTATAGAGTTGCTAGATCATCTTGTTAGTTAGCTTCTCTTTAGTACTCTTGTTATGAGAGTCACAATAGTGGTACCAAAGCCACATCTAGCTTATATCTCAAAGCTAGATGTCAAGAGGTTGTTGTCGTGAGCTTTCTATAGCTCTTAAGCTTGCTTTGTAAAAGAAAAATTAAAAATTTCCCCCTCTAAATGGGTGGGAATCATTGCTTGCATACCCACTTTGATTGTGCCAACGGCTGCATATGCCTAGCTTTATGAATAGCTCACGAAGAGCTTTCTGCTATGATAGATACTAGAAAGCACGACAACATCATATATAGAGAGCTTTGGAAGCGAATTTGCTTTTATCTCGGATGAATCGAGCACCTTTTAAAAACGAATGTTCATGCTTCCTTGCCCACATGAAGTAGTCATAGACATATTTTGGAGCTAGTGGACCCCTCAATCATTTAGAATTCGTATGCATCCCCATTGTTGGCCTTTGAATTCTAACCAATAGATCCTTTTCTCTTTACACATTGGATGTTGGAGGATCCTCTTAAGCTTTATTACATGATCAAGGCCAAACTCACTTCGTTTTCTATAGATTGAAAAGTTGTAGAGACCACATATGTGTCATATTACCACAAAGGGGATGCATCAAGAAGAAGGTAAAGCTCCACATATACAAGGATGGAAGATGTGAAAAAGAAGGATTCTTAGAGATCCAATAGAGTAAAGCTCCACATATGCAAGGATGAATATATGACGAAGGATTCTTGGAGATCCAATAGAGGTCGTAAGGAAACTTTTGCTCTTCAAAAGATCAAAGGATGGACAAAGCTTATTATAAATCCACGTTTTTTTTCTAAAATTATGCTTGACATTTTTTTGTTTTGGTTTTCATTATCGTTCCATATATATATATATATATATATATATATATATATATATATATATATATATATATATATATATATATATATATATATATATATATATATATATATATATATATATATATATAGTTCAAACATGAGTTAGGACTTCAATTAATGATATAATCTAATTATACATGTAAAGATAAGGGAATTTAAACTTTGAAGAGGGAAACATACATGGCTTGAAAGGAGGTCAAGCATCATAAGTACTTTCATGTATCCATGCACCAAAAAGAAAGATTTATGTGCATTTTCTTTGAATCAAAGATAATTTTAATGCACAAATCTTAGTCCAAAGTATTCTTTTTTCACATCTAAAGTGTCCTAAATGCTCAAAAACATGTTCATGGACAAGATTAGGAATTGAAAGAAAGGACATGTAGTATGTTGAGCATATGAAGGGACACAAGAGCATTAAGTGTATGGGTACCAAACATGAATTGTTCATGGCATAAAAAATATGCATTTTCATGGATCCAAGCATATTTACTTACCGATATTAAAGTGAACTTAAATAGATAGTTTGCTTTTGGACGGGAGCAACACGATTGGGAAAGAACATACAAGGGGTATTTGTAAAGTCATGCTAGCTAGATTTTTCTTGAAAAATACCTTCAGATTCCTTCCTTAAAATGACATTCGTACTTAATGTAAAATTTACATTAAGTAATGATCATGTATAGGAAGGTAAGAAATAAGATTGAATAGATTACCTTACCATACTAGTGGTAAGGAAGAAAGAAATACTTTAAAACGGAAAGTACCTGAAAATCTCTAAGTTACTAGAAAACTTAGAAAGTTTTTGAGGCAAATCTTTCTCATAATGACATGGGCCCAATTTAGTATACACATTAGTATAGACTAAACTAGTATATTCAATGCTAACTCTAAGAACAATATAGATACTTGTAGATGGTTTCCAAGCAATCTTTTAATGAGATGTCTTAAGAAGATAGCACCCAAATACATCTAATGTCTTTAGTGAATAGATGATCTCGTTAAATTTTGGGATCATATTATTATAATTCTCTAGGGAAGCTACAATACTACTAATCTAAGTATAAGAGATATTTAGAGGCACTTAATTGAAAAATTTAAGGATTTTGTGATGGGACATCTAAGTAGGATGGTACCCCAAAATGAGTTTATAAGTCTCATGGTACAAAGCTCTCATTTATTCCATCAAAGATAATGAAGAAATTAGAATATGACAAATCAATCTTATAAGTTCAATCAAACACTTTCACCAATAGGAATAAAGTATTCAAGGCAATAAGAGACTTTCAAAAACTCCCTCCTCTTTGAAGAACTTCCAAGTCAATTTAAGGCTTCATTCATTCAAGACATTTTCATCTCAAGAGGAAAGATAAGAAAGGCTTTCTTTAGAAGATGCAATGGTTCTTAGTGGAAGAACTTAAAGTCCTTAAGGTACAAACATCAAATGAAAAGATCTACCTTTAGAACACCCTTAAAGTGTTTATTTTTGTGCTTTGATTAGCCTTGAAACATAAAGCCACCTCTCCTAACAGAAATAAACTTATATTTTTTGGCAACAAGAGAATTCATTCCCAACAATCAAGAAGCAATCCATGAGTATGTTAGGACAGGTGGTCACCGATCTACCTCTAGAAGATGTCTTAATGAATACCAAAACAAGGATTCCTTTCTAGTACATCTTTTAGATACTTTCAAGGGATTTGATGGCATGTCAAGTCAACAAAAACAGACATTCCACCAAGATCACAAAAGATTTTGAAAAGGCGATTGTTGTTGGATTTTGAGGTCTACGGAAGCAAGTGAACAGCACAAGGAAGAAGAAGAAGCTTGGAGCAAAAGCACACAATTATTGAATGTATTACCAAGATAATTCACAAAGATAAGTGACCCATTAGGGTTATAGGCATATATACAAGCAGAGGGGAAAAACCTCCTAAAGAGGGAAAAAAGTGCCCCAAAGGTCCTAGTGTGTTCACACACATCATTACATAAATATATCAACAAATCCCCCTAGGAGTTACGAAAAGCTTCAAACTTCTCCCTAGGTAGAGCCTTTGCGAAAAGGTATGCAATGTTATCTTGTCTGGGCACATATGCCAAACTGATCTCTCCAATAGAGAACCTCTCCCTGACATAATGAGAGTGCACCTCAATGTTCTTAGTTCAAGCATAGAACACAAGGTTCCTCGCAAGTTTCAATGTGCTCTAACTATTAGTGAAAATGGTGGTGGAAGAAGAATGACCAACACCCAAATCAACCATAATGCATTTGAGCCACACACACTCAATAGTCACTATGGAAGCTTCTTTATACTCAGCCTCACAAATAGATGTGGCCACAATAGGCTGCTTTTTGGTCAACCAAGGTATGCATGAGCTACCAAGCATGAAGCAAAAACCATTAATGGACACACGTGTCATAGCAACCAGCCTAGTTAGAGTCAGAAAAAGCATGCAAATCTAGCAGTAGTGATCCCCCTTGGGATAAAACAATCCAAGTAGTCGAGTACCCCTCAAGTAGTGAAACATGCATTTAACCACCTACCAATGCTTGACACCTAGGCACTACGTAAAGTTGCTCATCTATGAGATAGAAAATTGAATATCTAATCGCGTAATGCATAAGTAAATCAAGCATTTAACAACATGTTGATAGAGAACAACATCTAATGCATCTCGAGCATCATGAAGACTCAACCATAAACCTATTTCCATAGGAGTGGAAATAGGTTTCTCATCTTCAAGGCCAAAATATTGCAATAATGTGTCAATATATTTTCTTTGACACAAGGTTATTCTGCCATCAACTTGCATAAGCTGAATGCCCAAATAATGATGCAAATGCCCCAAAGATGACATCTCAAATGAGGCATGCAAATCAGCCTTAAAATTAGCAATATGCTTCTCATGAGGGCCAGTGAGCAACATGTCATCAACCTAGACAACAATGATCACAAGCTTATCATTTTCATGCTTAACATATAAGGTACTCTCAGTTGGACTATTCTCAAAACCATGTGCAATTAGGTAGGCATATATCTTTTCATACCAAGCATGTGGTGCTTCCTTCAAACCATATAATGCCTTTTTTAACATGCACACTTTGTTTTCATGCCCTTTCTACACAAAACCACAAGGCTGAAAAACATACACTTCTTCATGCAAGTCACCATTCAGAAATGCAGTCTTAATGTCCAACCAACCATGATGAGCTACAAGTGCACAGATGCTACGAACAATAGTCATTCGGCATGTAGGATCAAAGATCTCATCAAAATCAATGCCTCTTTCTTGAGCATAATCCTTTGGAACAAACCTAACCTTATACCTCTCAATTGTTCCATCAAGCTTATGCTTTAGCTTGTATACCCACTTAGTGCCAGTGGCCTTCTTTCTAGGAGCTAAGTCACATAAAGACCTGATATCATTTTTCCATAATAGCATCATATTATATTGAAGCAGCCATCCAATTTTCTAAATTTCATGCTTCATCAAACAAAATAGGTTCATTATCATCACAAAGACTAGAGACAGCCATAGGATAGCAACCTGATGCAAAAGAAGCATTATGAGAGCTTGAACAAGTATGATAAGATAGAGGTGCATCTAATTTGCTATCTCACAAAGTCTACACCATCCATTTAGGCATAGTTTTTGCCTCCTCTATATAAGTTCTCTCATCAATAAGTGCATCATGTAAACCTGCATCACATATGGAATGATCCGCATCATCATGTGAAACATGTAAAGGCTGAAAAATCACATCATTTGGACAAACACTAGACTCTCTACTTGTAAAAAGAGGCAAAAAAGTCTCATACATGTCTTTGGAGCTGACTGATGTCTCCTTGGTGCATGAAAGTAATGGCTGAATAGCATCTTCCACAAAAACAGCTTCACAGCTAACCAAAATGCGGTCTAGGTTGCATTATTCGTTATTCAACAATTTGTTTATTCATGAATAATTACGGAATTTTATGCCAAGAGCTTATTATTCAATCGAATTATTTGGTGCCATGTCAGCTTATTCGGGCATGGCTAAATACTTTTTGCATGGTAATTTAGCACTTTTTTTTTATCGAAAGCGCTTTTGATCGAAAAGATTTCGATCCAAAAATGTTTTGATAAAAAATTATTCTATCAAATACAGTTTTATAAAAAGAACACACTTTGAATCATTTTCCATAAGACGTACTTTGTTTTTTAGAAACTTACATTGTCGTACAAAGAATAAGGTATAAACTCTGTTAGAAATATTAAATATTTTAGTATTACGATTAAAGAAAATTAATTTTTTTTGTGTGTTAAAAACTATTGTGATTGTTTGACTCAACATTGATTCTTATTTTACAATATTATATGTATTGTTGGAAGTGAGGTAGGCCCTTAGGCTCATGTCACAAGTCCATGGTTCCATAGTTTCAGTCATGTACAACATTAATTCCAGCAATCTTCCATATTGACAAAACATGAACATACCACAACTTAATCATAAAAATGATGAGATAAAGATAGAGAAAGAATAGACGACATGTGTAAGGTTTTACGTAAGCCATCGCTTACTCATAGTATCATATATACCAATGTTCAATGTACAATGTGGGAGCAAAATTCTCAACCATTCTATGTGATGAGAAATAGATGAATGAGTGAATGTACAATGTAACAAACATATTCAGATGTGTGGGCAGTAATCTGAATATACATGAGATGTGTGACCTAATAGGTTATAGAAGAGTGAATATGAGTGACTGAATGAGGAAGGATCAGTGTGAACGGAAATCCTCAAACTCATGTGAACACACCTTCTTAAACACCTCATCAAATATGCATAAAGCATATAAGTACCGATTCTCTTGTACCTATGCCGAATAGGACTCCTCCTGATATGAACGCCACAGCCTCCATAAACTTCAAGTAGTACCTGTGTGCATAAAGAGAATATGTACCTGAATACTTTAACATAAGATGTGAATCTTATGTTAAACTCCATCCAATGTCTTTGAAGTAGCTAGACATCTTCTTATAGAAGACAATCTTCAACCTAACATCTTCGTGTAGAAGATGATCTTCAAATACGCCATGTAGATGGTCCCATCCAATGTCTTTGAAGTAGCCAGACATCTTCTTGTAGAAGATAATCTTCAACCTAATATCTTCCTGTAGAAGACAATCTTCAAATACATCATGTAGATAGGCGATCCTCACCATCAAGCTGCTAATGACCAAGTCTTCTTGCCATGAACAAGAGATGACCTCCTCTCCATGAGCTAGAGTGTGAGCACACCCTTCATCTTCTCCAAGAAGAATCACCAAGAAGAACTCCATAGCTGCTCCTCAACATGCTTCAAGATAGCACCATGGCTGCCCCATGTGCTAGAAGAAACACCACCTCTACTGAGGTCCAAGCTCTAGAAAGCTTGTGTTGATCCTAGGTGAAGGATAATTACAATGAGCCCAAGGTGCTTCTTATATAGTAGTTTGTGTACTTGAAAAGCACCCCTCCAAAAGCCAAAATAAAGCTACGATCTTACGATCTCCGATAAAGCATGATCGCTACGCAAATAGTCTTCCGCTGCGCTATTCGTTTTGCTTTTCTTGAGTTGAAAAGCATGATATCAAAAGAATATATATCTCCGTGTAACGGTCGCGGGACTTGAACCCAGGCGGGTGGGATAAGAGGACGATGCCTTATCCACTGCGCCCGTCGATATTTGATGTAGGAAGGACTAGTATCACAGCTATACATTCTTTATCCGCCCGTCGGTTCCTCAAGAAAACTTGAGTAAAATGGACCAAGAGGATATCTTTAGAGATTTTATACTTGTTGTATTCTTTGAGCAAGAATGACAAGCTTTGACCACTTTCCAACCAATGAGACATTGTTTTCCAACAATCCCCCCTGCAATGTCATATTGGTACAATCTGAATTGAATCTGCAAACTTTATAATCTGCAAATTATCACAAGCTTCAAGCTTGTACTTCCGATACTTCTAAAAAAGTCTTCTTCATAACTGAATTTGACTTTCCTTCAAGAAACTTGAACTTGCTAAATATGAACCATAATACTTGAGAAAATATGCAAACTAGATATCCAATAGTGTACACATCAAGCAATCATTGCTTGACAACAAATATAGCATGAACTGTCTCCGAACTTGCTATCTCTTGTCTTCAAAAACCTGAAAACATACACTAGGATCCACATATTTGCATTTACCTTCCAAAAGGATTTCTCAACATACTTCTGCTGTGTCATGTAAATACACTAAAAATCAAGAACTGAATCCTGGAACCTGTGACTGTCAACTCACAACGTAGTGTATTATGAACACTGCTGGTTCATTTTTTACTGTACTCAAGTCAATATGAGTCAAAAAAAATCTATGATGTCATCATGTCTTCATCCTTTAAATCCTTCATACCTCTTTCCTTCAGAATCTGGTATAAACATATATGTGCGCACTTCTGAAATATACCTTTCTGAAATATCAAGCTTCTCTTCAATAGAACTCTGGAACCTTCTCCTGAACAGGAACATCCTAACAGGATCTTTCTCCAAACATTCTTCTTCTTCCTTCTTCTTTCAAAGCTGGAACATAAAGAGAACCTGACAAAGGAAATATAGGAATACCTGAAATAGGAATACCTGTAGGTATGACTCTGCATTCTTTTACATATGGCTTGAAAATAAGTCTTCATGTTTCATCACCCCCCTGGATGACTTAACACTAGTATCCAGTATTCTTCAAATATATCAGACTTTATGAAATCTGGAACGTCTTCCTTCTTTCAATAAATCTGATGTTTAATGATCAATACCTGTATCTGAAACAAAATCTATGAACCCTTTTTATTAGCACTGCGCAGTTGCCAATTGCTTCCATTATAGTCTTCAGCTTTCCATATTGTAGAATAAGGTTAGCTGAACCTAACATAACAAAACCTTGCTGAAAGCATTTTAGGATTCATAACCTTCTGTAACATAACATGTATCTTCATCTCTTTGCAACACAAATCTGATAGAATCTGAATCTTTGACTTACTTCTTCCAATGTTAAGAATCTTCACTAACAAAGGATAGAGAATTGAATCATAAATACTCAAGATCATACAAGATCATTCAAGATCAATGATCTCTCTTGTGTAGAATCTGCTCTTATCAAACCTTCATGACTGAATGTTTGATTTACTTCCTGAATGTCTCTAAGTGTCCATGCTTTTCAAAAAGTTATAAAACTTTTCTTCAAACAAATCCTTCAAGGAATCTGCAACTCCTACTTGAAATATAAGTGGACAAACTTCTCACCTTGAGAACTCCAAAAGCTGCAAGTTGATACTTCATAACTTTCATATTTTACCCGGGTGAAATGTGATAGTACCTGCTTGACTTTCTTTTGGCTAACTCCACTTTTCAATCAAGTTATAGGATCTAATGGAACACCTTTTTGAATACAAGCATGTATCCAAAAATCAAGACAATCATAAAAAGTAGATTCTTCAACTTGACTGGTACATCAACAAGTCTGAATTTTCTGAAGTTTCTGAAAATACTGAATATGAGGTAACCTTTTCCAAACATAAAACCTCAACCCAAGTCTTCAACATCTGCTATAGAAAACTCTTTTACCTCAAGAGTTAGATAAAGAAGAAATATACTTCTCTGCAACTTGTCATATACCAAGTAGCTCTGTATTGACACTCCAAGAATTCTTTGAGGGAAGATATAAGCTGCCTGCTTAAATAGCTTCAACATAACTCATATATATATGAGTCAAAAGTTACATCTGCTGCTTTTTCTTTCTCTCAATGCAATTCTTTGTCAAATCTACTAAATCATGACCAAGTGTAATGCAAAACAAGAAACTGCTTCCTCTTTAAACAAGATGTTCTCGTAGACTTGTCTTTGGATGTAGAGGATAAAATAGGAAAAGTATATGGAAAATATATGAGAAAAGAAAGTCTTACTTTTCTTTTGGAAATGATGGACTTTCTTCTTCTGCATCTTTCTTCCACCTGATGATGTCAACATCTTCAAACTTCTCTTCCATACCTTTTGTTATCTTCATCTTGAAGTAGCAAGCACTCTTGATTTCTTCAAATGAACTTTTTCTCTTCCTCTAGTGCTAAGAGTAAGAGATAAAACAAATATGGTATACAAATGGAAGTGAATATAGAATCATGTTTTATCATCTCCTCATATCTCTGAATCAAAATTCTGCTTCAAATGTCTGAAACGACTATATTCACCAATCGTTGTCTGAATGATGAATTGCCCTTCTAGAGTTACCTTCTCTAGATACATTTGTACCTTGATATCCAACCAACTTACAACAGAAAATTGGCTGAAAAAAACTCATCTCATCTCTGCACTTGTCTTCTTAGATGAACTTTCTTGCCATGAAAGAGATCTCTCAAAACTCTCTAGAAAAAACCTCTAGATACCTGTTTTGATGTAGCCTTTAACTTTCAAATAATGAAAGTGTATAAAAGTACTCCTTGAATTTCTTCACATCTCTTCATAACTGCTCTTCTAAGATATGACCTGCAAATGACAATCTGATAGTAGAAACTGATACCTGTGATTTGATGTTGATCTGATTTCTTCATCTTCTCTGAACCATTGTTCTTCCTTGAATTTTAAGTAGTCTTCTCTTCATCAAGTCTGGGTCTTCAAACAATACTTTTGTAAAGTATTTGCATACTCTTCCAAACATATTCGGCTGCTAACAGATCATCAACTTCATACTCCACACTGATGAATACACATGTAACTGAAGTGTCTAATTCTCAAATCTCTACTCATCTAGATTAAGTGTGTATGTCAAATGTCAAATATTAGAAGATGCTTTCAAATCATATGTTGTAAATCTGAAATTCTGGAACCTGAGATATGAATGAGCCTTAATGAATTGATGCCAAAGATCTAAAGTTCTGAAACCAAAACCTTAGTGCTCTGATACCAAAACCCTAAAGCTCTGATACCAATTGTTGGAAGTGAGGTAGGCCCTTAGGCTCATGTCACAAGTCCATGGTTCCATAGTTTCAGTCATGTACAACATTAATTCCAGCAATCTTCCATATTGACAAAACATGAACATACCACAACTTAATCATAAAAATGATGAGATAAAGATAGAGAAAGAATAGACGACATGTGTAAGGTTTTACGTAAGCCATCGCTTACTCATAGTATCATATATACCAATGTTCAATGTACAATGTGGGAGCAAAATTCTCAACCATTCTATGTGATGAGAAATAGATGAATGAGTGAATGTACAATGTAACAAACATATTCAGATGTGTGGGCAGTAATCTGAATATACATGAGATGTGTGACCTAATAGGTTATAGAAGAGTGAATATGAGTGACTGAATGAGGAAGGATCAGTGTGAACGGAAATCCTCAAACTCATGTGAACACACCTTCTTAAACACCTCATCAAATATGCATAAAGCATATAAGTACCGATTCTCTTGTACCTATGCCGAATAGGACTCCTCCTGATATGAACGCCACAGCCTCCATAAACTTCAAGTAGTACCTGTGTGCATAAAGAGAATATGTACCTGAATACTTTAACATAAGATGTGAATCTTATGTTAAACTCCATCCAATGTCTTTGAAGTAGCTAGACATCTTCTTATAGAAGACAATCTTCAACCTAACATCTTCGTGTAGAAGATGATCTTCAAATACGCCATGTAGATGGTCCCATCCAATGTCTTTGAAGTAGCCAGACATCTTCTTGTAGAAGATAATCTTCAACCTAATATCTTCCTGTAGAAGACAATCTTCAAATACATCATGTAGATAGGCGATCCTCACCATCAAGCTGCTAATGACCAAGTCTTCTTGCCATGAACAAGAGATGACCTCCTCTCCATGAGCTAGAGTGTGAGCACACCCTTCATCTTCTCCAAGAAGAATCACCAAGAAGAACTCCATAGCTGCTCCTCAACATGCTTCAAGATAGCACCATGGCTGCCCCATGTGCTAGAAGAAACACCACCTCTACTGAGGTCCAAGCTCTAGAAAGCTTGTGTTGATCCTAGGTGAAGGATAATTACAATGAGCCCAAGGTGCTTCTTATATAGTAGTTTGTGTACTTGAAAAGCACCCCTCCAAAAGCCAAAATAAAGCTACGATCTTACGATCTCCGATAAAGCATGATCGCTACGCAAATAGTCTTCCGCTGCGCTATTCGTTTTGCTTTTCTTGAGTTGAAAAGCATGATATCAAAAGAATATATATCTCCGTGTAACGGTCGCGGGACTTGAACCCAGGCGGGTGGGATAAGAGGACGATGCCTTATCCACTGCGCCCGTCGATATTTGATGTAGGAAGGACTAGTATCACAGCTATACATTCTTTATCCGCCCGTCGGTTCCTCAAGAAAACTTGAGTAAAATGGACCAAGAGGATATCTTTAGAGATTTTATACTTGTTGTATTCTTTGAGCAAGAATGACAAGCTTTGACCACTTTCCAACCAATGAGACATTGTTTTCCAACATGTATGTGTGTCTATAATGTTGAGTAAAATTGTATTGTGATTGTTTGAATCAATATTGATTCTTACTTCACAATAGCATGTGTAAGTGTACGTGCATATGATTGAGAATTTAAAATCTATTGTGATTGTTTGACTCAACATTGATTCTTGCTTCACAATAGTATGTGTACGTGTATGTGCACATGATTGAGAATTTAAAATCTATTGTGATTGTCTGACTCAACATTGATTCTTACTTCATAATAGTATGTGTAAATGTATGTGTGTGTGTATGATTGAGAATTAAACCATTGTGATTGTTTGACTCAACATTGAATTGTACTTCACAATAGTATGTGTAAATGTATGTGTGAGTATGATTGAGATTTAGATTGTATTGTAATTGTTTGAATCAACATTGATTTTTATTTCACAATAGTATGTGTAATTGTATGTGGGTGTATCATTGAGAATTAAAGTCTATTGTAATTGATTGAGTCAACATTGATTCTTATTTGACAATAGTATGTGTAATTGTATGTGGGTGTATACTTGAGAATTAAAGTCTATTGTAATTGATTGAGTCAACATTGATTCATATTTCATAATAGTATGTGTACTTGTATGTGTGTGTATACAATATGATTGAAAATTAAAATCTATTGTAAAAATTTGGCTCAACATTGATCTTTACTTCACTTTAATATGTGTAATTGTATGTGTGTGTGATTGAGAATTAAAATCTATTATGATTTTTTGACTCGACATTGATTCTTACTTCACAATAGTATGCATTTGTATGATTGAGAATGGTCATATGTGATTATTCATCAAGAGGTTAAAACAGTCTCCACAATACAATGCAAATGTTGTGGACATCATTATGTAGGAAATGCAACTCAGATAAATAGCATCTTTTTAGTACAAGTAATAATGTGGTGGGATGCTCTAATCCAGACAGTGATATATGGGTACACTTTGCAAGTTATGCAAATAAATGTAAATCTCAAGGTATCACATCAAAAAGATTCAAAAGCATGAGTAGTTCACAACACTTTTGAAGTAGTCCAAGTGTGGAGTAAGAACGAATAGATGCATCAATGAAAATAGAGGATCCTCATGATATTTCTACTCAAGTATCTCAAACTATTTTTGAGAATAATCAAGATACATCTACTCCATTTTCTCTAGCTACATCAAAAAAGAGTGGACCTGGTGAATGTAGTAAAAATGGTGGATCTAGTAATGTTTTGCCATGCTTTGTCTGTACTAAATCACAAAATACAATACCTATAGCCTTTGAAAAGCAAGATTGTCTCAAGCTTCATCTTAAATGGACTCAAGCATTTTTAGCATGTGGGATTCCTTTCAATGTTATTCATAATCCTATTTTCAAAGATGCTTTGATGTCAATTGCATGAAAAGGATTCACCATGCCATATTACAATAAAATGCAAACAAAGTATGTAGATAAAGTGAAAAAAAGTATTGAAGCTATTTTAAAGCAAATAGTGCTTGATTATGTACCCATGTATGTGTTGATGTATGAAACACCACAAGAAATGAATTAATGTGACACTAGAACACCTCTATGGTCACCATTAACTCATGCCACTCCAAACTTTGAGAAATGATAGCCTAAAGTGAGAACTTTGCTTCTACAGAAATTCCTAGTCACCGAAATGACATACCTTCAGTATTTTACCAATTTCTCCTAGCTCAAGTATTATTTCTCCATGAAACTTTATAGCCTAAAACTAAAAGAGCATAGCTTTCCAACAAGCTATCATATGCATCAAACAGATCTCTAGAACTCAAGTTATGGCCCTCACAAGATGACCCTGTATGACCTTCCAAAACTGGAAATTTTTGTCTGTTTTAGTATTCCTGGGTGTCTAAAAATAAAAATTCGATGCCTAGCATCGAATTTCAGTTAAGGTCGATGCCGGGCATCGACTTTGAGCTTTTTTAGGCTCTTTTTCTACACCAGAAATACTCTCTTTTACACACACATGAAGAAGACCACTTGTATGCTAGAAGTCGATGCCGGGCATCCACTTTATGCTGAAACTCGATGCCAGGCATCGAGTTGCTCCAAGAACTTCATGTTTTTAGAAGATTCAACAACAGGTAACACACAGAGAATGAAAACAATGACTTATCAGCCAAGATTCGATGCCAAGCATCGAATTGCTCAGAAAACTTGAACTTTTGAATTCATCACACAATAGGCAAGCATGGAGATGGTGGAGAGAGACTCATACACAGAACTTTTCTCAGTTCTTTCTCACAGCTATGAAAACTCAGAAGTTTTACATATGCTTTCTCACTCAGAGAAGCCCGACTATACTCAGTCGTATAAAATGAACTCCTTCCTCTACTTCTTCTCTCTCGCTCTCTCTCGCCGCGTCAGTTGATACAAACTAGCTTATATAGATTTTCGTATTCTCGTGATTTTTAAAAACTTCTAGAACTGAAGTGAACTAACTTTACAAATATGATACCTTTGTGAATTTGACCCTTCACATAGGCATGGGGTTTTCTTCCTAAGATTTGACCTTCAAATATATGTCCAATTAGTGATTGTTTCTCCAACAGCTCCCCCTCAATCATTAATTGACATTCTCTATCCCTTCATATCTTCTTCTTTTCTTTTACTCCTGCCATGCTTTTGAATCTGCTAGTCTTCACACCATCCAATCTCTTTGTCATTATGTCTGCTATCTGATCTTTAGTAGAAATGTACTCTACTTCAATCTCTTTCTCCATTACCTTTTCTCTCAGGAAATGATATTGTATCTCTATGTGCTTTGTCCTTGCATGAAAAACTGGATTTGCTGCAAGATAAAGTGAACTCATATTATCTCCATGTATTGTAGGTGTACCTTGATCAATGCCTAAGCTTTTGAACAATGTCTGCATCCATATGACCTCCTTAGCTGCTTCCACAAGTCCTTTGTACTCAGCTTCAGTTGATGATAATGCTACTGTGTGTTGTTTCTTTGAGCACCAACTTACAAGCTTATCACCAATGTATATCATGTAACCATGAGTTGATCTTCTGTCATCTTGGTTACCTGCCCAGTCTGAGTCACTGTAGGCTCTCAACTTCAAATCTGATGTCAAAGGATAATATAATCCTTCCTTTATAGTTCCTTTGATATATCTGAGAACTCTTTGACCTGTAATCCAATGTGGGTCCTTTGGACAATGCATGAATTGTGACAAAACTCCCACTGCATAACTAAGATCAGGTCTTGTTAGTGTAGCATAAATCAAACTACCCACAAGAGATTGATACTTCCTCATATCTTTGTATTCTGCACCATCATATTTACTGAGCTTGTGATTAACTTCAAGTGGAGTTGAAGCTTCTCTGCAATTTTCCATATCAAACTTCTTCAATAGATTTAGAAGATACCTTTCTTGTGACACAAATATGCCATGATCTGTATAGGTGACTTCCATTCCAAGAAAGTATGACAACTTTCCTAGGTCACTGATCTTGAACTCTTTCTCAAGTAATCTCTTTACCTCCTTGATTCCTTCATCTGAAGTACCTGTGATTATAATGTCATCTACATAAATACAAATGTAGATTGTACCTTCCTCTGTTCTTCTGATAAGTAGACTTGGGTCTGCTTTTGAACTTTGATATCCAAGATCATTGAGATACTTCACCAGTCTATAGTTCCAAACTCTTGGAGCTTGCTTCAATCCATACAATGCTCTTCTCAACCTGCAAACAAAATTTGGATACCTGGAATCTATAAACCCTTGAGGTTGTTCCATGTATACCTCATTTGATATGTATCCATTCAAGAATGCATTTTTTATATCCAATTGACTTAGAGTCCATCCTTTTGAAGCTGCAATAGCAATGATTGTCCTTATAGTTGACATCTTAGCTACAGGACTGAATGTCTCATCATAATCTATGCCATAGGTATGGGCATAGCCTTTCACCACTAGTCTAGCTTTGTATCTGGCTATACTTCCATCTGCAAGCTTCTTCACTTTATAAACCCATTTATTTCCAATTACTTTCTTACCATTTGGTTTAGGAACAAGTTCCCATGTCTTGTTCTCCTCCAGTGCATTGAATTCTTCCTTCATTGCTTCTTCCCATTGTTTCTTACCTTTAGCTTCATCATAGTTATGAGGTTCTTCATCATCTTTCACCATATATGCATAGTTCTTCTGAGTTATGTAAGACGCATCATAAGAATACCTTTCTAGTTGTCTTCTAGTCTTGCTTGACCTTCTTGGTTCACATTCTTCATAAGTGTCTGGATACACCTCTTCATCAAAGATAGGAGCTTCTTCATTCCTTCTTGTTAATCCACTTCTAGATGTACTTGCTTGCATATAGTCTTCATCTCTATTTACCTGCACAATTGATTTTCCTTTCTCACATCTTCTTACCTCTTCTTCAAATTCTTCAGCTGTATGACTTTGATCTGCATACCAACTTTTTTGTTCATCAAATGTAACATCTCTAGAAACAAGAAATTGTTTTGTTAGAGGATTCCACAACCTGTAACCCATATGCTTTTCATCATAACCAATGAACACATATTTTTCTGCCTTTGGTTCAAGTTTATGCCTAAGCTGTGATGACACATAAGCATATGCAATTGATCCAAACACTCTACAATGATCTAGTGTTGGTTTCTTACCCCACAAAGCTTCACATGGAGTCGTTCCATTTAGAGCTGCACATGGTAATCTATTCACAAGATATGTGGCTGTATTTACAGCCTCAGCCCAAAGATAATTTGGACAGTTCTTCTCCTTTAGCATAGCTCTAGCAAACTCAACCAAAGTCCTGTTCCTTCTTTCTGCTACACCATTTTGTTGTGGTGTATACCTGCAAGTTATTTCTCTCTTAATACCTGCATTCCAAAGATAATCATTGAACTCTTGGGAGAAGTATTCTCCCCCTCCATCAGACCTCAGTCTCTTAAGCTTTTGACCTGTGACTCTCTCTGCATATGCATGAAAATGCTTGAAAGCTCCAAACACTTCTGATCTTTCCTTCAAAACATATAATGTTATCCATCTTGTAGCATCATCAATGAAAAGAACATAATACCTTGATCCACTGATAGATCCTTCTTTTGTTGGTCCCCATACATCTATATGAATGAGCTCAAGTACTCCATCATGTTTGAATCCTTTCTTTTGAAATGGTAACCTGTGTGCTTTACCCATTTGACATGCTTCACATTTATAAACCATATGTTGACTTTGCACATTTGGTAATCCTAGTACAGACTGATTAGCAACCATAGCTTTAATTCCTCTTTCATTGAAATGACCTAATCTCTTATGCCAGAGATCAAGTTCTGTAATCACTGCTTCACCATGTGTGAGCAAAGCTTGATCAATGTTCCCTTGCACTCTTAAAGTAAAGAGTCTACCTTCTTTCTTACCAGAGACAATCTGATTATATCCATTCTCTGGATCTTCCACAAATACTCCTTCATTTGTAAACCTGACTTGAAAACCTTTTTCAACTATCTGTCCCACACTAATCAAGTTTTTAGGTATTGTAGGAACATACAAAACATTGGTTAGCAAATCTGCTCCACTCTTGCATTTCACTTTTCCAATTGAATGTACACTATGTCTTGTATTATCACCTGTTTGAACTTTATGACTAGAAATGCCTTTTTCCAATTCTGACATCAATTCTATGTTTCCTGACAAATGATTAGAACATCGAGAGTCAATGTAAAATACCTTTAGATCTTCTTTATCTGATATGTTGATTGAGTTCATCATCAATTATGTATGACTTTCATTCTGTGTGTCATTTGCATAGTTGTAGTAGGTGGTGTTGTAGGATTGATTCTGTCCCCAACTTCTTCCTCCACCTCTACCATAGCCTCCTCTTTGACTTTGTCTACCTCTTTGAAAATTACTTTGATATCTTCCACCTCGACCTCTGCTATTGTTGTTTTGATTCTGGTTTGATCCTTGTTGGTTGTGCCAACAGTCATGAGCCAAATGACTGTTGAAAGTTTTTCAAGCTCAAGAGTGTGGGAACATGCCCCAAATTGAACCTTCCACATCATCCACAATCAAAGGAGGCTGATTTCCACGAGTTTGAGGCATCCAATTATGCCCATAATGGAAAGAAGTTGATTAGAGAAGATTTAGCTCACCTCTTGATGTGATTGGACCTCACTTTTGACATGTATATGTTTTTGATTGGTTAAAGAGGTTAGTAGGTGGTCTTTAAAACCTCTAATGAGTTGTATTATGACTTAGAGTCGTGGAAATACGTGCCCAAGCTGCCCCTTTGCTTAAGCACACCCCCTACTAGCTGTTCTCTGCATATTTTGCAGAATTTTACTTTTACACACTCTATCTATCTAGATGTTTTTGGCAGACACCCCGGTCTTGTAATTGTTGTTTCTCCTTCATCCGAAATCCATTTGCAATGATTTTTGTCTTGTTGGAAAGCTTATAAGTTCTACTTTGTCTGCTATAAGTCTCAGGTTCAGTGCCTGCACATGTGCAAAGAAATGTCCAGAATAGTGTCTGTCTAGTTAGCTCATACTCTGTGAAGAGATCAAGTTATCTGTTTTGTTGCAGCTGGTTGAGGCATCATCCAGTATCCAAATGGAGTGATTTTACTCTCATTTGAAAGCTCTTAAATTCTAGTTTATGCCTATAAAATTTCATTTTCAATCTCTGCATATACTCAGAGAAACTCAGAAAATACAGAGCCTATGTCTGAAAAATTTCAGGATCCTAGGAGGGTTCATTTGCTTTTGTTGTGCACATAGGAGTGTTTATCCTCCAACAGTGGTATCAGAGCTATAAGTGGAGTATGAAAGAGAGAAGAAGGAGCTACTGAAGTGAAGTGAAGACTTCATCAAATTTTGAAGGAAGGAAGCAAAGAACGGGCACGTCAACAAGGGGAAGCAAATACATCATCAAATCAAAGACGAAGCTTCATCAAGAGGAGTAGCTCTATTTTTTGAGGTAAAAGCCATCCTTTTCAACTTCATTGCATCAAGGGGGAGGTTCAAAAGAGTTCGGAGGCACCATGGCTGATCTCAATGCTCAGATTGAGAAGCTCGAAAAAGGAAACTACCAACCATGGCGATTTAGAATAAGCAATTTTTTGATGGGGAAAGGTTTGTGGGGACTTGTGAGTGGTGGAGAGCCAAAACCCTACATACATGAGGTAAATCCAACCAATGACCAAAGAAGAGCAGTAAGAGAGTGGGATGAAAGGGACAAAAGGGTCATTTTCATTTTATCTCAGCATATTAGCAACTCTATGGTAGGGCATATTCAAGATTTGGATACATCGAAGAAGGTGTGGGAGTGCTTGGAGAGATTGTACTCAACCTCCACAAAAGCTAGAAAAATTGAGCTCAAGAATGAGCTAAATAATCTTAGGAAAAGCCCCTCTCAAGATGCTAATGATTACATATTAAAGGTTAAAGAGCTTGCAGATGCACTAGGGTCAATCGGTTGTGCCCTAGATGATGACGATCTTGTCGCCCACACCCTAAATGGACTTAGGGATGATGAAAAATGGAGGGCTTTCACAACTTCAGTGTATGTAAGGGACTCTCTTCCTGATTTTGATCAACTAATCACTCTCATGGTGACAGAGGAGATGAACCTTGGTGGTCATAATGCCAAGGATAGCCAAGGGCAATTGTTGTATGCAGGTAGAGGAAGAGGAAGACACAACCGAGTTGCTACAAGAGGAAGAGGAAGATATCAAAGCAACCAAGGAAGTCAAGGACAACAAAAAAATGCAGGTCAAAGAGGTGGAAGAGCCACAAATAGAGGAAGAGGTGCAAGATTTGGTGGAAGAGGACAAGCCACTTCAAATGGATGCTTTGTATGCGGTAAGCCCGGTCATTTTGCAAATGAATGCTATCATAGAGCTCAAAGACAAGGGAATCAAAGCAACAACAACAATTATAGAGGGCAAGGTAATTATGCAAACACATCATCCAGCCAAGGGAATGATTATTTACTTGCCATGAGGTATGGTGAAGATACAACTCAAGCAAGTGAAGATGAATGGTATGTAGACAGTGGATGTAGCAATCATATGTCATGTTGAAAGGATCTTTTTAGTAATTTGCAGGTCCCAAGGCATCAAGGGCATGTGGAAACAGGTGGTAACTCAGAGCATACCATTCAACATGTGGGAGATATTAGTTTGGAAGGAAACCAAAGAGCAAAGTGCTTATCAGAGGTATTACATGTCCCTACTATAACAAAAAACTTGATTTCGGTAGGCCAAATGGTAGAAAAAGGCTATCAAGTTAGGTTCAATGAAAGAGGATGTTTTGTTGAGGATCCAAGGGCAGGTTTCAAGCTCATAGCAAAAGGAAAAAAGCAAGGGAGAATGTTCATAATGGACATAAATCAGCCACACCATTCAATGTATGTCACATATGGAGACAAGAGGATAGCAGATTTGGATCTATGGCATAAACGAATAGGTCACATCAACCTACAAAAGCTCAAGGACATGCAAAGGAGGAGCTTGGTAAGAGGCCTACCAAATTTTACATCTAAAATGTTGCATGAAATTTGTGTAGCTTGCCAACAAGGAAAACAATCAAGGCTGCCCTTCAAGAAGAGTACCTATGTAAGTGCAAATGTTTTAGACCTCATTCACATGGATGTTTGGGGTCCAACAAGAGAAGCATCCCTTGCTGGAAATAGGTATTTTGTAACCTTCATTGATGACTTTTCAAGAAAAGTGTGGTTGTATTGCATTAGAAACAAATTAGATGTGTTCCACTACTTCAAGAAATTCAAAGCACAGGTGGAGAAGGAATCTGGCAAGTTTATCAAAACTTTGAGATCTGATGGAGGGGGAGAGTATTTCTCCCATGATTTTTCTGAATTTTTGCAAGTCAATGGCATCAAAAGGCAATTTACATGCAGGTATACCCCTCAACAAAATGGGGTAGCAGAGAGAAAGAACAGACACATAGCAAAGGTAGCAAGGCGTATGCTCAATGAAATGAATATGCCGCATTGTTATTGGGGAGAGGCTACATATACAGCCACATACACCATGAATAGATGTCCTACATCAGGTATACATCATCTAACCCCTGAGGAAGCATGAAGTGGAAGAAAACCTTGCATTTCACATCTTAGAATCTTTGGTTGTATATGCTATGAACATGTACCTCAAGAGTTGAGGTCAAAGTTAGATGCCAAATCTGAAAGGTGTATTTTGTTGGGATATTCTATGGAACAAAAGGGGTATAAATGCTATAATCCCATCACCAAGGAGCTAAAGGTAAGTAGGGATGTTGTCTTTGATGAGTTGAAGCCTTGGTATGCATGCACAAGTCCATTGCAGCTTGAAGACATAGGTGAGACAGATTTGAAGAATGATGATAGAGTTCAAGTAAGCATGGATTTAAGTGGTCCAAGCAACTCATGCAACACAAGGGCACCCTCACCATGGAATGCAAGGCTTAGGGAAAGAGAGACCAACTCTGAAGAAAGCAAATTCAAAGGAAAAGAGAAGATTTCAATTGAAGAAGGAAGCTATGTGGACGAGAGCATGTTGGAAGATGAAGAGATAGAAGAAATTCAAACTCCAATAGTGGCAAAACAAAGAAAGAAGATGGCAACCACACCCAAAGGAAGTGAAAGAAGGTCTTCAAGAGTAATCAAGGACAAGGAACCAACTAGTTATGAAGAATCTAAGGATTGCAAGGAATGGCAAGAGGCAATGAAGGAAGAGCTCAAAGCCCTTGATGAGAACCATACTTGGAGCTTGGTACCAGCTCAAGAAGGCATGAAAGTGATAGGTAATAAGTGGGTTTACAAAATTAAAAGAAATTCAGATGGTTCCATTGCTAGGTACAAAGCAAGGTTGGTGGCGAGAGGCTTCTCCCAAAGCTACGGGATAGATTATGATGAAACTTTCAGCCCCGTAGCCAAGATGCCAACAATTAGGACTTTGATTGCAGGGGCCACATCAAGGAAATTGAGCTTATATCAGTTGGATGAGAAGAATGCCTTCCTCAATGGAGAGCTTGAAGAAGTAGTCTACATGAGCCAACCTCAAGGATTTGCTAGTATGAGGTACCCAAATCATGTTTGCAAGCTAAGGAAAGCATTATATGGACTAAAGCAAGCCCCAAGGGCCTAGAATCAGAGGTTAGTGGATTATTTATCAAGTTGTGGATACAAAGAAAGTGTTGCAGATCCATCACTTTACATGAAGAAGCAAGGAGACAAGATGGTATACATATGCATCTATGTGGACGATTTGATCATCACAGGAAGTGATATTGCAGGTATTAAAGATATCAAATCAAAGCTAGGGAAGGAGTTCAAGATATCTGATCTTGGAACACTAAAGTACTTCTTGGGAATAGAGGTAATCTATGCACACAATGGCATCTTCTTGATTCAAAGAAAATACTTTTTGGATGTGCTATACAGGTTTGGTATGAGTGGTTGTAAGCCACTTTCTCAGCCCATGGAGCCCAATACAAAGTTGGTTGCAGGTGAAGGAGAGGCTATACAAGATATTACACTATATAGAAGCATAATTGGTTCATTAATTTATGCTACATTCACTAGACCTGATCTTGCAGATGTAGTAGGTGTTCTCTCTCAATTTTTGCATGCACCTACTCATGATCATCTTATGGCGGCAAGAAAGGTGCTTCGTTACATCAAGCACACCATCAACCAAGGTCTATTTTACTCATATGATGCTGATCTAAGTGTCAAAGGATATAGTGATGCTGATTGGGCAGGTAGCAAGGATGATCGAAGGAGTACATCGGGTTATGTTTTCATGATAGGTACAAAAGTGATCTCTTGGAGCTCTAAGAAGCAACCCACTGTTGCTCTTTCATCCACAGAGGCTGAGTATAGAGGTTTAGCATTGGCTACATGTGAGCTATTATGGCTTAAGAAGATACTTAAGGACTTGGAAGTGGAAATGGAGGAGTTTCCTCTTTATGGAGACAACATTTCAAGCATCTATCTAGCTAACAATCCCATGTTTCATGCAAGGAGCAAGCACATAGAGGTTCATTACCACTTCGTTAGAGAAAAGGTGATGGCAAAAGAGCTAAATATAAGGTATGTGAACACTAAAATGCAGGTTGCAGACATGATGACAAAGTTTCTTGAAGGTACAAAGCTTGGAGGATTCAAGGAAGCTATCAACATAAGAGACATAGGCTGAAGCAACAAAGGAAAAGACTTGAGCTTGAGGGGGAGTGTTGAAAGTTTTTAAAGCTCAAGAGTGTGGGAACATGCCCCAAATTGAACCTTCCACATCATCCACAATCAAAGGAGGCTGATTTCCACGAGTTTGAGGCATCCAATTATGCCCATAATGGAAAGAAGTTGATTAGAGAAGATTTAGCTCACCTCTTGATGTGATTGGACCTCACTTTTGACATGTATATGTTTTTGATTGATTAAAGAGGTTAGTAGGTGGTCTTTAAAACCTCTAATGAGTTGTATTATGACTTAGAGTCGTGGAAATACGTGCCCAAGCTGCCCCTTTGCTTAAGCACACCCCCTACTAGCTGTTCTCTGCATATTTTGCAGAAATTTTACTTTTACACACTCTATCTATCTAGATGTTTTTGGCAGACACCCCGGTCTTGTAATTGTTGTTTCTCCTTCATCCGAAATCCATTTGCAATGATTTTTGTCTTGTTGGAAAGCTTATAAGTTCTACTTTGTCTGCTATAAGTCTTAGGTTCAGTGCCTGCACATGTGCAGAGAAATGTCCAGAATAGTGTCTGTCTAGTTAGCTCATACTCTGTGAAGAGATCAAGTTATCTGTTTTGTTGCAGCTGGTTGAGGCATCATCCAGTATCCAAATGGAGTGATTTTACTCTCATTTGAAAGCTCTTAAATTCTAGTTTATGCTTGCAAAATTTCATTTTCAATCTCTGCATATACTCAGAGAAACTCAGAAAATACAGAGCCTATGTCTGAAAAATTTCAAGATCCTAGGAGGGTTCATTTGCTTTTGTTGTGCACATAGGAGTGTTTATCCTCCAACAGTGGTATCAGAGCTATAAGTGGAGTATCAAAGAGAGAAGAAGGAGCTACTGAAGTGAAGTGAAGACTTCATCAAATTTTGAAGGAAGGAAGCAAAGAACGGGCACGTCAACAACAAGGGGAAGCAAATACATCATCAAATCAAAGACGAAGCTTCATCAAGAGGAGTAGCTCTATTTTTTGAGGTAAAAGCCATCCTTTTCAACTTCATTGCATCAAGGGGGAGGTTCAAAAGAGTTCGGAGGCACCATGGCTGATCTCAATGCTCAGATTGAGAAGCTCGAAAAAGGAAACTACCAACCATGGCGATTTAGAATAAGCAATTTTTTGATGGGGAAAGGTTTGTGGGGACTTGTGAGTGGTGGAGAGCCAAAACCCTACATACATGAGGTAAATCCAACCAATGACCAGAGAAGAGCAGTAAGAGAGTGGGATGAAAGGGACAAAAGGGTCATTTTCATTTTATCTCAGCATATTAGCAACTCTATGGTAGGGCATATTCAAGATTTGGATACATCGAAGAAGGTGTGGGAGTGCTTGGAGAGATTGTACTCAACCTCCACAAAAGCTAGAAAAATTCAGCTCAAGAATGAGCTAAATAATCTTAGGAAAAGCCCCTCTCAAGGTGCTAATGATTACATATTAAAGGTTAAAGAGCTTGCAGATGCACTAGGGTCAATCGGTTGTGCCCTAGATGATGACGATCTTGTCGCCCACACCCTAAATGGACTTAGGGATGATGAAAAATGGAGGGCTTTCACAACTTCAGTGTATGTAAGGGACTCTCTTCCTGATGTTGATCAACTAATCACGCTCATGGTGACAGAGGATGTTGAAGTATGGGGAGTAACCAACCCAAACCACCTCACATGGAAGTGAGAGGCTCTTCCAAGAGGAGTTGCAAGAAGTGCAAGCAACGCACACACACCCACGTCCTCTGTCACTATCATGGTGAGAGAGGATGTTGAAGTATGGGGAGTAACCAACCCAAACCACCTCACATGGAAGTGAGAGGCTCTTCCAAGAGGAGTTGCAAGAAGTGCAAGCAACGCACACACACCCAAGTCCACGAACAATGGCACCATGGCCAACGTCAAAAGGAACAAGCGAGGGCAATGCTCACACACAAGACAACCCCAAGTGCCAAACCCACACACATGGATCAACGCCTAGCACACAAGGAGAAATGTGGAAGCCAAATGAACCTTCATTCCATTAGCATGGAGGCCAAGGCCATGGCCAAGGGACCCCCCTTTTACAAAATGAGCCCCTCCTTATATAAGAGAGGAGGAGGGATCCGTTGAGTACAAGTGGCCAAAGGTTTCATTAACTAAGATATTCTAAAAATGATAGGTAGTTGGGAAAATAAAAAAGGGAATCTTCTTAGAGAGAGAGAGCTCTTGCACGTATCCAAAAGAGAGCTCTTATTTCTAAAATAAGGCAAGGACTAAAAAAAAGGGACTTTTACAAAAAAGAAGGATAAGGTTGAGTTTTTATGGGTTTTCTAACAAAAATAAGTAAGAGGTAGTTCCTATGAAAGAACTTGTATACAAGAGGGAAAAATGGGAATTTTGGGAGACTCTTAGCCTTCAAGTATCCTTAACTCCGAGGGAGGCCTCCAAGTATTCCATAGCCTTATAGCTTCATAGGTCCTTCATAATTTCATGGTTCCAACACCCTCCCCCACCTAATCTTTGTCATCCTCGACAAAGGTAAGATGAAAGGATCATGCATAGCTGCACGGGATCGTGTTGAGTCTTCAATTCTGTAAGACTTAATTCTGCAAGTCTTCAATCTTCAGGTCAGCAAGTCTGTTTAATCTGCAACAAGTCTTTAATTCTTCAGGTCTTCAATGTTGAGCGACACAATCCTCCTTGGGGGGAAATCAACCCAGCCATCCAGAAGAGCAGCCTTTGTTGCCAAATATGCAGCCATCGCATGGAGTAATTCCTAAAAAAAACAAAGCCTTCCAAGTAGTGGAGTTTTTCCGTGCTAGGCAACACCATCCTCCTGAGAGGTAGTCAACCTAGCCATCATGGAGAGCAGCGTTAGGTTCACCTTGCTTGTCAAATGTGCATAGATCTTGTTGAGGACAACTTTAGAAGACCTATAAAAAACCTTTGGTGAACAAAGAATCAGTTCATCAGTAGGCTCCAAGTGAAGATAAGCAGCAGTTCACAATCAGTACCCCAAAACTAGTGTGAAGCTCAAGTACCCATCATAAAAAACATTTCCCAATAAGGAGCAATAAAATATGATGATTGGGCAAACAAACATAGACTATCTTCTGCCAAAAATACATCATCTAAAATGTAAGTGCAGAGTTGGCACTTCAACTACTATCGGATGTGAAGCAAAAATGAGTCTTAGGTAAAGGTCTAGAAATTTAGACAACCTCCCAAGACAATAACCAGAACTCCAAACATTGGTACATCACCTGCATTTCCAAAAAATCTCATGGGCATACATAATATTGCAAAACATGGAAAGCAATCAAGTGACCAACTTCCAGCAGTTGTAGCATTCTTTTGAATCCTGCAATTAATTCTTGCAACCCAATCCCTCTTGATCATAGGAAAGTAACAACAGTCCTCAACATGATTGCAGATGTTGTGGACAATCACACTACCCCACACAGAAGCCAATGTAAGCTTTTACTGCATTCAAGCAAGTTGAGAGTATAACCCCAAATTCATAAGCAATCCTTGCACCAAATATATCTGCAAAGAGGCATGAGCTTGACACCATGGTTGAGCCTGCAACATACTTTTGACCTCCAAAGTCCAAAACACTTATGTGGAAATTTGTATCTATTATCCAGTGGAGTGATCAAACTAAATAAAGGTACCATATTCAGAGATCTTAGGAGGATTAATGCAGAAAAAGATGCAAAAACAAAAAAACATCTACTAATATCCCCTCATAATGATGGATTCTCGACATCATCTATAGTAGTTGCATATCTTATTGAGGCATTTACTTACTCCCAATTATACATTTGAACACAATGCTTAAGTGAGCAACTGAACAATAGATCTTGGTTCCACCCTAGCATAGAAAACGATCCCCATCGAAGGGCAATGGGCTGGTCAAATTAACTCAGCAGTGTACCCCAAGCATTATGTTACCTGCAAACTGTGAATTTCGGCATCCTCCAAACTTTTATTGTTCATACATGGTGGACCAGGGACTGCATGGATTTTTCGTATAGTATACTCCAGGCATATATGGGAATCAGGAGCACCAATCTCAAGAAGACATTCTTGAGCAATCCAGACTTTTGAGTTGTACACAAAGAAGCCCTATGTGACCCACATTCAGAACCACCACTCTGAGGTCGCAACACACCCTGCGTCCATTGTCATGCTACTTATAGACCAAAAAGTAATAGCTAGCCCCCAACCTGGAGCCATCTTTTGTGATAAGATTTGTTGGTTTGTTCCATTCGAATAGTGAGGCCTGCCACTTATGGTCATACTTCTTTATTTTACGACCGTTCAAAAGAGACAATTTTTTAGCTGCAGTAATGAGTACTAAAAAACGTGAGCTATGATGAATGACAGTCACAAGAATCTAGCAAAACATGTGCATACCAGACCATAGTATACATTATGATCTCTGCATAGGACAAGCACAAGAGTACTTGAATGCAATGGAGAGTCAAGGGGGGAAGCATTAGAACACCATTAGAACTATGAAGTGCCATGTAATTGAGTGTCTCCACCCAACTCCACAATACGAGGACTGAGAACTATGAATTCTTTCATTTTAGAAGGATATGTGCAGACAGGTGAACCATAAACCAGGGACAAACCCTCAAGTACTTCAAACACCCCAAGAGTATCTTCTCCAATTGTCATCCTTCCAAAGAATTGTTAATTGAAGAACGGTACTACCTGTATATATAGGAAGTAGAGCAAAAGGTCATGTGCACTATTATCAGAATTCTTTGACATGCCCTTGTAGTGGTAGCAGGCAGTGTGGTCAAAATTACTGCAATTCCCCAAATGCCTTGGGTATGAGAGGCTTCCAACCTAAAACACACATAAAACCAGGAGGCCAACATTTTATAGTCAAGTAACAGTACTCAGAGACATTCACATGCCCAACAGATGTGCAAAAATGGATTTCAAGTTTCCCTCTGAGATCGAGGAGCTCAGCAATGTGTTTCCAGCTCCACACTATCCTTGATCGGATTTCCCTCCACAGTTCATTTTGCTCGACCTTTGATACTCGAAAGCTCCAACAACACAAGTATTGAACCAAGAAGCAGATTTAGATGGTGCTTGATAACCCCAACATTGTTCCACACCCTACAACTTCCATCATAATCAAGAGGATTGACAACGTCCTGCCTTGGTATGCAACCACATATGACTGTGGGAGTACGAATCAGACTGCAAAAAAGCATATGTTGCTGAACCTTGCCTGCCATGGCAATATTGTAAAAAAAATGCTCGACCCTCCACGTACACCCATGCAAACATCAACCTTTCATATTGATAATGTTCTAAGACACGGAGAGCAGTCCACAACATATGTGTATCACCGAATCGTTTAAGGCATGCGAGTTTAAGCATTGTAGATACATGCAGGAGAAGAATTACAACATATAATTAATGGTCTGACATCAAAATCAAAGGGGGTGGTCCTTTTCTCTTAATGATTCCATCTTGGTTTGATGAAAAAGATATGCGTACATGCTCTCACAGATGTAGAGAAAAGTATAGACCATAGGAGAGTTAGGTATGTGGAAGGGAAACATGCTGCCACAACTTGCATGCACGGTTGGCATTTGGAGAGATGCACAGGGTGTAGCGAAGAGTACTTTGGCCCTTTCATGAGAATCAGTAGCATGAGAGCTAGTAGGCATTGGTTTTCAGAAGGAAAAAAAATTAAGGTTTCTTTATCTGAGCAAGGATCTGTTATGTTGCAAACTCAAGATTCCTGGCAACTCCCCCGTGTAGTATTATGGAAACTCCTCGAGAATATCAGAAAAATGATGCACTTGTTGAGATATGACACTGTAAGGAGACATGAGAAGTTTCACAAAATCGTACTAGAGAACAGCAGACTCAATCCATCGCTTCTTGGACATGGGAGCATGTGGTAAATCTGAGTCAAAACACCTATTGATGAAGAAACCAAAGAGGAAAACAACGGGGAAACACCTTGGGGCCTTGCTCAAGTCGGTGGCAGCTGGGAACTTCACCAAGCCCTTCTAAGAAGAGGGGTAGGTGATCCAAGCTCCAACCCAATTGATGAGGAAAACTGAGGGCCGAAACCACCACCAAAACATGGGAGAGGAGTGATGGATGAAGATTATCAACAACGAGCAATTGGAATAGTTCAACACAATGAGGCACTTATCCTAGAACTTGGAGGAGCCTCCAGTTCACGCAAAAGAACAGAGAATTGCCTTCTTTCGACAGCAAGGAGCACAAAAACTATGAGCAAGCAAGGCTCAATCCCGGCCCCGAGTCACGAACATTTGTAGGAAGTCATGGCTTACCCCGCACATAGCAATTCTTCAATGGGCAAGGTGGAAGAGAAGGGGGGTCTCACACTTCAGCAATCAAACAGCGGTGTGCTGCATATCCCAGAGTTGAATTAGTAGACGACGCAAGTCATGAGGATCTTGCAACTCCGAGATGAAGCAACAATCTTGAAATCGACAGGAGCCCATGCGCTTGAACTTGGATTGAAAGATCGTATAGCTGAGAGTGGTGTGCAGCATGCAACATCTCAAGCTCAACCCCGACAACAACATAGGCGAGGAGATGGGAGAGCACACAAAGGCTCCATCCCCGACTCTGCAGTGCAGAGGCACTGAGGGGAACGACAAGAAAAGCCGATACATCCCTTTGTGAATGAAGAGGAGGAGTAGTGGGAATAGCATAGCCCAAGTATTAGCTGTCTGTCATAAACATCTGTACGTGCTAGATAGGCATAAGCTTCGTAAGGCTGTGAGTGCCCAAAAGAGCGGAAGTTAATGTTCACCTACCGGCCACATGTGTAACCACATGTACTGTACTGAATGGTCCAACATATCTATAGACTTAATGTAGCCTTTAACAGTTTGACTGCGCCCACTCTTTTCAAAACTAATGGAGAGCGATGTCGTGACACAACCCCTCCGCCACTTGAATTGTTTAACGTACCCATCTCCCTTTTCAAAGAAATCACCCCGTTCAGTGATGCAAGGATGGGAAATGATGCCAAAGATGAGTGTGTGTGAGAGAGTGTATCTATGAGAAAGAGAGAGAGAGAAGGGAGTTAGGGGGTGTTTTTGTGCATCAACAGGAATGAACTAAAACTACTAAAAAATGAACAATGAAGAGGTACCCTAAGCCAACCAAAGGCCACACGGATCCACAACTCAATCCAAGCGTGAGGTGCATCCACCAAGCATAGGCATGGCAAGCTTGAAAAAAACCCAATGGTTGAAGGTCGGCATCCCCGGCAACGGCGCCAAAATTTGTTGAAGCATGGGGAGTAACCAACCCAAACCACCTCACATGGAAGTGAGAGGCTCTTCCAAGAGGAGTTGCAAGAAGTGCAAGCAACGCACACACACCCACGTCCACGAACAATGGCACCATGGCCAACGTCAAAAGGAACAAGCGAGGGCAATGCTCACACACAAGACAACCCCAAGTGCCAAACCCACACACATGGATCAACGCCTAGCACACAAGGAGAAATGTGGAAGCCAAATGAACCTTCATTCCATTAGCATGGAGGCCAAGGCCATGGCCAAGGGACCCCCCTTTTACAAAATGAGCCCCTCCTTATATAAGAGAGGAGGAGGGATCCGTTGAGTACAAGTGGCCAAAGGTTTCATTAACTAAGATATTCTAAAAATGATAGGTAGTTGGGAAAATAAAAAAGGGAATCTTCTTAGAGAGAGAGAGAGCTCTTGCACGTATCCAAAAGAGAGCTCTTATTTCTAAAATAAGGCAAGCACTAAAAAAAAAGGACTTTTACAAAAAAGAAGGATGTTTGGGGTCCAACAAAAGAAGCATCCCTTGCTGGAAATAGGTATTTTGTAACCTTCATTGATGACTTTTCAAGAAAAGTGTGGTTGTATTGCATTAGAAACAAATCAGATGTGTTCCACTACTTCAAGAAATTCAAAGCACAGGTGGAGAAGGAATCTGGCAAGTTTATCAAAACTTTGAGATCTGATGGAGGGGAAGAGTATTTCTCCCATGATTTTTCTGAATTTTTGCAGGTCAATGGCATCAAAAGGCAATTAAGGAGCTGAAGGTAAGTAGGGATGTTGTCTTTGATGAGTTGAAGCCTTGGTATGCATGCACAAGTCCATTGCAGGTTGAAGACATAGGTGAGACAGATTTGAAGAATGATGATAGAGTTCAAGTAAGCATGGATTTAAGTGGTCCAAGCAACTCATGCAACACAAGGGCACCCTCACCATGGAGTGCAAGGCTTAGGGAAAGAGAGACCAACTCTGAAGAAAGCAAATTCAAAGGCAAAGAGAAGATTTCAATTGAAGAAGGAAGCTATGTGGACGAGAGCATGTTGGAAGATGAAGAGATAGAAGAAATTCAAACTCCAGGAGTGGCAAAACAAAGAAAGAAGATGGCAACCACACCCAAAGGAAGTGAAAGAAGGTCTTCAAGAGTAATCAAGGACAAGGAACGAACTAGTTATGAAGAAGCTAAGGATTGCAAGGAATGGCAAGAGGCGATGAAGGAAGAGCTCAAAGCACTTGATGAGAACCATACTTGGAGCTTAGTACCAGCTCAAGAAGGCATGAAGGTGATAGGTAATAAGTGGGTTTACAAAATTAAAAGAAATTCAGATGGTTCCATTGCTAGGTACAAAGCAAGGTTGGTGGCTAAAGGCTTCTCCCAAAGCTACGGGATAGATTATGATGAAACTTTCAGCCCCGTAGCCAAGATGCCAACAATTAGGACTTTGATTGCAGTGGCCACATCAAGGAAATGGAGCTTATATCAGTTGGATGTGAAGAATGCCTTCCTCAATGGAGAGCTTGAAGAAGTAGTCTACATGAGCCAACCTCAAGGATTTGCTAGTATGAGGTACCCAAATCATGTTTGCAAGCTAAGGAAAGCATTATATGGACTAAAGCAAGCCCCAAGGGCCTGGAATCAGAGGTTAGTGGATTATTTATCAAGTTGTGGATACAAAGAAAGTGTTGCAGATCCATCACTTTACATGAAGAAGCAAGGAGACAAGATGGTATACATATGCATCTATGTGGACGATTTGATCATCACAGGAAGTGATATTGCAGGTATTAAAGATATCAAATCAAAGCTAGGGAAGGAGTTCAAGATATCTGATCTTGGAACACTAAAGTACTTCTTGGGAATAGAGGTAATCTATGCACACAATGGCATCTTCTTGATTCAAAGAAAATACTTTTTGGATGTGCTATACAGGTTTGGTATGAGTGGTTGTAAGCCACTTTCTCAGCCCATGGAGCCCAATACAAAGTTGGTTGCAGGTCAAGGAGAGGCTACACAAGATATTACACTATATAGAAGCATAATTAGTTCATTAATTTATGCTACATTCACTAGACCTGATCTTGCATATGTAGTAGGTGTTCTCTCTCAATTTTTGCATGCACCTACTCATGATCAAAGGAGGCTGATTTCCACGAGTTTGAGGCATCCAATTATGCCCATAATGGAAAGAAGTTGATTAGAGAAGATTTAGCTCACCTCTTGATGTGATTGGACCTCACTTTTGACATGTATATGTTTTTGATTGGTTAAAGAGGTTAGTAGGTGGTCTTTAAAACCTCTAATGAGTTGTATTATGACTTAGAGTCGTGGAAATACGTGCCGAAGCTGCCCCCTTGCTTAAGCACATCCCCTACTAGTTGTTCTCTGCATATTTTGCAGAAATTTTACTTTTACACACTCTATCTATCTAGATGTTTTTGGCAGACACCCCGGTCTTGTAATTGTTGTTTCTCCTTTATCCGAAATCCATTTGCAATGATTTTTGTCTTGTTGGAAAGCTTATAAGTTCTACTTTGTCTGCTATAAGTCTCAGGTTCAGTGCCTACACATGTGCAGAGAAATGTCCAGAATAGTGTCTGTCTAGTTAGCTCATACTCTGTGAAGAGATCAAGTTATCTGTTTTGTTGCAGCTGGTTGAGGCATCATCTAGTATCCAAATGGAGTGATTTTACTCTCATTTGAAAGCTCTTAAATTATAGTTTATGGATGCAAAATTTCATTTTCAATCTCTGCATATACTCAGAGAAACTCAAAAAATACAGAGCCTATGTCTGAAAAATTTCAGGATCCTAGGAGGGTTCATTTGCTTTTGTTGTGCACATAGGAGTGTTTATCCTCCAGCAATGATTACTCAATCCACAGATCCAGCAAGCCTTTTTGTTGTTATTTTGATTACCTCTTCCTCTTCCAAAACCTCTTGCTCTTCCTCTGCAAGTGCCTTTACCTCTTGCATAATAAACTTGAGAACTCGACTCCTCTTCATCCTTTGCTTTACCTTTATCTCCTTTCTTCTTATTCTTCATGTACATTGCAGAACTTTGTCCTTTATCTCCATCTCCCTTCAAGTCTTGCTCATATGTGAGCATCAAATCTGGAACATAATGATTTAATGAAATTTCTGTTGATAAGACAAAAGGTTTCCACCTTTCATCCCCTCTCAAACCTGCAAGTAGTTGAGCAATCAATCTGTGATCTTCAACATCTTCATCTATGGATCCAAGACTATCTGCAAGATCCTTCATCTTAGTGACATAATCACTAATGGTTTGACTTGGCTTCTTCTTGAATGTTGTAAACTCTGACCATAGAATTGCTTTCCTTGCTTTAGTAGTGCTTTGGAAATGATACTCCAATGCGTTCCATATATCTTCAGATGATTCCAATCCTCTGATGTGTGGTAGCAAATGATCAGAGATTGTATTGTAGATGTAGGCTTTTGCACTTGCATCCTTCTTCTGCCAATGCTTTAAAGCATCAAGTTCCTCTTTCTTTGGTCGGCTTTCATCTTCAAATACTGGCTTCTCTTCTTCACCTGTTACATATATCATGAGATCCTTACTCATAAGTAAGGCTTCCATTCTCATTACCCATGCGGGGTAATTATCTCTGTCCAGTTTGTCAATGGAGATATGATCTGCCATAGTTCTTTCCTTCTACTACAACTTGTGAGCTTAAAGGATAAAGGATAATACCTTTTGAAGTTCTTTTTGTATGAGGATACTTTTGAAGTAGCCTTTTGATGCCTTGTGTCTTCAAATTCTTCACCTTTCAAACTTTAATGGAAAACTTTACAAAACTTCTCGTACCTTTGTCGTCTTCTGCTCTCGAGAATCTTTCTGCTCTGATACCACTTGTTGATGTATGAAACACCACAAGAAATGAATTATTGTGACACTAGAACACCTCTATGGTCACCATTAACTCATTGCCACTCCAAACTTTGAGAAATGATAGCCTAAAGTGAGAACTTTGCTTCTACAGAAATTCCTAGTCACCGAAATGACATACCTTCAGTATTTTGCTAATTGCTCCTAGATCAAATATTATTTCTCCATGAAACTTTATAGGCTAAAACTAGAAGAGTATAGCTTTCCAACAAGCTATCATATGCATCAAACAAATCTCTAGAACTCAAGTTATGGCCCTCACAAGATGACCCTGTATGACCTTCCAAAACTGGAAATTTTTGCCTGTTTTAGTATTCTTGGGTGTCTAAAAATAAAAATTCGATGCCTAGCATCGAATTTCAGTCAAGGTCGATGCCGGGCATCGACTTTGAGCTTTTTTAGGCTCTTTTTCTGCACCAGAAATACTCTCTTTTACACACACATGAAGAAGATCACTTGTATGCTAGAAGTCGATGCCGAGCATCCACTTTATGCTGAAACTCGATGCCAGGCATCCACTGCAAGAAAAAGGGGGGCGTAGCGACGCCCCCGAATCGGGAAAAAAACGAAAACCGTCGCTTATGCGATGAAATCGTCGCATAAGCGACGGTAAAAAAATCGGATTTTTTTTTTGGCCGAGCATCGTCGCATAAGCGACGGTAGCGTCGCTTATGCGACGCAACACCAAAGTGTCGCTAAATGCGTCGCTAACTTAGCGACGTTGGCAAACTGCAGAGCGTCGCATATGCGACGGTCTGGAATGTAAAAAAAAAAAATTTCAATTCTCCCGGCACATTTGTGCCGGGCCTTGAACGCAAGACCGAGAGAGAGAGAGAGAGAGAGAGAGAGAGAGAAAGAGCGCGCGCGAGAGGGAGATAGAGAAGGGAGACGGTTGACAGGTATGCGCACACACACACTTACACACACACACATATACACGCATAGACACACACACACATACGCATAGACACACACACATACACACAAATACACACACATAGACACACATACACAAGACGCGCACACACATACACACACATAGACGCTCACACACATACACACACATATACACACACAGACACATACACACATCATGATGCATCCACACACATACACATGCATACACACATAGACACACATATACACACACACATATGCATACACACACACATACACATACATGCATACACATACACACATAAACACATACACACACATAGACACATACACACATAAACACATACACACTCATAGGTACACACACATACACATAGACACACACACATATAGTATATACACATACATGCACACATAGACACATACACACATACACATGCATACACACACATACACAGGCATACACACATACAGACACATATACACACACATACACACACATATATGCATACACACACATAGAGAGACATACACACATAAACACATACATGCATACATTTGCATACATAATGCATATGCATATGCATATAATGTACATATGTACTTACATGCATACATAATGCACATGCATAGATACATACACACACACAGATACATACACACATAGACACATACACACACATGAACACATACATACTCATAGATACACACACATACACATAGACACACACACATACACACACAGACACACATACACATAGACGTGCACACACATACACACACATAGACGCTCACACACATACACACACATATACACACACAGACACATACACACATAATGATGCATCCACACACATACACATGCATACACACATAGACACACATATACACACACACACATATGCATACACACACACATAGAGAGACATACACACACATACACATACATGCATACACATACACACATAAACACATACACACACATACACACATAACCACATACACACTCATAGGTACACACACATACACATAGACACACACACATATAGTATATACACACACATGCACACATAGACACATACACACATAGACACATACACACATACACATGCATACACACACATACACATGCATACACACATACATACACATATACACACACATACACACACATAGAGAGACATACACACATAAACACATACATGCATACATTTGCATACATAATGCATATGCATATGCATATAATGTACATACATACTTACATGCATACATAATGCACATGCATAGATACATACACACACACAGATACATACACACATAGACACATACACACACATGAACACATACATACTCATAGATACACACACATACACATAGACACACACACATACACACACATACACACATAATGATGCATACACACACATACACATGCATACACACATACAGACACATGTACACACACATACACACATAATGATGCATACACACACATACACATGCATACACACATACAGACACATGTACACACACATTCACACACACATTCACACACATTCACACACATATACATACATGCATACATATTGCATATGCATATGCATACATACATACTTACATGCATATGCATACACACACACATATGCATACATACATACTTACATGCATATGCATACACATGCATATGCATATGCATACATAATGCATATGCATATGCAT
This sequence comes from Ceratopteris richardii, assembly GCA_020310875.1. NCBI lineage: Eukaryota > Viridiplantae > Streptophyta > Polypodiopsida > Polypodiales > Pteridaceae > Ceratopteris > Ceratopteris richardii. The sequence continues at coordinate 86,864,635 of CM035443.1, forward strand.
ACATAATGCATATGCATATGCATACATAATGCATATGCATATGCATACATAATGCATATGCATATGCATACATAATGCATATGCATATGCATACATAATGCATATGCATATGCATACATAATGCATATGCATATGCATACATAATGCATATGCATACATAATGCATATGCATATGCATACATAATGCATATGCATATGCATACATACATACATACTTATATGCATACATAATGCCCATGCTTACATACACTGTCATAATGTATACACACACACATAGACACATACACACATAATTATGCATACACACACATACATATGCATACACACACATATGCATACATACATGCATACACATACACACACATAGATACATACATACACATAAATACATATACACTCATAGACACACACACATACACATAGACACACACACATATACACACACATACACACATAGACACATGCACACGTAATGATGCATACACACATACACATGCATACATAGACACACATAATAATGCATACACACACATACATATGCATACACACACATGCATACAAACATATACACACACACATGCATACACACATATACACACACATATACACATATACACATACACATGCATACACACACACATGCATACACACATACAAACACATATACACACACACATACACACATAGATACATACACACGTAATGATGCATACACACATACACATGCATACATAGACACACATAATAATGCATACACACACATACATATGCATACACATACATATGCATACATACATGCATACACTTACACACTTAGACACATAGACACACATAGATACATACATACACATAAACACATACACACTCATAAACACACACACATACACATAGACACACACACATATACACACACATACACACATAGACACATGCACATGCAATGATGCATACACACGTACAAATGCATACATAGACACACATAATGATGCATACACACACATACATATGCATACACACACATACATATGCATACACACACATACATATGCATACACACACATATGCATACATACATGCATACACATACACACATAGATACATACACACACACGTAGATACATACATATACATAAACACATACACACTCATAGACACACACACATACACATAGACAACACACTCATATACCTACACACATACACACATAATGATGCATACACACACATACACATGCATGCACACACATACACATGCATACACACACATACACGTATATATATATTGATTTCTAACCATTTTGTTTTATATGTTAGGTATTATGGATCCCAGTAAAGAGAGAAAGGCAAAACTCACTCTCATAAAAAGTCTTATGAGAGCAAGAGTTCCGTCAGATACTCTAGGGGCCATAATGCGGGACTACACAGAGATGTCCAATGAGGAGCTGGATTATACGATCCAGATGCTTACGCGATCAGACGAGGGCTCTTCTGCGGATCCACATGCAGGAAGAGAGCTATCTGCTCATAGGTATGTTTTTTTTCATAAATTTTTTTAATGATATTATAGCACATATTTTTATTTTTTTCTATCTATCTATTTTCTGGACACCTATACCACCTCCAGCAGGTGATAGCAGAGCAGAGACATTGCCTATGAGGACATGCATAGGCATGTTAGGACTAGAGTGCGACATAGAGCCAGAGGGGAATATTGTATACATAGGAAATGGATTGGAGTTCAAGAGGAGAATGCGTGCACTATGCGACTCTTACCTGCGCTTTATCCACTTACCGTGGAAGTAAGTAAAAGTTTTACATATAAATTGAAATATATATCTTATGTTGTATTTATATTATGTTTTTTATTTTTGTAGTGAGCATGATGAGAGGGATAAAAAGTACGTGCTCAGTTCACTTGAGACGGAGTTTGGGACAGGGTGGTCTCTTAAATGGTGTTTAAAAGAGATGCGGACACTTATGGCGCATCGTCGTGACAATGCACGGTATGTATGTATATGAGAGAGAGAGAGAGAGACAGAGAGCGCTAATCTCGATATTAGGGTTTTGAAATCCCTAATTTAAAAACTCTAATTCAACCTTTTAGCCAAATGTTTGAAGTATATGTACACCTCCGATGTCCTACTAGAGAGATGTCTCTCCTCCCAACCTTATGCCTCTATATATAGCTACTCGAATCAACGAGGATCATGATTCATAATATATGTAAAGATATATACACATCATGTAGATAGGATACATAAATATAAAATGGAGTAGATATATTATGCTTCACACATACATGCCTAAATGCACACATAAATATATATATACATACTAACATATTTACATGTACATATTTACACATACATGTACATGCCTACATGCACACATAAACATATATATACATGCATACATATTTACATGTACATATTTACACATAGACACATATACATATATACATGTACACAATTATAAACACTTGCATATATTACGTACATGAATACATGTATACATATATCACACACATGCAAACACATACATATACATGAAATACATATATATGCATACTAATATATGTATACATATAATACACATGAATACACACACATATGCATACATACATGATAAAAATTTACTCCTCGAAGATAAAGCTATATATAAAATAATTAGGCATACCCCCGAGCTTCATGTTCTAACTTAGAAGAACATGATTTCATCTCTCTAGTAGGATTCATCGTTATTCAAGTTAATAAAAAAAACCTATTATCTGATATCCATTCAGAAGCTTCAAGTTACTATCTAATCTGCTCATATGTTTTCATTATTGCCATCATTTTGGTAAGAAATCAATATAGTCTCATCTCCATTATCCTTATTGATTTCATTTATTTCTTCTATTGTTAAATCTATGTTCTCATGAATCACATCATCTATTGGTGGATTAATATCTATTTCTGGTAATTCCTCTTCCTCATCAATAGAATCAGCATGTAGAGAATTATCCTCTTCATCAAAAAGATTAGTATCATTATCACGTATAATGAGTCTAATTTCTATTCCAGATGTTGATGTATCAGTATCTGATGTTGAATCATCAAGAGGACTTTCTTCAATCTCTCTAACAATAAACTGTTCAAACAATGACCTACCTCTAGGTTGCACATGAATGACTTGCCACCAAGGATGAGCATATGGGTTTTTATAAAAAAATGCTTGTTCAATATGCCTAGGAAGAATATATGGTTCTTTAGTAGATCGCATTACCTTGGAAGAATCAATTGCCCAAAACCCAGATAATTCCTTTCTTATTGTAGAATTACTACCTTTATACTCCGCTCGATACCAGTCAACCTTCAAAATGACCTATCAAAATATATAACAACAAAAACGTCCCATTATTAGGTGCTTAAAAAAATAACTAACTCTAAAAAAAATATATAAACTTTTTTCTACCTGTTTGAATGTACGAAATGAAGTCTTTTGAGCTAGCACGTGATAGTTGCTTGAAACAAGCAACAATACTAGAATCCTCTGTTTTACGTAAACAATCAATGGCTTTGATTCTAATATGCTGTCCAAAAGCCCACATATTAGTGAACATTCGAGCTTGCAAAATAAATTCAATTAGTAAATAGAAACTAACATACATATATGAAAAAAATAAAATATATATTTTAATAAAATTACCTTTTGTTCACAACCTATCATTAACTCTCTTTGCTCATCTAAGATTTCTTCTTTATTTGCGTTGGCGCATTGCAAACGACTATATAGCCAATCCGTGAAAGAAGGTATATCTGTAATCTCATTATTATCGAGATTACGTCTAGATCTTTTGTTTTTTCGCCTTTTACTTTGGAGACTTTGAAGTTCCTCGTACTCGCTAACGAATGCTTGCATGCATTCGCTATTATATGCTACAAAAGTAGAAACATCATTTTTTTCTTGAAATGTAAATAAGAATGGAACCCCCTTACCTGATAATACCTCATCTGTTATTTTTGAAGAAGACTCGTTGGTCCATGCACGTGGAGCTTCTTCATGAACTCTTTCAAGGTACTCACTAATGTAATACATGCACTCTTCAAGCATCCAACCCTTTGCCATGGATCCTTCTGGTTTTGCTCTTTGTCGCACATAACCTTTTAGTATTCCCATAAATCGCTCGACCCAAAACATCCATCGAGTGTTGACAACACCGGCAATCTCTATCTCATCTACAAGATGGACTAGTAAATGAACTTGAATATCAAAAAATGAAGTAGGAAGTTCTTTTTCCATCAAACATAGTAGCTCTTTGCATTCACGTTTTTATTGTGGGATCGAATTTTTATCGATCTCTTTGGATGTAATCCACCTATACAAATCATAAAAACAATTGTAAAGAAGTTAATTAAAAAATAAAAGATATCCAATATTCATACATATTAAATATAAAAGTGTCATAATTACCTTATAAGTGATCCAAGACGATAGATCACATCTCGTACTCCTTTCGTTGTACATCCATCGATAACCAAAGGTAAAATATGTTTCAAAAAGTTATGCCAGTCATGGGTCTTTAATCCAGATAAGCTCTTATCATCCATAGTAAACATGTTTTGAAACGATGCTCCATATCCTGTAGGAGTCTTGATCAATTGAATTCTATTGTTGATAGTCTGTATCTCTTTTGTTGTAAGTACCCAAGGAGCAGATGCATAAGTCGTTTCTTGTCGATGTCTATCAAAAACTGGCCATAACTTTGGTTTGGATTTTTGATCTTTCAAATCATTCCTTGATGTTGTGGTATCTTTTAGTCCAAGAAGATGCTGCCATAGTGAATAACCAATATTTTTGAATATATGCATAGGATCAAGAAGATGACATACTTTTAACTCTTTCCAATACTCCAAAGAATACCATATTGATATGTTCTCTGCGAGTGCCAATTTCCCTTTACCTCTGTTCACATACTCATTATCTGAATCATCACTGAAGATTTCTGCTTCTGGATCTATCAGAGGTCCATCTGTCCATTTTTTATACCAATCCATAGGCGTCATAGGTTTTGGATACTGGCCTGTTTCAAGCTTTCCATTAAAATGTATCGCTTCTCTTTTAGATCTTAATGGATGATCATCAGGCAAGAATCGTCGATGTCGAAGATAAATATTTTTGTTGAGATTCTTACTATAGATTGATCTCAACCAATCACCACAATATGGACAAGCTTTATAACCCTTAGTAGATATTCCTGCATCATGGAAAAGGATAAAAATATAATTAGATTAAATCATATTTATTTATTTATTTATTGAATAAAAAAGTTACATCAATACCTGAACAAACGCCATATCCAAGAAAATCGTGAATAGTCCAAGCCACAATACCACGAATCGTAATATGTCTTTCATTGATGCTTTTTGATATATCAATGACATTAATACCTCTCCATAACTCTTGAAGATCGTCAATGAGAGGAGCAAGATATACATTCATATCTTTAACTTGTCTTTTGCCTGGGATTAAAAGTGAAAGCATTAAATGTTCCTTTTTAATGCTAAGATATGGCGGAAGATTGTAGTTTATGACTACCACTGGCCATGTTGACCATTTACTGGATTTCATGGAGAATGGATTAACCCCATCTAATGCAACTCCTAACTTTAGATTCTGTGGATTTTGTGCAAATTCAGGCCATGTAGAATCAATATGCTGAAAAGCAACACTATCATGAGGAATTCTGATTATTCCATCAGTACTTTTGTGATCATGTCCCCAAGTCAAAAGCTTTGATAATTCGGGGCTTTGAAACATATGTCTAATCCGTGGAGCCAATGGAAAATGTCTCAATACCTTATTCGGGATTTTACCTTCTTCACCCTTATATCGAGGAGATTGACATTTGGGACATGTCAAAGAGTCTGCATATTCACCTCTATATAAAATACAATCGTTAGGACATGCATGTATACATTGATAATCTATACCAAGATTGTTGATTATCTTCTTCATTTCATCATGTGAGGTAGGAAGAATATTTTGACTTGGTAAAAACTTTTCAGATAATAACCTGTAAGTTTATCAAAAAAAGATATATTAAAAAAGGTAAATAAATATACATACATATATACATGCAGGTTTTTATTCTTACTTTAGATAAAGTAAGAACAAGAACTTGAATTGAATAGATACTTTTTGTCCGCGCATCTTTTAAAACTATTAATGCATCTTTCAAAATATTTACGCAAAACAATCGTATCCTGTCAATTCACACATAAGTTCATATAATGGTGACCTGGATGAATCGCATGCACAGAGGTTACTCAAGATAGAGCAGGATTTCTCGGGTATGCAGTAAACCTCTTGCATGTCAATGATGAGCATCTGAACTTTAGGATACAAAGTGGACTACTCCATTATAATCAGGTTGCTGTCTCTTGAGTAACCTCTGTGCATGCGACTCATCCAGGTCACCATTGCGAATATTTGGAAAGATGCATTAATAGTTTTAAAAGATGCGCGGACAAAAAGTTTCCATTCAATTCAAGTTCTTGTTCTTATAACCTTATCTAAAGTAAGAATAAAAACCTACATGTATTTATATATGTATATATATTTATGCATATATATATATATAAATAGATAGAAAATTGAAATTTATACCTTAATAGTGTCGAAACAGATACATTACTCCATCCAAAACGATTTTGAAGGTTGAGAATAAGTAAGCTCGCATTTAGTCGTGTCAAATGACTTCCTTTATATACATGCTTTAGACATTCCTCTCGAAGATATTTCTCATTTTTAGAAATATCCATGCTCTCACTGTCATTTTGATACCAATCCTCAATAAAATCTGCCATGCCATCATCTTCATCATTGTCACACAAATCTTGTACTTTATCATCTTTTGAATATAGATCTTTCAACTTTGCATATTGCACAGGCTTAGTTTTGCATAGCCTCCTCATGGAAGCTTCTGATATATGAGGTCTTATTGGTAATTGTGAATGTTGTGGACGAATATCATCAACATCATACGTTGGAATCTACACATATAAATAAAACTCATTAGTATTCCATAAATGAATAAAAATTAAACTTCAAATATAAAATTAAGTATATAACTTATTAAATATGGATAGAAAATTTTTATTCTCTCTAGCTAAAAGGTGCTCTTGGAGGTCTACGCCATCCATAATTCACTAATAGTTCATCACCAGCATGTAATGTAGTAATAGCATTGACAACTATGTATCTTGATACATCTCTACTCATGTATGGTGATTCATGACTATTTTCACGCTCCTCAAATGTGCAATTAGTCCTTGAACTATTATGTAACCCTCGACTACTATTTATTAAACCTGCTCTATTTCCATGTGTGTAAGGTCTTCCATCAATATATAATCTTTCATTTTCTGCATGTAAAATCCTTCTACTAGTAAGAGATGCTGCGTTCAAGCATATTCCATAAGTACTTATGCTTTGAACATAACGTGAAAGTCGATGCCAATCTCCCCATCCATATATAGGACCACAAAATGACATAAGAGTGACTTCAGAGTTCGGAGGCACATACAAATCCTCTACAATAAAGAGACCACGACCAGCATTAGTAATAGTGGATGGAGCAATCATATAGCGATTACCCCAAAAGTTGAAAACCTCTCCATCTAAAGGAAGTGGTCCTCTATTCCATCCTCCATATCTTCTTCTATCATATGTTTGTACTAAAGAACGATCACGAGCTGGCAATGGATAATCTCCAGCCGTTTCATTCTCTAAACCAGGAGGTAGAGGATTTCTAGAAACCTCTGCTTGTAATTGATGAACAGCAAGTCCATGACGTGTACGAGGTATATTAACATTATGAGAAAAATCATTGATCATCATCATCATCGAGCAAGTATTCCTGTATATCAATAATAATTTGATTTTATACATGGTTTTTAAATAAAAAAATGACATTAATGAATATAGAAAATACATACCCAAGCATGATCACGTTGACTAGGTGATGGTGCATGCTCAAAAGTACCATACTCTGCCTCATGTTGAATACATTCCAATCGTGGTCTTCGATACGTGCCATAACAAGAGTTACACCAACATATAATATGCTCTTGATAGTAAAATTCATCATAATTCCTATCGGAGGACACATGTGAAGTCGTTGCATGGGTAGGAGGTGGTGGAGTACCCTCTGATTGATCAGAATCTGCACATCATAAGAAACATAAAAAAAATATATAAGTTATGTATCCATCAAATATAGTTAAAATTAAATATTTCATATACTTACAGTATAAAGTCGTTGCACGATGAGGAGACGGTGGTGGAGTTCCATCTGATTGATCAGAATCTACATCATAAGAAACATAAAAAATATATATAAGTTATGTATCCATCAAATATAGTTAAAATTAAATATTTCATATACTTACAGTATAAAGTCGTTGCACGATGAGGAGACGGTGGTGGAGTTCCATCTGATTGATCAGAATCTACAAATAATGGTATTTGATATTAATAATTTGATTATCTACATAAATAAAAAATTCACATATACATATTTACACATACACACATATTCACATATACACATTTATACATACACACATATTCACATATACACAACACATATTATTGTGGGATAAATGCATGTATTTTGTATGAAGGAGTGTATATGCATGCATGTGTGTGTACGTATATATGTGGATATGTATATGTGTGTTTATGTTATATGTATGTATATGTGTATATATATACATATATGCATGCATATATGTTTGCATGTATATGTGTATGTGGGTATGTGTATGTGTATGTGTATGTGTATATGTGTGTATATATGTGTATGTATTCTGACTTTTTTTTCTGTTTGAGATTAAATTAACAGGAGATATTGTATGGTCGAAAAAATAAGAGGCGAGCTAACATACCACTTAAGTTGTGGCAGTTTTTTCGTAGACAGCTACGTCTTCAGGAGTCATTTCCTCAACAGAAGGTACACAAATTAATAGTTTATATTTATAATCTTTAGATATTTTAGTAATTTTTTAATTTAATTTATGTATTTTTTCCTTGAATAAACAGGCTGCTGCAAAGAAGAGAGTGGAATCGGGCCACACATCGCACTTAGGCCAAATGGGCCATAATGGTTTTGTAGCTACGTTTGTAAGTATATGTGTTATTGTGAGTATATTTTTATTTTAGTTAAAATGCAAGCAACTAATGTTTTTTATTTGTTTCATTGCAGCGAAAGGATTATGGCCGATATCCTACGAAACACGAGATCGAGTATGCTACACATTTTGGATATCGGCGTTTGAGCGAGTATATACAAGATCATCCTGATGCCTTTGTGAGTATTTTTAAATTTTATATAATTATTTTGTTGTTATGAATGTTTTAATTATCTTATTGACTTATGTTTGTTATATGTAATACAGGAGTATTATGGGGAGACAAATATGGATGAGGTGGAGAGACAGACATAGGAGGGACGATGTTGGCACACAAAGCAACAGAGGAATCATGCACAATACGGCAACAAGGCCAGATCATTTTTCCCCATGGGTTATGTACAACTCAAGTGATTTTAATCACTACACAAACATTGTAAATCCCGTTTTTGGTAGAATAGACTCCATTTTGTGCAAGCCGAGGAGTCCTCGAGCTTGAGGAGTATTAGAAGTACCATCGTACCAAATTTCATAATTTTTAGACTTCGTTTGAGCCCTCAAATAAGCCCTGGAACCTAATTTTTAACTAGGCTGGACACTAGGTCTGGACAGGGCCAAAGCTAGTCAAAAACTATAAAAGGAGCTAGAGAGCTCATTTTTGAGGTTAGATTGTAATTGAAACGAACTTGTAAGAGCATTTTGAAAGTAATCTAAAAGCTCCATTGATTCTCACTCTTTGTCTTGCCGTGTGTGCGCGTGTGTGTGTATGTGTGTGCATGCTTGTGTGCTTCTCACCCACGCACTTGTGCCGCCACTTGCTCGAGGTCTTCATACCATCCTCACGTCTTCCCGGATTGACATTAAAGGAGGTGCTACTCATCATTGAGCTACACCAAATTTTGGCGCCGTTGCCGGGGATCGAGCTTTGAGGACGAGCGTGTGATGGTAAGACGTAGAGTTGACGCGTTTGAGTTGTAGGTATTTTCTTCACTCTCATCGATTTTCTTTTACTTTCTTCACCATCATCATCATCACCATCTCCCACGTTCATCTCCATCATCGCGAAAATTTCAGTTTTTTGACTATATCCCCACCTCCACCTCATTTCCCTCATTTCACTTGTGAGAGAGAGCGAGAGAGCGAACTTGCATGTGCTGTTTTTGCATGTTTTCTGAGCTATTTTGCAGGTTTTTTGCTGTACCATCATCCCCAGCAGTGTGCGCAGGTACGACAGGCTCTGCACAGGTCCCGGGACGACAGCCTCTGTCTATCGCGACAGACAGAAAATCTTAACATTTTGTGAATGCATGATTAGCACTGTAACCTACACCTTGAGTGCACTCTAGATCACTAGAAGTTTTCCAAAAATTTGCGTTTTTTCAGTCTATCGCGACAGACACTGTCTATCGCGACAGACACCGTCTATCGCGACAGACACCGTCTATCGCGACAGACAGAATTTCGCGACAGATACCGTCTATCGCGACAGACACCGTCTATCGCGACAGACAGAATTTCACGACAGATAGCGTCTATCGCGACAGATACCGTCTATCGCGACAGACAGAAATCCACGATAGACACTGTCTATCGCGACAGACACCGTCTATCGCGACAGACAGAAATCCGCGACAGACACCGTCTATCGCGACAGACAGAATTTCACGACAGATACCGTCTATCGCGATAGACACCGTCTATCGCGATAGACACCGTCTATCGCGACAGACAGAATTTCACGACAGAAAGCGTCTATCGCGACAGACACCGTCTATCGCGACAGACAGAAATCCGCGACAGACACTGTCTATCGCGACAGACACCGTCTATCGCGACAGACAGAAATCCGCGACAGACACTGTCTATCGCGACAGACACCGTCTATCGCGACAGACAGCCCCCACGATAGATTGTGTCTATCGCGACAGACACCGTCTATCGCGATAGACAGGCATTTTCGGCAAAAAATTAAGGAGTGAATTTTTGGAAATTTAGGCTAAATTTTGGGCATAATTGCACTTTCATGTACTCATCTACTTACGAAGGCCTTAGAAAATGCATTAAAACCCCCGAAAGGTTCTGTTTGTCTAGTTAACCCCCTAAACCCTGAACGGTCATAACTTTTTCATACGAAATCCATTTTCTGAGCTCTAGGGCTTGTCGGAAAGCTCGTGACATATACTACACGCCCTCAACTGTTTTTTATAAGAATAACGCGTTGATTTTCAGATAGGATATTTGGAAGTTGACACACTGAGGGGTAGGAACACCAAGGGAGCTCTAGAGTAAATTTCTAACAATGCAAAAGGGGGAACAAGGGTCATTAAAAAAGTGTCTGAAATAAATTGTCTGTCAATTGAAAGGTCTACTTGGAGCTAATCTTGGGATTTATGCAGGCCTATTGAGAAGCAACTGAGAGTATCCAAGCAACGGTGTGGCGCACGCTTGAGAATCAACTTCTCGAGCACTAAAGAGCAAGGTTCGGCAAGAAAGGTCGGAATATTCTCAACTCTTCTTCGTCAATTCCTAGCTTAGGCTAAGAACGATTAGAAGTAGGAGTAAGTCAGGGCAACGATAGGCCAGTATCAAGTTGAAGACTACCTAAAAACTCAAGTTCAAGCTGAAAACTTAATCTCTGTACTGTCGACAACATAAAGGAAAGAACCTAACGTGGAACGATCAACCTGAAAGTGCGAAGAACATTCAAGTATTCCTAACGACGTAATAACAGATAAGACTTTAAACACGAGGAATAACTAAAAAGAATCAAGTAACTGATACCAACTGATCGGCAACGAGATTGTACTCTGAAAAAAAAAAATTGGGCTAATCCGTTAGGCATATGAACCTTAGATCAGGACGACACCTAGTAAGAGAGAGACAAAGCCTTAGGTCATCAGAGGCTAGTGTCAATCATACTGCAAGGTCTTGGGCCCAGCAGTTGAGTCACCACTCTCATTACCCTAGCTCGGATACCAGTGAGTCAGAAATGTCTCAAGGCATGGACAGACCTACGGGAAGTTCAGGAGTGCCTTATTTGTACAGGGTAGAAGGCTCTTACAAAACACAGCTGGAATATCTTAGGACCAACCGACTAGGTGCTAGCATCTATGAGGATGGCCTAGGAAGATCCGTGGTCCAGATTAAAAACCCTGACCAATCCATAGGACTAGAACACCCAGCTGTCAAGTTTGAAAATGGTGCATACCTGGACAAAGAAGGAACTATATATGTAGTCACTAGTCACCCTGATAGGACCGATGACTTTGGGAATGTAATCTCAGAGGCGGACTTAGGGGACCTGGAACAAGGGAACATGGGTGCGGAACCTAGAACCCCTCGAGGTAAATCTGTTCTCACTAGGATTATCACACCTGAGTGGGTCCCCCAAGACAACAAGAGCATAGAGTTGCTCCTCAATCGAGAAACTGATGAAGCCTTTTGGAGGTATAAGTCTAATCAGCCAACAGACATAGGAAATATCATGATCTATGAACTTAAGGATCCAGATAGCCCAGGCAGAGTGACCTAGTTAGATCATGCTTCAGAACGGATCTTTGTGGTGACAGAAAATGATAGGCATGCCTTAACTTGGAAGGGTGAATTCATTTTCCCCCAACCAAGATCAAATGTATCCTATGGTCACCCTGGAGCTGGAACATCCCAAGCTCATGGTACGCAAAGAGACAGAAGTAGAGATAGACCAGAAGTAAGTTTTGCCAACCCAGTGGGCAGAGAAAGAACGAGAACCGAGACGAATAGGGTAGAGCCTGAGATGCATAGAGCCCACAGGAACCAAAGAAATGTAGATGGATTCCCTCTGCCGAGACCTAGAGAGCACACAAGAACTCTGAGACCGACCCAGCTAGTTAAGTCCATGAAGAATTACTTTGACGGCACAGGAGATCCCTATGATCATGTGGCGGAGTTCAAGCAAGTCTTGAGAGCTGGACAAGTTGAGGATCTATTCACGCAGTACAATGCCTTCGGTCTAACCCTGAGGAATACGGCACTTACCTGGTTTCAGCCATTGGATGAGCGCCAGTTCAGGAGCATAGACCAACTCCTAGAAGCATTTATTATTGAGTTCTCCAAGAGTGGCATAAGACACAACACCTCCTCACTGATTCACAGCTTCAAGCAAACCCCTCAAGAGACTGTGAGACTTGCAGGAAGAAGATTTAGACAATATCTTGAAAGGTGCCCTATTTCGGAGCTACCCACATCTGCTAAACAAGTAGCCTTATTCCTTGATGGACTGCTGAGTCCAAAATTGAGATCCTACGTGTATCTGAAAGACCCTAGGACTATAGAAGAGTGTGTACGAATATGCATTGACATTGAAGATAACCTAGGAGAAGAGTTAGAGCTGTCCAAAATTTACAAAGATTCAGACAGTGCATCTAGTCACTCTTCCACGCAATCCACATCAATTGAGGAACTCGCAGAGAAAGTGGCCCAGAAATTAGGAGTAACTAGCAAACAAATCCCAAGGTTTGCCCCAGTGAAAAGATGCTATACATGCGGTGGTGACCACATGGCGAATGTCTGCCCTATTATGGCTCAACCCCAAGTAAACCCTAGTAGCCAGTACTGCACCATAGAACGGAGATACACCAACCACACCGCACAAGATTGCCCATACAACAAGCAGGCTGTTAGGCAACCCTACCCTCAGCACTACCAACAAGGCAGATACCAGAACCAGTACCCTCCACAACCATATGGCAGGCCACAACAAAATTTCCAACCTCAATATCAAAACCAACAAAGGCCTCAGCCTGTGCTAGCACAACAACCCCCAGCCCCAACTAATGTGATTCCGGTAAAGTATACTGCTGCAGAAGAGAACCTGAATAGAGCTATAGTCCCAGTAACACCCTTGATCTCTGAAAATGACCCAAGTGATCATAGCTTTGATTCTACCCATGTTGATAGCCCCCAGGCCTACTACATGCAGTCTCCTGAGCATGGTGAGTCCTATTATAGCGAAGAGACAAGCGAACCTAGTTGGGAGTCAGACTACACGAACGTCATGTATGCAAATCCCAATCCTAGGCCTCAATCTAGGCAAGTCAGACCTCCATTCCCAAGAGGACCGTGCTACAGATGCCAAGGTGATCACCTCATTCGTGATTGTCCCTTACCTCCGCCTACACAAACTCAGTCCGTGACTATCCAAGGCTTTTGCCAAGACTGCGGAAAAGAGCATCTCTTACGAGATTGCCCTAAGAACCCCAATAGCATGCCTAAAATCACCCCTATCAACGTTGTTGGGTTAGTGGTAGACTCCTCAGGAAGTGTCACTTCCACTGCACCAGTACAGGTAGTCACTCGAGCTCAAGCTTTGCAGCAAAACCAAGGGGTAGGCCAGGAAAAGAGCCCAGATGCTAGCGATACTGAGAGCCAAAATAAAAAGAGAACAAGAGCTTGGAAAGATAGCCGCGAACGTATGAAAAGGCAATGGGCAAAGAAGATGAGTGAACTTGAGGAAAGTCTACGAGAAACCAAGGCTAAAATCATAGAGATCACATCTCAACCGCACTCTCACACATTCCCCCACCGCTACCATCCCCATCACCCTCCATCCCTTCACCCTCTAAGACAGCCCACGTAACCCACCCACCACCCCAAACAGGATCGGTATTAGCTGATCCCACTCCCGAAGACATAGACATGATGCTTAAAGCATATCAGGCCAGAATCCAAGAAGGGCCAAACGTCACAGATCATGACAAGTGCTATCCTAGAGCTGACCTAGAGATAGAAAGAACCAAACTATGCGCGAAAATGGTCGCATTGGCTCAGACTATGTTTGAAGCCAGTCGCCTTTTCAATTACTCAGGCTCAGCCAAAACGCAATTACACTTGGATGGATTCCTAGAGAAGTTAGAGAGGATAATTGCAAGATCTGACAAGGAAGAAAAAAATCAAGACCAAGAAAAAGCAAGCAAAAACAGGAATCATTCCCAATCAGAAGTGTATGTGGCCAATGCCCCTAAACCGGACAACTTCCCCTCCTTAGAAAGAATAGAGAGGCCAATAGCACAGCCAGAAAAGGAACCTACCCCTCAAAGAAAGGAAAGGGCAAGAGAACGGGTAAGCCAGCCTCTTCAGGAAGCCCGTGGGCCTCCTCAAGAAGCTTATCTTCCCCCCCAAAAGGCAGATGAGCCTCCCTCGAAAGCTCAAGTACCTCCACAGGTTGCCTACATTCCTTCTCAGGGAATGTGTGAGCCTGTTCGGAAAAGTAATAGAATAAGTAATCCTCCCCAAGAAGCTTGTGCTCCAGCCATTTGCGAGAACAAGGAGAGAGTCAACAATAGAATCAGCCCTCCTTCACAGGTTGCTTATGCGCCCAATTCTACGGAGCCAGACACTTCTTCTTCTATGAATCGGTTTGCACCAGACTTCCTACGAGAGATTCAAGAAGACAAATGGGATAACGAAAGCGAGGTCGCCCCTCCTTTTGAACTTGTGGACGATGCACACGACCAATTCCCACAAGACATCCCATCTATTTACGGGGAGCATGAGAGTGTTCAGTCTCACGAGAGATTAGACTTTGAGTCGAATTCCATACAAGAGCTACCCCACTTCACAGGCCCATGGGAAGCAAAGTCCACATGTATGAGAGCACCCACAGTCATGGTAAGGAACGACGACTCAGTCATTCCTAGGAACACAGAGGTAGTGAAGAACACTAATGTGCAGTGTAATCTCAAGTTAGAAGAGCTACTCAAGGTTAGACCTGAATTATGGAAACATGTAGCCAAACAAGTACCAGAGATAGCAAAACCTCGTTCCCAGGTAGGATCCCATAGGACAGTGCCAGAAATTCCCTTGGATAAGATAGGGGATATGTGTGAAGGTGAAGAAGGGAACACCTATCTTCCCATCACCTACCAGGACTACACCACGAAGGCAATTTTGGACTCAGGTGCAGGAGTTGCAATTGCCACCATCTCCTTATGGAAGCGTTGGGGCAAGCCAGCACTCAGGCCAACGAGGATGAAATTGCAAATGGCCGATGGTCATATTGAGAAACCCTTAGGATTGCTAGAAGGAATAACTCTCACCACTTGTGGTGTTGAGTTCGAGCATAGTTTTGCTATATGTGACTTCAGCAAAAATCATGCCTATGAGATGATTTTAGGAAGACCATTCATGCGACAGTTGCAAGTGGTACAGGATTGGGGGACCAATTCTTTGTACCTGCAGCACTTAGGTGTTACAACCAAAGTCAATCTCAAGGATTATTCTCATAGAGATGTCCCTCCTATCCAATGGAATCCCATCCATAGAGCCAAAGATGATACAGAATCGGTGCATTCCATAGGGTCTGGATCCTCATGGATGCATGAAGATACTCACTTATGGATGTGCAAGGTAGCAGTAGAAGAAGAGAAGAGAGAGGAAGCCAGAGAGGTAGGTGCGAACGAAACTCATAGACCCATTCAAGACCCAGCCTATGCACCTATAGTCTTTCCAGATGAGGAGTTTGAACCCCATGGCTGGGCGGAAATTTTAGCAACAATGGACGTAGCCATCAACGAAGAACAATGGACACCTCACTGTGATGAGGATGGCTATGACATTTCAGTCTTCTCCATAGAGCCAATCATGGGAGAGGCAGTTTTAGAAGAATGCGAACCTAGCCTTGATGCATTTGAGGATGCAAGTGACTCCGATCTAGAGTCAATCATTATGGACCCACCATTTGCATCAGATGAAGAATACTTCCATGAAGTAGAATTTCAACCCCAGAGGTATGGAGAGGTTACAAATGATGTAAGATTAGCAACGCATATGACCCCAAGGGAAGAAGGAAAGAAACGAAAGAAGAAAGAAGTCTCACCAGAGGAGGAAGAATCTTTGTTTGAGGTCCCAGAAAATTTTAAGAAGTATGAGATAGATGACAGGAGAGTCATGATAAGAATGCCTAAACGGGAGGCACAATCAGGAGAGGCCTATGATAACAAAGAAACCACCAAGAAAATAGTAGTGGCCATAGAAGAAGGAGAGGAGAGATGCACGTATATAGGCCATGACCTGACAGAAGAAGAAGAGCACGAATTGATTGCCTTGCTAAGAGAATACAGAGATGTATTCGCTTGGAGTTACAAAGATTTGAAAGGCGTAGACCCCGAGATATGCTCACACACCATTCCCATGACCTCAGATGCTAAACCCTCTAAGCAAAAGCCTTATACATATAACGATAATTATGCTGCTAAGATCAAGGAAGAGATAGATAGACTGGTCGAAGCTGGATTTATCTATGAAATTGAGCACACTGAATGGGTATCCCCCATCGTAGTGGTGCCCAAAAAGAATGGCAAACTGCGTGTGTGCATTAACTTGAAAAAGGTTAATGCAGCCACGATTCGAGATAACTATCCGCTTCCCATCACAGAGCATCTCTTAGAAAGAGTGGCAGGCAAGGAAGTGTACAGCTTCCTTGATGGATTTTCGGGCTACAATCAAGTAGCCATAGCTCCAGAGGATCAGCATAAGACAGCCTTTGCCACAGAATGGGGCATTTTTGCTTTTAGAGTAATGCCATTTGGGCTTACCAACGCACCAGCTACCTTCCAGAGGCTGATGTGCCATGTGTTTAAGGAGTTCCTAAGGAAGAGTTTAGAAGTCTATGTTGATGATCTCTGTGCTCATTCCAACGTTAGACAAACCCATATTCCTGAACTCAGACAAATCTTTGACAAATGTAGGGAATATCAAGTCTGCCTAAACCCAGAAAAGTGCGTTTTTATGGTCAGGCAAGGCAAGATTCTAGGACACATAGTGTCAAAGAATGGCGTATCTACCGATGAAGAAAAAGTGAGAGCCATAGCAGAGCTACCTAGGCCAAAGAATGTCAAGGAAGTACAAGCTTTCATGGGGCACTGTGGTTATTACCGACGATTTATACACATGTATGCTGTCATTGCAAAGCCCATGTACGGACTTCTGACAAACTTTGAGTGGACGGATGAATGTGAGAATTCCTTCCAAGAGCTTAAACGAAGATTATGTTCAGCACCAATCTTGACCACACCAGATTGGAATAAGCCATTCCATGTTCATGTTGATGCATCCAATTACGCTATTGGATGTGTGCTTGCACAACCTACTGGTGAAGGTAATATGGATCTTCCAATTGCCTATGCCAGTAGACAATTGAATGCGGCTGAACGGAATTACACCACTACAGAGAGAGAAGGCTTAGGCATGGTATATGCAGTTAAGAAATTTAGACACTATTTGCTTGCAAATAAGTTTAAATTTTTTACTGATCATCAGGCATTATTATATCTTGTAAACAAGCCATGCAATACAGGAAGATTAGTGAGATGGTTTCTCTTGCTAATGGAATATGACTTTGAGGTTGTGGTAAGAAAAGGTAGGACTCATTTGAGAGCAGATCACCTCTCTAGACTCACATCGGGAGAAGCCCCACAAGGAGGGTTAGATGACCTTCCTGATGCTTACTTGTTTAATTTGGAAGTTATACCGCAGTGGGCTAAGCCATTGGTACCAGTATTGACATACGGGCCTAACCATCCAGTGGTAAACACACGGAATAGAGAGGTTGTAAAAGCCCAAAAATACCACATCATGGCAGGAAGCATGTACAAGCACACAGATCAAGGGATCTTGGCTTGTTGCGTGGAAGAGGATGAGTACGCTAAATGGTTGCAATTAGCACATGTAGGTGCGTTAGAGCAACACCATTCAAAACAACTTGCAGACTCTAAAGAGATTCGGAGTGCATTGGCCAACTATGGAAGCGGATGTCCAAAAGTTGTGCAAGGAATGCCCAATCTGTTGCACTAAACCACCTGTGGAACATGCCACTCTCTATCAAGTATCCATTGTGCCAGATTGGAGTGAACCTCTAGTATCATTCTTGAGGACAAACACATTCCCTCCAGACATGACTCTAGCTAGAAAAAGGAGTTTGGAACAAGAAGCCCAGGATTATTCACTCGTTGGTGATAATCTATACAAGCGCGGTAAGGATGGTTACCTGAGACTGTGTGTCCATGAAAGTGAGTATCTTAAGATCTTAGAAACTGCTCACCAAGGTGTAGCAGGAGGACACTTTGGACCAGATCGGGTGATCAAAGCGATACTATTTGCGGGCTTCTGGTGGCCTACCCTTCACATGGATGCACATACCTATGTGAAACGGTGTGATGTCTGTCAAAGGACTCAGTATCCTATACGCAAAGATGAGATGCCACTGAAACCTATGATGGGTGGACGTGCATTCTCTAAGTGGGGAATAGACTTCGTAGGTCCTATTAATCCCCCAGCTAAGGGTTCTCATGCGGAATACATCATTGTGGCAACAGATTATCTCACCAAGTGGGTAGAGGTAAAAGCTACAACCAAGAACGATGCTCAAACAACTGCCAAATTCTTGTTTGAGAATGTATTCACGAGATATGGACTACCTATAGAGCTTGTAAGTGATAGAGGCACTCATTTCTTGAATGAAGTTATTGAAAATCTACTCCAAGAATTCTTGGTAATACACAAGAAGTCTGCCCCTTATCACCCTCAAGCTAATGGTCAAGCTGAGAGCACTAATAAGATTTTATGCAATGTACTGACGAAATTAGTGAACACTAAACGCTCTGATTGGGACAAACAGCTACACCATGCTGTTTGGGCATACCGAGTGGCCTACAAAACGGTACTCCAAGCCACTCCCTTTCAGATGGTATTCGGTCAAAACGCTGTGTTACCCTTGGACTTCTTGATCCCTACATTGAGAGTAGCACGAGAGCACGAATGGACAGGTCATGAGCTCTCCTCTAGGATCTTTGACCTTGAACGATTAGGAGAAACAAGACTGAGAGCCGCTGCAGGGATATATGCAGCCAAGAAGAGACAGAAGGCATACTTTGATGCCCACGTGAAGGATAAAGGCTTGAAAGCAGGAGATCTAGTCTTAGTCTATACACTAAAACAACACGCGAGGAAGCTAGAAAAGAGAGGCTACGGACCTATGATCATCAATAGGATCTCCACGAGCGGAGCAGTACAATTGGCCACATTAGAGGGTGATGTTCTCCCAAATTATATTAGCGGTTGCAGAGTCAAGTTGTATCAGGAACCCCTCACGGAGGAAATGCTCAGTCGACTCAACACTGCTAAGAAACGCAAAGAGGAAGAAAAGCGAGTTTGAGAAGAAGCTCAAGCTGAAGCTTTAGAACGCATCAGAAGGATGAAATTACGAAGGCAAGGTAGAGATCAGCCGGGAGCGAATGACTATGCAGACCAAGGATTTCCTATGGCCATGTGTGAAGTTGCAGGAACAAGCTCGCATAGGATAATTGATAGACGTCCTTTCATAACCATAGATATAGGACAAGGAAAGAGTGCAAGGACCGTAAGAGCCTTGATTGACTCAGGTGCTGCCACTAGCGCTGTTAAGTTGTCTTACTGTCAAGAGTTACAGTTAACTGTCCATCCTGTGGAAGCATATCTCATAGGATTGGGAGGCGTGGAAACCCCTTGCATGGGCGAGGTGGAACTTCCCCTCTACATTCACGATGAGGCAATGACCGTTAAAGTACTAGTGTGTCAAGATGAGGATCTCACTGAACCCCTCGTCTTGGGTCAGGATTGGATCTATGACCAAGCAGTCAATCTAAACCTAAGAAGTGGACTTCTCCAGGTTTGGCTCAATCATAGTCGAGTTACAGTAGAATTAGACAATGGAGCACTCAAGGAACTAGGAAAGGCACAGACTCCTGGTCCTTCCAGGGGTACACATGAAGATGACCATACTGTTCTTGCTCAAAACCCTGTGTTGCAGAGGAATGACATTTGCAAAAAAGGAGTCAGGGATGCAACGGATCTCCCTTCTTTTCCAAAGGCCAGAAGGAGGCAGCAACCAAAGGCGGATCACAAGCAGAAGAAGCAGAGTACTACTTATGTCCGAGATCAAAAATATCTGCGCAGCGGAATGTCCCAGCAAATAAACCAGGTATGGGTGCGGAAAGGCGAACGACCAGGTGCACCACCGTCAACTACGCGGGCAAAAGCTCTTATTAGTAACCAACAACACGACACTAATAAGGAGTCTTTCAGAAATTCTTCTGCTAAAGTAAAATCTATTTGGGTGCCCAAGAAGTCGATGAAGGCAAGCCCACAATCTAGACAAATTTGGGTGCCTAAGGCTTGCTTGAGGGCACAAGTAGTTAAGCCAAGGCCGCAACCTATGCAACATAACCCATCTACGAGTACCACCAGAATTCCCTCGTGCTCAACACTTAGGAACACACAAAGACCCATGAGTATGCATGTAATCACTTATAAGTGGGTCCCTAAAAGGCCCCATTCCCAAACAGCGACACCGACACAGCTCTCTGGAGTCTCTACGAAACCGAAAGCAAAGCCCATCCACTGCATTTGGCAGTCTAAGATCTGTAATAAACCCCCCGACCCCGATTTGTAAATTCACCCCACTTACTAACGGCATTAGTCTCCTAGGAATACACAAACGTTAACTACACTCACTGTCTTCGTGCACTTACTAACCACTAACTCACCATCTACCTCATGTTAATGTTGTAACGGGGACAACAACGGATTTATTCTGTCCATTACGATGTTAACACATGATTCTATATTCTCACAGAATCAGAAGGCAAGAAGAAAAATGGCAGAAGCGACAGGTTCGGGCTCACAAGTAGGGATACTTACTGCAGGAATTGATGTGGATAGCCTACCCGTGGATGTGCCCCCGACTGAACGACCAGTGGAGATGCAACACCTCCAGCAACTCCCGGTGCCAGATCCACCTACAGGAATCACGGAAAGAGTTCATGCGAATTCTCATTGGTTCAATGGCATGCCCGGTCCATTAGGTGAGGCCAAGTATATCTGGGAGTCTAAATGCGAGTATGACAGATCATGGGTGCGATTCCAATTTTTCTCCAAGGAGTTCGAGACTTTACAGAACACAGAAGATCTACAGATCATATGGCAACGAGCAGGATTGGCGGAATATTTTGAAGCCCCACTACCTAAACCCGATCTCCTCCGATGTTATTATCTGGTCTCCACATTACAAGCTCATGAAGATAAGGACCAACCCGGATCATTTGTTCTCCCCTCACTGCTGGGCAACAACGAGTTGAAGAGGTTTGAACTTACTGTGGATCTGGTGAGTGATGCTTTAAATATGCATGGCACGCATGTACCCTCAGAAAAGGATGCTCTCGTTCCCACCAACATGAAGGACAGGAAACTGGTGAAGCTGAAAGACATGGCAGCACTCACCCCAAATGTGTCCATCCCTCTCCGAATGTGCATGCAACACTTCGCCTTCCCCGGTCAAGATCGATTCACGCAACCACACAAGAAGATCTGGTTTGCTCTATACTTGGCGGAAGCAGGTGCGTTACCTATTAAGCTACCAGTGTGGATTATAGATCAGTTGTATGAAGCAAACAAACGGGCATCTAGGAAATTAGTGGTGAACGGATGCTGTGCACTCACACGCATCATCTATCGATGCTTGGCATATGATGTCCCCATTGAGCGCGCCTTAACTTGGGCACAATTACAAATGTTTAAAAGGCTCAAGACATCCACACATCAGTCCAAGCGCATGAGGGGCGCGATCCCTTGTGTCCAGACAAGGGAAGTCCTGACTACTCCTGAGGCATCACCATTAAGAGAGGGCACGGTACCTCCCTTTACCATTAGGATACCCAGGTCGGAATCCGACACTACGACACAACCTACCCCATCGGCTCCTCCTGTCACACCTGAATTCGAATTTGCTGCCACTGGAGAGGCTGAAGGACTGGACCCCCAGGATTTCGAAGCATTCCTACAAAGCACACAATTCTCTGATGTGGAGTTTTATTCAGAGGCAGAGGAGCAGGGCACATCCTCATGAAGAAGAAGAAAGTCTACAGACGGTAGACATGTCCATTGGAGTGACACTCAGGAAAGTCAACAACACGGACACCCGGAAGAAGAAGAAGCGTATGAAGAAGAGACCACTGAAGCCCCAGCATATACAGCCGAACTCCGAAGGCTGTATCAGATTATGGAAAGAGTACGATCGCAGCAATTACTCACTGAACAGAGCAGCAGAGTACTTATGACTCAGTTGTTGGAAGAAGCGGGAGTTGACTCAGAGTACAGGGAAGGTCTCTTATTGATGGCAAAAACATATGGAGTTGTAGAAGCTGTGCGCACTGCCATTCAGAGGCCTTCAGTTCAATATGACCCACGAAGGTTCCAGACACGACCTCGCTCAGGTAAAAATATACAAATTCCCGTTACAGTTGCAGAAGAGCCGACTACTACACCTGAAACTATCAGAACAACCTCCCAGACAGCTAGCCAACAGCACCCAGCCACCCATGAGGAGTCCACCGAACCACTACCACCTACTCCCCCACCATCACCTCCTAGAGGAGAAACAGTAGAAACCACATCGACTACTCAACCCACCGACCCCACCTTCATCTTCCGTACTCCGATCTCCAGTGCCACCCTATTCTCTACCACTGATAATCCTATCTTCGAAGACAACCCCAACACTACACAATCCGCCGAAACCCTTCCCGAGCCTGCCCTAGGACAACCATCCCCAATGCCTTCAGCCACGGGCCACCCTGACCCCAGATCCACATTCATGGGCTTCCCTGCTACCACGCAACCCTTTCAGCCCTCCTCAAATTTACGACCCCAACCCCCGATATCCCTCTCTCCATTTCTACAATCCCTCCAGGACATCTTTGCTAGGGCTTTTCAACCAGGCCCTCAACCATTCCCTGTCTTTTCAGCTCCTCACCCCACTTCACATCTATTCACCACTTCCACACACACACCACCTACCATACCAGTGTATATGGCAGGCCCCACACTAACACCCACTCCTGAAGGGATGGACATTTCACCACCCACGGCACCTCCACCCACGGTTTCACCTCCTCCCATTCCCCCTCCACCAATTTCACCCACACACACAACTTTCGTAGACACATCATTCACTGTCTCCCTTCCCCAATTCCCTTCCCATGCATCTTCCACGGTAAACACCCCCCACTCATCTATAGGTAATCCATTGGACACCATGTTGGCTTGTATATCAAATTTAAGAACAGATTACATTCAGCTCCAGCAACAAAACGCACGCCTGCAAGAGCACTCAGCGACACTACAGCTCCGCCTTGCGGTACTAGAAGAGGAGAACACTCGCCTCCACACACAGTTCCACACCCTCCAAGAAGCCCACAATATATTGGAGGTACAGCTACAGAACGTAGATCAGGAAGCAGTGCAGGTGGTAGAAGGTCACCTACGGACACAGCTGGAACGCAACTCAAAACTTCAGCGAAATATGGCACTACTTAAACGCCATCTTGCGGCTGCTCAGGAAGAGAATAGACGTCTGCAAATACAAAATCAAGAGAACCTGGAGGCAGCTATTGAGAGCACACCGGGGGCACCCATCAGCCCATCCAAGTTTCAAGCAGTGACCCCCGATAATATCAAGATTATATTGGAAGATTATGCCATGCTGCTCGAAGCACATGATAAGCTATCGGAAGAGCTAGGACAACTGAAGCAGGAACACCAACAAGGACCAACAGCTGCCACTCCAACCACCCCCTCTGCGGCTTCGCTTCTCAACGCAGAGGCCATAAAAGATCTCCAGGAACAGGTAACTGAATTACAAACACGCCTACTACAATATGAGAGGCCATCTTCCCCTCCGGAGGCTCCCACGGATGAAGAAGTTGTGCAAATTCCTGTGGAACAAACGTTTGATGAAGAATATGATCCGCAACCATTCCCAGGAGGCCAACAAACAGAAGAAGCGCAGGACACGTTCGAGGCACCACGGCCGCCATGGTTACGACAAGTGGAGGAAATAGGGACCTCGCATGAAGAGCGCACCGTAGTGCAAAATCAGGCCATGAGGGTCATAGAGGAGACTGTGTTACAATCAGCCTACTTCAAGAACTTGTCATCGAGACGCCTGATTCTCTCATCGGAACTCCAGTACAGGCCATATTATATTATCTTGGCTGATTATAATGCAGAAATACAAAGAGTCACGGGTCAGATTCCTACTTTTGCGACCCAATTTCAACCCGAAGACCTTCCTCCAGAGGTGCGAAAAGGCAAGATTCGTCAACCAACATGGCGGCAGAAACTTTTAGAGACCTATCCAGAAATGCTACGCACATGGAACAACGCGCCGTTGCACCTCCTGTACAACCCATGCTACGGTCCAGTCCCCCGCCGCAGGTCGTGGAAGGCATTTAATATCAAGGTACAGAACAATGCGCAATGCAAGGAATGGCTGAACTACCCGTACATCGCGCCACCACAAGGACCACCATCGGTAGCATATATGATGGGAACCATTCGCCACTGGATGCCGCGCTTGAAGCCCATGCCAGATGTAGCAGCGCAAATGATGCTTAAAATCTTAGATATGATGCAAGTAGTGCTGAAGACCTTTCGAAATGCAGCCGCACCACAGGTACGTCTTCCGGGGTTTAGCAATGGAAATTACGACTTGGTGTATGACATGAGCACCACCCCCAGTATCCGTGTGGCTTACGCTTGGCATGCGCGCATCAAATACCTCCCTGCCTGCTACAAACAGACCTTCGAAGAAATGTTCAGATCAGGGTTCTGGGAGTATCACTCGGAGATTTTCGCACCAAAGCCGACACATCTGCTTCAACTGTTTGCTTGTGAACAAGCAATGTATTCAGAGTACTACACCACCCCCCAACCAGAGACCCCCGGTGCAATAAATTGGGAGGCATTGGAAGCCAATCTAGCAAGAGGCTTAAGGATAGGCGAACATGAACTGGCCACCAATGTCATCCAATATTACATCGACCACCCGCGAGAACAAAGGTCTGTCAGGGGCGACAGACGCTAGGAAGGGGGGAGTTGTTGGCACACAAAGCAACAGAGGAATCATGCACAATACGGCAACAAGGCCAGATCATTTTTCCCCATGGGTTATGTACAACTCAAGTGATTTTAATCACTACACAAACATTGTAAATCCCGTTTTTGGTAGAATAGACTCCATTTTGTGCAAGCCGAGGAGTCCTCGAGCTTGAGGAGTATTAGAAGTACCATCGTACCAAATTTCATAATTTTTAGACTTCGTTTGAGCCCTCAAATAAGCCCTGGAACCTAATTTTTAACTAGGCCGGACACTAGGTCTGGACAGGGCCAAAGCTAGTCAAAAACTATAAAAGGAGCTAGAGAGCTCATTTTTGAGGTTAGATTGTAATTGAAACGAACTTGTAAGAGCATTTTGAAAGTAATCTAAAAGCTCCATTGATTCTCACTCTTTGTCTTGCCGTGTGTGCGCGTGTGTGTGTATGTGTGTGCATGCTTGTGTGCTTCTCACCCACGCACTTGTGCCGCCACTTGCTCGAGGTCTTCATACCATCCTCACGTCTTCCCGGATTGACATTAAAGGAGGTGCTAATCATCATTGAGCTACAGACGATCTCGATCGTCACAGGGTGATCATGAGGATGAGGATGAGGAAGATCAGGATGATCATGATATTGCTGATGATGATGATGATCATGATGATGATGATTAGGATTTTAGTTGATTATGACATTGGATTATATGTATTTACATTGATATATATATATATATATTTATCTATATATTTTTCATTTCAGTCATGTTTTGAATTGTGTGTATGGTATTAAGTAATGAAGAGTTTTGTTCTATTGATTGTTATTATTGTTTATATTAAGCATGTGTTTTAATACTTTAATTATATAATTCATTCATATGTGTGTACCTAAGTGTATATGTATGTGTGTGTATATGTATGTATGTGCATGTGTATGTGTGTGTATATGTATGTGTGTGCATGTGCATGTATAAGTGTATATGTGTGTATGAGTATGTGCATGTGCATGTGTATGTGTGTATATGTATATGCATGTATATGTATAACTCTATGTGTATGTCTGTGTATGTGCATGTATATGTGTATATGTGCATGTGTATGTGTGCGTATATGTATGTATATGCATGTGCATGTATAAGTGTATATGTATGTATCAATATGTGCATGTTCTTATGTATGTGTGTGTATATGTATAACTCTATGTGTATGTGTGTGTATGTGCATGTATATGTGTATATGTAGATATATGCATGTGTGTGTGCTTCTTCATCATGTATAAGTGTATGAGTGCATATCAATAAGTGTGAGTATGGTATGTAATGAAAATAACACAATTCAAATGATCTACAAATAATAGAAATTGTACTTACAATTGTGATCCATAGTTTTTGCTTGGTTAGCTTCTTGAATAACCTGCAATAAAGAGAGAGAAGAGAGAGAGAGAGAGAGAGATCTAGAGAGAGAGAGAGATCTAGAGAGAGAGAGAGTGAGATCTAGAGAGAGAGATCTAGAGATCTAGAGAGAGAGAGAGAGAAAATTCAAAGAGAGAAAGATGTAGAAAGAGAGAAACAAAGACAGAGGGAGACAATAACAGAGAGCTTAAGCAAAACAACAATTCTGCATATACTTGCTTCAGCTCGTAAGCGCAGCACAATTGCGAACGTTGGAGAGCTCTTCGATCGGATGCGTGAAAATGCCGATTGCAGAGCCTCCAACGTTTTAATTTTTGTCCGTCAAAAGATCGTCGTATAAGCGATGCAACGCGTCGTCGTATAAGCGACATTTGCTTAGCGTCACGTATACGACGGTCTGCACCGTTGCTTATACAACGGTGTTGACCGTCGCTTATGCGACGCAAAAAAGCGTCGCTTAAGCGACGCCTTTGACAAGCGTCGTTTAAGCGACGTTAGGCGGAAGCGTCGCAAATACCGTCGTTTTTTGCGTCGTATAATCGACGGTCCGCGCTCGACGGTAATTCCGACGCGAGTTGCAATTTTATAGCGACGAAATCTTGTCGCGTTAACCGTCGCTACACGCCCGTATTCCTTGTAGTGATCGAGTTGCTCCACAAACTTCATGTTTTTAGAAGATTCAACAACAGGTAACACACAGAGAATGAAAACAATGACTTATCACCCAAGATTCGATGCCAGGCATCGAATTGCTCAGAAAACTTGAACTTTTGAATTCATCACACAGTAGGCAAGCATGGAGATGGTGGAGAGAGACTCATACACAGAACTTTTCTCAGTTCTTTCTCACAGCTATGAAAACTCAGAAGTTTTACAGATGCTTTCTCACTCAGAGAAGCCCGACTATACTCAGTCGTATAAAATGAACTCCTTCCTCTACTTCTTCTCTCTCACTCTCTCTCGCCGTGTCAGTTGATACAAACTAACTTATATAGATTTTCGTATTCTCGTGATTTTAAAAAACTTCTAGAACTAAAGTGAACTAACTTTACAAATATGATACATTTGTGAATTTGTCCCTTCACATAGGCATGGGGTTTTCTTCCTAAGATTTGACCTTCAAATATATGTCCAATTAGTGATTGTTTCTCCAACAGTATGGATGTACAATAGCATTGGTGGATGGACAAGTTGTCAAAAGAAGCCATTGATAAATCTCATGGTTATATGTCCAAAAGGAAGCATGTTTTTGGAAGTTGTTGATACTTCTCTTAAAGAGAAAAGTTCCGCTTTTCTTGTAAAGATATATGAACATTCTATATCATGCATGGGTGGTTCAAAGAATGTGACTGCAATAGTGATTGATGTACTTTGAATACTTTGATTAGATTTAATTGCAAAATCGATGGCTTCATAATATATTGATGTCTTTGATTACAAAAAGAAGATTGTCGATTCAGTGTTTTGTTGATCGAATAGTTCATCGCTATGAACCAATCAAGAGATGATGATGCTTGTGAGATTCCTTCTCTCAAATGCATCCAAAAATATTTGTAATTTTTTTGCTTGATTTTCAAGATCATCAATCCTCTTTTGTTGTATCATCAATTGTTCTTCGTAATCCAATAATTATTAAACCTTCATTGTATAATTCTGCTCCCTGTGATGATAAATCATGGATAAGATTATGTTCTTTAGGTAGCAAAATGTGAGGAAGAGGGCCTTCATTTCCTTGATTACAAAATTTTGCCCGATTTAGAGGATGACCCAAACCTATACTTGCATTCTTTGGGCGACATCCCAATCTACACGTCGATGAAGAATATCTTGTACAAAAAAAATTTTGAATGAAATATAGTGCTATCTGATTATTGTTTGGTAATGATCTCTCAACTTGCACAAAGCATCGAAGTAGACTTTCTGCTAATCCTTTATGTTGTAAGTCAAAAAGCTTTAAAGGTGATGTTTCTCTTGCCCTTCTTGTAACCCAAAAGATAACATCACGAACAAAATGATTGGGACATAGCTTTTTGATTTCTTTCATTGATAATGGTTCTCCTTTTAATCCTTCTGGCTCTAAATCCTAATGGAATAAAAAGCTAATCCTCATTGTGCAAATTGATCATTCTGCTTAGACAAAATCCTTTGAGATTCAGCATGCTCAAGATCATTATTCACATCTGGCATTCTTTCCATGTTTTACTTTCAAATCTGCAACACAAAAACACTAATTTTACCTTAGAAGAATTCACATAATTCAAATGATAGCACTTCACTTAATCCACATACTTCAAATGAATCCACTTCATTTAATTCACATAATTGAAATGGATCCACTCAAATCATAGCACTCCATTTAATCCACATACTTCAAATGTTATTTCATCCATAGAATTCAAAAGATAGCACTTCATTCAAATGAATCCCCATCATTTAATCCACATATTACAAATGAATCCACTCCATTTCATCACATAATTCAAAAGACATCACTTCATTCAAATGAATCCACATCATTTAATCCACATATTATAAATGAATCCACTTCAGTTCATCCACATAATTCAAAAAATAGCACTTCATTTAATCCACATTATTCAGATGATACCACCTCATTTAATCCACTTAACTCAAATGATACCACTTCATGTAATCCACATAACTCAAATGAATCCACATCATTTAATCCACACATTACAAAAGAATCCACTTCATTTCATCCACACAATTCAAAAAATAGCACTTCATTTAATCCACATTATTCAAATGATACCACCTCATTTAATCCACTTAACTCAAATGATACCACTTCATGTGATCCACATAATTCAAATGAATCCACAACATTTACTCCACTTAATGCAAATGAATTTATATCATTTAATCCACATACTTGAATTGAATATAGGCCATTTTCAATATGGTCTTTATCCATCCATCATGGATATCTTTAAACCATACCAACTTAGATTTGAGAATACTCTAAGTATCTCATACGCATCTACTCTTTTTGATACATCTCTGTGAGAAGCTAGTTTTAAAGCATATTTGAACTTGTAAATTTTATTTCTATCAATGGGATAACTATTTAAATCTATATATTTCAAAATTCTCAATAGTAGTATCAAAACTATAAATGTCTCCTAAATTTTATTAAAAGGTGGAGGACTAGTGGATATACATTTGTTGATATATTTAGATAGTGATGTGTGTGAACACACTAGGATCGCCGGGGCACTTTTTTCCCTCTTTAGGAGGTTTTTTTCCCCCGGCTTGTATATACGCCTATTGCCCTAATGGGCTACTTATCTTTGTACATTCTCTAGTAATACATTCAGTATTGTGTGTTTGTGCTCCAAGCTTCTTCTTCTTCCTTGTGTTGTTCGAGTGCTTCCGCAGGTGTCTATCTCCAACAATCGGTATCAGAGCAGGTCATCGCTTCATCTAGGGCACCGTCGACACTCCTCCGTTTGCAGTCTCAGATTCGCACAAAATTTACGCTTGTGCAGGATATTTCGTCTTTTTATGCCAAAGGTATATACCAGTTTCTATTCGCCAGTATAAGCGTCTCAAAGTGTGCTACAAGTCTAACGGAATTCGTCTGGGCAGTTCTATTCAACTTTTTGAGATACAGTCAATTTTTTGCATCAAGGTATTTTAGTCACCGGCCATGGCTGAAAGCAGTTGTAGCTCAGTGATGAGTAGCACCTCCTTTAATGTCAATCCGGGAAGACGTGAGGATGGTATGAAGACCTCGAGCAAGTGAAGGCACAAGTGCGTGAGTGAGAAGCACACTAACATGCACACACATACACACACATGCGCACACACAGTAAGACAAAGGGTGAGAAGCAATGGAATTCTTAGATTACTTCCAAAAAACTCATACAAGTTCAAAACTATTACAAGCTAACCTCAAAAATGAGCTCTCTAGCTCTTTTTATAGTTTTTGACTAGGTTTTGGCCTTGTCCAGACCTAGTGTCCGACCTAGTTAAAAATTAGGTTCTCTACCCTATTTGGAGGTTCAAACGAAGTCTAAAAAATGTGAAAACTAACAGGTAGGTACTTCTAAAGCTCCTCAAGCTCAAGGACTCCTTGGCTTGCACAAAATGGAGCTACAAAATATGAAATGATATTTAGAATGATGGTTAGTGATAAAAATTGTTGGAACAAGCCAATCACAAATTGGTGATTATAGAGATCTTGAAGAAGGTTTATGGTCAGAATGAAGTGAAGGAAAACACTTGTGAAAGTGAAGAAGATTTCAGGGTGATGTCTTGTACACATATGTACATATAAGTGAAGAATCTTGTAAATTGAGTATAGTAAAATCTTTAGGATGATTGTTGCAGAGCCAAAGAGCGCACAAAGCAGAGAAAAAGACTGGCCCCAAAATTTTTCCGATTTGGACCACATATCTTTGTAACATATTCATTTTTGTAATATATTTCCCTTGTAAAGGCACTAGAGGAGTCCTCTAGATGCATTCCCATAGAAGAATAGAAGCTTATCCATGTAAAATAGTAGGAAATTAGCTCTTAGTGAATAAAGTGCCGGTCACTTGTGTGAAAGGACCATTTTTAGGGCACTAGTATATAAGTCAATTGTGACTCTTTGTAAAGGACTTTTTGCCATTGTGAGAATAGAGAGCACAGAAATTCGAAATTGTGTCTTCTTCCCTCTTCATCTTCTTCTTCGTGAGCTTGTATGCATGTGTATTGCTTGGAAAGAGTGCTTGTGAGTGTGATCTATCCTTGAGAGTGTTTCTTTGCTGTAGGAGAGGTGTGTGCGAGGTGTAGGAGGTGCTGAAGTGTAGGAAAGTATTCCCGCGACTCAGTATTTCTGTCATAACTTGAAGTAGGAGTGTCGGAATTGCGTGAAACCACTGCCATTGGATGCGTCTTCTCGAGAGCTTCGAAACGCATATGCTATTCGCTATGTTTGGAGCTCGGAGCTAGGAGAAAAGTCCAAAATACTGACGGCTGCTGCACCAAGTATCGTTTCGTCTTGACCTACAGTTGAAGCTTGTTAGGATAAGTGTTTTTCTCATTTTCACTTTTGAGTAATACTTTTGCATTGACCATTACGCATGTGCATGTCTTCATACACTCGGCTAGGTTAGTATACTCTTCGGATTGATAAATTAAAAGCGTGTATCCCCACTATATGCACTTGTGAGGGGATTGAGGTACAGTCTCTTTCTCCGCAAGTCCCTAAGTTGAAGCTTAGGTCAACACACTTTTTGGCGCCGTTGCCGGGGAGTGACGAATCAAACCGAGGCATTCGCGTGATGGTAAGTAGCTTTTTTCTTTGAAGAACTTGGAGGAGCGGAAATCTTCTCTTCTTTGGTAAGTCAATTTCAACCGCACTTGCTACTTCTCATTCTTGGAGTGTGTGTAGTAAGTTGATAGATTAGGGGAGTGAGTAGAAGAAGTAGAATAGGAGTGAGTGGAGAGTAGAGTAGGCTTTAGGTTTGTTCAAGAATTTTCATTTTTCAGTAAGTTAGGAATTCCCAAGTATAAAAGCCAAAAAATTCTTCATTTTCAAGTTACTTGTTGAACAAGTATCGTGGAGAGCTGCATCGAGTGTCGTGTGAGCCCAGCGGTCGTTTTGAGGCAAGCAAGCAAAAAGGGAGAGTTCAGTGCAAGAGAATTGGACCAAGAGATTATGGGAGCTTCCAAGGTAAACTAAACCACCTCCTTGCTCCAAAATTTTCAGTACTTCAATCTAGGAAAGGGAAAAACGACCTGCGCTGAGTGTCGTTTGGGCATTCAGGGGGTTAAAAGTTGCTTGTTGATTGATACAGTGGGTAGGGATAAGAGAGAGAACCTAGGAGAGAAAGGGGGAAACATCCAAACCTCAAAAAACAACACAAAAATTTGAAAAAGGGTCAAGTATCGCTTTGCTCCTGCGGTCGAGTATCGTTTTACTCCTGCGGTTGAGTATCGCGATATTTCCCAGCGGTCGTCGATCGTTTTGAGAGATATCGTAGATCGTTTTCAGACAGAGGTCGTCGATCGTTTCGCTAGAGATCGTCTCGCTAGAGATCGTTTCAGACAGCGGTCGTAGATCGTTTCGCTAGAGATCGTTTCAGACAGCGGTCGTAGATCGTTTCGCTAGAGATCGTTTTTGATCAAAGGTCGTCGGTCGTGTATCGTTTGCCAAGTATCGTGATCCAGAGATCGCGACACTTGTCAAAGGTCGGTATCGTTTCAGCTAGGTATCGTCGATCGTTTCTAGTGAAGGTCGTAGATCGTTTATATTCGAGTATCGTGTATCTTCTGCTGAGAGATCGTGTGTCGTTTCAGCCCAAGTGTCGCCGATCGTTTCTCTCAGAGATCGTCGGTCGTGTGTCGCTTTTTGCCAGAGATCGTTTTGCTAGAGATCGTTTGGTCAAAGATCGTTTTCCAGCGATCGTTTTGATCAAGTATCGTTAGACCCAAGTGTCGATTTCCAGCGATCGTTTTGATGAAGTATCGTTTGTCAGCGGTCGTTTTGGGTCAGAGGTCGTAGATCGTTTTGTTGAGAGGTCGTGTATCGTTCCCAGTCAGAGATCGTTTGGGGAAAGGTCGTTTTCCAGCGATCGTTTCACCCAAGTATCGCCTGTCAGCGATCGTTTTCTTCAGAGGTCGTGAGAGTCAAGTATCGTGACTTGAAATTTTCTTTCAGTCACATTCCAGCCTAAGTTTTCCTAGACTTCTGAGCCATAACTTAGAACTCTAGAGACTAAAGGTGGATAAGATTTGACTAGAGCCCTTAAGTGAATGAACTTGAGATCAGGAAGAACCCTAGGAAGCCGAAGAAGTGTAATTTCTTCCGTAGGGAGTGTTGCCGAACCAAGTAACCGATCACACTATTCTGAGACCTCCAGTGAGTCAGAAGGAGAAATCCCCATGGCTTCCGAGGATATGCAAAACACTGTGCCCATGATTGGCCAGATGTCCATCATTGAGGGCGAATACAGAACTTCCTTAGAATATGTGAGCACTAACCACAATGAGATCCCTATCTATTTAGATGGTCTAAACAGATCAGTGGCCAGATTGAGGAAGGCTTCAGAGGCCTACATAGTGCCAAGACCAGCAGTCAAGTACATAGGAGGACTGTACATGGATAAACGAGACATTCAATACATGGTCACTGAACATCCGGAAATCATTAATGAACGTGGCGAGGAAAATAGTACTTCAAGTCTAAATGGACATGGAACTGAAGAACAAGTAACAACTCCTAGAGGGAGATCAACAGTTACTAAGCTTTGGAGAGGAGACTTAGTTCCTCAGGATGACACTCTAATAGATGTGTATTTGATCAATGGGATGGAGCACCTGCTCAGGACCCATTCCTCTATTTGGGACGCTGCTCCTAATCCAGTTACCATCTATGAGTTACAAGATCCTGAATTCCCCACCATCATTACATATTTGGACAAAGACCACCGAAGATATTGGCCAGTCACTGAATTAGAGAGAGCTGAGCTGAAATATCAGAACATTCCAGTGTTCCCCCCAAGGGACCAAGCCACTACTTCACGGAACCCACATGGAACTTCCCGAAATGATTCAAGTCAACATTCGGGACAAACACAACAAACTCAACAAACCCAGATTCCCATCAGACCACATGTACAATTTGCAATACCTACCACTAATCCTAATTACCGGCCACAACCAGCTATGGACCCAAGACAAGGAGTTCATGCTCCAGTCAGACCACAGGTAGTACGAGGACCAGGCATACCAATAGGAAGACCAAATTACCCGGTAATGCCAAGACAGCCTGAAGTAGGAAGGAGACTAAGACCGATTCAAGTGGCCAAATGCATGAGAAATCATTATGATGGCTCGAGTGAACCCTATAATCATATAGCAGAATTTAAACAAGTAGTTAGAGCCGAGCAGGTAGATGACTTCATGATTCAATATGAATCCTTTGGCCTTACCTTGTCAGACACGGCATTGGCCTGGTTCCAGCCATTGGATCCAAATACCTTCCAGAACATGGATCAAGTGTATCAAGAAATGATTGAAGAATTTACCAAGTCTGGAATTAAGAACAACTCTTCGTCATTAATCCACAGCTTCAAACAAGCTCCAACCGAGTCAGTCAGATTGGCAGCCAGGAGATTCAAGCAGTATGTGGATAGATGTCCAGTAGAGGAGAGACCCACACAAAACAAAATGGTATCATTGTTCTTAGAAGGACTATTAAACGGAACCTTGAGGTCATTAGTGTATGTGAAGAGAGTCCAAACTCTGCAAGAGTGTATGAAGGAATGTATAGACCTAGAGGATAACCTTGCAGGAGACTTGAAAATACCCCAAGGAAGTGTGAAAAGTGAAGAGTCCTCAAATAGCACATTAAACCCTAAAAACAACATAGAGGAAATTGCCGACTTGCTAGCAAAAAAACTGAATATGCAAGGACAGAGGAATTATCCCACCAATCCTATGAGGATGCCTATGCTTAGAAGATGTATGCAGTGCGGAGGAGATCATCCTTCTCACTTGTGTAATAGAGGAGTAGTCCCACCACCTGCCTATGCTCCTCAGAGACCCTCTGTCCCAGGACCACTGCAGTACTGCAGCATAGAGCAGAGATACACAAATCATAGCACGGAGAACTGCCCTTACAATAGGCAAACCAGACCCACCCAGCCTTATGTGAGACCATATGGATATCCGCAGAACCAGCAGGGAGGAGAAGCCTTCAGATATTCCTCATATCAACCGCAGGCACCCATGCCACGACCATACGCCTACCAGGGATATACACAGCCTCAACCAGTGCTAGGACAACAACCGCCCCACCCTCAGAACGTTGTCCCTGTTAAGATAGCACAACCAGAGGAAAACTTAGAAAGGGCCATAGTGCCGGCAACGCCTTTGACTAGCAGTGAACCCTATGATTCATTTTACGACCCTAGTCAAGGAGCATACCCAGGTTATGAAAGCTCAACAATGGAATATGGGCAACAATACGACCCATATGCTTATGGCATGGAGACGCCGGAGAGTTCATATAACTACGAGCAAGATTATGTACCATTAATGTACACAGCTCCTAGAGCAACCATGCCACCTCGACCAATGAATAGACCGCCTGTACCTAGAGGACCCTGCTACAGGTGTGGAGGTGACCACTATATCAGAGAGTGCACATTACCGAACCCACCACCACCACAACGAATTTGGGAAGGTTATTGTAGCGATTGTGGAAAGGAACACCTTTTCAGAGATTGTCCTAAGAACCCAAACAAAGTCACATCTAACGTACAGATTAACGTGATCGAGGTAATTGAATCGTCAGGGAGTGATAAAGAGTACACTATACCTTTAAAAGCCATAACGAGAGCAAAGGCTAGAGAAAACCCCGATAAAACCGAAGAAAATAATCAAAGTGACAAAGAGGGAAATACACCCATCCCTCACAGAGTAGAAGACTCAGAAGAACCAGAAAAAAGTATCACCAGTAAACGATCCCAAAGATGGAAGCAAAGGAGAGACAGGATCAAAGAAAAAAAATTAGTGCAAAAGAAGGAAAATGAAAAGAGTAAACACAAATCAACAGAGGAATCACAAGCGGAAGACGAAAATAAAATGGAGAATAAAAAGGAGGAGGTAGAATCGGTATTAGCAGACCCAATGCCTGAAGATTTAGCGATGTGGATTCAGGCATACAAAGAGAGAATTAAAGCCGGACCTACCATAGAACAACATGAGAGAGAGTATCCGAGAGGCGACTTAGAGAAAGAAAGATTGGAAATCTGCAAAAAATTAATAGAAGTTGCCCAACAAACATTAGAAAAACCCACATCACCATTACCAAACAACCGAATTTGCGAAGAAAGATTCCAAGAGTGTCTACACAATCAGGGAAGGCCTAATGTAAATAGATCTCTGGATGATGAAATTGGTGTTGAAAGAAGGGAAGGATCCATAGTCCCTGAAACGGAAGGAGACTGGACTAAGGATTTATGGGCGAGAGTTCAAGAGGACAAGTGGAAAAAAGTAGAGGGAATGGAACCGCCCTTTGAAGAACTGAAAGCAGAAAACGAAATGGAAGATTCAATACCTGAACTTAATTCAGAAGAAATCTTTCCAATGGACGCAAGTGACAAAGAAGCCGAAGACGATGTAAAGGAGCTACCTAATTACACCGGGGAATACGAGCACAACTCAGAATTGTATCGCATTCCATCAATAACAAGAAGAGAAATGAATCCATCAGTTCAAGCATCGGAAATCATACAACGCCTTAGGGAAGTGAAAATCCCATGTACCTTAACATTCGAAGAATTACTAAAGGTAAAACCACATCTAAAGGAAAAATTGATCAATCAGTGGGAAGTCAAGGAGGCAAAGAAGGAGGTAGAAGACGAAGTGAAAACGGTGAGAGTCCCAGTGGATAAAGTAGGAGACTTTAGTGAAGGAGATGAAGGAAATACATGTCTACCAATCACTTACAAGGGTTACACAACCAAAGCCATATTAGATTCAGGAGCTGGTGTAGGCATTGCTACCAAAGAAATTTGGGAGAAATGGGGAAAACCAGCATTGAGACCAACACGTATGAAAATTCAGATGGCCGATGGACATACAGAAAGACCCTTAGGATTGTTGGAACGAGTAGTCTTCACTACGTGCGGAGTGGAATTCGAGCATACCTTAGCAATTTGTCACTTTGAAAGGCCGAGCAACTATGAGATGATCTTGGGAAGGCCATTCATGAGACAGCTAAAGGTAGTACAAGATTGGGGAAAAGATGCAGTGTACCTACAACACGCAGGAGTTACCACTAGGATCAACCTACATACGTATGCATATCAAGATGTACCACCTCTACAATGGAATCAAATCCATAAAGAGGAAGACGATCAATCGATTCATAGTGTAGGTTCTAGTGACCAATCTTGGATGAACGAGGATACTCATCTATGGATATGCCAAGCTGCTAAAAAGGAAGAAGAGAGAAGAAGAAGTTGGCAGCAGAACCAAGGTGTAGTGAGATCGGTACAAGATCCAGCTTATATGCCACAAGTATTTCCAGACGAAGAATTCGAACCTCATGGTTGGATGGAAATCTTAGCCACCCTCGATGTTTGTGTAAACGAAGAAGTGGTAACTATGAACGAATGTATTGACGAGGAGGGTTATGACATTAACCTGTATATGGTAGTCCTTCAGGAGGCAGAAGAAGGAGAAGTAATTGAGCAAAATTGGAAGGAGGACTACGAGAGCATTGAAATGGAACAAGAACCCATGGATCTGGGGATTAGTACCACCGACATAGATATCACTGCCAATGAAAAACATAATGAATACACCCCAAAAGAAGAATTAGAAGTTGAAAGGGAGATAGAAGATGGAGATAATAAGCTTCAAGACCAATTTGAGGTACCAGCTCATTTCAAAAAATATGAAATAGAAGAGAGGAAGATTGCTATTCAAATGCCTAAAAGAGAGGCACAACCGGGAATAGCATATGATAATAAAGAGCAGACCAAGAAAATAGTTGTAACCATGGAAGGAGGAGAAGAACGATGTACCTTTATAGGACAGGATGTCTCAGAGGAAGAGGAGCAAGAGCTAATTCGACTCATAAGAGAATACCGGGATGTCTTTGCTTGGACCTATAAAGATTTAAAAGGAGTAGATCCATCTATATGTGCGCATAGGATCCCCATGACTTCCGAGGCCAAACCTTCCAAACAGAGACCTTATACTTATAATGATGTATATTCAGCCAAGATAAAAGAAGAAATAGATAAGTTGTTAGACGCTGGATTCATCTACGAAATTGAGCACACGGAATGGGTATCACCCTTGGTAGTTGTACCAAAGAAAAATGGGAAATTAAGAGTGTGCATCAATTTGAAAAAAGTAAACTCCGCCACCATAAGGGATAGCTATCCCTTACCGATCACTGACCATCTCTTGGAAAGAGTAGCAGGGAAGGAAGTTTATAGTTTTTTGGACGGCTTTTCAGGGTATAACCAGGTAGCCATTGCTCCTGAGGACCAACATAAGACTGCATTTGCAACTGAATGGGGAGTATACGCCTTTAGAGTCATGCCTTTTGGCTTAACGAATGCCCCAGCTACGTTCCAAAGACTGATGTGTCATGTGTTCAAGGAATTTTTGAGAAAGAGCATGGAGGTATACGTGGATGATCTGTGTACATATTCAGCTATACGATCAGAGCACATCCCTGAACTAGAAAAGATTTTTGTCAAATGTCGACAATATCGAGTATGCCTCAATCCAGAAAAATGTGTCTTCATGGTGCGGCAAGGGAAAATCTTAGGACATATTGTTTCTAAGAATGGAATTTCCACGGATGAAGACAAAATCAAAGTCATTTTGGATTTACCAAGACCGAAAACTGCTAAAGAAGTTCAAGCATTTATGGGACATTGTGGTTACTATCGAAGATTCATACATATGTATGCCATAATTGCTAGACCTCTTTATGCATTATTAACTCAATTCAATTGGACCGAAGAATGCGAAAAAGCTTTTAATGAGTTGAAGAATCGATTGAGTTCAGCACCCATTCTTCGAGTCCCTAACT
This sequence comes from Ceratopteris richardii, assembly GCA_020310875.1. Lineage (NCBI taxonomy): Eukaryota > Viridiplantae > Streptophyta > Polypodiopsida > Polypodiales > Pteridaceae > Ceratopteris > Ceratopteris richardii. The sequence goes on from CM035443.1 coordinate 86,904,735, forward strand.
GGAATAAACCGTTTCATATTCATGTTGATGCTTCCAAGTTTGCCATTGGTTGCATCTTAGCTCAACCAGCGGATACAGGTAAATTAGACCACCCGATAGCCTATGCCAGTAGACAGTTAAATCAAGCTGAACGTAATTATACTACTACGGAGAGAGAAGGCCTAGGAATGGTTTATGCCGTCAAGAAGTTTAGACATTACTTATTGGCAAACAAATTCAAATTTTTCATTGATCATCAAGCTCTATTGTACTTAGTCAACAAGCCTTGCAATACAGGACGTCTAGTACGATGGTTTTTATTGCTAATGGAATTTGATTTTGAAGTAATAGTCAAGAAAGGAAACACACACATAAGGGCAGATCATTTATCTCGCATGACCCATGGAGAACCACCTATAGGAGTTCCTGATGATCTGCCAGACACTTATCTCTTTAACCTGGAAGTATGTCCTCAGTGGGCAGAAAAGTTGATCCCGATACTCACACATGGACCTAAAGATGGGATCACGCCAAACCGAAAGCAAGATCTATGGAAGACTAAAAACCTTCACATTATTGCTGGAAGTTTATACCACCAGGATTCAAGTGGATTACTGATGAGATGCGTGGAAGAAGGGGAACAAGAAATGTGGCTTCAGAAAGCACACATAAACCAATGGAACACTCATTTGAATGCAAAAGGAACATGGCAAACACTCAAGAGATTCGGCATATATTGGCCAACCATGCAACGAGATGCACATCATTATGTGTCAAACTGTCAGACCTGTCAAGAACAAATCCCAGGAGAGAACTCTACGTTATGCTATTCTACAATAGCACCAAGGTGGAGCATGCCTTTAGTAAAGTTCTTGAAGACTCGAGAGTACCCGGAGGGAGCGACCCTAGCAAGAAAACGTGCTCTTGAAGAACAGAGCAAAGATTACGCCATCCTAGGAAAACAACTCTTTAAGCGCGGAAAGGATAATCAGCTAAGACTGTGCATTCATGAAAGTGAGTATCTCTCAGTATTAGAAATGGCACATGCAGGAGCTGCAGGAGGACACTTCTCAGCAGATAGAACGGTCAAGATGATTCTCTTTGCAGGCCTGTGGTGGCCAACTCTACATATGGACGCAGAGACATATGTAAAAAGTTGCGAAACATGTCAGAGAGCAAAATATCCAATTAGAAGAGATGACATGCCTTTAAGACCCATGGTTTGTGCGAGAGCATTTACCAAATGGGGAATTGACTTCATAGGACCCATCAATCCACCAGCCAGAGGATCACATGCAGAGTACATCATAGTAGCCACCGACTACTTGACTAAGTGGGTAGAAGCAAAAGCCACTAAAAAGAATGATGCTCAAACCACAGCAAAATTTCTCTTTGAGCACATATTCACACGCTTTGGACTACCGATCGAGATAGTGAGTGATCGAGGAACTCATTTCTTAAACGAAGTCATTGAAACGCTAATGAACGAATTCTTAGTGATTCATAAAAAGTCAGCCCCATACCACCCTCAAGCTAATGGGCAAGCTGAGAGTTCCAACAAAGTACTTTGTACGGTATTGACAAAGATTGTCAATAATGGAAGGTCAGACTGGGACAAACAATTGCATCACGCAATTTGGGCCTTCCGCGTGGCATATAAAACGGCTATTGGAACTACACCTTTCAATTTAGTGTATGGGCAGAATGCAATTTTGCCAATTGACTTCTTAGTGCCTACATTAAAAGTAGCCCAACAGTATAAGTGGAACGGTCATGAATTGTCTCAGCAATTAGATCAAATAGAAAAGCTGCATGAGACTAGATTGCAAGCAGTAGCAGGCATCTATGCCGCTAAACGGAGACAAAAGGCACATTATGATGCACATATAAAAGACAAGGGACTGAAAGAAGGCGATTTAGTCCTAGTATACACACTCAAACAGCATGCAAAGAAACTACAGAAACGTGGATATGGACCTATGATCATAAATCGAATCTCCACTAGTGGTGCAGTCAATCTCGCCACACTAGACGGAGATATTCTTCCCAACTACATCAGTGGTTGCAGAGTGAAAAGATTTATGGAGCCTCTAACGGATCAAATGTTAGCACGACTCTTAGGAGCTCAGAGTAGAAAAAAGGAAGAAGAACGCATACGCGAAGAAGCGAGGCAAGAAGCCCTAGAACGTATCAGAAAACGGAAAGAGTGGATGAGAGAAAGAGACGAGAGATATCGAGTAGGAGAAGAACTCATCCCCATGGCTAATTTTAGAGCCACTGAGAACTCCGGACAACAAAGAAGACAGCCTTATTTGAATCTGGGAGCAGGACGAAAAGAGTACCACTTAGTGGATGCTCTTATAGACACAGGAGCAGCAATAAGCTGCATTAGATTTTCCTTGTCTCAGAGACTTAAAGAGGAGTTACGCCCATCGAAGGCGCTGCTAATTGGCATAGGAGGCAAAGTTACTCAATGCATAGGTGAGATCACTTTACCTTTACATATGGGGAACAACACAATGGAGCAGAGACTCTTGGTATGTCAGGACCAAGATCTGCTTGAAGATGTGGTGCTAGGCCAAGATTGGATATATGAATATGAGGTAACCATTCAATTGGCTTTAGGATACATCTCGGCCAGAATAGGACCTCGTGAAGTATATAGTTTGCTAGACGAACGACCACCCAAAGCTGCTATTATAGAGCCAGAAGTTCATCCTAATGAACAAAGTCATGATTGTATGTTCACTAGCAAGATAGGAACCCCATCGTCAAGTACTTCATGTGAAAATACTGTGAGTCCTGTGTGCACTCCACCCTTGAGTTTAGAGAGTCACAAGAGTGCACAAGAACATGAAATCAAGCACAGAGAACCACAAAGTCCAAGAAAAACTATTCCTCTGCAAAACGTGAAGTCTACAACCGTGAAAGTGTACCCCATTCCACACTCTACACTAGCTTGGATAAGAAAGGATCAAAAGACGGCATATCTCCAGCAACAGGAACGTCTTCGACAGCAGCATGAGCACTTGTATAAGAAGACAAAGAATTTTGGACACTTTCAGCAACCACGACTCAAGAGCATATGGATCCCAAAGAAGCTGATAACTGCACAACCTGATCGAACCAAAATTTGGGTCCCAAAGTCACATACCCAAAGGACGACCATCCCAAACAAAGAACATCCACAGAAGAGCTATCATAATCACATTGGTCAACAGACATATCAGACGAGAAAACGCACATATTGGAGGAAGAAGGAATCTCCAACTGCAATACAAACCGACTTGAGATTCCCAAAACAGAATCAGAAGACATACAACCGAAAACGAACAGCATTCGTCAAGAAGGTGAAGAATACAGTACGTCGCAACCAAGTAAAGCAAATATGGATGCCGAAAGACAAGACAAGCTGCATACATCGGGCAACTACTTCCAATTGCACACATGAGGAGTTGCCAAGACCCAAAGTATGCATGATAGGGCCACATTACAAGGCCAAGCATTCGGCACGTCCTTCTTCTATTTTCGGATAGTCACGCACATTTTCCCTTTGGAAATAGGAGAGCACTTGTACATACTTAAAATATCATTCCAATAACATTTCACTAACCGCTTCGGCTATGTACTAACTTTTATGTTTTCTTTCAGCAAAAAAATATATAAAAATACATGAAGAATTCAGGTATGACCTTTCTCACACCCACGGAAAAGGGACGACACCATGCACTCGGAGCAACATCGAATTAATAATCAACATATGGAGGAGGATTTATGGAAAACATATGGATACTAATACATCCTCTATATTGAGTGCAGATGACATCTTCTGACTCAGAAGCTACACAGCAGGAAGAGGAACTACTTCTTCCATTGGGGTCAATAACCAAGGTCAGAGGACATTGGTTTCGAGATGACCAACCTATCTCGGAACTTCTATTCATGGCACCATCAAGATTATGGACAGGGACCACTATTTCCCTATTATGTCACAAGATTTCAAGACCATAATACAAGGGTTACCACATATCGAAGAAGTATGGACTCAAGCTGGCATTGAAGCATTTCTGAAGATACCTATATGTGTACCAGACTTCCAAAGATGTACACAAGTAATGAATACTATGCAGCCGGCTGCTACAAAGATTTCGGTTCCAGAAGCAAAGGTTTTGGACAAGGTGGGCAAATGGAAGACCATTCAATTCACTCATGAATTGATCAATAAGGCCTTCGGATGGAATCAAGAAGGCATTACCAATGTCAAAGAGGAATGCCACGACCCCAAGAAAAGATCATTCCTGGAGATTAACAGAGTGGATATTGAAGATGCAGTACGTTTGGTACACCAACACTTCTGTTTTCCTGGCATGAACAGATACACTGCACCTCAGAAAATTGTAGTACAACTCCTATCGCATGCCATGAGACAGATAGGAAACAAAGTGAATCTCACAGGTTACGTACAAGAGCGATTGTTTGAAGCTCAGAAGAAATGGGGGCACAAGAAGTTCCTGAACGGTGGTTCAGCTTTGACCTTATTGATATACGAAGCCCTAGACATGAGACACTGCTTACGAGAGATGCCAACAGCAGAAGGACTAGCAAGGTATGCAAAATCCGCTTCTGTCCCTAAGAAAAAGAAAGCAGCAGTTGTAGTGGAAGAGGCCGGGACCAGCACACAGAAGCCCATGAGGGGTACAAAACGCTTGCGAGAAGAAGAAGCCCAAGCAACACCGCAGTCCAAGAGAACACATCTCTTGCCCAAGGTCACGACGGCTCAAATGCCGATTTCAAAAAGAGACTTGTCTGCTGCCCTCGAGCAAACACACCAATATATGCAAGGGCAGGTAAATCTAAATGTCCAAGGACATCAGTATAGACAAGCGAGTCAAATTCAGCAAAAACAGAGTACAGAAACACCTCCAAAACAACCTGGAAGATACCAAGAATTGGGCATTGATGACTCAAGTACGAATACGGAATCCAGTCCTGAGAAAGACACGCTAGATACTGATATCAGGACAGAAACCTATGAAGAGGAAGGACTGGAACTCAATCAAATGGAAGTGACACCGGACAGCCAGAAGGAAAAAGAAAAGAAGAAGGATGATGCTCAGGAACAGGAGCATGTCATTCAATTGAATGACACTACCAAAGTAAGTATCAAGGAAGACACAACTACTGGGGTCCCACATGTCAAAATACCTATCAAAGAGGAAGAACAAACCCCAGTGAGTAAGGAAATAGGAGAGCCCCAACAAAAAGAACAAACCATAATCGAGGTGCCTGATGACACACCTCAAGCACAGGATGAAAACATGAGGGCTGAGCCACGGATACAGCTTCAAATCAGGCAGCCACATGATACCATTTTACACATTGCCCAAGGCAAAGACGTGACTACCGGAGCAGAACCATCAATACCAAAAACATGGCTCAATGTGGATGTGACTCAACTGAAGCCAGTAGTAAAGCAAATGATCCAGACGGCTATGGATACGCAACAGCAAATGATGGACATAGATGCAGATTATGACAAAGCCATGAAAGAAAAGAACCAGTTTCAAGTTATGAGTGAACAATTGTCTGCACAACTGATTCAGGTACGAAAAGAAATAGCCACCAAAAGCACGGAGTTGCTAGAATCACAAACGCAGTAGGAATCATTAAGCACTCAGCATCACCAACTGCAAAAACAGCTCGAAGACATGCAGAAATTATATGATGCTACGGTAGCAGAGAAAGACAGAATGAAAACCAGAAGCACTCTACTAGAAACACAACTAAAATTATATCTGGACGAGAATGACACTTTACGGAACAGAAACAAAGAATTGATGAAATCATTGTTATATGACCAACCAATAAAGCAACTGGAATTAACCAAAGGTAAAGAAGATGAATTAAGAGATCAACTCGCACAGTATGAAGCTTTACTAAAACAAGAGCGCGCAGCAAGAGAAGAGGCAGAACTTAAGCACAATCAGGAAATAAATGAACTCAAAAGGCAGCTGAATTCAGCACAGGCCAAACTGGTACAGAGCTACAGCGAAAACATGGATCATGTAGCCGACATAGGTAAGGAGCTCCTAGCCACCAAAGAAAAACTCGGTGAGGCCTTACAAAAAATAAAAGAAAAAGAAGAATGCATTGAAGAGCTACAGAATCAGCAGAAAGGTAAAGAACCGATCGGGACATCAGTAGTGCCAGAAACAGAACATCCTACTGACGAGGTAGAGGTAAGCCCTCTATCTCAACCGATCTATAATTCTCCAATGCATGAGCAGATGGCGGATATGCATGATGATCATCCAATGCCATACACTGCAGAAATAAGTCAGAAGGAACGGGCACTAGTGGTGTCCCGATTGACGGAAAGTTTTGAGAATGAAGTCATCAAGGTCATGAGGGAAGCCAAAATCAAAGGCAAAGACTTGGAGAAGATCATAAAGCCTTTCAACATTCCATATGGACTGTTGAAAGAGAAAACAAAGCAATATATCAAGAAGGTTACACACAAAAGTCCGGATCAGCAGCTTAATTTCAAGAATGACACATTCACGTACACTCAAGCAGAGTTTGAAGCTGCACAGCCAGTATGGAGGAGAAAGTTTTTGGAGAAACATCCCACATTACGGGTGCACTGGGAGGCCGCACCTTATTTATTACAGGTAAACCCTTCGTTTTGTCCCATACCACGCAGAAGGGTTGCAACAGAATTTTTGGCTTTACAACGCAGCGGCACTATTAATAAACAGTGGCTAAACTATCCGATGTTACCTAGCCCGCCGCATAATTATTTGCCAACCGAGGATTACATGATCAAAACAATAGAATTTTGGCTGCAAAACTATGCGACAGTACCAGATTTAGCAGTTAAAATGACAAATAAAATACTTAGTATGCTACTTACAGTTTTGAAAGTCTTCAAACATGCGGCATATACATTTCTGAACTTCATTGGCATTAATCAAGGAACAGATGTACTCATTTTTGATCTATCAGTAATGCCGAGCCGCCCCACAATAATGGCATACTATTCTAGACTCATGTTTTTGCCAAGCTCGTATATGCAGACATTCGAAGAAGCGTTTTTTACTGGATTTTTTGAAATCGATTCAGAGATATTTTTAAAGATGTCATCCAATCTAAATGCCAGACTTGTGGCATACGAACTGAGCTTCTTCGCAGATCATAGACAACCGCCAAACGATGGAGTCAAAGCGGAACAATGGAAACAGATCATGATACGTGAAGCTAATCAGCTAAACGATACAGAGCAACAAGTATACAGAACCTATGCCCGGCGCTTATCAAAGCCTGTCGGGGACGACAGAGTTCAGGAGGGGGGCAGTGTTGAGGGCGAGACGAGTAAAAAGAGGAAAAAGAGAAAGCAACGAAGGAAACAGCTTCACTAAAAGGCAAATTTGAAGATAGACAAAGGTAAAGATACATCTCTGCAGGAAGCCCCGCAGGGGCGCAACACCCATCTCTGCACAGAGCCCCGCAGGGGCACGCACCAGGCTACAAAGCTAAACCCCAGGGTCCAGAGGAGTGGATTTTTCAAACATCAAAGTAGGGCCAAAAGTTAGAAAGGGGTAGAGGCTGAAAAGTTGAAGAGGGTGACTAAGAATAGCACATTCCTAGTCACTGGTGGCGTGCGTGGCAACCCAAGTCAACAGGCAAGGCGACTACATCAGGCTCTCGAGTTGTAGAGCTTGAATCAAGAAGGCCATCGAATCTGCATGTCTGTTTAACTGCAGACAACACTGACCAAGGGTAGCGTGCAGTGGAAAAGCTGAAGCGCCTCTAAAACGTAATGCAAGATCAAGAAGCAGACAATACTGACCACAGGGCGCGTGCGCGAAGCAAAGTCTGTCAAAGGAAGCGAAGTCTGTCAAGGGACGACAGAGGCGAAGAGGGGGAGAGTGTTGCAGAGCCAAAGAGCGCACAAAGCAGAGAAAAAGACGGGCCCCAAAATTTTTCCGATTTGGACCACATATCTTTGTAACATATTCATTTTTGTAATATATTTCCCTTGTAAAGGCACTAGAGGAGTCCTCTAGATGCATTCCCATAGAAGAATAGAAGCTTATCCATGTAAAATAGTAGAAAATTAGCTCTTAGTGAATAAAGTGCCGGTCACTTGTGTGAAAGGACCATTTTTAGGGCACTAGTATATAAGTCAATTGTGACTCTTTGTAAAGGACTTTTTGCCATTGTGAGAATAGAAAGCACAGAAATTCGAAATTGTGTCTTCTTCCCTCTTCATCTTCTTCTTCGTGAGCTTGTATGCATGTGTATTGCTTGGAAAGAGTGCTTGTGAGTGTGATCTATCCTTGAGAGTGTTTCTTTGCTGTAGGAGAGGTGTGTGCGAGGTGTAGGAGGTGCTGAAGTGTAGGAAAGTATTCCCGCGACTCAGTATTTCTGTCATAACTTGAAGTAGGAGTGTCGGAATTGCGTGAAACCACTGCCATTGGATGCGTCTTCTCGAGAGCTTCGAAACGCATATGCTATTCGCTATGTTTGGAGCTCGGAGCTAGGAGAAAAGTCCAAAATACTGACGGCTGCTGCACCAAGTATCGTTTCGTCTTGACCTACAGTTGAAGCTTGTTAGGATAAGTGTTTTTCTCATTTTCACTTTTGAGTAATACTTTTGCATTGACCATTACGCATGTGCATGTCTTCATACACTCGGCTAGGTTAGTATACTCTTCGGATTGATAAATTAAAAGCGTGTATCCCCACTATATGCACTTGTGAGGGGATTGAGGTACAGTCTCTTTCTCCGCAAGTCCCTAAGTTGAAATTGACTTACCAAAGAAGAGAAGATTTCCGCTCCTCCAAGTTCTTCAAAGAAAAAAGCTACTTACCATCACGCGAATGCCTCGGTTTGATTCGTCACTCCCCGGCAACGGCGCCAAAAAGTGTGTTGACCTAAGCTTCAACTTAGGGACTTGCGGAGAAAGAGACTGTACCTCAATCCCCTCACAAGTGCATATAGTGGGGATACACGCTTTTAATTTATCAATCCGAAGAGTATACTAACCTAGCCGAGTGTATGAAGACATGCACATGCGTAATGGTCAATGCAAAAGTATTACTCAAAAGTGAAAATGAGAAAAACACTTATCCTAACAAGCTTCAACTGTAGGTCAAGACGAAACGATACTTGGTGCAGCAGCCGTCAGTATTTTGGACTTTTCTCCTAGCTCCGAGCTCCAAACATAGCGAATAGCATATGCGTTTCGAAGCTCTCGAGAAGACGCATCCAATGGCAGTGGTTTCACGCAATTCCGACACTCCTACTTCAAGTTATGACAGAAATACTGAGTCGCGGGAATACTTTCCTACACTTCAGCACCTCCTACACCTCGCACACACCTCTCCTACAGCAAAGAAACACTCTCAAGGATAGATCACACTCACAAGCACTCTTTCCAAGCAATACACATGCATACAAGCTCACGAAGAAGAAGATGAAGAGGGAAGAAGACACAATTTCGAATTTCTGTGCTCTCTATTCTCACAATGGCAAAAAGTCCTTTACAAAGAGTCACAATTGACTTATATACTAGTGCCCTAAAAATGGTCCTTTCACACAAGTGACCGGCACTTTATTCACTAAGAGCTAATTTCCTACTATTTTACATGGATAAGCTTCTATTCTTCTATGGGAATGCATCTAGAGGACTCCTCTAGTGCCTTTACAAGGGAAATATATTACAAAAATGAATATGTTACAAAGATATGTGGTCCAAATCGGAAAAATTTTGGGGCCCGTCTTTTTCTCTGCTTTGTGCGCTCTTTGGCTCTGCAACACTCTCCCCCTCTTCGCCTCTGTCGTCCCTTGACAGACTTCGCTTCCTTTGACAGACTTTGCTTCGCGCACGCGCCCTGTGGTCAGTATTGTCTGCTTCTTGATCTTGCATTACGTTTTAGAGGCGCTTCAGCTTTTCCACTGCACGCTACCCTTGGTCAGTGTTGTCTGCAGTTAAACAGACATGCAGATTCGATGGCCTTCTTGATTCAAGCTCTACAACTCGAGAGCCTGATGTAGTCGCCTTGCCTGTTGACTTGGGTTGCCACGCACGCCACCAGTGACTAGGAATGTGCTATTCTTAGTCACCCTCTTCAACTTTTCAGCCTCTACCCCTTTCTAACTTTTGGCCCTACTTTGATGTTTGAAAAATCCACTCCTCTGGACCCTGGGGTTTAGCTTTGTAGCCTGGTGCGTGCCCCTGCGGGGCTCTGTGCAGAGATGGGTGTTGCGCCCCTGCGGGGCTTCCTGCAGAGATGTATCTTTACCTTTGTCTATCTTCAAATTTGCCTTTTAGTGAAGCTGTTTCCTTCGTTGCTTTCTCTTTTTCCTCTTTTTACTCGTCTCGCCCTCAACAATGATAAAGAGCAATGTCATAGATACGGGATAAGTCTAAAGTCATGTATATATAAGTTAATGATGACAAGAAATATGTATGAGAGTCATTTGTAGATGACAAACTTCAGAAAAGATGTGTAGGATGTTTTTTCCCAGAAAGTAGCGACGGGTTTTTCTCTGAGTGCTTTTTGTCTGATCATGTGGATCAGAAATCCTTTTGTACACATCTAATTGAGAAGCTAATGAAGCTATGTCTAGAGTTTCAGAATCTAATTCCTCTCCTACTGTGAGAATGATCAATAGGAACATTCATATGTGAACTTTGGAAACTGAAGTCTGTGAGTAGCGCACTTTTCCGTCTCAGTATTTTGAGCAGATCTGAGTGTATACTGTAAAGTTTTTGATGAGTGAGCACTTAAAATTTAAGTTAGAAGATAAGGAAGCTATGGCTAAAAGCATTTAGCAAAACGGGTCTCAGATTGGGAGAAATCAACTTAAGAAGTTGACTATGTCGAAGGCGCAACTTCTGAGAGACATTTTCTGACATATCTTTGATCTTAATGATCAAATTAAACTTTTGGTGATTAGTTTTGAGAACTAATGATTGACATGATTGCGCAAAGGTATTGCGAATACTTGTGCATCATTTACTTGAAGAAATTTGAAGTTTTATGCAGGTAATGAAGTTGATTCCTGAAGCAGACTTTCTGAAGTAGACACTTCTTCACTCAGAGAAGTGTTGATTGAAGTTTTGGTAAAGAAGAACATTGTTTGTGTAAAGTTTGGTTTATAACTGACATAGAAGTGTTCTTAAGTCAGTATAGATCAAACCTTTGGAGATTAAGAGGTCTCCAACAGTGGTATCAGAGCTGAAGGAGAAATACAAGAGAAGAAAAGACAATTGAAGTTCCGATTGGTGCAGATATTGGAGTTCTTCCAAATCAAAGGAGGACAAGGACAAATTATTGAAGATAACTTGCAGAAGTTCAAAGCACGAGTTCGAAAAGAATCAAGAAGGACAAGGCTCACATTAAAGGTACACTTTATTCTCATAAACCATAGTAATTGCAGATACAGAAGGTCAAGGATGGGAGAAAGCTTGCAGATTGATAAGCTAGATAGGGAGAACTATCCAGCATGGTCCATGAGGATGGAGGCACACCTCATGAGTAAAGACTTGATGGCCTTCATTACAGGAGATGAAGAAAAACCTGAATTTGTAGATCCTAGTATTCCAACTAGGGAAGAGCTTGCAAATTTGAAGACTTGGATGAGAAAGGATGCTCAAGTAAGGAGCATTATTTACATGGCTATAAATGATTATCTGCTACCTCACATGGTCTGAGAGGAGATGAGAAGTGGAAGCCTTTCATATTATCCATAGAGTTGTCATTTGATCACTTTACTCCTGATCTTAATCAATTGCTAGGACACATGCTAACCTTTGAGCAGGATCTTAAAGGAGACAATGATAGAAGTACAAGCCAAGCTATGTACTCCAAGGACAAGAAAAAGAATGGCAAGGGAAAGCAATCGAATGATGATGAAGGGAATTCAAATCAAGCTAACTTCACAAAGGGAAAGATGAATTTCAGAGGTAAAGGAAGAGGAGGTAAGAACAAAGATAATGCTAAAGCTTGTTGGATTTGTGGCAGAACTAATCATTTGGCAAATGATTGTTGGTATAACAATCAAAATGGTGGAAACAATAATCAGAATTATAATCAAAGAGGTAGAGGAGGCAGAAACCAAAGAGGTAATTTCAGAGGAAGAGGTGGTAGGACATCATATGGTAGAGGAGGTGGAAGAAACTTCCAATCTCAGTCCTACAACAACAATTATTACAATTATGCATCAGATCAGAAGGATGACATGACTCTTATCTTGAATGCAACTCATGAATCAATGGGAGAAGATCAAAGAGTGTTTTATATTGACTCAGGGTGTAGCAATCATCTGAGTGGGAATCTATCCTTGATGACTGATATGGAAGCAAGGGTGAATGGACATACAGTTCAAACAGGTGATAATACCAAACATAAAGTGGAGAGCATTGGATCAATGAAGACAAAGAGTGGAAGTACACTTCTGAGCAAGGTACTGTATGTCCCTACTATTCCTAAAAATTTGATAAGTGTAGGGCAAATTGTGGAGAAAGGATATGAGGTAAGATTCACAAATGATGGTGTTTATGTGCAAGATCCAAATCAGGGATATAGAAACATAATTGCAGGTAAAAAGGAAGGAAGATTGTTCACTCTCAAAGTCCAAGGTAATGTGGGACATGCATTATTTACCTATGGAAGTCAAAAGGTATCTGAATTAGACCTATGGCATAAAAGGCTAGGTCATTTCAATGAGAGAGCTATAAAGGAAATGTCAAAGAATCAGGTGGTGCTTGGATTGCCAAATATTGAAGGGCAACATATGGTGTACAAGTGTGAAGCTTGTCAATTAGGTAAAGCACATAAAGGTTCTTACAACAAATCAAGGTACAAGCATTCAAACATGCTTGAATTGGTTCATACAGATGTATGGGGTCCCTCAAGGGACTATAGCATAAATGGATCCAGATATTATGTGTTGTTTGTTGATGATGCAACCAGGTGGATTACTTTGTATGTAATCAAGGATAAATCAGAAGTTTTCAAGACATTCAAACATTTTCATGTTTATGCAGAAAGGATCACAGGGCAAAAGCTTAAGAGGTTAAGATCAGATGGAGGGGGAGAGTATTTCTCTAAAGAGTTTGATGATTATTTGTGGAGTGCAGGTATCAAAAGAGAAGTAACTTGAAGGTACTCCCCTCAACAGAATGGAGTAGCAGAAAGGAGGAATAGGACTCTTGTAGAATTTGCAAGAGCTATGATGAAGGAAAAGAATTGTCCAAATTACTTATGGGCAGAAGCTATTAACACTGCAACATACCTTGTGAATAGGTTGCCTTGTAAAGCTTTGGATGGAGGAACCCCTTATGAAGCATGGTGGGGTAAGAAACCTACCCTTGATCATTGTAAAGTATTTGGATGTATTGCATATGCTTATGTTCCTTCACAATTAAGACATAAGCTAGAACCAAAAGCAGAGAAGTATGTGTTTATTGGATATGATGATAGACAGATGGGTTACAGGTTGTGGAGTCCATCCACAAAGCAATTTCTTGTTACTAAAGATGTGACATTTGATGAGCAAAATACATGGTACACAGGATCAACAAATGATTTTACAGGTGTTGAAGAGATACAAAGGAAAGGAAAGGCAAAAGTAAAAGTGTATGAAGAGAGTATTGATGAAGTTGACTCTAAAAGTAGATTGCAGGATCATGTAGAAGAAGGGCCAAGATTTGATCCAGAATCAAATGAGGCTGAAACTTCGAGAAGTGCAGAAATCAGAAGATCTACAAGGGAAAGGAAAGAACCTATAAGGTATAGTTATGATACATCTTTCCTAACAACAAAAGATTATGCTTACATGGTGAAGACAGAAGAAGATCCAACCACTTATGAAGAAGCCAAAGGTAAACAGAATTGGGAAAAGGCAATGCAGGAAGAGTATGATGCTCTACTTGAAAATGAAACTTGGGAATTAGTGCCAAGACCAAAGAATCAGAAAGTCATTGGATGTAAGTGGGTATATAAAACAAAAAGGTTTGCAGATGGTAAGGTGTCTAGATACAAGGCTAGACTTGTGGTCAAAGGTTATGCCCAAACTTATGGGGTAGATTATGATGAAACCTTTAGTCCTGTTGCTAAAATGTCTACAATCAGAACATTGATTGCTATTGCTGCGTGTAAGGGATGGAAATTATCACAATTGGATGTGAAAAATGCATTCTTAAATGGATACATTGCAGATGAAGTATATATGGAGCAACCAGAAGGTTTTGAGAATTCAATTGGATCAAATTATGTGTGTAAGCTCAAGAGAGCTTTATATGGGTTGAAGCAGGCCCCAAGAGCTTGGAATTACAGATTGGTCAAGTTCTTGAATGAATGTGGATTTCAAGCATCAAAGGCATATAGTAGCTTGCTAGTGAAGGCAAGTGAAAATGGATACATTTACATGTGCATTTATGTTGATGATATTATTGTTACAGGAACAAATGCTCAAGGAATCAATGAACTCAAAAGGCAAATAGAGAAGGAGTTTAAGATAAGTGATTTGGGAAACTTATCTTATTTTCTAGGAATGCAGATTGTGTATACTCAACATGGAGTATATGTTTCACAAGAGAGGTATTTGAAGAATCTTCTAGTCAAGTTTAACATGGAAGATTGCAAGACTTCAACTACACCATTGGAGGTAAATCATAAATTAAGCAGGTATGGAGGTGAAGAATTCAATGATATGAAGAAATATCAGAGTTTGGTAGGTAGTTTAATCTATGCTACCTTGACAAGACCAGATTTATCATATGCAGTAGGTGTGTTGTCACAATTTATGCATTGTCCAAAGAAGACTCATTGGATTGCAGCCCAAAGGGTACTCAGATATATCAAAGGAACCCTAAGTGAAGGATTGTATTATGGTTTCACTTCTGACACAAGAATCAAAGTGTTTAGTGATGCAGATTGGGCAGGTGACTCAGATGATAGAAGGTCTACTCATGGGTATCTCTGTTATGTTGGAGATAAATTAGTTTCTTGGTGTTCAAAGAAGCAACATACAGTTGCTTTATCATCCACAGAAGCTGAGTATAAAGGAATGGTAGAAGCTGCAAAAGAAGTGATATGGTTAAAGACCTTAATGAAGAGTTTTGAGACTGACCATAGTACTCCAATTATTTTTGGAGATAATATGAGTTCTTTGTATTTGGCAGCTAACCCTGTTTTTCATGCCAGGACTAAGCATATAGAGATTCAGTATCATTTCTTGAGGGAAAAGGTACTTGATAAAGAGATTGAAGTGATGTACACTCCAACAAAAGAACAAGTGGCAGATATGATGACAAAAAGCTTGGATGGACCTAAGCTACAGAGATTCAAGGAGATGGCAGGAGTGAAGAAGAATGGAATAATCACAATTAGTGATTGAGGGGGAGCTGTTGGAAGAAGCCAATCACAAATTGGTGATTATAGAGATCTTGAAGAAGGTTTATGGTCAGAATGAAGTGAAGGAAAACACTTGTGAAAGTGAAGAAGATTTCAGGGTGATGTCTTGTACACATATGTACATATAAGTGAAGAATCTTGTAAATTGAGTATAGTAAAATCTTTAGGATGATAAAGAGCAATGTCATAGATACGGGATAAGTCTAAAGTCATGTATATATAAGTTAATGATGACAAGAAATATGTATGAGAGTCATTTGTAGATGACAAACTTCAGAAAAGATGTGTAGGATGTTTTTTCCCAAAAAGTAGCGACGGGTTTTTCTCTGAGTGCTTTTTGTCTGATCATGTGGATCAGAAATCCTTTTGTACACATCTAATTGAGAAGCTAATGAAGCTATGTCTAGAGTTTCAGAATCTAATTCCTCTCCTACTGTGAGAATGATCAATAGGAACATTCATATGTGAACTTTGGAAACTGAAGTCTGTGAGTAGCGCACTTTTCCGTCTCAGTATTTTGAGCAGATTTGAGTGTATACTGTAAAGTTTTTGATGAGTGAGCACTTAAAATTTAAGTTAGAAGATAAGGAAGCTATGGCTAAAAGCATTTAGCAAAACGGGTCTCAGATTGGGAGAAATCAACTTAAGAAGTTGACTATGTCAAAGGCGCAACTTCTGAGAGACATTTTCTGACATATCTTTGATCTTAATGATCAAATTAAACTTTTGGTGATTAGTTTTGAGAACTAATGATTGACATGATTGCGCAAAGGTATTGCGAATACTTGTGCATCATTTACTTGAAGAAATTTGAAGTTTTATGCAGGTAATGAAGTTGATTCCTGAAGCAGACTTTCTGAAGTAGACACTTCTTCACTCAGAGAAGTGTTGATTGAAGTTTTGGTAAAGAAGAACATTGTTTGTGTAAAGTTTGGTTTATAACTGACATAGAAGTGTTCTTAAGTCAGTATAGATCAAACCTTTGGAGATTAAGAGGTCTCCAACAAAAATCACTATTATAAAGATGTTGTTTTGGAAAAATTTGAAGGCCTATCTGCTAGATCTGCATCGACTGCTTTGTCTACTTAATCCTTCGCCTTGGGTGCGCATACTGCTCTCAACACCCCCCCCCCCCCTATCTCGCGTCTGCTCTCTCCGCTGGCTTCCTTGTCTCCTCAGTCCTTGGTTGCCCATACTGCTCTCAACACCCCCCCCCCTCTCTCGCGTCTGTCGTCCCTGACAGACCCTTGTTGCTAGGAGTGTTGGATGTAATATTCCACAACCTGAGTGGCAAGCTGATGTTCTTGTATGCGTAGTCCTCTAGCCAAGTTTGTCATCATACGATCCCAATCAATTGGTCCTGGAATGTCTGGATGTGGTAGACGTAACTCATCTGCATGGATCGCTTGTTCTACTGCGAATAGATGTAGCAAATGTGTGGGTCTGGGAATGAAAATTTATGAATGATATTCCCAGAATCCCGTAGAGAACATTTCCTCAAATGTCTGCTTGAAGCATGCGGGTAAGTACTTTATTCGTGCATGCCAGGCAAAGATTATAGTGACCGAGGGGGTCTGGCTCATGTCGTAGACTAAATCCTTGTTACCTTGAGAGAATCCAGGGGCAGAGATGTATGGAGCTTGTACCTTCTGAAAGGTTTTGAAGACAATGGTCATGAGCTCGAATATTTTCATACACATTTTCGCAGCTATGTCGGGTGCATTATTTAGACGAGTAGACCAGTGTTGAATTGTTGATATCATGTAGGCTACGGTTGGGGTCCCTCGAGGCGGAGCAAAATATGGATAGTTAACCCAAGCCGAGCATTCTTTATTGTTGCGTACCTTGATTGCAAATGCTTGCCAGGATCTGCGACGTACCACTGGGCAATAGCATGGATTATACTTGATATATAGTGGCATGGTTGCCCAGGTGCTCATCATCTCTGGGTAATCGGTTAGTAGACGTGCACGCCAATTAGGTTGGAAGATCGAGCCAGCACGTGCATCTGTGGGTAAATCCCCTAGCTCAAATTGAGTGGCAAATGTGGGCTCCTTCCCTGTATGTCTTTTGACTTCTGCATTATAATCATGTAACAAGACAAAATAAGGCATGTATTGCGACTCTGATGTTGTGATTAACCGTTGGTGGGATAGGTTTTGAAAGTAAGAAGACCGAAGGACAATTTCTTCTAGATTTGTGAGAGATTGCATTTGCACGACCACATGATCATCATGTGTCTTACCCACTTTTTCGACCCTTTTTACCCAATCTGGAACTTGAATTTCTAAAGTGTCTTGTCCTTCCTCTGTAGTTCGACCACCGGGTGTCGGCATCAGCTCATACGGCTCTTCATAGCTGTCATCGATGGGGATTTCCACCACTGTTTCCGATTCTGGTTCTTCAGTTGGCGAGGGTGGCCTTTCATATGGTAAGAGACGTGCTTGGAGTTCGGTCACCTGTTTCCGGAGGGTCTCTAATTCTTCTGGAGAGTGTTGCAAGACTACCGGCTCCTGTTCAGCTGTGGGGGCACTGGCTATCTGTTTCTTTAGGTCTGCACATTCAGTCTCTAACTTTTCATATGACTCCAAGAAATTTGCATGCTCCTCAAGTAAGATGTGAATGTCTTCCGATGGAACTGCTCTATACTTGGTAGGGCTAATGGTTGCTCCTGCAGTTCCTTCCATAGCCGCTTCAAAGTTGTCTTGGTTTTGTTGTTGAAGCCTCTTGTTCTCTTCTAGTGCTGCTGCCATATGCTTCCTTAATAGCCCAAGGTTGCGTCTGAGTGTAGCATTAGATATCATTTGCGCTTGGAGCACTGTTTCTAGTTCCTTGACTGCTTGATCATCTACTGTCGATGTCTTTGATTCCAATTCGGAGTGAGCCTGCTGTAAGGTGGTATGCTCGGTTAGGAGCGTTTGGTAATCAGCTTCAAGAGTGGTGACTCTAGCTTGCAGACGCTGAGATTCTGCCTGGAGGGCCATAGTGTGTTCTTCCAATTGATGGTATTCTTGTTGTAGTTGATGTGCACACTGAAGTAATGTGTTGAACGTGCTATTTACATTATGAGATGCAAGGGGAAAAGTTTGAAATGCAGGGGAGGTGGGATTGGGGAGGGAGGTAGTGAATGTTGTGTGTGTCAATGATGTGGCGAGTGGTGAGGTGGGGGGTAGTGGAGGGGGAGAGGGTGGAATTGTGGGGAGAGGTGCTGTGGTGGGTGAAATGTCCATTGGGTCAGACAGAGTGGTGTGTACAGGGGCTACCATGTAGGTTGGTATGGTAGGTGAAGTGAGTGTGGTGTTTGTGTAGATTGATGTCGTTGCGAACATCGGGGAAATGTGCCTTTGAAACATTGGAGAGCGGATGAACTGCTCCACAAAGGACGGGTATTGGGGTGGTGAGGTCAGGTTGAAAGAGGTGTAGGGGCCAGATGGGAAGTGAGGGTCATGGAATGGAGGTACCCGTATTGGGGGATAGGCTGGGAAACACAGGGTGCCTTCTGTGGGTGCTGGGTTTCCAACCACACTTGCGATTATGGGATGGCCAGTTATGGGTTCAGAGGATAGAAGGGTTGAAGTGTACAAGGGATTGGTGACAAAAGAGAAGAGGGTGTCCTGTGAGGTGGGTTCTCGGAATGAGAATGATGTGAATGAGGATGGGTTATAAGTGAAGGTAGAGGTGATGACTGGTGTTTCTTCCATGGTGGGAGGTGGTGGTGGGGGTGGAGAAGGTGGTGATGGGGGATGCTGGGGTGAGATGGGTGATGTCTGAACGAAGGTTTCAGCAGAGAGGTCAATGGTGGTGGTGGGGGTAGCTGTGGTTTCAATGGGTACTTCTTGTTCTGTGACGGGTATCCTGATAGTCTTACCTACGCGTGGTAATCTGTCAACTCTACGTTTGTCATACCTCACGGACTGGCGGACTGCTGTGTGGACAGCCTCTGGAACTCCTAAAGATTCTGACACTAATTTGAGGGTGTCAATGAAATGTTGATCCACCCCATCATCTGATAGCATTTCTTGCATCAAAGCTTGCCCTGACACAAGAGAGAGTTGATGCCTTTCTTGTACTGCTTTGATTGTGTCGTATAACCTTTGTAGTTCAGCTGTATATGCTGGTGCACCTACAAGTTCTGGCACTTCTTGTTGCTCATCTTGATGTTCTTGATCATAATCTTCCTCATCTTCCTCCTGTTCTTCTTCTTCATTATCCTCTTCATCCACTTCAACTGTGGTGACAGGTACTTGGGAGGTTGTTGCCTGCGTTTGCACATTCTCCACTTGTTGTGCCTCTTCTGTCTCTAGCTTTACATCTTGTAATAATTGTTCGAAGTCTTCATTCGTGAGTTCTTCCAAAGGTGCACCACTAGGAACTTCAAGATCTGTTGGGACTGGGGGAAATATCAAGTTAGGCCCATCGATGCTGCGTCTTGGAAGTCGGAGTGTGAATGGTCGGACTCTTCGGGGTGGAGGGGTGACGTCTAGTGTTAGGGTGGCTCCACGTGGTTGAGCACATGGGACTTGGATAGTGCCTCTCATCTTCTTAGAAGGGGGTCCAGTGGATGTCCTGCCTCTAAACTGCTCTACACAATTCCACATTAGGGCCCGTTGAATAGGGATGTCATAAGCCCAACACCTATAAATTATTCTCGTCAGAGCACAGCATCCATATAAAACTTGTTTCCGCGGCCATCGTTTGTGAGCCAGGTGTATCTGATCAATTATCCAGTGGGGTAAGTTGATGGTGAGGCTCTGTGTCTCTGCCAGATACAAACTAAACCAAATCTTTTTGGGCGGCATGGTGAATCTATCTTGTGCAGGAAAAGCAAAGTGTTGCATGCACATGCGAAGGTGTATTGCAATATTAGGCGTCATGGACACCATGTCCTTGAGTTTGGTGAGGCTTCGATTCTTCATATAATCTGGCACTAGGGTTTCCTTCTCTGTAGGAATATGCATTCCGCGCATATCTAGGGCCTCTCCCACCAAGTTGTTTGATAGCCTGAATCTCTTGAGCTCATTCCCCTTTGTCAGAGATGGAATCACAAATGAGCTTGCACCTTTTGGGTTCTTGTTTGGAGTCAAGGTGTTGATGAGATAGTAGCATCGCATGAAGTCAGGCTTTGGGAGCCGTGCACTGAAATATGCATCCAATCCTGCCTTCTCCCATATCGAACATAGACCTTCTGCATTTTGTAACTTCTTGAATTCTTTTGTAAAGAAATGGTATTTACCTTGCTTCCCATTGAAGTCCAACTCTGATTCCCATAGGTATGTTCCCTCTCCCAAGGGTCCTGCCACTTCACTAAACCAGTGGGAAGTTTTTCCTACGGGCATGGTATGGCCACTGGGAGGGTCTACCATAGGTATGATTTTGATGGCCTGCAAATTCTTCTGGTTTTTCATTTGTCTCAGGCAAAACGGGTAAACTGTCTAAGTCCACCACTTGCTGGCTCGTTTCTGTTTGAGAGCTAGTTCCTGCTGCCTCAGCCATGTTGAAAACTTCGCAGCTGGTTTTGTGAGAATATATGAATAAATGTTAACATTGCAATGGACACAAAAATGACACTGTGTCCCCTGTTACAACATTAACATGAGGTTCGGGAGAGGTTAGGGGGTTAGTAAGTGCTTGGTGCTTGTGTGTGTAGTTAGGAATTGGGTAGACCTAAGAGCTAAGCGGAATGATGTGGTGTGAGAGTGAAGTAGTTAGTAGGTGGTCATGGATTTACAATTTGGGTCCGGGGGTTTATTACAAGTTTTAGGTTGCCAAATGCAATGGATAGGTTTTGATTTTGACTTTGTGGAGGCTCTAGAGAGTGTGATAGGGTATTTACTTGAAAAATGGGGCTTTTTAGGGACCCATTTACAAGTGATTCTACTTGTGCTCATGGAAGAATACGTGTTAGTGCGTGATGTGTAAGACTGGGCTTCAGATGTTCGAGTGAGTGAAACATGTTGTACAGGGTTTGGCCTTGGTGTAGCTATTTGAGCCCGCAAGCAAGCCTTAGGCACCCAGATTTGTCGTGATTGTGGGCTGGCCTTCATTGACTTCTTGGGTACCCAAATAGACTTTACTTTCGCAGAAGAATTTATGAAGGACTTCTTATTAGTGTCGTGTTGTTGATTACTAATAAGAGGTTTTGGCCGTGCTGTTGGCCTGGTCGGAACAGGGTGTTCGCCTTTTCGCCTCCATACTTGTTTCATCGGCTGAAACAATCTGCTTTGCTCCTTTTTTTGGCCTCCAGTATAGGTAGTGTTCTGCTTCTTCTGTATTCGATCTGCCATTGGTTGCTGCATCCTTCTGGCCTTAGGAAAAGAAGGGAGTGTCGTCTTATCCTTGACTTCGTTGTTGAAACAATCCTCTTTCTGCATCATACACCTTTCGACAAGAATAGCATTGTCAACTTCATGTGTGCCCCTGGAAGGACCAGGAGTTCGTGCTTTACCTAGTTCCTTGAGTGCTTTATTTTCTAATTCAACTGTGATTCGACTATGATTTACCCATACTTGAAGAAGTCCACTTCTTAGGTTTAGGTTGACCGCATGATCATAGATCCAGTCCTGACTCGAGACAAGAGGCTCAGTGAGGTCCTCATCTTGACACACTAGTACTTTGACTTTCGTTACTTCATCTTGAATATAGAGGGGAAGTTCCACCTCGCCCATGCAAGGGGTTTCCACACCTCCCAATCCTATGAGATATGCTTCTATAGGATTAACAATTAATTTCAACTCTTGACAGTAAGACAATTTAACAGAAGTAGTGGCTGCACCGGAGTCAATCAAGGCTCTTACAGTCCTTGCACCCTTTCCTTGTCCTATATCTAAGGTTATAAAAGGACGTCGATCAATTATCCTATGAGAGCTGACACCTGAAACTTCACACATAGCCACGTGATTTCCTTGATCTGCATATGCATCTGGCACAGGTTGCTCCCTGCCTTGTCTTCTTAATTTCATTCTCCGTATGCGCTCTAAAGCTTCTGCTTGAGCTTCTTCTTGAATTCGCTTTTCTTCTTCTTTGCGTTTCTTGGCAATATTGAGTCGACTTAGCATTCCCTCTGTGAGAGGTTCCTGATATAACTTGACTCTGCATCCGCTTATGTAGCTTGGGAGAACATCGCCTTCTAATGTGGCTAGTTGCACGGCTCCACTTGTTGAGATTCTATTAATGATCATGGGTCCATAGCCTCTCTTCTCTAGTTTTCTCGCATGTTGCTTCAATGTGTAGACTAAAACTAAGTCCCCAGCCTTCAAACCTTTATCCTTTACGTGGTCATCAAAGTATGCCTTTTGTCGTTTCTTAGCTGCATATATCCCTGCAGTCACCCTCAGTCCTGTTTCTCCTAATCGTTCTAGGTCAAAGATCCTAGAGGAGAGTTCATGACCTGTCCATTCATGCTCCTGTGCTACTTTCAATGTAGGTATTAAGAAATCCAACGGTAGCACTGCATTTTGGCCAAATACCATCTGAAAGGGGGTGGCTTGGAGTACCGTTTTGTAGGCCACTCGATATGCCCAAACAGCATGGTGTAGTTGTTTGTCCCAATCAGAGCGTTTATTGTTCACTAATTTCGTCAGTACTTTGCATAAGATCTTATTGGTGCTCTCAGCCTGGCCATTTGCTTGAGGGTGATAGGGGGCAGACTTCTTATGTACTACCAAGAATTCTTTGAGCAGATTTTCAATAACTTCATTCAAGAGGTGAGTGCCTCTGTCACTGACTATCTCTATAGGTAACCCGTATCTGGTGAACACATTCTCAAACAAGAATTTAGCAGTTGTCTGAGCATCGTTCTTTGTCGTAGCTTTTACCTCTACCCATTTGGTTAGATAGCCCGTGGCAACAATGATATACTCAACATGGGAACCCTTAGCTGGGGGATTAATAGGACCAACAAAGTCTATTCCCCACTTAGAGAATGCTCGTCCGCCCATCATGGGTTTCGGTGGCATCTCATCTTTGCGTATAGGATACTGAGTTCACTGACAGACATCACATCGTTTCACATAGGTATGTGCATCCATGTGAAGGGTCGGCCACCAGAAGCCCACAAATAGTATTGCCTTGATCACCCGATCTAGTCCAAAGTGTCCTCCTACTACACCTTGGTGAGCAGTTTCCAAGATCTTAAGATATTCACTCTCATGGACACATAGTCTTAGGTAACCATCTTTACCACGCTTGTATAGATTATCACCAATGAGTGAGTAATCCTGGGCTTCTTGTTCTAAACTCCTTTTCCTAGCCAGAGTCATGTCTGGAGGGAATGTTTTCGTCCTCAGGAAGGATACTAGTGGTTCACTCCAATCTGGCACTATGGACACTTGATAAAGAGTGGCATGTTCCACAGGTGGTTTAGTGCAGCAGATTGGGCATTCCTTGCACAACTTCTGGACATCAGCTTCCATCGTCTGCCAATGCACTCTGAGTCTCCTTAGTGTCTGTAGGGTTCGTTGTTTTGAGTAGTGTTGCTCTAATGCACCTACATGTGCTAATTGCAACCATTAAGCGTACTCATCCTCTTCCACACAACAAGCCAAGATCCCTTGATCTGCGTGCTTGTACATACTTCCTGCCATGATGTGATATTTTTGGGCTTTTACTACCTCTCTATCCTGTGTGTTTACTATTGGGTGGTTAGGCCCGTATGTCAATACTGGCACTAATGACTTAGCCCACTGCGGCACCACTTCCAAATTAAACAAGTAAGCATCAGGAAGGTCATCTGACACTCCTTGTGGGGCTTCTCCCGATGTGAGCCTAGATAGATGATCTGCTCTCAAGTGAGTCCTACCTTTCCTTACCACAACCTCGAAGTCGTATTCCATTAGTAAGAGAAACCATCTTACTAATCTACCTGTGTTGCAAGGTTTGTTTACCAAGTACAACAATGCCTGATGATCAGTAAAAAATTTAAACTTATTTGCAAGCAAGTAATGTCTAAACTTTTTAACCGCATATACCATGCCTAATCCTTCTCGTTCGGTGGTTGTATAATTTCGTTCAGCTGCATTTAATTGTCTACTGGCATAGGCAATTGGAAGATCCATATTACCTTCACCAGTAGGTTGTGCAAGTACACATCCAATAGCATAATTGGAAGCATCCACGTGAACATGGAATGGCTTGCTCCAATCTGGTGTGGTTAAGATTGGTGTTGAACATATTCTTCGTTTAAGCTCCTGGAAGGAATTCTCACATTCATCAGTCCACTCAAAGTTATTCAGAAGTCCGTACATGGGTTTTGCAATGACAGCATACATGTGAATGAACCGGCGGTAGTAACCACAATGCCCCATGAAAGCTTGTACTTCCTTGACATTCCTTGGCCTAGGTAGCTCTGATATGGCTCTCACTTTCTCTTCATCAGTGGATATGCCATTCTTTGACACTATGTGTCCTAGAATCTTGCCTTGCCTGACCATAAAAACGCACTTTTCTGGGTTTAGGCAGACTTGATATTCTCTACATTTGTCAAAGATTTGTCTGAGTTCAGGAATATGGGTTTGTCTAATGTTGGAATGAGCACAAAGATCATCAACATAGACTTCTAAGTTCTTCCTCAGGAACTCTTCAAATACATGGCACATCAGCCTCTGGAAGGTAGCTGGTGCATTGGTAAGCCCAAATGGCATTACCCGAAAGGCAAATATGCCCCACTCCGTGGCAAAAGCCGTCTTATGCTGATCTTCTGGAGCTATGGCTACTTGATTGTAGCCAGAAAATCCATCAAGGAAGTTGTACACTTCCTTGCCTGCTACTCTTTCTAACAGATGCTCTGTGATAGGAAGCGGATAGTTATCTCGAATTGTGGCTGCATTAACCTTCTTCAAGTTAATGCATACATGCAGCTTTCCATTTTTCTTGGGCACCACTACGATGGGGGATACCCACTCAGTGTGCTCAATTTCATAGATAAATCCAGCTTCAACCAGCCTATCTATCTCTTCTTTGATCTTGGCAGCATAATTATCATTATATGTATATGGCTTTTGCTTAGAAGGCTTGGCATCTGAGGTCATGGGGATAGTGTGTGAGCATATGTCAGGGTCCACTCCTTTCAAATCCTTGTAACTCCAAGCGAATACATCTCTGTATTCTCTTAGCAAGGCTATTAGCTCTTGTTCTTCCTCTTCTGTCAGGTCATGGCCTATGTACGTGCATCTTTCTTCTCCCTCTTCGATGGCTACAACCACTTTCTTCGTGGTTTCTTTGTTATCATAGGCCTCCCCCGATTGCGCCTCTCGTTTAGGCATTCTGATCATGACTCTCCTGTCATCTATCTCATACTTCTTAAAATTTTCCGGGACCTCAAACAAAGATTCTTCCTCTTTTGGTGAGACTTCTCTCTTCTTTCTTTTCTTTCCTTCTTCCTTCGGGGTCACATGTGTGGCTAATCTTACATCATTTGTAAGCTCTCCATACCTCTGGGGTTGAAATTCTACTTCGTAGAAGTATTCTTCATCTGATGCAAAAGGTGGGTCCATAATGATTGACTCTAGATCGGAGTCACTTGCATCCTCAAATGCATCAGGGCTAGGTTCACACTCTTCTAAAACTGCATCTCCCATGATTGGCTCTATCGAGAAAACTGAAATGTCATAGCCATCCTCATCAGAGTGGGGTGTCCATTGTTCCTCATTGATGGCTACGTCCATTGTTGCTAAGATTTCTGCCCAACCATGAGGTTCGAACTCTTCATCGGGAAACACTACAGGTGCATAGGCTGGGTCTTGAATTGATCTATGTGTTTCCTTCACACCTATCTCTCTGGCTTTCTCTCTTTTCTCTTCTTCTACTACTACTTTGCACATCCACAAATGGGTATCTTCATGCATCCATGAGGATCCTGATCCTATGGAATGCACCGACTCTGTATCATCTTTGGCTCTATGGATGGGATTCCATTGGATAGGAGGGACATCTCTATGAGAGTAATCTTTGAGATTCACTTTGGTCGTGACACCTAAGTGTTGCAAATACAAGGAGTTGGTTCCCCAATCCTGTACGACTTGCAACTGTCGCATAAATGGTCTTCCCAAAATCATCTCATAGGCATGGTTCTTGCTGAAATCACATATAGCAAATGTGTGCTCGAACTCAACACCACATGTGGTGAGAGTTATTCCTTCTAACAGCCCTAAGGGTCGCTCTATGTGACCATCGGCCATTTGCAATTTCATCCTCGTGGGCCTGAGTGCTGGCTTGCCCCAACGCTTCCATAGGGAAGTGGTCGCAATTGCAACACCTGCGCCTGAGTCTAGAATGGCCTTGGTGGTGTATCCTTGATGGGTGATAGGAAGATATGTGTTTCCCTCTTCACCCTCACTCATGTCTCCTATCTTGTCCAATGGTATTTCTGGAACTGTTCTCTGGGATCCTACCTGGGAACGAGGTTTTGCTATCTCTGGTACTTGTTTGGCTACATGTTTCCATAGCTCTGGCCTTACTTTGAGTAGCTCTTCTAAGGTGAGGTTGCATTGTACTTTAGTGTTTTTCACTACCTCTGTGTTCCTAGGTATGACTGAGTCCTCATTTCGTACCATGACCGTGGGTGCTCTCATACAAGTAGACTTAGTTTCCCATGGGCCTGTGAAGTGGGGTAATTCTTGTAGAGAGTTAGACTCAAAGTCTAATCTTTCCTGAGATTGGGTGCTCTCCTGCTCCTCATAAATGGATGGGATGTCTGGTGGGAATTGGTCGTGTGCATCATCCACAAGTTCAATAGGAGGAGGGACTTCACTCTCTTTAGCCCATTTGTCTTCTTGAATCTCGCGTAGGAATTCTGGTGTGAACCGATTCATAGAAGATGATGTGTCTGGCTCCGTAGAGTTAGGCTGTAGCTCAGTGATGAGTAGCACCTCCTTTAATGTCAATCCGGGAAGACGTGAGGATGGTATGAAGACCTCGAGCAAGTGGCGGCACAAGTGCGTGAGTGAGAAGCACACAAACATGCACACACATACGCACACACGCGCACACACGGCAAGACAAAGAGTGAGAAGCAATGGAGTTCTTAGATTACTTTAAAAAAGCTCT
Organism: Ceratopteris richardii; assembly: GCA_020310875.1. Lineage (NCBI taxonomy): Eukaryota > Viridiplantae > Streptophyta > Polypodiopsida > Polypodiales > Pteridaceae > Ceratopteris > Ceratopteris richardii. The sequence goes on from CM035443.1 coordinate 86,932,185, forward strand.
TACAAGTTCGTTTCAATTACAATCTAACCTCAAAAATGAGCTCTCTAGCTCTTTTTATAGTTTTTGACTAGGTTTTGGCCCTGTCCAGACCTAGTGTCCGGCCTAGTTAAAAATTAGGTTCCAGGGCCAATTTGAGGGCTTAAACGGAGTCTAAAAAATACGTTTGATATGTAGGTACTTCTAAGGCTCATCAAGCTCAAGGACTCCTTGGCTTGCACAAAATGGAGCTACAAAAATATGAAATGGTATTTACAATGATTGTTAGTGATCAGAATCACTGTTATAAAGATGTTCATTTAGAAAAATTTGAAGGGCCTATCTGCCAAATTTGCGTTGACTGCTTTCCCTACTTACTCCTTCACCCCGCTCTGACTCTCTCCGCTGGCTTCCTTGTCTAGTCAGTCCTTGGGTGGCCATACTGCTCTCAACACCCCCCCTCTCTCGCGTCTGTCGTCCCTGACAGACCCTTGTTGCTGGGAGTGTTGGATGTAATATTCCACAACCTGAGTGGCAAGCTGATGTTCTTGTATGCGTAGTCCTCTGGCCAAGTCTGTCATCATACGATCCCAATCAATTGGTCCTGGAATGTCCGGGTGTGGCAGACGTAACTGATCTGCATGGATCGCTTGTTCTACTGCGAATAGATGTAGCAAATGTGTGGGTCTGGGAATGAAAATTTCGAATGGTATTCCCAGAATGCCGTAGAGAACATTTCCTCAAATGTCTGCTTGAAGCATGCGGGTAAGTACTTTATTCGTGCATGCCAAGCAAAGATTATAGTGACCGAGGGGGTCTGGCTCATGTCGTAGACTAGATCCTTGTTACCTTGAGAGAATCCAGGGGCAGAGATGTATGGAGCTTGTACATTCTGAAAGGTTTTGAAGACAATGGTCATGAGCTCGAATATCTTCATACACATTTTTGCTGTTATGTCAGGTACATTATTTAGACGTGTAGACCAGTGCCGAATTGTTGATATCATGTAGGCTACGATTGGGGTCCCTCGAGGTGGAGCAAAATATGGATAGTTAACCCAAGCCGAGCATTCTTTATTGTTTCATACCTTGATTGCAAATGCTTGCCAGGATCTGCGATGTACCACTGGGCAATAGCATGGATTATACTTGATATATAGTGGCATGGTTGCCTAGGTGCTCATCATCTCTGGGTAATCGGTTAGTAGACGTGTACGCCAATTAGGTTGGAAGATCGAGCCAGCACGTGCATCTGTGGGTAAATCCCCTATCTCAAATTGAGTGGCGAATGTGGGCTCCTTCCCTGTATGTCTTTTGACTTCTGCATTATAATCGTGTAGTAAGACAAAATAAGGCATGTATTGCGACTCTGATGTTGTGATTAACCGTTGATGGGATAAGTTTTGAAAGTAGGAAGACCGAAGGATAGTTTCTTCCAGATTTGTGAGAGATCTCATTTGCACGGCCACACGATCATCATGTGTCTTACCCACTTTCTCGACCCTTTTGACCCAATCTGGGACTTGAATTTCTAAAGTGTCTTGTCCTTCTGCTGTAGTTCGACCACCAGGTGTCGGCATAGGCTCGTATGGCTCTTCATAGCTGTCATCGACGGGGATTTCCACTACTGTTTCAGGTTCTGGTTCTTCAATGGGCGAGGGTGGCCTTTCATATGGTAAGAGGCGTGCTTGGAGTTTTGCCACCTGTTTTCGGAGGGTCTCTACTTCTTCTGTAGAGTGTTGTAAGATTGCCGGCTCCTGTTGAGTTGTGGGGACATTGGCTATTTGTTTCTTTAGATCTGCACATTCAGTCTCTAGCTTTTCATATGACTCCAAGAAATTTGCATGCTCCTCAAGTAAGATGCGAATGTCTTCCGATGGGACTGCTCTATATCTGGTAGGGCTAATGGTTGCTCCTACAGTTCCTTCCATAGCCGCTTCAAGGTTGTCTTGGTTTTGTTGTTGAAGTCTCTTGTTCTCTTCTAGTGTTGCTGCCATATGCTTCCTTAATAGCCCAATGTTGCGTCTGAGTGTAGCATTAGATATCATTTGCGCTTGGAGACTGTTTCTAATTCCTTGACTGCTTGGTCATCCACTGTTGATGTCTTTGATTCCAGTTCGGAGTGAGCCTGCTGTAAGGTGGTATGCTCGGTTAGGAGCGTTTGGTAGTCAGCTTCAAGAGTGGTGACCCTAGCTTGCAGACGTTGAGATTCTGCCTGGAGGGCCGTAGTGCGTTCTTCCAATTGATGGTATTCTTGTTGTAGTTGATGTGCACACTGAAGTAAGGTGTTGAACGTGCTATTTACATTATGAGATGCAAGGGGAAAAGTTTGAAGTGCAGGGGAGGTGGGATTGGGTAGGGGGGTAGTGAATGCTGTGTGTGCCAATGATGTGAGTGGTGAGGTGGGGGGTAAGGGAGGGGGAGATGGTGGAATCGTGGGGAGAGGTGCTGTGGTTGGTGAAATGTCCATTGGGTCAGACAAAGTGGTGTGTACAGGGGCTACCATGTAGGTGGGTATGGTAGGTGAAGTGAGTGTGGTGTTCGTGTAAATTGATGTCGTTGCGAATATCGGGGAAATGTGCCTCTGAAACATTGGAGAGCGGATGAACTGCTCCACAAAGGACGGGTATTGGGGTGGTGAGGTCAGGTTGAAAGAAGGGTAGGGGCCAGATGGGAAGTGAGGGTCATGGAATGGAGGTGTCCGTAGTGGGGGATAGGCTGGGAAACATAGGGTGCCTTCGGTGGGTGCTGGGTTTCCAACTACACTTGGAATTATGGGATGGCCAGTCATGGGTTCAGAGGATAGAAGGGATGAAGTGTACAAGGGATTGGTGACGAAGGAGAAGAGGGTGTCTTGTGAGGTGGGTTCTCGAAATGAGAATGATTTGAATGAGGATGGGTTATAAGTGAAGGTAGAGGTGATGACTGTCGTTTCTTCCATGGTGGGAGGTGGTGGCGGGGGTGGAGAAGGTGGGGATGGAGGATGCTGGGGTGAGATGGGTGATGTCTGAACGAAGGTTTCAGCAAAGAGGTCAGTGGTGGTTGTGGGGGTAGCTGTGGTTTCAATGGGTGCTTCTTGTTCTGTGACGGGTATCCTGATAGTCTTACCTGCTCGTGGTAATGTGTCAACTCTGCGTTTGTCATACCTCACGGACTGGCGGACTGCAGTGTGGACAGCCTCCGGAACTCCTAAAGATTCTGACACTAATTTGAGGGTGTCAATGAAATGTTGGTCCACCCCCTCATCTGATAGCATTTCTTGCATCAAAGCTTGACCGGATACAAGAGAGAGTTGATGCCTTTCTTGTACTGCTTTGATTGTGTCGTATAACCTTCGTAGTTGAGCTGTATAAGCTGGTGCACCTACAAGTTCTGGCACTTCTTGTTGCTCCTCCTGATGCTCTTGATCATAATCCTCCTCATCTTCCTCCTGTTCTTCATCTCCGTCATCCGCTTCATCCACTTCAACTGGTGTGACAGGTGCTTGGGAGGTTGTGGCCTGCGTTTGCACGTTTTCCGCTTGTTGTGCCTCTTCTGCCTCCAGCTCTACATCTTGTAATAATTGTTCGAAATCTTCATTAGTGAGTTCTTCCAAAGGTGCACCACTGGGAAATTCAAGATCGGTTGGGATAGGAGGGAATATCAAGGTGGAGCCATCGGTGCTGCGTCTTGGAAGTCGGAGTGTGAATGGTCGGACTCTTCGGGGTGGAGGGGTGACATCTGGTGTTAGGGTGGCTCCACATGGTTCAGCACACGGGACTTGGACAGTGCCTCTCATCTTCTTAGAAGGGGGTCCAGTGGATGTCCTGCCTCTAAGCTGCTCTACACGATTCCACATTAAGGCCCGTTGAATAGGGATGTCATATGCCAAACACCTATAAATGATTCTCGTCAGAGCACAGCAACCATATAAAACCTGTTTCCGCGGCCATCGTTTGTGAGCTAGGTGTATCTGATCTATTATCCAGTGCGGTAAGTTGATGGTGAGGCTCTGTGTCTCTGGCAGATACAAACTAAACCAAATCTTTTTGGGAGGCATGGTGAATCTATCTTGTGCAGGAAAAGCAAAGTGTTGCATGCACATGCAAAGGTGTATTGCAATATTAGGCGTCATGGATACCATGTCCTTAAGTTTGGTGAGACTTCGATTCTTCATGTAATCCGGTACTAGGGTTTCCTTCTCTGTGGGAATATGCATTCCGCGCATATCTAGAGCCTCTCTCACCAAGTTGTTTGATAGCCTGAACCTCTTGAGCTCATTCCCCTTTGTCAGAGATGGAATCACAAATGAGCTTGCACCTTTTGGGTTCTGGTTTGGAGTCAAGGTGTTGATGAGGTAGTAGCATCGCATGAAGTCAGGTTTTGGGAGTCGTGCACTGAAATAGGCACTCAATCCTGCCTTTTCCCATATCGGACGTAGACCTTCTGCATTTTGTAATTTCTCAAATTCTCTTGTAAAGAAATGGTATCTGCCTTGCTTCCCATTGAAGTCCAACTCTGATTCCCATAGGTACGTTCCTTCACCCAAGGGTCCTGCCACCTCGGTAAACCAGTGGGAAGTCTTTCCTACGGGCATGGTGTGGCCACGCGGAGGGTCCGCAATAGGTATGATTTTGACGGCCTGCAATTCTTCTGGTCTTTCATTTGTCTCAGGCAAAACGGGTAAACTGTCTAAGTCCACCACTTGCGGGCTTGTTTCTGTGTGAGAGCTAGTTCCTGCTGCCTCAGCCATGTTGAAAACTTCGCAGCTGGTTCTGTGAGAATATATGAATAAATGTTAACATTGCAATGGACACAAAAATGACACGGTGTCCCCTGTTACAACATTAACTTAAAGTTCGGGAGTGGTTAGGGGTTAATAAGTGCTCGGTGCTAGTGTGTGTAGTTAGGAATTGGGTAGACCTACGAGCTAAGCGGAATGATGTGAAGTGAGAGTGAAGCGGTTAGTAGGTGGTCATGGATTTACAATTGGGGTCCCGGGGTTTGTTACAAGTCTTGGGCTGCCAAATGCAGTGGATGGGTTTTGCTTTTGGTTTCGTAGAGACTCTCGAGAGCATTATAGGTGTGTCAGCTTGAAAATGAGGCCTTTTAGGGACCCATTTACAAGTGATTCTGTTCGTGCTCATGGGCCTTGGTGTGTTCCTGAGTGTTGAAAACGAGTGGATGCCGGCTGTGCGAGTGAATGGATCATGCTGTGTAGGGTGTGTTCTTGGTGTAGCTATTTGAGCCCGCAAACAAGCCTTAGGCACCCAAATTTGTTTTGATTGTGGGCTGGCCTTCATCGACTTCTTAGGCACCCAAATAGACTTCGCGTTAGCAGATGAGCTTCTGAAAGACTTCTTATTAGTATCGTGTTGTTGGTTACTAATAAGAGGCTTTGCCCGTGTGGTTGGTTTGAGTGCAACCGGGTGTTCGCCTTTCTGCACCCACACTTGTTTCACTTGCTGAGACATTTTGCTGTGCAGGTACTTTTGATCTCCGACATACGTATTACTCTGCTTCTTCTGCCTTTGATCCACCTTTGGTTGCCGCCTCCCTCTGGCCTTTGGAAAAGAAGGGAGTTCCGTTGCATCCCTGACTCCTTTTTTGCAACCATCATTCCTCTACAACACATAGTTTTGGACAAGATAGTGATCAGCTCTCAAGTGAGTCCTACCTTTCCTTACCACAACCTCAAAATCATATTCCATTAGCAAGAGAAACCATCTTACTAATCTTCCTGTATTGCATGGCTTGTTTACGAGATATAACAATGCTTGATGGTCAGTAAAAATTTTAAACTTGTTTGCAAGCAAATAGTGTCTAAATTTCTTAACTGCATATACCATGCCTAAGCCTTCTCTCTCCGTAGTGGTGTAATTTCGTTCAGCTGCATTCAATTGTCGACTAGCATAGGCAATTGGAAGATCCATATTACCTTCACCAGTAGGTTGTGCAAGCACACATCCAATGGCATAATTGGATGCATCCACATGAACATGGAAAGGCTTATTCCAATCTGGTGTGGTCAAGATTGGTGCTGAACATAATCTTCGTTTAAGCTCCTGGAAGGAATTCTCACATTCATCCGTCCACTCAAAGTTAGTCAGAAGTCCGTACATGGGCTTTGCAATGACAGCATACATGTGAATGAACCGGCGGTAGTAACCACAATGTCCCATGAAAGCTTGTACTTCCTTGACATTCCTTGGCCTAGGTAGCTCTGCTATGGCTCTCACTTTCTCTTCATCGGTGGATATGCCATTTTTTGACACTATGTGTCCTAGAATCTTGCCTTGCCTGACCATGAAAACACATTTTTCTGGGTTTAGACAGACTTGATATTCTCTACATTTGTCAAAGATTTGTCTGAGTTCACGAATATGGGTTTGTCTAATGTTGGAATGAGCACAAAGATCATCAACATAGACTTCTAAATTCTTCCTCAGGAACTCCTTAAACACATGGCACATTAGTCTCTGGAAGGTTGCGGGGGCATTGGTAAGCCCAAATGGCATTACTCTAAAGGCAAAAATGCCCCATTCAGTGGAAAAAGCTGTCTTATGCTGATCTTCTGGAGCTATGGCTACTTGATTGTAGCCCGAAAATCCATCGAGGAAGCTGTACACTTCCTTGCTTGCTACTCTTTCTAAGAGATGTTCTGTGATGGGAAGCGGATAGTTATCTCGAATCGTGGCTGCATTAACCTTCTTCAAGTTAATGCACACATGCAGCTTGCCATTCTTCTTGGGCACCACTACGATGGGGGATACCCACTCAGTGTGCTCAATTTCATAGATAAATCCAGCTTCAACCAGTCTATCTATCTCCTCCTTAATCTTGGCAGCGTAATTATCATTATATGTATAGGGCTTTTGCTTAGAGGGTTTAGCATCTGAGGTCATGGGGATAGTGTGTGAGCATATGTCAGGGTCAACACCTTTCAAATCCTTGTAACTCCAAGCGAATACATCTCTGTATTCTCTTAGCAAGGCTATTAGCGCATGCTCTTCTTCCTCTGTTAGGTCATGGCCTATGTACGTGCATCTCTCCTCTCCTTCTTCTAGGGCCACTACTATTTTCTTGGTGGTTTCTTTGTTATCATAGGCCTCTCCTGATTGTGCCTCTCAATTAGGCATTCTTATCATGACTCTACTGTCGTCTATCTCATACTTCTTAAAATTTTCTGGGACCTCAAACAAAGATTCTTCCTCTTCTGATGAGACTTCTCTCTTTTTTCGTTTCTTCCCTTCTTCCTTCGGGGTCACATGTGTTGCTAATCTTACATCATTTGTAAGCTCTCCATGCCTCTGGGGTTGAAATTCTACTTCATGGAAGTATTCTTCATCTGATGCAAATGGTGGGTCCATAATGATTGACTCTAGATCAGAGTCACTTGCATCCTCAAATGCATCAGGGCTAGGTTCGCATTCTTCTAGAACTGCCTCTCCCATGATTGGCTCTATGGAGAAGACTGAAATGTCATAGCCATCCTTATCACAGTGAGGTGTCCATTGTTCCTCATTGATGGCTACATCCATGGTTGCTAAAATTTCTGCCCAGCCGCGAGGTTCAAATTCTTCGTCTGGAAAAACTACAGGTGCATAGGCTGGGTCTTGGATTGATCTATGGGTTTCTTTTGCACCTACCTCTCTGGCTTTTTCTCTCTTCTCTTCGTCCACTGCTACTTTGCACATCCATAAGTGGGTGTCTTCATGCATCCATGAGGATCCTGATCCTATGGAATGCACAGATTCCGTATCATCTTTGGCTCTATGGATGGGATTCCATTGGATAGGAGGGACATCTCTATGAGAGTAATCTTTGAGATTTACTTTGGTTGTAACACCTAAGTGTTGCAAATACAAGGAGTTGGTTCCCCAGTCCTGTACCACTTGCAATTGTCGCATAAATGGTCTTCCCAAAATCATCTCATAGGCATGATTTTTGCTGAAGTCACATATGGCAAATGTATGCTCAAACTCGACACCACAGGTGGTGAGAGTTATTCCTTCTAGCAATCCTAAGGGTCTCTCAATATGACCATCGGCCATCTGCAATTTCATTCTCGTTGGCCTGAGTGTTGGCTTGCCCCAACGCTTCCATAGGGAAGTGGTGGCAATTGCAACTCCTGCACCTGAGTCCAAAATTGCCTTGGTGGTGTACTCCTGGTAGGTAATGGGAAGATAGGTGTTCCCTTCTTCACCTTCACACATATCTCCTATCTTATCCAAGGGTATTTCTGGCACTGTCCTTTGGGATCCTACCTGGGAACGAGGTTTTGCTATTTCTGGTACTTGTTTGGCGATATGTTTCCATAATTCAGGTCTAACCTTGAGTAGCTCTTCTAACTTGAGATTGCACTGCACTTTAGTGTTTTTCACTACCTCTGTGTTCCTAGGTAAGACTGAGTCCTCATTTCGTACCATGACCGTGGGTGCACTCATACAAGTAGACTTAGCTTCCCATGGGCCTGTGAAGTGGGGTAATTCTTGTAGAGAGTTAGACTCAAAGTCTAATCTTTCTTGAGAGTGGGTGCTCTCCTGCTCCTCATAAATGGATGGGATGTCTTGTGGGAATTGGTCGCGTGCATCATCCACAAGTTCGATAGGAGGAGGGACTTCACTCTCTTTAGCCCATTTGTCTTCTTGAATCTCGCGTAGGAATTCTAGTGTGAACCGATTCATAGAAGATGATGCGTCTGGCTCCGTAGAGTTAGGCACATAGTCTTCAGGCACATATGCTTCCTGAGCAGGAATGCTTAATCTTTCATTTACCTTGTCCCTGTGTTGAGAGGCGGGTTCCTTTTCCGATTGTGCAATTAGCTTCTCTATTCTTTCTAGCAGTCCATCAAAGTGCAACTGCGTCTTTGCTGAGCTAGAGATGTTAAATAGGCGACTGGCCTCAAACATGGTCTGAGCCAATTCCACCATCTTAGCACAAATTTTGTTTCGTTCTAACTCTAGTTCTGCTCTTGGGTAACACTTTTCATGATCAGTTACATTTGGCCCTTCCTGGATTCTGGCCTGATATGCTTTAAGCATCATATTAAGGTCTTCGGGAGTGGGATCAGCTAATACTGATCCTGCTTGGGGTGGTGGGTGGGTTATGTGGGGTGTATTAGCGGGTGGAGGGGTGGAGGGTGATGGGGATGGTAGCGGTGGGAATGTGTGAGAGTGCGGTTGGGATGTGATCTCTATGATTTTGGCCTTGGTTTCTCGTAGACTTTCCTCAAGTTCACTCATCTTCTTTGCCCATTGCCTTTTCATACGTTCACGGCTATCTCTCCAAGCTCTTGTCCTCTTCTTTTTCATGCTCTCTGTTTCACTAACATCTGGGCTCTTCTCCTGGTCTACACCTTGGTTTTGCTGCAATGCTTGAGCTCTAGTGATCACTTGCAAGGGTGTAGTGGAAGTGACACTTCCTGTGGAATCTACCACTAACCCAATAACGTTAATAGGAGTAATTTTTGGCATATTACTTGGATTCCTAGGGCAGTCTCGTAAGACATGTTCCTTTCCACAGTCTTGGAAAAATCCCTGGATCGTTACTGACTGGGGTTGTGTCGGTGGAGGCACAGGGCAATCACGAATGAGATGATCTCCTTGACATCTGTAGCATGGTCCTCTAGGGAATGGAGGTCTTACCTGCCTAGATTGAGGCCTAGGATTGGGGTTTGTATACATGAGGTTTGTTTGATCTGACTCCCAACTAGGTTCACTCGGTTCTTCACTATAGTAGGACTCACCATGTTCAGGAGATTGCATGTAGTAAGCATGGGGACTATCAACATGTGTAGAATCAAAGCTATGGTCACTGGGATCACTTTCTGAAAGCATTGGTGTTACAGGGACTATAGCTCTATTCAGGTTTTCTTCTACAACAACATACTTTACCGGAATCACATTAGCTGGAGCTGGGGGTTGTTGTGCTAGCACAGGCTGAGGCCTTTGTTGGTTTTGATAGGGTTGGTAGGTTTGTTGAGGCCTAGCATACTACTGAGGTGGGTACTGGTTCTGGTACCTTCCTTGTTGAGGGTATGGCTGTGGGTACGTCTGCCTAACGGTTTGCTTATTGTAGGGGCAATCTTGCGCGGTGTGATTGGTGTACCTTCGTTCTATAGTGCAGTACTGGCTACTAGGATTAACTTGGGGTTGGGCCATAATGGGACATACATTCGCCATGTGGTCGCCACCACAAGTATAGCACCTTTTCACAGGGGCAAACCTTGGGATTTGTTTGCTAGTTACACCTAATTTCTGAGCTACTTTCTCTGCAAGTTCCTCGATTGATGTGGATTGCGTGGAAGAGAGGTTAGAGGCACTATCCGAATCTTTGTATATCTTGGAAAACTCTAACTCCTCCCCTAGGTTATCCTCGATGTCAATGCACATGCGCACACAATCTTCAATGGTCCTAGGGTCCTTCAGGTACACATAAGATCTCAATTTGGTACTTAGCAATCCATCCAAAAATAAAGCCACTTGCTTAGCTCGTGTGGGTAGCTCCGAAACAGGGCATCTTTCTAAGTATTGCCTAAATCTTCTTCCTGCAAGTCTCACGGTTTCTTGAGGGGTTTGCTTGAAGCTGTGAATCAGCGAGGAGGTATTATGCCTTATGCCACTCTTAGAGAATTCAATAATGAAAGCCTCTAGGAGTTGGTCTATGCTCCTGAACTGCCTCTCATTTAATGGCTGAAACCATGTCAGGGCAGTGTTCCTAAGGGTCAGACCAAAGGCATTGTACTGCGTGAATAGATCCTCCACTTGTTCAGCTCTCAGGACTTGCCTAAACTCAGCCACATGATCGTATGGATCTCCAGTGCCATCGAAGTAGTTCTTCATGGACTTAACTAGCTGAGTCGGTCTCAAAGTCCTTGTGTGCTCTCTAGGTCGTGGTAGAGGGAACTCATCCACATTTCTTTGATTCCTGTGAGCTCTAAGTATCTCAGGTTCTACTCTATTTGTTTCCGTCCTCGTTCTATCTCTGCCCACTGGGTTGGCAAAGCTTACTTCTGGTCTATCTCTACTTCTATCTCTTTGCATTCCATGAGCTTGGGATGTTCCAGCTCCAGGGTGACCATAGGATACATTCGATCTTGGTTGGGGGAAAACGAATTCACCCTTCCAAGTGTAAGCATGCCTATCATTTTCTGTCACCACAAAGATCCTCTCCGAAACGTGATCTAAGTAGGTCACTCTACCTGGGCTATCAGGATCCTTAAACTCATAGATCATGATTGTTCCTATATCAATTGGCCGATCAGGTTTGTACCTCCAAAAGGCTTCGTCAGTCTCTCGATTGAGGAGCAAATCTATGCTCTTATTATCCTAGGGAATCCACTCCGGTGTGATAATCCTAGTGAGAACCGATTTACCTCGAGGGGTTCTAGGTTCTGCACCCATGTTTCCTTGCTCCAGGTCACCTAAGTCTGCTTCGGGGATCACATTTCCAAATTCGTCCGTCCTATCTGGGTGACTGGTGACTACATATATGGTTCCTTCTTTGTCCAAGTACGCTCCGTTTTCAAACTTGACAGCTGGGTGCTCTAATCCAATGGATTGATCAGGATTCTTAATCTGTACCACAGATCTTCCTAGGCCGTCCTCATAGATGCTGGCACCTAATCGGTTGGTCCTAAGGTATTCCAACTGCGTTTTGTAGGGGCCTTCTACCCTGTGCAAGTATGGCACTCCTGAACTGCCTGTAGGTCTCTCCATACCTTGAGACATCTCGGATTCACTAGTCTCAGAACTTGGGTAGTATGAGTGGTGAATCAACTGCTGGGCCCAAGACCTAGCAGTGTGGTTGACACTAGCCTCTGAAGACCTAAGGCTTTGTCTATCCCTTACTAGATGTCGTCCTGATCTAAGGTTCATATGCCTATTTAAGTAGCCCAATTTTTTGCCCAGAGTACAACCTCGTTGCCAATCAATTGGTATCAGTCACTTGATTCTTTTTTAGTGTGTTATCATGTTTATGATCTTGTCTGATAGTGCATCGTCAGGAATACTTGAGTAGTTTTCGTACTTGGAATGGATCGTTCCACGTTAGGTTCTTTTCCTTTATGTTATCAACAGTACAGAGATTAGGTTTTTAGCTTGAACTTGAGTTTTTAGGTAGTCTTCAACTTGATACCTGCCTATCGTCGCCCTGACTTACTTCTAGCACTATTCGTACTTAACCTGAGCTAGAAAATGACAGAGGGAGTTGAGAGTATTCCAACCTTGAGTTCCTTTCCTTGTGTTGATGCCCTAGTATGCTCAGGACGTGTGTTCCCAAGCTTGCACTTACACTTGCTTAGAACACCTTTCGATGCTCTCAATAGATCTGTAAAAGGCCACTGTTAGCTCAAGACTTAGATTCAAAAGACAGAACCAATCACTTTCATTCATGTAACACTTCACCAATTTGCACTATGACTTTTTGGACACAACTCTAGAGATCCCTGAATTTTGTTCCCCTTGGGTATGGTCAACTTAAAAATACCCTATCTAATATTCCTGATCTTAATTTAACCCTAACCAGTCGAGGTTTTTGTTGTACTCCCCACGAGCTTTCCAACAAAACAAAAATCACGGCAAACGGATTTCGTATGAGAAAGTTATGACCGTTCAGGGTTCTAGGGTTAAGACAGGGTTCAAACAGGATCACTGTGCAACAGGTTTTCCCCAAGTTGTTTTCCTAAGGCCTCCTTATGTGCTCTAGATTAAAATGTTTATGCGCAAAATTAGCCCAACTCTTCAATTAACAAACCCTAAAAAATTTGGCTAAAATTGGCTGTCAATCGCGATGGACAGGGCTGTCAATCGCGATGGACAGAGTATCAATCACGATGGACAGAGTATCAATCGCGATGGACAGGGGTCTAGTCAATCACGATGGACAGAGGTCAGTCAATCGCGATGGACAGGGGTCCAGTCAATCGCGATGGACAGAGGCTCAGTCAATCGCGATGGACAGAGTATCAATCGCGATGGACAGGGGTCTAGTCAATCGCGATGGACAGAGGTCAATCAATCGCGATGGACAGGGGTTCAGTCAATCGCGATGGACATGCAATCAATCGCGATGGACAGGGGTTCAATCAATCGCGATGGACAGAGGTTCAGTCAATCGCGATGGACAGGCAGGCTGTCAATCGCGATGGACAGAGCTGTCAATCGCGATGGACAGAGCTGTCAATCGCGATGGACTGAAATTTTGCAAGATTTTCAAAAATTTTGGTGGAAAGGTGGTGTGCAGGGTCTCTAGTCCACTGTGGTGCACTTAGATTTACCAACAGCTGAAAATTTCTATCAATCGCGATCGACAGGAGTCGGCGACTGCGAGACAGTTCTGCACATTTCCGTACCTGCGCGACGTGCTGGAGGGGATGATGATGCTGAAACCTGCAAGACACTCCAAGAACATGCAGAAAATAGCACACAACAGTTCGCTCTCTCGCTCTCTCTCACCAGTGAAATGAGGGAAATGAGGTGGAGAAGGTGATATAATCAAAAAACTGAAATTTTCGCGATGATGGAAGTGGAGGTGGAAGATGGTGATGATGGTGGTAAAGTAAGAAAGAGAAAAATAGGAAAAGTAGAGAAATTACCTACAATGCCAACGTCTCCAATCTACGTCTTACCATCACACGCTCGTCCTCAAAGCTCGATCCACGGCAACGGCGCCAAAATTTCGTGTAGCTCAGTGATGAGTAGCACCTCCTTTAATGTCAATCCGGGAAGACGTGAGGATGGTATGAAGACCTCGAGCAAGTGGCGGCACAAGTGCGTGAGTGAGAAGCACACAAACATGCACACACATACGCACACACGCGCACACACGGCAAGACAAAGAGTGAGAAGCAATGGAGTTCTTAGATTACTTTCAAAAAGCTCTTACAAGTTCGTTTCAATTACAATCTAACCTCAAAAATGAGCTCTCTAGCTCTTTTTATAGTTTTTGACTAGGTTTTGGCCCTGTCCAGACCTAGTGTCCGGCCTAGTTAAAAATTAGGTTCCAGGGCCAATTTGAGGGCTTAAACGGAGTCTAAAAAATACGAAAATTGATATGTAGGTACTTCTAAGGCTCCTCAAGCTCAAGGACTCCTTGGCTTGCACAAAATGGAGCTACAAAAATATGAAATGGTATTTACAATGATTGTTAGTGATCAGAATCACTGTTATAAAGATGTTGATTTAGAAAAATTTGAAGGGCCTATCTGCCAGATTTGCGTCGACTGCTTTGCCTACTTACTCCTTCACCCCGCTCTGACTCTCTCCGTTGGCTTCCTTGTCTAGTCAGTCCTTGGGTGGCCATACTGCTCTCAACATAGGCACATAGGCTTCAGGCACATAGGCTTCCTGGGCAGGAATGCTTACTCTTTCACTTGCCTTGTCCTTATGTTGAGAGGCGGGTTCTTTTTGTGCAATTAGTCTCTCTATTCTTTCTAACAGTCCTTCAAAGTGCAGCTGCGTCTTAGCTGAACTAGAGATGTTAAATAGGCGACTGGCTTCAAACATGGTCTGAGCCAATTCCACCATCTTAGCACAAATTTTGGTTCGTTCTAGCTCTAGTTCTGCTCTAGGGTAACACTTTTCATGATCAGTTACGTTTGGCCCTTCTTGGATTCTGGCCTGATATGCTTTAAGCATCATATTAAGGTCCTCAGGAGTGGGATCTGCTAGGACTGACCCTACTCTAGGGGATGGTGGGATTAGGTGAGGCGGGTTGGAAGGTGGCGGGTCGGATGGAGACGGGAATGGTGGTGGTGGGGTAGTGTGAGAGGGAGTTTGAGATGTGAGTTCAGTTATCCTGGCCTTTGTTTCTCTGAGGCTTTCCTCGAGTTCACTCATCTTTTTTGCCCATTGCCTTTTCATTCTTTCACGACTATCTCTCCAAGCTCTAGTCCTTTTCTTTGTCATGCTCTCTGTTTCACTAACTTCTGGGCTCTTTTCCTGGCCTACCCCTTGGTTTTGCTGCAATGCTTGAGCTCTAGTGACTACCTGTACGGGTGCAGTGGAAGTGAAACTTCCTGTGGAATCTACCACTAACCCAATAACGTTAATAGGAGTGATTTTTGGCATATTATTGGGGTTCTTTGGGCAATCTCGTAAGAGATGCTCCTTTCCACATTCTTGGCAAACGCCCTGGATCGTCACTGACTGGGGTTGTATAGGTGGAGGCACGGGACAATCACGAATGAGATGATCTCCTTGACATCTGTAGCATGGTCCTCTAGGGAATGGAGGTCTTACTTGTCTAGGTTGAGGCCTAGGGTTGGGGTTTGCATACATGACATTTGTGTAATCTGACTCCCAACTAGGTTCATTTGGCTCCTCACTATAGTAGGACTCACCATGTTCAGGAGACTGCATGTAGTAAGCATGGGGACTATCGACATGTGCAGAATCAAAACTATGGTCGCTGGGATCACTTTCGGAAAGCAATGGTGTAACTGGCACTATAGCTCTATTCAAATTCTCTTCTGCAGCTGCATACTTTACCGGAATTACATTAGCTGGGGCAGGGGGTTGTTGTGCTAACACAGGCTGAGGCCTTTGTTGGTTTTGGTATTGTGGTTGGTAGGTTTGTTGAGGCCTAGCATACTGCTGCGGTGGGTACTGATTCTGGTATCTTCCCTGCTGAGGGTATGGCTGAGGGTAGGTGATAAGCTTCTAATGCCGCAGGAAAAAGTGGTTTTACGAGACTTTATGTTGTTCAAAACCCCTCCGAATCGGTCCAATTGGATCACTTGGATCCCATAATTATCTCTCGAGGAGTCCTTCCTTTGTCTATGCACTAGCTCATATGTTCCCGGCAAACGCACCAAAATGAAAGGCTCCTAAGCCCAAGGAAAAAATGCCCACAAATGCTTATGGTGTGCTCAAATCACCTCAAACTAATTGACTTGCATTGCTTGAGCCCCTAATGTACCTTCAATTTCACTATCTAACACACACTTGTACGTACGCACTATCGTTCTCTCGAGTCCTCTTACTCTCATGCACTCACTCTTTCTCACACTCTTCCCTTTACCTCTTGCACACTCATGTACTCCTACATCCCTAGCAACCCGACACCTCTCACATATACCCACATGCACTTCTTATTTACCCTCTCTTTCTTCCTTGTCTCCTCTTAGATCTCTCTCACACTTGCACCCACAATCTCCTAGACTTCTACAAACCCCTGCCTCCTTAATTTCAATGAGTCATACGATAAAAAACTTAGCGGTATAGTTCACACATGCACACAGCTTATGTCGAATAGAGTACATTGCAACTGCTGATAATCTAACATTTCTTATCCCATATTTGTCTTTTAGTGTTGTTCCATTCCCAATCCTTGGCCCTTCCAAAGCTGCTCTTTACATTTCCGCTCATTTTATGAGCTGTAACCCTTACAAAAACCCTCAGAACCATTATGAAATCAAGCTCACCACGTTGACATCCCTTGTCAAAAAGGAATATTCCTATCACAAATATGAAACCAAGAAAATCTACTCAAAGCCAAGCGCACTTTGCCACAAGATTAAGAAAGTGAGAACAGTTCCCCAAAGATGGCAAGGATTCAGCAAATAACAAAACAACTAGGAAAGACTTACAACCTTATGTTGTATAAACATTGAGAACCCGCAGACCATGAAATCACAAGATTCACAGAAAACCCTCCTAGGTCTTCAGTCATCAATACCCATGCACAACCAGCAATAGGCAAGGTAGCATCATAGAGAATGCATTAGAAATCATAGCGAATGGATCTTGCCAGCCCAAACCCGTATCATTAGCTACTGTCATACTGACTATCTGGCATGGCTAAATTTCAATTGCCCCCCCTTCCCCGTGCAAATGTTGATGACCGTGAACTATCTCCAAAGTTCTGAGATGATGCGAGCCCAAAAGTACCTCTCTCTCTTGGCTTTTTTTTTTTTTGAAGAAAACGACATCATGTATGCATAGCAAGGGTTAGCAACATTCGCTCTATGGTCAAAATCAGCAAAAGATGATTCATCAAATTCAGAATGCAAAGGAATTAAAGTTTCTTGTGTTATGGAAACAAATCAAACTCTATAAATCTATGAAGAACAACTGCATCTCAAGCCATGTCCCCATGTATATCTACTTCACTACGAATCCATGAAAATTTTCACAGTCACTCACCATTAAATCGCTGAACCATCAAAGATTTATCCGTTCATAGCTTCATATGAAATTTTCCCTTTGGATGTTGTCAAGCACCACTTGTACCTTCTCTTGCGTTCTAATTTGCTCAAAACTCTAATGAACTGGATGAAGTTAAATACTCCATGAAGCTCGGAGTCGCCAGCTAACTGTGATGTAGCTCATACAAAACACATTCACCAACTCGCCAGATAAGATGGTCAGTCCACTCAGATGCCCCAGAAACATCACACATAGTCAGCCCCTCATCAGAGTAGCGCTCTCTCCTTTTCGAAACTGATTCCCCTTCTTCTCCAGTTCTCTCCCGAATGAAGCTATAGCTTGAATAAGGCAAGAGGACTCCCGGATACCCTCTGCACCCTGTACAGAAGAAAAACGCCAAGAGCTAAACACCCTTTTCCTTGCCTCCCTTGACAGTATTTTCCCTCGCTTCCCCGCGACCTCCAAGACTCTCCTCCGTATGCGAGCAACCACGGCCCTCGGAAGTATCGATCAGAGTCGTTCCCCAAACATCTTATCGCATATCTGCACAAAAAAAACCACACAAAAAACCAAACAATCCTCCTCCTTTTTGCGAACTCCCCCCACGTGGATTCAGATAAGGTATCCCCCCCCCCCCCCCCCCGTGGATGGAGACACGTTGCTCACTTAAAAAAACCTCAGACTCATTCATGACATTATTGATGTAAGGGTCCCAATGCAAACTTGAGATGTTGCAGAATCAGTGGCCGCATTGTCACCATTTTGCCATTTGGAAGCTTTATTCATTTCTCCACGTCCGTAGTCATTGAGAAAAGAGGCGTTCATTTGATGGAAAGGGGTTCCTTGCATGAATCCTGCCTTGTGACATTGACACACTACGCCATGTACACAATGCATTGACATGGGCAACCAAGAACAAGTAGCCATACCATTCACATGTGGCAATGTTTGTTCCTTCGAAATTTCAGAACAGTCAACATGAGTATTGTGTTCTTCGTCTAATGGAGGTGCTTCACATGCAGCATGGCACAATAACGTGAATCGGAATTGGTTATCGCCAAAAGCTCCTCTTGTGTCACCAAGGGGTTCCCACGCCCCATGTTCTGCTTCAAAGCACCCGATTGTAATGTGACATTGCATGCCGGAAGCTCCTGCAAACTGAAATCAAACGCATTTTCCTGCCAAATAGAACCACATTAGTGCATCAAAACCAACCATTTCCTGAGCTAACATACTCCCCTCTTCTTATTTGTGAAGTCGTCCTATACAAGCCATTCTCGCTGCAATATAATCAAAGCAGCCATGAAAGCATCAGTGTATAACAAGCTTGCATACCTTTCCATCGAGCCATTATTTCAAGCGGACCTGCACTCATTGAAGCTGTTAGTGCTAAAAAATCACTCATGAATACATACAAATCAGTCACTTCCAAATGATCCAAGAACATGCACATATATGCAATTCCATTTCAGCCATGCGTCAATTTGCTCATACATTCCATTATGAAAAATGATCACCACCAAAATAACACATGCATACCTTCCCATGTTTTACACATGCACCGTCATTGCGAAAAACAGAACGGAAATACCGAAATAAACAACAACAACTGAAATGAATCCAATAGGACATGCAAAAATACCCAAAATGCATACCCCATTATTGCATTTACTATTCGCTATGTACAATCATTCCATGACTAGACACTTCCGAAGAATCCCCATCGTCGTCCTACAAAAGCCATCGAAACTCGAGTGCAAGTGACGACATACATCAGAACCCTGGAGTGTCCCACACACTAGAAAACCCTCAGATAGAGCACACAAGTTATAAAGCAAGACTGTTGCATTACCTCGCTAAAGCCTCATCCATAAGTACATATAGAGTCTCCGTGCCTTCAAGAATGTTGATTCAAAGTGAGTTGATCTGTCGCAAGCCAACACATACCAATCACACAAGAAAATAATGTTCCCTTCCAGGCGATCATCGCCCTCTCCTCTCTCTCTCTCTCCCCCTCAGGAGTGGGGAATAACTCCATATGAAAATTTTATTTTAATCACAAGTTGGCCTACATTGACACTGGATGCGATTCGTGGACCTGACCACCCGATCAGGTTGATTCCACCCATCTACCAATGCAATGCAGCGCACAACACACAAACACATAATGATAACACATAACATATATCAGCTAGCCCATAACGAAGCTGGATATGGCTCGTGGTCGTGACTACCCAGCCACGATGGCTCCACCTACCTACCAACCCGTTATGGCGCGTACCTAAGACACAGACATATACCTCCCAAGCCTATGGCGAAACTAGCTGCGGCTCGTGGTCCTAACCACCCGGCGAGGATAAATCCACCCACCTACTAGCCCACCATAGCGCATTGGTACGATCACAACAACACAATATTTTTTCTTTTCTTTTCTTTTCTTCGTTTTTTTTTTTTCATAGTTAATTAGTTCACCCAAGTCCTGAGAATTAGGGAGAGGAAGAAAGGGACTTTTCCCACTGTTCCCACACATACATGCAAACATATACACACTAGCCTTTGACAGATCAACCACCTCTTCACTTCATTCTCTCAATTACAGACACTACATATGTATTCATCGAGTTGACTTTTCACTAGGTAACTACAGCCAGCTATGCCTTAGTCCCTCGTATACCTATCCTTAGATGCTCTAGAATGTGAGTCTTCGGGATGTCTCATGTAGTCTCACATCGTACTCGCATCCCGACAACTTCCCTAAGGCGAGTCAGGCTCGACTTCAGGAGCTCCGTCATCACTCCCTATCGTTAACACATCTGCCCAAGCCCAAGTGATATCGTTTTCTTCGTTAGGCATTTCCCTAGAAGGATCAAAATAGTAATATCGATCTCCCGCCCATCCTACATGTCGAGTCTGGTATTCCTCAAAACACTCAATGTAAAATGCAACACCCAAATCCTGGTTTATAAAGCATACCAGCCAATGCACTTCCTCAACATCGTATTCCGTCTCAAAGTCGTCGACATTTATGTCCATGCGGGCGAATGTTTGGTCCGAGAAATATATCCTTAACTCGTACAAGTAGAGTTGCGTTATTTGATCTGCCATTTCGTTACTTAGCTCCTAACAGTCTCCGTACCACACAAGAAAAATAATTAGAAGTCCAAAATTCTTGAGCTAGCAAGGAAGAATATTTATGACACACAATTCATAGCTTACATATGCGCATATATATATAACTATACATGTATGTACAAGGAGTCTACTACGTTCTTCTGCTTGGATCTTGTCTAGCTTCTCTCGTCTTAATATCACTTGAAATATGGTTTAACTCGAAGAGCGTTAACCTTCACGGGAGCATATTCTTCTCCTAAATCTTGAATTTGCATGGAACCATTGGAATTGAGTTCCACCACCTTAAACGGTCCTGCCCATCTTGTCTGTAACTTCCCCGGGAATTTATAATATTTACTATCATAGACTAGTACCAAATCCCCTTCTTGAATCACAGGGGTTTTGAGATTCTTGTCATGCCTCTCCTTACGTCTCTTCTGAATAGCTTCCAAACTTTGCTGTGCAATGAGTCTCTTTTCTTCTAGCTTGACCAGTTGTATGTACCTTTCCTTTAATGACTCTTCCACTCCCATCCTGGCCTCAATAGCCACTCTTAATGTTGGCACTTCTTTTTCGATGGGAAAGATGGCTTCCTCGCCATATACTAGGGAGAACGGAGTGCTCTTGGTCGTCACTCGATAGGATGTTCGATATGCCCACAAGGCTTCCAAAAGTCTCTCATCCCAGTCTCGCCTATGCACAACTACTGTCTTTGTCAGAATCTGTTCCAGCACCTTGTTGGTGACCTCCACTTGTCCATTTGCTCTCGGGTAATATGGAGTGCTTTTTCTATGTTTGATCTTATACAATTCCATTAATTCTTCGATCAATTTGTTGACAAAATGTGTTCCTCTATCACTTACTATTTCCAACGGGCATCCGAATCGAGTGATAATTTGTTCATACAAAAATTTAGCTACATCAACAGCTCGGTCAGTCTTCAGAGCTTTGGCTTCTACCTATTGGATCTTCGTCGTGAGGGAGGATCAATAGGCCCCACAAAATCAATTCCCCATTTCTCAAACGGCTTAAGAGTGAGCACCAGCGTAAGAGGAGCAGCATGTGCTAATGTGGGTTTGCCCATTCGTTGGCATCTGTCACATTTCTTACAGTATGTGTGCGAATCTTTGAACAGCGTTCGCCACCAATACCCTGCTAATAAAATCTTTCTTGCCGTCAATTCACCAGCAAAATGTCCACCGCAAGGTTCGTCATGCAAAGCCCTCAACACTAGATTTGCTTCTTCTTCCTCGAGACACCTCCGATAAATGCTCTCATGAACAAAATATCGATAGAGTTGCCCCCCAATGATTCTATGGTGCTTCGCCAATGCTAACAGTTTTTGCTTCTCTCTCTTGCTTGCTCCTAGCGGATATTTAGTAGTGCATAAGAAGTTCACCAAGTCGGCATACCAAGGTACTTTAGCTTCAACCTGGAATAGATGCCCATTAGGAGCATCATCGGGCACACCAGAGATTGGCTCCTCATTAACAATTCGAGATAAATGGTCAGCCAATATATGTGCTTTGCCTGGTTTGGTTACCACTGTGAACTGAAATTCTTGGAGAAGTAGCATCCACCTCATCAATCGCCCTGATAACTCTGGTTTATTAATGATGTACTTAAGGGCTTCATGATCCACATAAAAAGTGAAATGCTTTCCCATCAAGTAATGCCGATACTTGTTTACCGCAAAGATCATCGAGAGGCATTCCTTCTCCGTAGTCGTATAGTTCCTCTCAGTGCTATTCAAATTGCGACTTGCGTAATAAATAGGGTGGTCCAACTTCTTTTCATCGGCTTGGCATAGTACTGCTCCAACCGTAGTATGAGAAGCGTCGGTATGCACATGGAATTCCTTCGTCAAGTCAGGTGCTACCAAAATCGGTGCATTTATCAATCTCTCCTTGATCGAGTCGAATGCAACTTGACACTCTCCAGTCCATTGGTATTGTTGGTCTTTCCTCAAAAGATTTGTCAGTGGTGCCGCTATGGATGCAAAATTTAATATAAATCCTCGATAATAATTCGCATGGCCCAAGAATCCTCTGAGTTGCCGCAAGTTTTGCGGAGGTGGAAGTTGTCCAATTTTTTCCACTTTATCCTCGTCAACCGCGATTCCTTTTTCAGAAATAACATGTCCCAGAAGCAATCCTCTTCGTACTCCAAATGTACACTTTTTCAGGATTTAATGCGATGCCTTTTTCAATGCTTCTTCTTAAAATCGCTTCGATCCTCTCCATCATGTTTTCATCGTCGCCTTTGATCGCAAAGTCATCGAGAAATATCTCCATCCAATCCTGCAAATAGTCTTGATATGCAGCTATCATTGCCCTCTGGAATGTGGCCGGTGCATTGCATAATCCAAATGGCATCACACGATATGCGTACGTACCCCATTCCGTAGTGAAAGTAGTTTTTGATTGATCCTCTTCATGGATGTGGATCTGGTTGTACCCACTGAAACCATCCAAAAATGAGTACAATTTATGGCCAGCCACTCTATCCAAGATTTGATCAGTAAATGGCAAGGGGAAGTGATCCTTCTTTGTGCACTCGTTCAACTTTCGATAATCTATGCAAATACGGATTTTCTTATTTTTCTTCGGAACCACCACAATTGGTGATACCCACTCGCTGGATGCGATGGGATATATGAATCCTGCTTCCAATAATTTGGTCAATTCCAGCTTGATCAATTCCGAGTAGACTGGATTTGTCCGCCTAAGTCGTTGACATATTGGTCGGGTGCCTTCTTCCAAGTCTATATAATGTTGGCAGATTCGGGGATCTCCTCTCAAATCACTGTATGACCATGCAAAGGCCTTGCTGAAATTTTTGAGTGTCGTTTTAATACAATCTCGTACTCCCTCTGGTAGCTCTGACCCTATACTCAAGAACTTTTCTGGAAAAACTTCCCATTTTTCCAACTGAGCTTCTTGCGAATATTCCTTATTCCTCGATGACACTGTGATTGGAATGTGCTCTCCGATCACGCGTGCATGGTTGGCCAGTAAATCATTGTTTTGTTCTCTTTCGATTGAACCTAATTTCTTTAGTTCAGCCTTTGCAATGGCTTCCGACACTTTAGTCTTACTCTTCGCTTCTTTTTCCGATTCTCGACTTCTCTTTAGAATCTCTGCTTCTAGCATTCTAACTCTTTCTCTCAACTGTTGCACTTCCATTGTCGGAGCTAACTCCAGTTTCAACTCTTCTCTTGAAGTTCCCTTCTCCAGGGATTGAGTAACTTTGTTTTTACTTGCGTCTATACACAACATGTAGCAATCAAATTCACTTGTACGTGTCAACCATCCTAGCAACTCCTGATCGGAATCGTCGTTATAGAGCAATGGATTTTGATACTCTCCCATCTTTGTGTCTTGATTCTTAAAGAACTGCAAGTTGAACCCGTCTTGAAGCAGATTCTTGTAGGTGTCCGTGTTCAAGGAAAACCTAGCTCGTGCAATCTCGTGCCTTGCTTTCTCCTTCTCTTTCTTTTCCATCTCATTGACTATTATTGTTTTCTTCTTGTTGCTCGAGGGTGGGGATACTTGTATTTGAATCCGATCAGACTTTGGCCCTATTGAAATAAAACTTGTGCGCCAGTCATGCACACATTCGGCTTGCACCAGCCATGGCCGTCCAAGTAGGATCGAGAAGGTAGCCTCTGAGGTCCTTGGTCTTACTATCAGATAATCAACTTTAAACTCTAAACCGCCCACAACTGTGCTTACATTCTTCAAAAGACCCGCAGGCTTCACTTGTGTTTGATCCGCCATTCTCAAAGACATCGGCGTCTCTTCCATGTGGTTGAGGCCTAAAGCTTTCATCATGAACTCAGTCATAAGGTTGACTGCGGCTCCACTATCTAACTGAGCACCAGGGACTGCATATCCTTTAATCTCGACCGTCACCGCTCGAGCAATTGAATCAATTTGCGTCGTAATACTTTGAATGATTCCTTGGACATCTTTATCTTGTCTATTTTTATCTCGAGCTTTCCTCGGCTTCTTAATATATTCGTTGTAGAATTGTTTTCTATAAACAGGTGAACATTTCAGCAATGTGCCAATGTCCAGCGTGACTTCCGTGTCAGCGAGCAACTTTACAATATCTACTTCTTCCGAACTTTGTCTTTCCTTTCTAATCTTAGGAGCTTTCAATCTTTCAGGGAATGGTGCTATGCTCGGCACAAACTCCTTGGTCACGGGTGGAAGAATCTCAATCTCTTCCCCATCCTCAAGCTCTTGCTGCTCAGCAAATCCTCCAACTTGGTTTTCTACCTCTTCATGTTTGGCTATCTTCTCGTGACTCCCTTCTTCACCATCGCCTCCTGGATTCTTCTTCGAATACTCTTGAGTCCTTGTGACTACTGCCACAGTTGGATCTTTGTGTGGTTTCTTGGCCTCGTACGCATCCACAAAGTGCATTGACGAGCTAGAGCCTTCTTGAGGGTTCGGTGTTTTGAACACTACTCCGATTGTAGGAACTTGCTCTTGAACTCTCGATGTCAAATGCATCTGAGTATCAACATAATTCGAGGACCCTATTGGTCCTTTTTCCTTACCGGCGGCGGCTCTTCGTTTTGGACAATCTTCATCAAAGTGGCCCTCTCCACTACAGTACCTACATAGTGGGGTATAATCAATTGGTTTCTTTTCGTTTGGACATCTAGACTGAGTATGGCCAAAGCCATGACATCTCCAGCACTGGATTGGACCATCTCTTCTTTGATCACGTACGGCTCCTCTTGGATAGTCTCCTCCTTGACCCTGAGCACCATATCCATAAGTTGGTCTGTTTTCCCAACGAGATGTAGGTGGGACACTTTGAGCAGGCAATCCCGTGTAAGGTCGTTCTCTTGTATCTCCTGATTTCATGGTCCTCTCTTCATAGGCTCTCTTGTTGTAACATCGGTCCTCCGTGTGATTTGTTCTTCCACAAAAAGTACAACGCATCCTAGGTGGTGATCTATCTGTGAATACTCTCGAGACTATAGGGCATTCTGAAGCCAAATGGCCGTAACCATGACACTTTCCACACCATGTATTTGATCGAAACACTTGATTGGGGTTCGTAGTCACCTCTGGTTTTACTGTGTATGTCTCCTGAGTTATTGTGGCAGCTTTTATAGCTTGCGTGACCAACTCCAATATTCGTTCTTCAGTTAGCGCAGGTTTTACCTCGCCTGGCGTGCTAGTGGCAGCTACAAAAGCTGGGGTCGTCAATGCGGGACTTCCTTGGCCAGGATCTTTCATCGGTATGTTTCCTGGGCCTCCCATAGGCTCGTATAAGAGCTCCATCTTCCTTTGTTGGCATAATTGTACTTCCTCCCAAAGCCTCGCTTGTTCCTTAGCATCCATTAAGGTTGCAGGTCTTGTCAGGCTGATATGCTGTTGTGCCGTAGGATCTCTCAATCCCGAAATGAACCTTCGTTTCAATGTCTCATCGTTCGGAGCATTCGCGCCCATCTTTCTTACCAACGTTTCCATTCTCTGAATGTAGTTATCGATGCTCTCATTGACTCCTTGTCGCAAGTAATCCATTTGTTGGGCCAATCTATCTTGGAAGCCTTGTCGTCGAAACTTTGCCAAGAAGGCTTCCTTGAGCATCTGATAAGTTCCACGCTCTTGTGGTGTCAGATTCCCATACCAATTGGCTGCCTCATCACGGAGAATAGCCGGAAAAATCCTCAACCTTTGATCCTAGTCAACCACATCATTGGCCTCACAGGTAACCTCAAACAACTGGATAAAACTATCCGGATCTTCGTCCCAAGTACCTGAGAACTTGGTGAAGTCCCCCAAGTGAACTGAAATCCGCTGAGCCATTTCGAACAGAGGTGTGATGTCGATATCACTTCGATCCCAGAAATTTAATGCACGTGGCCTCAGGATCCCTCCTTCAAACTTTCGCACTTGATTCGCGACCCTCCTATGGGAGTACACGTTTTTGGCTGATTTCTTCGAGCCAATCAAGGTCCACTCACCTGGCGGTTCCCACCTTCTTCTTTCTCTTTCAAGGGCTCTTCTCCGAGCGCGTTCCTCTCTTTGAATTTGTGTTGCTCCTGACGATGAGCTCCCCTCGCTCATGTACTAGATCTTGGGGTCCGCAAGCTCGGCCAACCTGTGGCGCTAGGCGAACCTATGGCACTCTCTTATAGAGACGTACCAAGCAAATTCCCGGCAGACGCACCAAATGATAAGCTTCTAATGCCGCAGGAAAAAGTGGTTTTACGAGACTTTATGTTGTTCAAAACCCCTCCGAATCGGTCCAATTGGATCACTTGGATTCCATAATTATCTCTCGAGGAGTCCTTCCTTTGTCTATGCACTAGCTCATATGTTCCCGGCAAACGCACCAAAATGAAAGGCTCCTAAGCCCAAGGAAAAAATGCCCACAAATGCTTATGGTGTGCTCAAATCACCTCAAACTAATTGACTTGCATTGCTTGAGCCCCTAATGTACCTTCAATTTCACTATCTAACACACACTTGTACGTACGCACTATCGTTCTCTCGAGTCCTCTTACTCTCATGCACTCACTCTTTCTCACACTCTTCCCTTTACCTCTTGCACACTCATGTACTCCTACATCCCTAGCAACCCGACACCTCTCACATATACCCACATGCACTTCTTATTTACCCTCTCTTTCTTCCTTGTCTCCTCTTAGATCTCTCTCACACTTGCACCCACAATCTCCTAGACTTCTACAAACCCCTGCCTCCTTAATTTCAATGAGTCATACGATAAAAAACTTAGCGGTATAGTTCACACATGCACACAGCTTATGTCGAATAGAGTACATTGCAACTGCTGATAATCTAACATTTCCTATCCCATATTTGTCTTTTAGTGTTGTTCCATTCCCAATCCTTGGCCCTTCCAAAGCTGCTCTTTACATTTCCGCTCATTTTATGAGCTGTAACCCTTACAAAAACCCTCAGAACCATTATGAAATCAAGCTCACCACGTTGACATCCCTTGTCAAAAAGGAAAATTCCTATCACAAATATGAAACCAAGAAAATCTACTCAAAGCCAAGCGCACTTTGCCACAAGATTAAGAAAGTGAGAACAGTTCCCCAAAGATGGCAAGGATTCAGCAAATAACAAAACAACTAGGAAAGACTTACAACCTTATGTTGTATAAACATTGAGAACCCGCAGACCATGAAATCACAAGATTCACAGAAAACCCTCCTAGGTCTTCAGTCATCAATACCCATGCACAACCAACAATAGGCAAGGTAGCATCATAGAGAATGCATTAGAAATCATAGCGAATGGATCTTGCCAGCCCAAACCCGTATCATTAGCTACTGTCATACTGACTATCTGGCATGGCTAAATTTCAATTGCCCCCCCTTCCCCGTGCAAATGTTGATGACCGTGAACTATCTCCGAAGTTCTGAGATGATGCGAGCCCAAAAGTACCTCTCTCTGTTGGCTTTTTTTTTTTTTTGAAGAAAACGACATCATGTATGCATAGTAAGGGTTAGCAACATTCGCTCTATGGTCAAAATCAGCAAAAGATGATTAATCAAATTCAGAATGCAAAGGAATTAAAGTTTCTTGTGTTATGGAAACAAATCAAACTCTATAAATCTATGAAGAACAACTGCATCTCAAGCCATGTCCCCATGTATATCTACTTCACTACGAATCCATGAAAATTTTCACAGTCACTCACCATTAAATCGCTGAACCATCAAAGATTTATCCGTTCATAGCTTCATATGAAATTTTCCCTTTGGATGTTGTCAAGCACCACTTGTACCTTCTCTTGCGTTCTAATTTGCTCAAAACTCTAATGAACTGGATGAAGTTAAATACTCCATGAAGCTCGGAGTCGCCAACTAACTGTGATGTAGCTCATACAAAACACATTCACCAACTCGCCAGATAAGATGGTCAGTCCACTCAGATGCCCCAGAAACATCACACATAGTCAGCCCCTCATCAGAGTAGCGCTCTCTCCTTTTCGAAACTGATTCCCCTTCTTCTCCAGTTCTCTCCCGAATGAAGCTATAGCTTGAATAAGGCAAGAGGACTCCCGGATACCCTCTGCACCCTGTACAGAAGAAAAACGCCAAGAGCTAAACACCCTTTTCCTTGCCTCCCTTGACAGTATTTTCCCTCGCTTCCCCGCGACCTCCAAGACTCTCCTCCGTATGCGAGCAACCACGGCCCTCAGAAGTATCGATCAGAGTCTAGCTGAGTTGTTCTCAAAGTCCTTGTGTGCTCTCTAGGCCGTGGTAGAGGGAACTCATTAGCATTTCTTTGATTCCTGGGAGTTCTAAGTACATCAGGCTCTACTCTATTTGTTTCCGTCCTCGTTCTTTCTCTGCCCCCTGGGTTGGCAAAGCTTACTTCTGGCCTATCTCTACTTCTGTCTCTTTGAGTTCCATGAGCTTGGGATGTTCCAGCTCCAGGGTGACCATAGGACACGTTCGATCTTGGTTGGGGGAAAACGAATTCACCTTTCCAAGTGTAAGCATGCCTATCATTTTCTGTCACCACAAAGATCCTCTCTGAAGCATGATCTAGATAGGTCACTCTGCCTGGGCTATCAGGATCTTTGAACTCATAGATCATGATTGTTCCTATGTCATTTGGCCGATCAGATTTATACCTCCAAAAGGCTTCGTCAGTCTCTCGGTTCAGAAGTAGATCTATACTCTTGTTGTCTTGGGGAACCCACTCGGGATTGAGGATTCTAGTAAGAATAGATTTCCCTCGAGGAGTCCTGGGCTCTGCACCCATGTTTCCTTGTTCTAGGTCATCTATGTCCGTCTCAGGGATCACATTCCCGAATTCATCTGTCCTCTCCGGGTGACTAGTGACCATGTATATTGTCCCTTCCTTGTCTAGGTATGCTCCCTTTTCAAACTTGACAGCAGGGTGCTCTAGCCCAATAGATTGGTCTGGGTTTTTGATTTGGACCACGGATCTTCCTAGGCCGTCCTCATAGATGCTAGCACCTAATCGGTTGGTTCTAAGGTATTCCAGCTGCGTCTTGTACGGGCCTTCTACCCTGTGCAAGTATGGCACTCCTGAACTTCCCGTAGGTCTGTCCATGCCTTGAGACATCTCTGATTCACTAGTCTCAGAGCTAGGGTAATGCGAGTGGTGGCTCAACTGCTGGGCCCAAGACCTAGCAGTATGATTGACACTAGCCTCTGAAGACCTAAGGCTTTGTCTATCCCTTACTAGATGCCGTCCTGATCTAAGGTTCATAAGCCTAATTGAATAGCCCAAATTTGCCCAAGTACAACCTCGTTGCTGAGTTCTTTTGTATCAGGTACTTGATTCTTTTTAGTGGTTACTGTGTTTATGCTCTTGTTAGAAATCACGTCATCAGGAATATTTGAGTTAATTTTCCCACTGTAAGTTGATCGTTCCACGTTAGATTCTTTCCTTTAAGGTCACCGCATCACGAAGAGATTATATTAAATCTTAAACTTGAGTGCATAGGTAGTCTTCAACTTGATTGATGCCTATCGCCACCCTGGCCTACTCCTATCACTAGTCGTTCTTAGCCTAAGCTAGGAATTGACAAAGGGAGTTGATAATTTCCAACCTTTTGTTTCCTTCTTGGTTGCCTTTGAGTGCCCAGGAAGCGTGTTCCCAAGCTTGCACTTACTCTGGCTTAGAATGCCCTCAAGTGCCCTTACTGGACCTGTAAAAGTCCCACGGTTAGCTCAAGACTTAGATTCAAATGACACAATAGACCACTTTCATGCATGTAACTCACAGACCAAATTATCCTTTGCCTTTATGGAAAACAATCCCAAGGATCCCTCAGTTTTCCTACCTCGGGGTATGGTCAACTTCAAAATACCCTATCTAATAATCCTGATATTAATTTTCACATAACTAGTGGAAGTTTTGGTTGTACTCCTCACGAGCTTTCCAACAAAATAAGAATCACAGCAAATGGATTTCGTATGAGAAAGTTATGTCAGTTCAGGCTTCACGGATTAAAACAGGGTTCAAACAAGCTATCAAGCAAGCATGACTTCTCAAGTTATTTTCTTATGGCCTCCTTATGTGCTCTAGAGTCCATTATCCATGTCCAAAATTATCCAAAATCTTCAATTTAAAAAACCCTAAAAATTTAGCCAAAAATGGCTGTCAATCCCGATCGACTGGGCTGTCAATCGCGATGGACAGGTGTCAATCGCGATGGACTGGTGTCAATCGCGATGGACTGGTGTCAATCGCGATGGACTGGTGTCAATCGCGATGGACTGAAATTTTCGGGGTTTTCTGTGAATTTGTGTCAATCGGGGCTCTATATGTCGCGATGGACAAGAATCTCGGAGAAATGGGGTGTCAATCGCGATTTTTCTATCGGTCGCGATGGACAAGGGTGTCCGTCGCGATGGACACGTGTCCGTCGGGGTCTGTCAATCGCGATGGATTGGCTGTCCGTCGCGATGGACAGTGTCAATCCCGATTGACTGGCTATCAATCGCGATGGAATGAAATTTTGCAATTTTTTCAAAAATTTTTGTGGATCTGTGCTATGCAAGGCCTCTAGACTACTGTGGTGCACTCAGTTTTACCAAAAGATGAAAGTTTCTGTCAATCGCGATCGACAAAAGTTGGCGACCGCGAGACAGTTCTGCACATTTTCGTACCTGCGCAACGTGCTGGAGGGGATGATGTTGTTGGAACCTGCAAGAAACTCAACAAACATGCAAAAACAATGCACACAATATCGCTCTCTCGCTCTCTCTCACAAGTGGAATGAGGGAAATGAGGTGGGGAAGGTGATATGATCAAAAACTGAAAATTTTTGCGATGATGGAGATGGAGGTGGAAGATGGTGATGATGGTGATGATGATGATGGTGATGATGGTGATGAGGTGAGGAAAAGAAAAATAAGAAAAGCGAAGAAATTACCTACAACGCCAACGTCCCAAATCTATGCCTTACCATCACACGCTCGTCCTCAAAGCTCGATCCCCGGCAACGGCGCCAAAATTTGGTGTAGCTCAGTGATGAGTAGCACCTCCTTTAATGTCAATCCGGGAAGACGTGAGGATGGTATGAAGACCTCGAGCAAGTGAAGGCACAAGTGCGTGAGTGAGAAGCACACTAACATGCACAAACATACACACACACGTGCACACACAGTAAGACAAAGGGTGAGAAGCAATGGAGTTCTTAGATTACTTCCAAAAAGCTCATACAAGTTCAAAACTATTACAAGCTAACCTCAAAAATGAGCTCTCTAGCTCTTTTTATAGTTTTTGACTAGGTTTTGGCCTTGTCCAGACCTAGTGTCCGGCCTAGTTAAAAATTAGGTTCTCTACCCTATTTGGAGGTTCAAACGAAGTCTAAAAAAAGTGAAAACTGACAGGTAGGTACTTCTAAAGCTCCTCAAGCTCAAGGACTCCTTGGCTTGCACAAAATGGAGCTACAAAAATATGAAATGATATTTACAATGATGGTTAGTGATAAAAATCACTATTATAAAGATGTTGTTTTGGAAAAATTTGAAGGCCTATCTGCCAGATCTGCGTTGACTGCTTTGTCTACTTAATCCTTTGCCTTGCTCTGACTCTCTTCGCTGGCTTCCTTGTCTCCTCAGTCCTTGGGTGCCCATACTGCTCTCAACAGCAGTGATGTATTCCGTATCTTGGCTGTTGAGGATAAGTTGGATGGTACCAACTACCCGCTATGGGCTTATATAATGCAACATGTATTGGTTGCAAAAGGATTGTGGAACATTGTGCAGGATGTTGAAAGACGTCTTGTTACACCTCTGACTACAGGTACTACAAATACAAGTGCTGGAGCTGATGAAGATGGTGTCGAAGATGATATTCCACAGATTCCTGTTCGTGTTGTTGTTTCTGCTGCACCTACTGCAGAGCAGATTCGTTGGGATGGCAGAGCAGATGTCGAGAAATGGTGAATGGGCTTCCCCGTCCAGCAGTATTTCCCCCCCTTCCTTCACGTGCAAGCTGCCTTCTGATCTTCTGCTCCCCTCACCCCTCTGTGTGCGCAACGAGAGCCAGCTTCCCTCTCGGTTCTCCTTTTTTGTTCGTCGCAAAAAAACGAGAGGGAGCGAGCCCCAGAGAACTCTGCTCCTTTCCTTTTTGATAAAAAAAAAAACCTTATCCCCACAGCGACCATATATTATCACCAGAGAGTCCACTCCCCAACAAATAATATATTAGCTCCAACCCATGAAGACACAAAAACACCAACTCCAAACATGAAGAGGATTGAAGTAACAAGGCCAAGCCCTTTTTTGGCACAGCTCCTTCCATATGCATTTGACAAAATAGTGCAAGTGCATCTTGCACAAGCCCAACTTAAGCATGAGAAATAATCGAAAAGGACCATAAGAGCACATTAAGCTTCTGCAATCTGCAATAAGAAGATCCCACCATCACCGGAACCTCCAAATCGAAGCATTCTTCACAGTTTCTTCTTGTTCGAGTTCTGGCTATTTCCAGTTCAAACAGCCCATGCTTGACTTCTCATTATAATTCATAATCGACACCCCTTTTTTCCTTTACCAATACCTCCACATGCTTCTCATCAATCATTAAATCCAATCTCCAAGTACCTGAAATCAAACGTATTTTCCTGCCAAATAGAACCACATTAGTGCATAAAAACCAACCATTTTGTGAGCTAACAAATCTACTAATTCTGCATATTCGAAGAAGGAAGATAAAGATGAGAAGAAATCAGAAAAGCAAAAATTGTTTTGTAAGTCCTGTAAAGGGAATGATCATATCATAAAGAACTGTCCAAAACTGGCTGCAAAAGAGGCAAAGAAGAAAGAGGCTAGAATGGTTGTTGCAGAAGCCTCTACACCAAAAATGGAGTCTACTAATCTTGTGCAGGAAGAAGAATGGGCGTTCACTACTGTTTGCAGTTTTGACCCATCTTCTCATGAGCAGTGCATGTCTGCAGTAGACTCAGATGTTTGGTACTTTGACAGTGGGGCGACCAAACATATTACCTCGCAGCGCAGTTTCTTCTCTTCACTCGAGCCTGCCCCTACATGGAATACTGTTACATGTGCCAACAACTCCTCTTATCCTGTTATGGGAGTTGGTAAGATCATTTTGACTACTGTTGATGGTAGTTCTTTCACTTTGTCAGATGCTTTATTTGTGTCAAGAATCAAGAAGAATATGTTATCAGTTTCTGCATTAGCCAAGATTGGCTTGGTTGTGAAATTTGTTGATGACAAATGTACAGTTCATGATCTGTCAAATGGCGATGTTATTATTGCTTCTGGCATTTTATGTCGTGGGCTATATAAGCTCATAGACTATGAAAGATCTGAAAATGATTTGGCATCTGCAGTAAATGATTCTTAGGCTATGTCAGATGCAAAGCTTTGGCGTGCACGCTTTGGTCATCTGAATTTTGCTAGTTTGCTACGCCTACAAAAATCTGAAATGATGTCCTCTTTGCCCAAACTTGAGGCACCTGGAAAACATGTTTGTGAAGGCTGTATTTTGGGCAAAATGCAGCGTTCCTCCTTTCCAAAAGATGGTTTAGTTCGGGCTACACAGAAATTGCAGCTTGTACATAGTGATGTATGTGGTCCTATGCAAACACCCTCTTTTGGAAATCACTTTTACGTCGTGACTTTTAGTGATGATTTTTCCATGCATGCATGGGTATATCCGCTCAAAGCAAATTCCAAAGTGTTCATGTGCTTTAAACAGTTTTTGCTTTTGGCTGAAAATCTATTATCATGTAAAATGGGCACCCTCTGTTTTGATCGAGGGGGGGAATATATGTCTTCTGATTTTAATGCATTTTTGGTTGAACGTGGGATAAAACACCAGTGTACACTGCGTATACACCTCAACAGAATGGAGTTGCTAAACGAAAGAATAGGTCACTCATGGAGATGGCGAGGTGCATGGTCAAAAGTTAGGCTTTACCACATAGTTTCTGGCTTGAGGCTGTCATGTGTGCAGCATATGTACTGAACAGGTGTCCCACTAAAGCGCTGCAGTCTATCACTCCATATGAGGCTTGGCATGACCGCAAGCCATATGTTGCTCATCTGCGTGTTTTTGGTTGTTTGGCATATGCACTAGTGCCTGAACAACATCGCAAAAATTTGGATGATAAGGCAGTAAAATGTATTTTTGTTGGGTACAGTTCTGAAAGTAAAGGCTATCGTCTGTATCATCCATAGACTAAATGCATTCTGGTTAGCCGTGATGTTGTCTTTGTGGAAGATGTTATTCAGCCATTGCTTTCATGTACTAAGGAGACATTTGTTAGCTCCAAAGACATGTATGATACTTTGATGCCTCTTTTTACAGGTGGACAGTCTAGTGCTGGTCTTAATGAGGCAACTTCCCAGCCTTTTCAGGTTTCATATGATGATGCAGATCATTCCATTTCTTATGCAAATTTACATGATGCACTTGTTGATGAGAGAGCTGATATTGAGCAGGCAAAAACTATGCCAAAATGGCTGGTACAGACTTTGCGTGACAGCAAATTAGATGCACCTTTGCCATATCGTACTCGTTCAAGCTCTCATAGTGCCTCCTTTGCATCATATTGCTATGCTATGGCTGAGTCTAGTCTTTGTGATGAGAATGAGCCTGTTTCTTTTGATGAAGCACAGAATTCAAAAAATTGGATGGCTGCTATGCAATCTGAATATGATGCTATAATGAAGAATGGTACATGGTCTTTATGTGACTTGCCTCCTAGTAAGAATTCTATTGGTACTAAGTGGGTATACAAGCTGAAGCATAAACCTGATGGTACAGTTGACAGGTATAAGGCTAGGCTTGTTGCAAAGGGTTATGCGCAGGAAAGAGGCATTGATTTTGATGAGACCTTTGCACCTACATGCCGTATGACTACTATTCGGAGCACTTGTGCACTTGCAGCCCATCATGGTTGGAATGTACATCAGTTGGACATTAAAACGGCATTTCTGAATGGTGACTTGCATGAAGAAGTGTATGTTTTTCAGCCCCGTGGCTTTGTGCAGAAAGGGCATGAAAACCAGGTGTGCAGATTAAAGAAGGCATTATATGGTTTAAAGCAAGCACCACGTGCTTGGTATGAGAAGATACATGCCTATCTGGTTGCACATGGTTTTGAGAACAATCCAATTGAAAGCACCTTATATGTTAAGTGTGCTAATGATGTGCTTCTGATCATTGTTGTCTATGTTGACGACATGCTGCTCAGTGGTCCTATTGAGAAGCATATTGCTGATTTCAAGGCTGATTTGCATGCCTCATTTGAGATGTTTGATTTGGGGCATTTGCATCACTATTTGGGCATTCAATTTATGCAAGTTGATGGTGGAATGGCTTTGTGTCAAACGAAATATATTGACACATTATTGCAGTGTTTTGGCCTTGAAGACTGTAAGCCTATTGCCACTCCTATGGAGACAGGTTTACGATTGAGTCTTCATGATGTTGGAGATGCATTTGATGGTGTTCTCAGCAGGCTATTGGATGCTTGATTTACTTATGCATTACTTGGCCAGATATTTAGTTTGATGTCTCACAGATGAGCAGGTTTATGCATTGCCTAGGAGTCACGCATCGGAAGGTGGTTAAGCGCATCTTTCGCTACTTGAGTGGTACTCGGCTACTTGGGTTGTTTTATCCCAAGGGGGGATCACTACCACCAGATTTGCATGATTTTTCTGACTCAAATTGGGTTGGTTGCTATGACACTCGTGTGTCCACGAGTGGTTTTTGCTTCATGCTTGGTAGCTCATGTATATCTTGGTTGAGCAAGAAGCGGCCTACTGTGTCCACTTCCAGTTGTGAGGCTGAGTATAGAGAAGCTTTCACAGTGACTGTTGAGTGTGTGTGGCTCAGACGCCTTATGGCTGATTTAGGTGTTGGCCAGTCTTCTGCCTCCACTATCTTCACTGACAGTCAGAGCGCATTGGCAGTTGCGAGGAACCCTGTGTTCCATGCTCGCACTAAGCACATTGAGGTGCATTATCACTATGTCAAGGAGAGGTTCTCTGTTGGGGAGATCGGCTTGGCATATGTGCCCACACAGGAGAACATTGCAGACCTTTTCACGAAGGCTCTGCCTAGGGAGAAGTTTGAAGCTTTCCACAAAGCTTTGGGCTTACTTCCTTTTGCGGAGTGATTTCCACATAGCTTGGCACTTCCTTATACATGAGTGCCAGCTGCTTGTTCACCGCATCACTCCCAGGGGGGATTTGTTGATATATTTAAGTAGTGATGTGTGTGAACACACTAGGACCACCGGGGCACTTTTTTCCCTCTTTAGGAGGTTTTTTCCCCCGGCTTGTATATACGCCTATTGCCCTAATGGGCTACTTATCTTTGTACATTCTCTAGTAATACATTCAGTATTGTGTGTTTGTGCTCCAAGCTTCTTCTTCTTCCTTGTGTTGTTCGCGTGCCTCCGCAGACATCTATCTCCAACAACATTTGGGTGCAATCCATCAGTACCTTTGACTCCACTCATTTCTAATCGATATTTCTAAATCAGGTAGCTTCGAAAAACATTTTTTTGTTGGTAAATATGTTGCTCTACCAAAATCACATAGCCCAATATAAGCATGCTAAGCTTCAAAATGCAGCAAAATGTTGCCTAGATGGAGATCATTGTGGGATATATTACAAGTGTGTAAAAATGATATTGTTTGCAATAATCCATTAATCAGCTTCGAAATGTTATGTCTCCTTCTGTGTCTTTAATACCTTTGCTTCATGGTACATTTAGGTACTCCTTCTTCATTTTCTCTAGCCACATATCTAATGTACCACCATTCCATAATTTGAATAAGACATGGGCTTTTGCTATGGTGTCCAGCTAATCCGAGTTGACTAATAATTCCACTATGTATAACAGATAAAATTGTGGCTTCATTCATGGCTTTGTTCTCTAGTTTTTATATATTTGCACCATATAATTTGAATAAATTGGCTGCAAATACTTCATTGATGAATCTTGAGTGGGTTATTCTGACTTTATGGATCATTCCATATTGTCCTTCCCCCACGAGAGCTGCATCTTTGAAATGAGTAAATGAATATGGGAGCAAAACAAAGATTACTCGATGTTTGATCTCCCATATTCACATGTGTATCTCTTGTGTTTGGAACTATCGATAGTCTCTCTTCGTGTTCTTTCGTGTCTGATCTCACTCTATTTCCTCTCTTCATTGTCTGATAATGTAAATCCACAAACTTGATTTTGTCGATGAATCCAGGCATTGTGGTGGTATCCAATGCCAATAACTCTGCTACTTTGATGATCTGTCCAAAGATACGAGTAAGTTCTTTGGACATTTGTTCATCAAGTACCTGTGCTCCACGTGACACACTATCAAATTTATCTTCCATGTTGATATATGTTGTTCTAGATAATTGCTCAATGAAATCTTTGTAATTGGATATGTCCATGGCTATAGTAATTTGATCTTCTCTCATTCCATACATCTAGGAGCATACAAAATCTTTCAAAAATTTTCACTCGTGCTTATTTATTTTACCTACCATCTATGCAAAAATAAAAAATATACTGTCAAACTATCAAAATTGATATTAAAACTTTAAACACAAATATTTCATGAAAACAATAATTTTAAATAAGTCTCATAAATAAAATGATAGATACTCTAATTCATTTTAAGTACACATATACATAGATATATCAATAGGATAGATAAATCAATATGATGTATAGAGTCTAGACAAATGGTAGAAATATGGCTAGTATTTAGATAAGTAGATTTATTTTTAAATAGAAATTGTAGTTACAATCTTGAAGTGAATCTATGTAACTATTAAGAATGTAAGAATCAAAGAATCATACATTCATAATAATTCATATACACTCACTATACTATATATGAGTCATGTCACATGATTGTATATAACTATTGTGATAGTAAGAGTCAAAGAATCAGACAATCACAATAGTTTCTATACACCTTGTGATCTACACTAAGCATGCTCATTGAAATCTAAGTGACTATTGTGAGAGTAAGATTCAAAGAATCAGACAATCACAATAGTCTCTATACACTCTCTATACTATTGAGAGAGTAGGAATTGAGGTGGCCATTCAAATAGTCTCAATAGATCTATTGGTGAGTCCTATAATACTTTGAGAGTAAGTATCAATGTAGCAAGTCAGACAATCACAGTAGTGTTTTTAAATTTTATTCATCAATGTATACAAGTAAGAAATGCTTTCGCGAGTCGAACATGTATACAATTGATGATTAAAAAACACAAAACTAATTATATAAATAAAAATCAGGCATGTGTAAGAGATGCATATGCAAATCATACAATATGCATGATACAATGAATAAAACAATAAAATAAACAATAAATAAAAATTAAATCAATACCTCAATGATATGGTGAAGGAAGGTCTCTATGAAAGAAATGGTAGGATTAGAGCTCTATAGAGTAGCAAATAAGCACGTGTGCAATGAAATTTTTGATCGAATGTAAAATTCTATACTTTCTTTCTAGGAATCACTTTTTGATCAAATGTGCTTTCAATCAAATACATTTTTTATCTAAAGCATTTTCAGTCAAAAATGTTTTCGATCAAAAGTATTTCGGCCAAAAGATTAACCACCCATTCTTTTTCAATGTTTATTTGGATAACCACAAGTAAAACAAACATATTTTATATTTTTTAATTATTTGGTTGAATAATGCAAATTAGTTGTGGATGGTATAGATGATAGCCTTTGCTTTCATAACATGTCTTTTCTCAACATGTGTTGAGCAACACATGTCTTGCGACCATGCCAAGCCCCATATGGAGTGATAGATTGCAATGCTTTAGTGGGATACATGTTAAGTACATATATTGCACACATAAAAGCCTCAAGCCAGAAACTATGTGGTAAAGTCTAACTCTTGACCATACACCTCGCCATTTCCATGAGTGACATGTTCTTTCTTTCAGCAACTCCATTCTGTTGAGGTGTGTATGGCACTATACATTGATGTTTTATCCCATGTTCATCCAAAAATGCATTAAAATTAGAAGACATATATCCCCCCCCATCAAAATTGAGGTGCCCATGTTACATGCTGACACATTTTCAGCCAGAACCAAAAACTTTTTGAAGCACATGAACACTTCAAAATTTTCTTTCAATGGATATATGCATGCATGCTTGGAAAAATCATCAATGAAATTCATGAAGTAAAGATAGTTCCCAAAAGAAGGTGTTTTCATAGGACCACAAACATCATTGTGAATAAGCTGCAACTTCTGAGTAGCTTGTACTGAACCATCTTTTGGGAAGGAGGAACGTTGCATTTTGACCAAAATACATCCTTCACACACATGTTTACGAAGTGCCTCAAGTTTGGGCACAGAGGACATCATTTCAAATTTATGCAGGCATAGCAAACTAGCAAAATTCATATGACCAAAGTGTGCATGTCAAAGCTTCGCATCTGACATAGCCTAAGAATCTTGAACTACACATGCTGAATCATTCACAGATTTTGCATAATCTATGAGTTTATATAGCCCACGACATAAAATGCCAGAAGCGATAATGATGTCATCATTTGAAATATCATTAATTGTACATTTGTCATCAACAAATTTCAAAGCCAAATTGATCTTGGCTAATGCTAAAACTGATAACAGATTTTTCTTGATCCCTAACACAAATAAAGCATCTGACAATGTAAAAGATCTACCATCAGCAATATTCACAATGATTTTACTAACTCCCATGACATGATAAGAGGATTTTTTGGTGCATGTGATAGTATTCCCTGTAGGGGCAGACTCAAGTGAAGTGAAGAAACTATGTTGTGAGCTAATATGTTTGGCTACCCCACTATCAAAGTACCAAACATCTAAGTCTATTGTAGACATACATTGTTCATGAGAAGATGGGTCATAACTGCAAATAGGAGTAAATGCACATTCTTCATTCTGCACAAGATTAGCGAAATCTATTTTGGGTGTAGAGGCCTCTACAACAACCATTCTAGCCTCTTTCTTCCTTGCCTCTCTTGTAGCCAATTTTGGATAACTCTTTATGACATGATCATTTCCTTTATATTATTTGCAAAACAATTTTGCTTTTCTGTTTTCTTCTTGTCTTTATCATCCTTCTTTGATTGTGCAGAATTAGTAGATTTCTACTGACTAGTAGGTGAGCTCCATTTACCTTTGCCCTTCTGACTTGCTAAGAAAGCTTGATCTGCAACATGCAAAATGGACCTATTTTGCCTAGACTGATCTTCCTACAATAGAACAGAGACTAATGCCTCAAAGGTTAAGGCATTTGGATTGCCTTTCATCATCAATCAAAGAATAGAAGCAGAACTCTGATATGAATCTGGAAAACCATTCAAAATAGTCTACACAAGTGAACTTTTCGGCAAGACTTCATCAATAGAAATCAACTGCTCCTTCAAAATTTGATCTTTGTCAAAAAACTATCCATCCAATCTCCTTCATTCATGTTCTCACTCTCCAACTTTTTTCAAAGGTAAGCAACACAAGCCTCATTCCTTGCATGGTATAAAGTGGTAAGTGTATCCCAAGCATCCTTTGCTATTTTGCAAGAGCAAATGTGAAGAATAATAGCACATTTGACGGACAAGGCTATCAATGCATGTGCCTGAGCATCTTTGGCATCCTAAAAAAGTTGCTCTGCAGTATGTGCAGTAGGAACCATAGCACGATCAGGAACTCGAAGAATATAACCATCTTCAACACCGCCTGCATCATCTTCAATAACTGTATTTGTGGGTGTAATAGGAAGTTTTTCAACACCTTGCACAATATTCCATAATCCTTTTGCAACCAATACATGATGCGTCATATAAGACCATAATGGGTAATTGGTATCACCCAACTTATCCTCAACAGCTAATCACTACTTTCAGGCATGGCCATTGACTAAAATACCCTGATGCAAAAAAAATGATTGTATCTCGAAAAGTTGCATAGAACTACCCTATCAAGTTTTGCTAAACCTATAGCAAACTCTGAGGCACTTATATTGTTGAACCAAAACCTATATATATCTTTGGCACAAAAAGGTAAAATTTCTTGCACATACATTGTGATAGTGCATTCAGAGGCCGAAACGAGCTCAGATTGGGATTTCGACACCACATAGCAAAGCTATTTTGAAGTCCTAATCACCTTGAGTATGTTCGCCAAATTTCGTGCAATTTTGAGATTGTGACCAAAGGGATATTGACGATGCCCTAGATGAAGCGGTGAATTGCTCCGATACTAATTGTTGGAGTTTGAGGTGTGCAGAAGCATAGGAATAGCACAAGGAAGAAGAAGAAGCTTGGAGCATAACACACAATTATTGAATGTATTACCAAGAGAATGTACAAAGATATGACCCATTAGGGTTATAGATGTATATACAAGCTAGGGAAAAAAACCTCCTAAAGAGGGAAAAAAGTGTCCCAACGGTCCTAGTGTGTTCACACACATCACTACCTAAATATATCAACAGTTGCAAGCCACAAGGATACATAGATCATGCCAAAGTCTAAAACTTCTTTAAATATGAGTGAAAAATATGATAGAAGTTTGTATTCCAAGTATGTAGTCTGCAACTGTGGCCAACGGTAAAGTCTATGGAAGGTAAAACTTGTATTCACCTAGGTTTTTTTGAGAGAAAGCCAAAAGAAAAAATAGATGCTTGGACTTAAGCAATAGAGAGATTCCTAATAAATTCGTAGGGTAACTATTTAAGGATTTGATTAGAAAGGATACTAAAAGACAAGAATATGTCTGCAGAAGCACGCGAACAGCACAAGGAAGAAGAAGAAGCTTGGAGCACAAACACACAATACTGAATGTATTACTAGAGAATGTACAAAGATAAGTAGCCCATTAGGGCAATAGGCGTATATACAAGCCGGGGGAAAAAAACCTCCTAAAGAGGGAAAAAAGTGCCCCGATGGTCCTAGAGTGTTCACACACATCACTACCTAAATATATCAACAAATCCCCCCTGGAAATGATGCGGTGAACAAGTAGCTGGCACTCATGTACAAGGAAGTGCCAAGCTATGTGGAAGTCACTCCACAAAAGGAAGTAAGCCCAAAGCTTTGCGGAAAGCTTCAAACTTCTCCCAGGGCAGAACCTTGGTGAAAAGGTCCGCAATGTTCTCCTGTGTGGGCACATATGCCAAGCTGATCTCCCCAGCAGAGAACCTCTCCCTGACATAGTGATAATGCACCTCAATGTGCTTAGTGCGAGCATGGAACACAGGGTTCCTCGCAAATGCCAATGCGCTCTGACTGTTAGTGAAGATAGTGGTGGCAAAATTCTGACCAACACCCAAATCACCCATAAGGCGTCTGAGCCACACACACTCAACAGTAGCTGTGAAAGCTGCCCTATACTCAGCCTCACAACTGGAAGTGGCCACAGTAGGCTTCTTCTTGCTCAAGCAAGATGTACACGAGCTACCAAGCATGAAGCAAAAGCCACTAGTGGACACACGAGTGTCATAGCAACTAGCCCAATCAGAGTTAGAAAAAACATGCAAATCTGGTGGTAGTGATCCCCCCTTGGGATAAAACAACCCAAGTAGCCGAGTACCACTCAAGTAGTGAAAGATGCGCTTAACCACCTGCTAATGCTTGACTCCTGGGCAATGCATAAATCTGCTCATCTGTGAGACAGCAAACTGAATATTTGACTGAGTAATGCATAAGTAAATCAAGCATCCAACAGCCTGCTGATAGAGAATAGCATCAAATGCATCTCGAGCATCATGAAGACTCAATCGTAAACCTGTCTCCATAGGAGTTGCAATAGGCTTACAGTCTTCAAGGTCAAAACGCTGCATAATGTGTCAATATATTTCGTTTGACACAAAG
This sequence comes from Ceratopteris richardii, assembly GCA_020310875.1. Lineage (NCBI taxonomy): Eukaryota > Viridiplantae > Streptophyta > Polypodiopsida > Polypodiales > Pteridaceae > Ceratopteris > Ceratopteris richardii. Next base: position 86,975,280 of record CM035443.1, read on the forward strand.
CCATTCCACCATCAACTTGCATAAACTGAATGCCCAAATAGTGATGCAAATGCCCCAAATCAGACATCTCAAATGAGGCATCCAAATCAGCCTTAAAATCAGCAATATGCCTCTCAATAGGACCAGTGAGCAGCATGTCATCAACATAGACAACAATGATCAGAAGCACATCATTACCACGCTTAACATATAAGGTGCTTTCAGTTGGACTGTTCTCAAAACCATGTGCAATCAGATAGGCATGTATCTTCTCATACCAAGCACCTGGGAGTGTCGCGACACCTCGACCTATCGCGACACTCCCAGGTATCGCGACACTTTCAAGTATCGCGACACCTCGACCTATCGTGACACTCCCAAGTATCGCGACACCTCGACCTATCACGACACTCCCAAGTATCACGACACCTCGACCTATCATGACACTCCCAAGTATCGCGACACCTCGACCTATCACGACACTCCCACGTATCGCGACACTCCCAGGTATCACGACACCTTGACCTATCGCGACACCCCCAAGTATCGCGACACCTCGACCTATCGCGAGACCTCGACCCGACCTATCGCGATACATGGGCTTAACGCATAAAATTTTAGAGTGAATTAATTGAGTGAATTCAAGTATATTTGGGCTTAATTTTGGACACATTGGGATAACATTAGAGCCTTAGGGCAAAAGACCTAGAAACCAGGGAGGAATTTCCTGAACCCTGAGAGCCTGTTTTGACCCCTAAGTGCCTGAATGGTCATAACTTCACCATACGAACTCCGATTGATGAGATTTTGGTCTCGTTGGAAAGCTTGTTGAGAATCCTACGTGGACCTCGACTGGTTTTTGTAAGAATCATACGTGGAGTTTTAGAACATGTATTTTTAAGTTGGCCATTCGGTAGAATAAGGTGGTCATAAGATTTTGGGGGTACAATGAGTTACTCCAAGGGGGGCCTGTAATTGTTGATGTGTGTCAGTCAATCCATTGTGGTAAAGGAGCTATATTAACTTGAGAACTTTTGCAGGAACATTGTGTGCAAGCAAGGCATTCCAAGGCAAGCTAGCAAGGGTGTGTACCAAGCTTGGGAGAAGGCTTCCTGACTTGTGCAACAATCTGAGCAACCAGAGTATTGAGGTTGGAAGTTCTCTCAACCCTCCTTTGTCAATTCCTAGCCTAGGCTAAGTACGACTCAGGTGTGGTAATTGATTAGGACAACGTCAGGCACGAATTAAGTCCAAGAGAACTAATCAACCAAGTGCAAGCATTAAGTAGGTCTTAAGTGCGAAAACCCTAAGGGACAAAAGTAAACGTGAATCGATCACTTATCAAGTGCGAAATTCACTTAAGTATTCCTGACGACGTGATATCAGACAAGATCATAAACATAATAATCAACTAAAAAGAACAAAGTGATTGGTGCCAATTAACCTGCAACGAGAGTGTACTTGGGACCAAGGGGGTAGAGAAACCAGGCATATGCACCTTAGGTCAGGTAGACACTTAGGCCGAGACAGACAAAGCCTCAGATCTTCTGAAGCTAGTGTCAATCACACTGCTAGGCCTTGGGCCCAATAGTTGAGTGATTACCCATACACTCCACGATCAGAAACAAGTGATTCTGAAATGTCCTATAACATGGAGAGAACAGTAGGTAGTTCAGGGGTGGCGTACCTAGAAAAGCCAGAAGGACCTTACAAGACTCAATTGGAATACATCAAGACTAATCATCTAGGTACTCGCATCTACGAAGACGGCCTGAGAAGATCTGTGGTCCAGATTAAGAACCCCGATCAACCCCATGGATTAGAACACCCGGTAGTCAAGTTCGAAAATGGAGCATACCTAGATAAAGAGGGGACTATTTATGTAGTCACCACTCTTCCTGATAGAACAGACGAGTTTGGAAATGTGATTGCAGAGACCGACATGGGTGATATAGAGCAAGGGAACTTAGAGAGCGAGCCAAGAACTCCCCGTGGTAAATCCGTCTTGACCAGAATCATGACTCCAGAGTGGATTCCACAGGATAATAAAAGCATAGATTTGCTTTTAAACCGAGAAACCAATGAGGCTTTTTGGAGATATAAACCTGCCCAACCTCAAGAAGTAAGTGCTCTCACAATCTATGAGTTTAAAGACCCTGATAGCCCAGGCAAAGTAACCTACCTAGACAATACATCAGAGAGGATCTTCATGGTCACCGAGCATGGCAAACATGCCTATACATGGAAGGGTGAATTTGTTTTTCCCCAACCTCGGTCTAATGTGTCCTACGGTCACCAAGGAGCTGGGACCTCCCAAGGTCATGGAGCTCAAAGAGATAGGAGTAGAGATAGACCTGAGGTAAGCTTTGCCAACTCCCTAGGAAGAGAAAGGATGAGAACAGGGACGGATAGAGAAGAAACTAAGAGATTTAGAGACCCAAGGAACCAAAGAAATGCTGATGATTTTCCTTTGCCAAGGCCAAGAGAACACACTAGGACCCTGAGGCCAACTCAACTGGTGAAGTCCATGAAGAATTCGATGGCACTAGAGACCCTTATGACCATGTGGCAGAATTTAGGCAAGTCTTGAAAGCTGAACAGGTAGAGGACCTATTCACACAATATAATGCTTTTGGTCTAACCCTTAGGAACATTGCCCTTACGTGGTTTCAACCACTGAACGAGAGGCATTTCAGAAACATAGACCAGCTCCTAGAGGCATTTATCATTGAGTTTTCTAAGAGTGGAATAAGGCACAACACTTCCTCACTAATTCATAGCTTCAAGCAAACACCTCAAGAGACGGTCAGACTAGCAGGAAGACAGTTTAGGCAATACCTAGAGAGGTGCCCGATGCCTGAGTTACCCACACCAGCCAAGCAAGTGGCTTTGTTCTTAGATGGCTTGTTGAGCACCAAGCTTAGGTCATATGTGTATTTGAAGGACCCCAGAACTATAGAAGAATGCGTTTGCATGTGCATAGACATTGAGGATAATCTAGGCGAGGAGTTAGAGCTATCAAAAATCTATAAGGATTCAGATAGCTCTAGTAGTCTCACATCTGGTCAGTCCACATCCATTGAGGAACTTGCAGAGAAGGTAGCTCAAAAACTAGGTGTCTCTAGCAAACAAATTCCAAGATTTGCCCCATCAAGAGGTGCTATACTTGTGGAGGTGACCATATGGCAAGTGTTTGTCCTACTATGGCCCAACCCCAAGTGAATCCTAGTAGCCAGTACTGCACCATAGAACGGAGATACACAAATCACACAGCTCAAGACTGCCCATACAATAAGCAAGCGGTTAGGCAAACCTACCCTCAGCCCCATCCACAACAGGGAAGATATCAGAACCAGTACCCACCACAAGAGTATGCTAGGCCTCAACAAACCTATCAACCACAATATCAGGCCCAGTAGAGACCTCAACCAGTGCTAGCACAACAACCCCCTACTCCAACCAATGTGATCCCAGTGAAATATGCGTCTGCTGAAGAAAATTTGAACAGCCATAGTCCCAGTCACACCATTGCTATCAGAGAGTGATCCAAGTGACCATAGTTTTGACTCCACACATATTGATAGCCCACAGGCTTACTACATGCAGTCACCCAAGTGAAAATAGTGGGGAGCCTGAGTACGCTAATGTCATGTACACAAACCCCAACTCTAGACCTCAACCTAGGCAGGTACGACCCCCATTTCCTAGAGTTCCTTGCCTCAGATGTCAGGGAGATCACCTCATACGTGATTGTCCACTACCTGCCCCTACACAACCCCAACCAGTGACAATTCAGGGCTTCTGTCAAGATTGTGGAAAAGAGCATCTCTTAAGAGATTGCACGAAGAACCCCAATAACCTGCCAAAAATCACTCCTATCAACGTCATTGGACTAGTAGTAGACTCTACAGGAAGTGTAACTTCCACTGCCCTAGTGCATGTGGTCACTAGAGCTCAAGCCTTGCAGCAAACTCGAGGAGTAGGCTTGGGGAAGATTTCTGAGGTTAGTGAGATAGAGAGTATAGCTAAGAAAAGGACAAGAGCTTGGAGAGATAGCCGGGAAAGAATGAAAAGACAATGGTCACAAAAAATGAGCAAACTTGAAGAAAGCTTGAGAGAAACCAAAGCGAAGATAAGTGAACTCGCATCTCAAAATCACTCTCACAATACCCCACCACCACCCGTTCCATCTCCCTCCAATCCACCACCTTCAATTCCCCGACATTCTAATCCACCACACATAACCCACCCACCACCCAGAGTAGGATCAGTCCTAGCGGATCCCACTCCTGAGGATCTAGACATGATGCTTAAAGCATATCAGGCCAGAATCCAGGAAGGGCCAAACGTGACAGATCATGACAAATGTTACCCTAGAGCCGATCTAGAGATAGAGCGAACAAAGCTTTGTGCTAAGATGGTCGAATTGGCGCAAGCCATGTTTGAAGCCAGTCGCTTGTTCAATGGCTCTAGTTCCACTAGAACACCATTGCATTTTGACGGTCTATTAGATAGATTGGAAAGGCTACTTGCAAAGTCTGGGAAAGGAGCCTCCCCCCAGCTTGAGGGGAGTGCAAGAGATAGAATAAGCTTTCCTCCCCAGGAAGCTAATGTGCCTAACTCCACTGAACCAGACACCTCTTCTTCTATGAATAGGTATTCACCAGAGTTCCTGAGAGAGATTCAAGAAGAGAAATGGGCAAAGGAAAGTGAAGTCCCTCCTCCCATTGAACTTGTGGATGATGCACATGATCAATTCCCACACGACATCCCTTCTATTTATGAAGAGCAGGAGAGTGCCCAATCTCATGAGAGATTAGATTTTGAGTCTAATTCCTTGCAAGAGCTACCACATTTCACAGGCCCATGGGAAACTAAGTCAACCTGCATGAGAGCACCCACGGTCATGATAAGAAATGAAGATTCGATCATACCTAGGAATACTGAGGTAGTAAAAAACACTAAAGTGCAGTGCATCTCACTTTAGAAGAGCTACTCAAAGTAAGCCAGAAGTGTGGAAACACGTAGCCAGAGAAGTGCCAAACTTAACCAAATCTCATTCCCAGGTAGGATCCCACAGAATAGTACCAGAAATACCCTTGGATAAGATAGGAGACATGAGTGAAGGAGAGGAAGGAAATACCTATCTACCAGTTACCCATCAGGGATACCAAACCAAGGCAATTTTGGACTCAGGTGCAGGAGTTGCAATTGCTACCACTTCCCTATGGAAGTGTTGGGGCAAGCCAGCACTCAGGCCAACGAGAATGAAATTGCAGATGGCCGATGGTCATATTGAAAGGCCCTTAGGATTGCTAGAAGGAATAACTCTCACTACATGTGGTGTTGAGTTCGAACATACTTTTGCTATATGCGACTTTAGCAGAAACCAAGCCTACGAGATGATTTTGGGAAGGCCATTTATGCGGCAATTGCAAGTAGTACAGGACTGGGGAATCAATTCCTTATACTTGCAACACTTAGGTGTTACAACCAAAGTCAATCTCAAGGATTACTCTCATAGAGACGTACCGCCCATTCAATGGAATCCCATCCATAGAGCCAAGGATGACACGGAGTCAGTGCATTCCATAGGATCAGGATCCTCCTGGATGCATGAAGACACCCACTTATGGATGTGCAAAGTGGCAGTAGAAGAAGAGAAAAGAGAAAAAGCTAGAGAGGTAGGTGCGAAAGAGACACATAGATCAATTCAAGACCCAGCCTATGCACCGGTAGTATTTCCCGATGAAGAGTTTGAACCTCATGGCTGGGCAGAAATTTTAGCAACAATGGATGTAGCCATCAATGAAGAGCAGTGGACACCCCACTGTGATGAGGATGGCTATGACATTTCAGTCTTCTCAATAGAGCCAATCATGGGAGATGCAGTCTTAGAGGAATGCGAACCTAGCCCTCATACATTTGAGGATGCAAGTGACTCCGACTTAGAGTCAATCATTATGGACCCACCTTTTGCATCAGATGAAGAATACTTCTATGAAGTTGAAGCTTACCCCCAGAGACACGGATTTTAAATCACGAATGATGTGAGGTTAGCCACACACTTAAGTAGCCACTAAGAGTGGAGGAAAGAAAAGAAAGAAGAAGGAAGTCACTCCGGGGGCAGAAGAATCCTTGTTTGAGGTCCCTAAAAACTTTAAAAAATATGAGATAGACGATAGGAGAGTCATGATAAGAATGCCTAAACGTGAGGCACAAGTAGGAGAGGCCTATGATAGCAAGGAAACTACCAAGAAAATAGTTGTCGTCATAGAAGAGGAAGAAGAAAGATGCACCTACATAGGGCATGACCTGACGGAAGAAGAAGAGCAAGTGTTGGTAGCTTTGCTAAGAGAGTACAGAGATGTATTCGCTTGGAGCTACAAGGACCTAAAAGGTGTCGACCCAGACATATGCTCACACACGATTCCCATGACCTCAGATGCCAGACCATCTAAGCAGAATCCCTATACATACAATGATAACTACGCTGCTAAGATCAAGGAGGAGATAGATAGATTGGTAGAAGCTGGGTTTATCTATGAGATTGAGCACACTGAATGGGTATCCCCCATTGTGGTTGTGCCCAAGAAGAATGGAAAATTGCGTGTATGTATTAACCTTAAAAAAGTTAATGCCGCCACGATTAGAGACAGTTATCCGCTTCCTATTACTGAGCATCTATTAGAAAGGGTAGCAGGCAAGGAAGTGTACAGCTTCCTGGATGGATTCTCTGGCTACAATCAGGTAGCCATTGCACCAGAAGATCAGCATAAGACGGCTTTTTCCACAGAGTGGGGCATATTTGCCTTTCGGGCAATGCCATTCGGGCTTACCAATGCACCAGCTACCTTTCAAAGATTAATGTGTCACGTGTTTAAAGAGTTCTTGAGGAAGAATTTGGAAGTCTATGTTGATGATCTTTGCGCTCATTCCAACATTAGACAGACCCATATACCTGAACTCAAACAAACCTTTGATAAATGCAGAGAATATCAAATCTGCCTGAACCCAGAAAAGTGTGTTTTCATGGTCAGGCAAGGCAAAATTCTAGGACACATAGTGTCTAAGAACGGCATATCCACTGACGAAGAGAAAGTGAGAGCCATTGCAGAACTACCTAGGCCAAAGAACGTCAAGGAAGTACAGGCTTTCATGGGGCATTGTGGTTACTACCGCCGGTTCATTCACATGTATGTTGTCATTGCAAAGCCCATGTACGGACTTCTGACTAACTTTGAGTGGACTGATGAATGTGAGAATTCCTTCAATGAGCTTAAACGAAGATTATGTTCAGCACCAATCTTGACCACACCAGATTGGAACAAGCCATTCCATGTTCATGTGGATGCCTCCAATTATGCTATTGGATGTGTACTTGCACAAACTACGGGTGAAGGTAATATGGATCTTCCTATTGCCTATGCCAGTAGACAGTTGAATGCTACTGAACAGAACTATACAACCACCAAACGAGAAGGATTAGGCATGGTGTACGCGGTTAAAAAGTTAAGACACTATTTGCTTGCAATAAGTTCAAATTTTTTATTGATCACCAAGCTCTATTGTACCTGGTAAACAAGCCATGTAATACAGGCAGATTAGTAAGATGGTTTCTCTTACTAATGGAATATGACTTTGAGGTAGTAGTGAGGAAAGGCAGGACTCATTTGAGAGCAGACCATCTCTCTAGGCTCACATCTGGAGAGGCCCCACAAGGAGTGTCAGATGACTTACCTGATGCTTACTTGTTTAATTTGGAAGTTGTACCTCAGTGGGCTAAGCCATTAGTGCCATTATTGACATATGGGCCTAACCACCCAATAATAAACACACAAGATAGGGAGATACTAAAAGCCCAGAAGTATCATATCATGGCAGGAAGTGTGTACAAACATACAGATCACGGGGTATTAGCCTGTTGTGTGGAAGAGGACGAGTACGCGAAGTGGTTGCAATTAGCACATGTAGGTGCATTAGAGCAACACTACTCAAAACAACGAACCCTACAAACATTGAGGAGACTTGGAGTATACTGGCCAACTATGGAAGCAGATGTTCATAGGATGTGCAAGGAATGCCCAATTTGTCGCACTAAGCCACCAGTGGAACATGCCACCCTTTATCGCGTGTCTCTAGCGCCAAATTGGAGCGAGCCATTAGTGGCCTTTCTGAGGACGAAAACATTCCCTCAAGAAGGGGTATCTTAGATTGTGTGTCCACGAGAGCGAATATCTGAAGATATTAGAGACTGCTCACCAAGGTGTAGCAAGAGGACACTTTGGTCTAGATCGGGTGTTCAAAGCAATTTTGTTTGCAGGTCTTTGGTGGCCAACTCTTCACATGGACGCACATACCTATGTGAAGAGGTGTGAGGTTTGTCAACGAACTCAGTATCCCATACGCAAGGATGAGATGCCATTGAAACCTATGATGGGTGGACGTGCATTCTCTAAGTGGGGAATAGACTTTGTTGGTCCTATTAATCCCCCAGCTAAGGGTTCACATGCTGAGTACATCATTGTGGCCACAGACTATCTGACCAAGTGGGTAGAAGTGAAAGCCAATACAAAGAATGATGCTCAAACAACAGCAAAGTTCTTATTTGAAAATGTGTTCACTAGATACGGATTGCCAATAGAATTAGTAAGTGATAGAGGCACACACTTCTTGAATGAAGTCATAGAAAACCTTCTCCAAGAATTCTTGGTAGTACATAAGAAGTCTGCCCCTTATCACCCACAAGATAATGGCCAAGCCGAGAGCACAAATAAGATCTTATGCAATGTGCTGACTAAATTGGTGAATAACAAACGCTCTGATTGGGACAAACAGCTACACCACGCTGTTTGGGCATATCGAGTTGCCTATAAAACGGTACTCCAAACCACACCCTTTCAGATGGTATTTGGCCAGAATGCCATGCTACCATTGGATTTTTTGATACCTACCTTGAAAGTAGCACAAGAGCATGACTGGACCGGCCATGAACTATCCTCTAGAATCTTTGATCTTGAACGTTTAGGTGAGACACGATTGAGAGCTGCAGCAGGAATCTATGCAGCCAAGAAGAGGCAAAAGGCGTATTTTGATACACATGTGAAGGATAAAGGCTTGAAGGCAGGAGACCTAGTCCTAGTCTACACATTGAAGCAACATGCACGAAAATTGGAGAAAAGAGGCTATGGACCTATGATAATCAATAGGATCTCCACAAGTGGAGCAGTACAACTAGCCACTCTAGAAGGTGACATACTACCAAGTTACATAAGCGGATGCAGAGTCAAGCTATATCAAGAACCACTAACCGAAGAAATGCTTAATCGACTCACTACTGCAAAAAAGCGTAAGGAAGAGGAAAAGCGAATTCGAGAAGAAGCACAAGCCGAAGCTTTAGAACGCATTCGACGAATGAAACTACGAAGACAAGGTAGAGATCAGGCCATGACTGACAATCATGAAGCTCATGGTTATCACATTGCCATGTGTGAGACTTCAGGTAAGCGGACCCATACGATAGTTGATCGACGACCTTTTGTGACCCTAAAAGTAGGACAAGGGGACAGTACAAGGAGCGTGAGAGCTTTAATTGATTCAAGAGCCGCCACTAGTGCAGTTCGACTTTCTTACTGCCAACAATTGCAATTGGAGGTAAAACCCTTAGAAGCATATCTAATAGGATTAGGAGGTGTCGAAACCCCTTGCATGGGAGAGGTGGAGCTTCCCCTCTACATCCAGGAGGTACTAATGCTTGCAAAAGTGCTAGTATGTGAAGACGAGGATCTTACCGAGCCTCTTGTCTTGGGTCAAGACTGGATCTATGATCATGCAGTCAACCTCAACCTAAGAAGTGGACTTCTTCAGGCTTGGGCAGACCAAAGCCGCCTTATGATTGAATTAGAAAATCCAGCACTCAAACCATTAGAAAAGGTACCAACCCTTAGTCCCTCCAGAAACCCACATGAACCTAACAATGTTGTACTTGTCCAAAGTTCTATGGTGCAGAGGTTTGTCAATCTTACCGAAGGTACAGAAGTCAATGAGGAGTTCCCAACTGTTCCAAAGAAGGTTCGAAACAAGCAGACTGAACATCACACGACACGAAGGAGGCTGATGATCAAGAAGCAAGAGCACCAACCAGTGCAACACGGAGTACCTCGTGGCGTGAAGCAGATCTGGATACGCAAGGATGGAAAACCCACGGCTCTAGTAACAGGTTCTCGAGGAGGCACAACACAAGCCACACCAGCAAGGATACAAGTGAAGGAGTACCCTAGGCAACCTTCTAGGCATACCACGTCTATTTGGGTCCCTAAGCGATCAATGAAGGCTAGCCCCAATGCTAGACAGATATGGGTGCCCAAGGCCTGTTTACGAGCCCAAATAGCTCCAACTCCAATCACGGGCATAATTCAACACTCACAAGTCCTCTTGAAAAACAACTCAGAAACTCTACCTAAACCCCACACTAACACACACTCAGTCAAACCTAGGACTTTCTGGAAATGGGTACCCAAAAGGTCCCAAATCCAGCACAGTCTCGCTCATAAATCTTTACCTATTTTTAGCTCTAAGAACTACAAATCCCCGATTAAAGTTTGGCGAACTAAACCATGTATCAAACCCCTAACCCAATTGTGTAAATCCATCCATCTGATATAGGTGCATTCTGAGTCCATTGCATAACCAAAGTATGCATCTAGGATGACACTAACCTCTAATCATCACTCACATCTATCACAAACACTTCACCTCTAACCACTAACCATCTGGATTTTCATGTTAGTATTGTGGAGGGAACACCACTACATCTTGTTTCCTATGCAACACTATTGTGGAGGGAACACCACTACATCTTGTTTCCTATGCCTTTCTTCTTCTAGCAGATAAGCATCAGAAGTGTCATGGCAGCAGAAGCAGGAACAAGCTCTCAGGTGGGCACTAGTACTCAAAGCAATTGGGATACCATGCTTGTGGAAGCTCCACTGTCAGCAAGGCCTGAAGAGCTTTTGAATGTGAGAAGAATTCCCATCTCAGATCCACCAAGTGGCCTAAGATAAAGAGTTAAGGGGCATTCTCACTGGTTCAATGAGATGCCAGGAGATTTGGGAGATGCGGACCACATCTGGGAATCCAAGTTGGAATTCGGTGGAGTTTGGTGGACATTTCAATTCTTCTCAAGAGAATTTGAAGCCTTACAAAATGCAGCTCCTCTTCAAGATATTTGGCTGAAAGCGGGGTTGCAAGATTATTTTAGTGCAGCTTTGCCTAGACCTGATTTTCTGAGGTGTTACTACTTGATTGCCACACTGAAGGCAACAGGAGATAAAGATCATCCAAGCACATTCCTGGTGCCCTCTCTATCAAACCAGGAGGAAATGAAGAAGTTTGAGTTGAATATTACTTTAATCAGGGAAGCCCTTCAGATGTATGGAACCCATGTACCTTCCGATCGGGATCCTTTGATACCGGAGTCCATGAAGAACAATAAAATCAAGAAGTTGAAAGAAATGTGTGCTCTCACCCCCAACATTGCCATACCATTACGGATGTGCCTTCAACACTTCACCTTTCTGGCGCAAGACCGGTTCACCCAGCCTCATAAGAAGATCTGGTATGGGTTATACCTAGCAAAGACCGGGAGCTTACCTATGAAAATGCCAGTATGGATCCTTGATCAGTTATATGAAGCAGGCAAGCGAGGAGTGAGGAAGCCTACTTTGAATGGCTGCTGCGCCATTACAAGAATCATCTATAGATGCCTTGCTTATGATGTGCCAATTGCACGAGCCCTCAAGTACTCACAATTGGAATTCTTCCAGGGGCGGAAATCAAGGGTCCAACTCACTAAAAGAATGCGTGGATCACTTTCACAGGTTCTAATTCCTCTTGAAGTAACCACAGAAGCCTCCAGTAGAGAAGAAGGATAAGTAGCCCCTTTCACAATCCATCTTCAAGGACCCCAATCAGGAAGCATGGTACAACCCACTCCATCAGCCCCCCCACTACCCACAGATGCGGAGTTTGCATCCATGGCTCCACTGCCAAAAGACCCATCTTTTGACTTTGAAAGCTTCTTGCAGACAGCTCACTTATTTGAGAGTGAGTTCTTCTCAGACACGGACGGCCCCGACTCATCATCCTAGAGAGGACGGACTCAAAGTGCGGCTAGAAGGGTGCATTGGGAAGATGAGACACAACATCCTCACGCTGAAAGCACACAGAATCAGGAAGAAGCACAAGGGAAGGAATTAGAGGAGAGTGATGAGGAAGCTCCTGCCTACACGGCACAACTTAAACGACTATACAAAACGATCAAGCAAGTGCAGAAGAGGCATAAGATGTCAGAAGAGGCCAATAGAGCACTGGTAAACCAGATGCTGCAAGCGAAAAATGTAGACCCTCAATTTGTAGAATCATTGAACCTTTTAGCAGATACATGTGGGATAGTGGAAGCCATGAGGACCATGGTATATCGTAATACCCCACAATATGACCAACGAAGGATTGATACACGACCGCGAAGGGGCAAAATGATTCAAATGGAAGTCTCTACCGCACTTCCTACCACCACTCAAGAAGATGTTCACATGGCCAGCCCATCCAACAGTGATGAACCAGATGTACATATCCAGGTACCATCTCCACCATCACCTCCCCTCCAGCCCTCAGAACCCCTCACCACTAGCCATTCTGAACAACCAGTATTAGCCATTAGTGAAACTATAACACACACCACCATTTCTCCATCCGCCCCTTTACCTCCACCCACCAGTTCCAGCCAACTTTCTGAATCCCATATAGGTTACCCTTCATATTTCCCTGCCCTCGGACAGCCACTTGCCACTACCCAAACCTTAACTCACCCATTTCCATTCACCAATACTATTCCTCTTTCCCAACCCCGAACCATTGAACCCCTCTTGACCTCCGTAGAGCCTACACAAGTCACCCTACCTCCGTTCTTGGCAAACCTGGTGGAGCAAATTGAGAATTACAGGAGAAAAGGCCATTCCCACCCCACCTCCCCCACTTTCATGGCAACCACTAACACACCACCCACCGTCCCCGTTCACTATTCACACTTCACACACTATCACATCCGATCCCATGGACATTTCACCACCCACAGGAGCACCCACCACCACGTCTGTTCCAACATCATCACATTTCACTTCACTCATAGGCACTTCATCCACTTCTCCCTCCCCCATTTCCCAACCCTTTGCATTTCCCACCTCTACCCCTGCATCCACATCATTTAGTACTGTTGGCAGACTACAACGCCAAGATCAAACGTAAAACCAACAAGTATCCTACTTTCGCTACCCAATTTGAACCTGAGGACATTCCGGAGGACGCCCACAAAGGGAACATATACCAACCCACCTGGAGGCAAAAGTTACTGGAAACCTATCCGGAGATGCTACGAACATGGGATCACGCGCCCATGCACTTGAAGTATAACAATTGCTACGGGCCAGTGCAACGGAGAAGATCATGGAAGGCATTTGCCATAAAGGTTAAGAACAACGCCAATTGCAAAGAATGGCTCAATTACCCTGTCATTGCACCCCCAACAGGCACACCAACAGTTGAATACATGATAGCTACCATCCGGCATTGGATGCCATGCCTACACCCTATGCCAGATGTCGCCGCGTAGATGATGCTCAAAATTTTGGACATGATGCAAGTGGTGTTAAAGACTTTCCGAAATGTACGTAATATCCAGCCTCCAATTCCGGGCTTCATCAATGGTAACTATGATCTACTTTATGATATGAGCACGACCCCGAGTATCCGTGTGGCTTACACGTGGCATGCACGAATAAGATATCTCCCTGCGTGTTACAAACAAACTTTTGATGACATGTTCACCACGGGGTTCTAGGAAGCACACTCAGAAGTATTCGCGCCCTGCCCAACTCATCTGCTCCAGTTATTCGCTTGCGAACAAACAATGCATTCAGAACTCTACACCACGCCACAACCTGATATGCCTGGCGCAGTTAATTGGGACGCCCTACAGAGAGATTTGGTCAGGGGACTACGCATCAAAGAACAGGAATTGGAAACCGACCTACTGCAGCAATACATTGATCAAACCGTGGAGCAGAGGTCTGTCAGAGGCGACAGACACTAGGGGGGGGAGAGTGTTGGCATCATATGGGAAGACGCCAAGTATGAGCATGTATGCAGATCTAGCACTGAGGCAACCCATCAATTTTTTTCCAATCCTTACACATTTTAAAAGTGATTCTCATCACTAAAAACCATTGTAAATACCATTTCCCTTTTTTGTAGCTCCATTTTGTACAAGTCGAGGAGTCCTCGAGCTTGAGGAGCCCTAGAAGTAGTTGCCTACCAATTTTCATATTTTTTAGATCTCGTTTGAACCCTCAAATAAGCCCTGGAACCTAATTTTTAACTAGGCCGGTCACTAGGTCTGGATAGGGCCAAAGCTAGTCAAAAACTATAAATAGAGCTAGAGAGCTCATTTTTGGGCTAGCTTCTTGTAGTTTTGAGCTTGTATGAGAACTTGGTTATAATAGAAGTGATTCCATTGTCTTACTCTCTTTGTTCTTGCCGTGTGTGCGCGTGTGTGTGTATGTGTGTGCATGTTTGTGTGCTTCTCACTTACACATTTGTGCCTTCACTTGCTCGAGGTCTTCATACCATCCTCATGTCTTCCCGGATTGACATTAAAGGAGGTGCTACTCATCACTGAGCTACAACCATATAATGCCTTCTTTAACCTGCACACCATGTTTTCATGCCCTTTCTGCACAAATCCGTGCGGCTGAAAAACATACACTTCTTCATGCAAGTCACCATTCAGAAATGCAGTTTTAATGTCCAACTGATGTACATTCCAACCATGATGGGCTGCAAGTGCATAAATGCTCCGAACAGTAGTCATACGGCATGTAGGTGCAAAGGTCTCATCAAAATCAATGCCTCTTTCCTGCGCATAACCCTTTGCAACAAGCCTAGCCTTATACATGTCCACTATACCATGAGGTTTACGCTTCAACTTGTATACCCACTTAGTGCCAATGGCCTTCTTGCCAGGAGGCAAGTCACATAAAGACCAAGTACCATTCTTCATTATTGCATCATATTCAGATTGCATAGCAGCCATCCAATTTTCTGAATTTTGTGCTTCATCAAACGAAACAGGCTCATTCTCATCACGGGGACTAGATGCAGCCATAGCATAGCAATCTGATGCAAAAGAGGCACTATGAGAGCCTGAACGAGTACGATATGATAGAGGTGCATCTAATTTGCTGTCACGCAAAGTCTGCACCAGCCATTTTGGCATAGTTTTTGCCTGTTGTGTACCTAAGTCAAGAAGACTTAAGGACCTGTGCCAAAGAGACTAAACCTCATTTGCCACACAAGTGCGTATAGTGGGAAATTGACACACGCTTATTTGTCAATCCGATCAAACGACCTAACCAAGTGTATGAAGACATGTGCACACGTGATGGAAAATGAAGTGTTTCAGCTTATATGCATGAGAAAAGACTAATCCACCTCTTTAACTCATTGAAATACTGAAAGTGTCTGTCGCAATACCACTTACAACAATTTTCAGTAAATCAAGGATTTCTCTCAGTTATGAACTCCGAATATAGTCAATAGAGACTCATTTCGAAGCTCTCGATGAGATGCATCTATTGGAGGTCGTTTCACTTGATTCTGACAACTATGCTTCAAGTTATGGCCAAAATAGTGAATGATGGGAAACACCCACACTCACTCCACAACTCCTACAAGCTCACACACACACTACAGTAGCTCAAAAACAGTGGGGAGGGGTAGACAACAGTCCTACACACACATTCCAAGCATTACACACACATAGAAGATCAAAGAGAAGATGAAAATCTACAAGAAAGAAGCAAATTCGAAAATCAAGAGCTCTCCTTCTTCACAATGGCAAAAAGTCCCTACAAAGAGTCATAAAGTGACTTATATACACGTGCCCTAAATTTGGTCCTTTCACACAAGAGACCGGCACTTTATTAATAAAAAGTGAATTTCCTACTAATTTACAAGGAATATATTACAATGAGTTGGGATCATGCATCTAGAGAACTCCTCTAGTGCATTTACATGGCTTGAGGGAATTCCCTAAGACTCTGAAGAAGAAAAATATGCCCATTAATTTGAAAATTTTGGGGCTCCTCTTTTGTGCCTCTTTTCTCTGTAACACTCTCCCCCTCTTTGTCTCTGTCGTCCCTTGACAGGCTTTTGATTCTCATTTGTAGCTAGTTTAAGGCTTCTGAATACACGCACTCAGTGGTCGAAGAAGCGGTAAGGACTGTCAGAGAATTTGTTATTTTATTCGATGTAAGTCCTTTGCTTCTGTTTGCCCCTTGATATCTCGTACATCACAAATCTGGGTTGCTGCATTTAGTCAAGCTGCCACGCACGCCACCAGTGACTAAGAATGTGTTGTTCTTAGTCACTCTCTTCAACTTTCAGCCTCTACCTCTTTCTAACTTTTGGCCTTCTGATTTGTCTTTGTCTTCACATATCTGACCCTGTTGTATTGTTTATTTGGCTGCCAACGCACGTTATCAGCGGGAGGATTATTACCTGCCAAGTATCTTCTTGCACTTCTTCATGGATACTTCCTCGCCCTGGTCCGTCCTTCCCATGAAATGTCCTGGTTCTGATTGTTCTTTAATTCCATTCCTCAGGACCTGGGTGCTTGGCGTTGTTGCCTGATGTGTGCCCCTGCGGGGCTTTGGGTAGAGGGTGGTTCTTCTGCTCTATGATCTTCATTCCTTATTGAGCCGTTTTGGTCTTTGATTTTCTTCTTCTTCTTTTCTTTCTTGATTCCCCTTCCACACGTCCCTCCTCCTGAACTTTGTCATCCCCGATAGGCTTTTTGTGGCGATGTGAGTACATTTGAATGGCGTTTTGCTCTCTTTGGTTACAGAGGTTGGCATGACATATCATAAGTTCTTTCCACTGTGTTGACTTCACTCCATCCTCTGGTGCTTGTCGGTGATCCGCAAAAAAGCTTGTTTCGTAAGCCACCAGTCTTGCGTTAAGATTCGAAGTCATCTTTACGAAAATTTCTAAATCAATTTCAAAGAAGCCACTGAAAAATGCCTCTTCGAATGTTTGCATGTATGTGCTAGGCAAAAACATGAGTCTTGAATAGTATGCCATAAGTGTTAAGCGGCTCGAGATGGTGGAAAGATAAAAAACGAGCACTTCAGAGCCCTGTGTAATGCTGATGAAGTTCAAAAATGTATATTTGGCATGTTGGAAGACTTTAATTACAGTCAGGAGCATGCTAAATATTTTATTGGTCATTTTGACGGCCAAATCTGGAACAGTTGCATATCTAGCAATCCAAAATTCCATGGTTTTCACCATGTACTCTTCCGTCGGTAGGTAATTATGCCGTGGACTGGGTAAGAGCAGATAATTCAGCCATTGATTATTAATGCTTCCCTGGCGTTGTCCTTCCCAAAATTGCAGCCAGGAGTGTCTGTGGGGTACTAGACAAAAAGATGGGTTTACCTGAAGCACGTATGGTGATGCTTCCCACTGTAGCCGCAGTGTAGGGTTCTTTTCCAAAAGCTTCAGCCTCCAGATAGGATCAGCCTTCTCGAATTCTTCTTGAGTATAACTGAATGTATCTTTGCTGAAGTGGAGGTTGGTGTCAGGATCCTTATTTGTCGTTGTCTTTATATACTGTCGTGTCTGCTCTTTTAGGAGGCCATATGGTACATTAAAAGGCTTCAAAATTTGTTCCAAGTTTTTGCTTTCAATTTTAGCTTCCTTCATGACCTAGATTATTTGATCTTCAAACTCAGCAGTAAGCTGGGACACCAGTAGTGCCCTCTCATCTCGGCTCAGTTTTGCAATACCCCCATTATTATGTTCAAATTGGGTCTCCATTTCCTCCCTTATCGGTGAATGATGTGAGGGGGGAGAGAGAGAGGACGTACCTCAATCTCCTCAGTAGACGCTGTGGATTTTGGAACTACTGGTGTCCCCTCAGTTTCCTTCTGCTCTAGCTGCTCTTGTAGCTGCTTGATCATCTCATCTTTTTGCTTGATTTCTTCATTGGCCTTAGCAATTGTGTCCTTGTTTTTGAGAATTTCTTGAGCTACCACATCAAGGTGATCAGTGTCTTCTTTACATTGCATTAAATATCGATTCTCTGCTTTTTTCCACTTTGCCCTTAGAGCTGCGGTGTCCTCCATGTACCTCTTTTCCCAGTCAGCAATGACTGCCTGTTCCTGCTTGAGTTGATCTTCATACTTAGCCATCTTTTCCTCTAGTTCCTTGATGTCTTTTTCTGGCCTTTCTTGAACATCTATGGGCTGATCACTTAGAAGAGCTGTCATGAGCTCCTTATTTTGGTTCCTTAGGTTTTTTGCTTCCTCCATATATACCTTTACTTGTGATTCAAGTATTTTACTTCTTGTGTTCATTCGCATCTTCTCGGCCTCGTTAGCCTCATATTTCTTTTGTAATTCCTGTAGTTGTTCTTTTAATTCTGCATTTTCCATCTCTAAAGTTTTACACTGCTTGTTGACCTCTTGAACTTCATGTTCTTTACGTACTATTTGCTCTCTGGCTAGCTTTAATTTTGCCAAAAGATTTTTACCCATTTCTTGAAGTTCATGCTTGTCCTGCATCGCTTGATCGTAGTCTTCATCAGCCTCAAGCATTAATTGTTCTGTATCCATTGCGGTTCTGATCATGTCTTGCACTACGGGCTTGAGCTGAGCGATGTCGACATTCAACCATGTTCTCGGTATGCTTGGAGCTTCTCTAGTTTGTACATCTTTTCCGTGCTCTACATGGATAGTCCCGTTATGTGGTTGTATGATTTGTAGTTGTATTTCTGGCTTTTTCGTTTTTCTTCTACATTGATAACTTTCGTGGCGCTCCCTTGAAATGTGACATCCATGGGGGAGGGTTCTGCCACAACCCTTATCGGTGTGAAGGGTTCTGAGTCTTCGACTATAACTTCTTTAGGCTCTTTCTTTGGATGCTTGATTGGTCCCTTTCCTGTAGGCATTGTCTCTTTGATTTGAATTTTGGAAGTATCATTTAGTTGGAGAACATGTACACCTCCTTGGTTTGTTTCCTTGCCTGTAGTGTCTTGATCGGGGTGGACTATGTTGTCATTTACCTTCATGTCCCCTTTTGTTTCATTGTAGTTTACTTCATTAAGCTCCTCCCATTGTCCATCATCCTTGGATTCACTTTGAATGTCCACGTTCAATAAGGATGTATCGGGCTCTTCTTGTGCATCTGAAGATGAGCTCAAATTATCCAACCCTATTTCTCTGTAACGATGTACTTTGGTGAGATTTGTTTTTGCTTCTGTCTCTCTGTGGGCCTTGTGGTAATGGTGCCCTTGGACTGGTAGATTAACTTTCCCTTCTGTATATTGGTGTGTATCTTCCAGGGCTTTAGTTAAGTCTTCTTCTCTAATAGGCATTTGCTCTTCAATCCTGGTCTTCGGAAGTACATGTGCCCTTTTTGTTGCTGGAAC
The DNA here is from genome assembly GCA_020310875.1 of Ceratopteris richardii. NCBI lineage: Eukaryota > Viridiplantae > Streptophyta > Polypodiopsida > Polypodiales > Pteridaceae > Ceratopteris > Ceratopteris richardii. The sequence goes on from CM035443.1 coordinate 86,994,805, forward strand.
TTCTTCTTCTACTTGCTTTACCTCCCTTAATCTCTGTGTACCTCTCATTTTAGGTTGAGAGCTAGTTTCTGCCTCTTCAACAATCTTGACTCCTCTTTTCTTTTTGGGAACTGTGGCCACCTTTGCATATTTAGCCATAGCAGTTGATGAGGGCATTTCCTGGAGGTGCTCTCTAATGCCTAAAGCGTGATAGATCAAAATGGTCAGAGCTACACTGTCGTTCAGGAACTTCTTGTTGTTCCATTGCCTCTTCGCCTCAAATAATCGTTCCTGTATGTATGGATTCAGATTAATTTGATTTCCAATCTGTTTGATGGCATGTGAGAGCAGTTGGACAATGATCTTCTGAGGGGCCGTATATCGATGCATATTTGGAAAACAGAAATGCTTGTGAATGAGTCGGACCTCTTCTTCAATGTCCACTCGATTGATGTCGGTAAAGGTTCTGGTCTTTGCCCCTCGACTCTCTTCTTTCACTACCGTAGTTCCGTCCTTTTCCCATCCAAAAGCTTCTTTAATCAAATCATGCGTAAATTGGATGACTACCCATTCACCTACTCCATCCATAACTCTAGCCTCCGGCACCAATGGGTCATGCAATGCTGGCTGCAATGTATTCATGACTTGTGTGCACCTTTGAAAGTCGGGCTTGTAAATCAGAAGTTCAAAGTATTTGTGTATACCCGCTTTCTTCATGATGTCGATCGTAGATGGGAGTTCATGCACCACTTTAAAATCTTGGGACATAATCGGGAATTGATGATCCGTATCCATGATTTTGATATTTAGTAGGAAGAGGTATTCCCTAGCCGGTTGATCTTCTCGGAACCAATGTCCCTTTGCTTTGGTTACACTTTGTACAGGAAATTCCAATACTTCCTCCTGAATCGTTGCTTCAGAATCTTCAAAAGCCATCTGCACTTGTAATGAAAAGTGCATTAGCTTCAATAGAAAATATAGCAATTCTGCGGTGCATTGCAGTAACATGTTATCGCTTCGTCACTCCGTTCCCCTTGCTTGTATAAGTGAGATCTCTTACCACATATTTTTATTTCTTTCCTGAAAGAAAACAAGTATTAGTGTAGCCGAAGCATTTATTTATTTACATAGTATGTCCATTCCTAAGGAAGTTGAGGTTATGTCCTATTCCCCATTGGAGAATGTGCACCACTAATTTTATTATGTACATCAAGTGCCGAATGCGTGGCCTTGTAATATGGCCCTATTATGCATACTTTAGGTGCATTCGATACTTCATGAGTGCAATTGGAATCTTCGTTGTTGCTTTTGCTTTGGTTTCCAAATCCATTTCATGGTCGCATTGATAGGTTGTGCCTTCTCTTTGGTTCTTCGAGCTTCATGTGTTTCCTTTTTTTCTTCTAATGTCCTAGAGGTTTCTCACTTCCTATTTGTATGGCGATTCTATCTTGGCTTCGTTGTCCGAATGTCTCGATGTAATGTATCCTCCTGTTTGCTTATCTCGTGATTGGCTGATTGTCTGACCTTCTTGGGAATCCATATCTGTTATCGATCCTTCTGAGCTTCAATCAAAGGCTTAGGGAGCCATACCTGCAGGAGTCTTTTTGGTTCAGATTTCGGTGAAGCAGACTTCTTGTCCTCCTTTTTCTCCCCATGAGTTGGTGTAGCATTCTCTGATTTCTACACTTGATCATTGCGTACCCATTTGAATTTGACTTTTCCTAGAAGAGGGTATTTGATTGTGGTTTTTGAAATTGGTGATCCTGCTGTCGGGTGAGAAACTATCAGAGTGTTGGTTTCCCTAGTGTCTGGCCGTTCACCAATTGAATGTGATGGATTCACTTCTTCCTTGGACAAATTAGGGTTTGAACTTTCTACTTCTTCTAGACTTGCTTCTAAGGTATTGGGGCTGGAATCATGTTCTAAGTGCTCTTCCTTGGGTTCTTCTGCACTCTTGATGGTTTCTGGTTTCGGTGAAGGCTTCTCCCCTAATAGACTAAAAATTTCCTTGTGCCCTATCTTGGCTGAAATATAGCCTTGCACTAGGTGGATGCTTACTTCATTCTCAATGATCCAATCTTGTCCTAGGATCAAGCCTTCTATTAAGTCTTCATCCTTGCACACTAAGACTCGATGTTCCATGGAAGTATTTCCTAGGTGAAGGGATACATTAGCTTCTCCCATGTATTCTATGATTTGACCTCCGATACCTATCATATGGGCTTTTGTGGGAGTCATAATGGTTTGGAGATCTCGGATGACCGTATTACATATGCAACTGATTCCTGATCCTGAGTCTATCAAGGCATCTATCAATTTGTACTCTGTCTTGCCAATCCCTAGGTTTAGGTAGGGCTGTGACATATAGGCATTTGTCGTGTCAGACTTTTGGACTTGGTAATTAGCCATGGGCATAGGCTCTTCTCCTTGTAGATACCATTCTTCTCTTTGTCGAATCCACTCTTTTTGTTTCTTGATGCGTTCTAAGGCTTCTTGCCGTGCCTCTTCTCTAATCCGTTCTTCCTCTTTCTTCCTGTTTTGCGCACCTACAAGACGTGCTAACATTTGATCTGTCAATGGCTCCATGAACCGTTTCACTCTACATCCACTTATGTAGTTAGGAAGAATGTCTCCATCTAGAGTGGCCAGATTAACTGCTCCACACGTCGAGATCCTATTAATGATTAGAGGTCCATATCCACGTTTTTATAACTTCTTGGCATGTTGCTTCAAAGTGTAGACCATGACTAGGTCTCCTTCTTTTAGTCCTTTGTCTTTTATATGGGCATCATAATATGCATTTTGTCTTCTCTTAGCCGCATAGATTCTTGCAATAGCATGTAACCTAGTTTCATGCAGTTTCTCTATTTGATCTAGTTGTTGGGATAATTCATGTCCGGTCCATTCATGCTATTGGGCGACTCTCAAAGTGGGTATCAAAAAATCGATTGGTAAAATTGTGTTTTGTCTGTATACCAGATTGAATGGGGTAGTTCCAATGGCAGTCTTGTACACGACTCGGAAGGCCCAAATTGCATCATGCAATTGTTTGTCCCAGTCAGACCTCCCATTATTGACAATCTTTGTCAATACAGTGCATAACACCTTATTGGAACTTTCCGCTTGACCATTGGCTTGGGGATGGTATGGGGCAGATTTTTTATGGATCACTAAAAATTCATTCATTAGAGACTCTATCACCTCATTAATGAAGTGTGTTCCACGGTCACTCACAATCTCAACTGGTAATCCGAAACGAGTGAATATATGCTCAAAAACAAACTTGATCGTGGTTTGAGCATCGTTCTTTCTAGTAGCCTTTGCCTCTACCCATTTTGTCAAATAATCGGTGGCTACTATGATATATTCGGCATGTGACCCTTTGGCCGGTGGGTTAATGGGTCATATGAAATCAATACCCCATTTAGAAAATGCTCTAGCACAATGGCATGTCATCTCTCCCAATTGGATATTTAGCCCTTTGGCATGTCATCAATGGCATGTCATCTCTCCCAATTGGATATTTAGCCCTTTGGCATGTTTCACAGCTTCTTACATAGGTCTCCGCATCCATATGCAAAGTTGGCCACCACAATCTCGCAAAGAGAATCATTTTCACAGTTCTCTCAACTGAAAAATGACCTCTTGCCGCACCTGCGTGTGCCATCTCTAATACGGGTAAATATTCTCCCTCGTGCACACATAATCGTAATTGGTTGTCTTTTCCTCTTTTAAACAAGTTTCTTCCTATGAGTACATAATCCTTGCTCATTTCTTCTAGGGATCGTTTTTTCGCCAAGCTAACTCCTTCCTCATGTTCTCTTGTCTTTAGGAATTTTACCAATGTTTTGCTCCAATTGGGTGCTATTGTTGAGAAAGGAATGGATGTATGATCCTCGGAAATCATCTCCTAGCATTCTGCGCAGTTACTTACATAGTCATGGACATCCTTAGGCATGCCAAGCCAGTATATTCCTAAGCGCTTTAACTCCCTAATAGTTTCATGAGTTCCTTTGTGTGTCCTCCATTTGTTCACATGAGCTTGTTCAATCAGTTTCAATTGCTCGTCTTCCTCAACACATCTTGTAGTACATACTTCCCGCAATAATGTGCAAATTCCTCGATTGTAAAATTTCCTTTTTACTCTCTTTATTGATTGAGTGTTGTGGGCCATGAGTGAGTATAGGGATTAGCTTCTCTACCCACTTTGGACATACTTCCAAATTAAACAAATAAGTGTCTGGCAGATCATCAGGCACTCCACTTGGTGGTTCTCTGTGCGTTAACCTAGAAAGGTGATCTGCTCTTACATGAGTATTCCCCTTTTTCACTATCACTTCAAAGTCAAACTCCATCAATAGTAGAAACCATCTTACCAATCTTCCCGTGTTACAAGGCTTATTGACTAGGTATAATAAAGCCTGATGGTCTATGAAGAACTTGAATTTGTTAGCTAAGAGATAGTGTCTAAATTTCTTCACTACATAGACCATTCCTAATCCTTCTCGCTCGGTAGTTGTATAGTTCCTCTCAGCTTGATTAAGTTGTCTATTCACATAGGCAATTGGGTGATATAGCTTTCCTTCATCTGCTGGTTGGGCTAAGATACATCCTATTGCGTAGTTAGAAGCATCCACGTGAATATGAAATGGCTTGCTCCAATTCGGTGTTTTCAAAATTGGAGTTGTGTTGAGCCGCTTCTTTAACTCATTGAATGCCTTCTCGCATTCCTCTGTCCAAGTGAATAGAGTTAAGACTCCATACAAGGGTTTGGCAATTATGGCATACATGTGGATAAATCATCGGTACTATCCACAATGCCCCATAAATGCTTGCACCTCTTTCACATTTTTAAGTCTAGGAAGCTCTAAAAATGACCTTAATCTTGTCTTCATCCGTGGATATTCCATTTCTAGAGACTATGTGTCCTAAGATCTTCCCTTGTCTTACCATGAAGACACACTTCTCCGGGTTCAAACAAACTCTATACTGTCTGCATTTATTAAATATCATCCGCAATTCAGGGATGTGGTATTGTCTTTGATTTGAATATGTACATAGGTCATCTACATACACTTCCATGCTCTTCTTCAGGAATTCTTTGAACACATGACACATCAATCATTGGAAAGTAGCAGGCCCATTAGTGAGTCCGAAAGGCATCACTCGGAAAGCATAGACTCCCCATTCAGTCGTGAATGCGGTCTTATGTTGATCCTCAGTAGCAATAGCTACTTGGTTGTATCCAGAGAGTCCATCTAAGAAGCTATAGACTTCTTTTCCTGCAATTCTTTCCAATAGATGGTCAATGATGGGTAATGGGTAGCTGTCATGTATGGTGGCTGCATTGACCTTTTTCAAGTTAATGCACACTCTCAGTTTTCCGTTCTTCTTAGGCACAACTACTAGTGGCGATACCCACTCGGTATGTTCTATTTCATATATGAATCTGCCGCTAGTAGCTTGTCTATTTCTTCTTTAATTTTAGTCACATAGACCTCATTGTATGTGTAAGGGCGTTGTTTCGATGGTTTTGCCTCTGCCGTCATTGGTATTCTATGAGAGCAAATCGAGGGTTACACACTCTTGAGATCCTTATATGTTCATGCAAATACATCTCGATATTCTCGGATCAATTGTATTAGTTCTTCTTCCTCCTCAATTGACACATCTTTACCTATGTATGTACGTATTTCTTCTCCATCTTCCACTGTTACTATGATCTTTTTTGTTTGTTCTTTGTTGTCGTATGCTTCTCCTTCTCGAGCTTCTATCTTAGGCATTTCGATGGCTATTTTTCTCTCTTCTACTTCGTATCTTTTAAAATGCTCGGGAACCTCAAATAGGTCCAGACTTGGTCCAATTTTACTCATTCTTTCCTCTTGCTCTTGTACTATGGGGGCGGCGTCTATTGCCAAAATCTTGGTTGGTTTCTGCTTTTCTTTGGTTCGAATGGTATCTAGATAGCTCTCTTCTTAATCAAATTCAGGTTCCATTTCTATACTCTCATATTCCTCCTTCCACTCCTTTTCCAAGATTTCCCCTGCTTCTACTTCTTGAAGGACAACCATGTACAAGTTTACATCATAGCCTTCCTCGTCTATGCACTCGTTCATAGTTAAGACTTCCTCATTCACACATACATCTAAGGTGGCTAAGATTTCCATCCATCCATGCGGTTCAACGATTTCATCAGGAAAGATTTGAGGCATGTACCTTGGGTCCTCTATAGGTCGGTAGTTAGGATATCCTATTGGCCACAGCTGTCTTTTATTATCCTCTTTCTTGGCTTCTTTACACATCCATAACTACACGTCCTCGTGCATCCATGATTGATCGCTTGATCCAGCGCTATGAATAGACAAGTCATCTTCCTCCTTGTGTATGGGGTTCCATTGTAGTGGAGGGGCATGTCGATATGCAAATGTATGCAAGTTTATCTTGGTAGTGTTTTCTTGATGTTGCAGGTATAACGAATCTCTTCCCCCGTCTTGCACTACCCGCATTTGTCTCATGAAAAGTCGTCCTAATATCATTTCGTAATTGTTAGCCTTTTCAAACTTACAGATGGCTAATGTGTGTTCAAATTCAACTCCACAGGTGGTTGATTTGATACTTTCTAATATTCCTAAGGGTTTCTCTACATGACGTCTGATAATTGGAGCTTCAAACGTGTGGGCCGTAAGGCAGGCTTTCCCCATTTCTCCCAAATTTCCTTGGTGGCGATTCCTACTCCTGCTCCTGTGTCTAGTGGTCATGTACCCATTGTAAGTGACAGGTAGACACATATTACCTTCGTCTCCTTCACTAAATTCTCCAACCTTATCAACTGGGATTTGTATTTTAGATGGATTTTCTTTTTCTTTGTTTTCCTTTTCATCCTTCTCTTGCCTTAATTCTAGTTGACCTGCTAATTGCCTCCATAGATGCAGTTTAACTTGAAGTAATTCTTCCACAGTCAGTTTGCATTGTACTTTCGTCTTCTTAAGTTCTGTTAGATTGTGTGAATTCTTTTCTGAGTTTCCTTTTCCTTTTCCATGTACTGTGGGTGCTCGAATTATCATAGATTCCTTTTCGTATTTTCCCATGTAATTTGGTAAGGTTGAAATGCTCTGGGCTTCTTCTCTATTTCTGTCTAGTCTTGATACTTCCTCATATACTTCCTCCATGTTGGGATTTGGTTGATAAACTTCTACATCTAATTCCTCAAAGGGAGGCTTAGTCTCTCCATTTTTCTTCCATTGTTCTTCTCGGATTCTATTCCATAACTCCTTTGGCCATTCAACTTCTAGGTCAGGTATTGTTGACATCGGTTCATCTTGAGTCCTCACTCGTTCACCTTTGTCATCTTTCCCTCTAAGTTCTTTATCCTTGGCTTTGACACACTCCTTGTATTGCTCCTCTGCTATCCTTGTCTCTGGAAGGGTTGAGATAGTCTTTTCTAGGGCTGCTTGTGCTACCTCTATAAGTTTCCTACATATGGCAAGTCTCTCTTTCTCTATTTCTCCTTGTGGGTAAAGTTTTTCATGTTGTTACACATTTGGTCCAGTATTAATTCTAGCTTGATAGGCTTTCAGTCACATGTATAAGTCGTCCGGTTTTGGGTCAGCTAGAATTGATCCTGGTTTCTTTGCTTCTCGTACAAGCGGTGGATTGGGAACTTCCTCCCGAATCTCTCGTTCTTTATGCTCTTTACCGCTTCTAGGTTGTTTCTTATTGTCTTGACTCTTGTTTTTCATCCATTTTTCTTTGAGCTTCTCTCTTCTTTCCTTCCATTTTTGCGCCTTTATGTTCTGGGTACTCTCACATGATTCCTCTGAATCTTCTATTATTTGGCTTTTGAGGTTTACCTTCCTATTGTTTTCTTGTTCTCGATCTGGTTGTTTTTCTTTTCGTTCTTTCGTTTGAGCTCGCGTAATGGCCTTTAAAGGTACGGTGTATTCCTTATCACTTCTTGGTGCTTCCATCACCTCAATTACTAATAGGTGAAATGTCTTGGACTTTGGTTGAATTCTTAGGGCAATCTCTGAAAAAGATGTTCCTTTCCGCAATCATTGCAATATCCTTCCCAAGTCCTAGGTGGTGGTGGATTGTAAGGTCGAGGACATTCGCTAATCAAATGGTCTCCTCCGCATCTATAACATGGTCCTCTCAGCATAGGTGGTCTAATGGGTGGTCTCACGGGTGGTTGTGCTTTACGTGCAGTATACATTAAAGTTGCTACCTCCGTTCCATAAGCTTGATCATAACCTTCATATCCATAGTAAGCCGAATCATATGCTGGTTCGTACTCTAACATGTTGGCTTCATAGGAATAGTAATCTCCTGAGGGAAGCTCATATCTAGGGTTTGCTGATTCTACATTGTTCATCGTTGAGGCTGGCACTATGGCTCTTTCCAAATTTTCTTCTGGTTGGGCATACTTTATCGGTACCACTTGTTGTGGTTGTGACAGTTGTGGTCCTAACACTGGTTGGGGTGGTGGATATGGTACTTGCTCATATGGCCTCGGTGCTCCTGTTGGTGCTGGGTAGGGATTGTACCTGGGCATCTCTCTGCCTGGCTCTCTAGGTGGATATCCATATGGTCGATAATGAGGTGGTTGTGGGGGTCGTACCTGCCTATTGAATGGGCAGTTCTCTATGGTGTGATTGGTGTATTTTTGTTCTATGTGGCAATACAAGGCAGTTCCTTGTTGGGGCTGTCTGTTGTAAGGATATGGCTGAGGTACACCAGTTCCTCCTCGTACACACATGTGTGTGGGGTGATCTCGTCCACATAGACTACATCTTCGTAACATAGGCACTCTTAACGCTGGATGCTGGTAATTTCTTTTTCCTTGGACTCCCAATTTCTTTGCTACCAGCTCCGCTAATTCCTCCACATTACTGGAGTTGGATCTAATAGTACTTCGAGAGTCTTCTGATTTCCAAATTGGTTGGGATCTAATGGCTGGAACCAAGTCAGAGCCGTTCCTGTGAGGGTGAGTTCAAAAGACTCATACTGCACAAAGAAGTCATCTACTTGTTCCGCCCTAAGGACTTGTTTAAATGTAGCAATGTGATCATATGGTTCTCCCAATCCGTCATAATGATTTCTCACGCATTTGGCTACCTGAATCGGTCTCAATCTTCTCATTGGTTCTGGTGGTCTAGGCATTACAGGAAAGGCAGGAACTGCTGGTCTAACTGGGGGTATTCCAAGTTGTACTCTTATTGGTGGTCCTGGTCTTACCGGTGGTTGGTATTGATTACCTACTCCAGTGTGGGTCTGACTGTGAGCTTGCACTCCTGGAGTCGCAAATTGTACATGAGTACGGTTTGGGACACTCCATTGGCTAATTTGTCGTGACATGGTGTGCTCTGCCTCTTGTTGGGTTCCAAAGGGGTTTTGAGAGGTGGTTTCCTGCTCTCTCTGAGGGAATACAAGCAAACCCATGTATTTCAGTTGAGCCCTATCTATGGCATCAACAAATCAATATCTTCTCTGATTTTTATCTAGGTACATTATTCTAGTCTCGTCTTCTGGATCCTTTAACTCATAAAATGTCATCAGGCTTTCTTCTCTTCCTTGGGCCGGTGAGTTTGTTTGAAGCAACAAGTCCATTCCATGGATCAAATATATTTCCAATAGGTAGTCGTCTTGAGGTATCAAGTCTCCTCTCAAGACTCGCGTCACTTGGGACTTGCCTCTAGGAGTTGTCACTAACTCCTCAGACTTTGGTCTCCCTGAGTTTTCTTGTCCCACTAGCTCTCCTCTTTCATTGATCAAATCCGGAAACTTTGTCACTATGTATATGTGACCTATCTTGTCCATGTATGCTCCTCCCTCATACTTTACAACTGGTCTGGGCACAACTGTTGCATCCATGGAAGTTACCATCCTAGCCACAGATCTGTTTAAGCCATCCAGGTATATGGGAATCTCTTGGGCATTAGTAGAAACATACTGTAGGGAAGTGCGATACTCTCCTTCTACCATGGTCATGAAGTTTCTACTTGGAGCGGGACCCTGCATGTCTTCTGAAGCCATGGGTATCTCCTCCTCCGAGTCACTAGAGGTGTTTGAATAGACACAGCGGTGACTGACCTGAGTGGCACTTCCAACAGAAGATATGAAACTTCTACGGCTACTTAGCACCCTTCCTGACCTCAAGTTCATTCACCCTCTTGGACCTCTCTAGGTCTCTGAAACTCTCCTTAAGTGGCTCTCAAAAAGCCTCAAATTTGCCCTTCAAAAAAGCTTCAAATGCTCTGGAAGATACCACTTTAGGCGATACTGCTTTAGGCGATACCAAACCATCCACGATACGATAGCATCCAAGCTCACGATACGATACCTGAAGACTAGACGATACGATACTGTCGCACCAGGCGATACGATAGTGCTATTGGGCACGATACGATACTGGCTATCCTGGCGATATGATACCTCCAGAGTAGACGATACGATACCAAGCCTAGTCACGATACGATACCTGTGGGTTCCACAATACGATACCAGAAAATTGGGCGATACGATACTGGATGCTTTGGTCGATATGATACCAGGTATTCTCACGATACGATACTAGAAATCCAGTCGATATGATACCTAAAAAGGACACGATACGATATTGACTTTCTCCCACAATACGATATCACAGCAGGTAGCGATACGATGCCACCGACTTGAGTGATACGATACCAGTATGGTATCGCGATACTAAACTGGACAAGGCACGATATGATACCACAAGTGGACCGCGATACGATACCTAAAAAGGACACGATACGATACTGACTTTCTCACACAATACGATATCACAGCAGGTGGCGATACGATACCACCGACTTGAGCGATACGATACCAGTATGGTATCGTGATACTAAACTGGACAAGGCACGATACGATACCATAAGTGGACCGCGATACGATATCACTTTGGTAAAGTTCGATTGCGATACCAACCCGGTGATACGATACCACAAGTAGTATCGCGATACCAAGGCTTGTAGTCGACGATACGATACTTTGGTGAGTATCGCGATACAAGAGAATTTTTGGTATCGCGATACCAAAAACTCAATCGATCGCGATACTCAAGCCAAAATATCTCCAAATTCAAAAATTTTTGTTGCCCCTTACTCTTCTCTCACCCCTCTTCGCTGCTAACCTACTGTCTCACTCCAAGAAGCACAAAAAACACTATGTCCCTTCCCGCGATACCGGTTGTGCAAATAATCACGTTTTTGTGCACTTCTAAAGTGGTTTTGCCCATGAAATTTTGTGGAATCTTACCTCTATGATGTCTTTCTTGCACCTTGAGCTCAATACCTAGCTTTGATAGCCTAGAAAGCACGATACCAAGCCCACGATACCGCTCGCTACTCTCTCACGATACTCCTTCTTTGGACAAGTGAGAAATGAACTAAAATTTTTGGTTTTTATACTTTTTTGTGACAGAAACTGAACTACACTAATTTGGCAAAATCTTTTGGGATTTTTCTTGGTGATCTTGACTTACTCCTACTTCACTCCTCTTCTCTCTTCTCCTGACCTAACCCCAACTCTTCCTTCTCTCCCTTCCTACTAACCCTAAACCTAAAAACTCATTACACACACCTCCGGGATGTGAAGTATCAAGTGCTGAAGTGGTTGACTACTTGCCACTGAACGAGTTCACTTCTACAAGTACGATCTCATCACTCTCGAGCTATAACCATCACAAAGGCACCTTGGCTGAGTGTTCCCCGGCAACGATGTCAAAACGTGTGTACCTAAGTCAAGAAGACTTAAGGACTTGTGCCAAAGAGACTAAACCTCATTTGCCACACAAGTGCGTATAGTGGGAAATTGACACATGCTTATTTGTCAATCCGATCAAACGACCTAACCAAGTGTATGAAGACATGTGCACACGTGATGGAAAATGAAGTGTTTCAGCTTATATGCATGAGAAAAGACTAATCCACCTCTTTAACTCATTGAAATACTAAAAGTGTCTGTCGCGATACCACTTACAATAGTTTTCAGTAAATCAAGTATTTCTCTCAGCTCTGAACCTCCAAACATAGTCAATAGCAGACTCATTTCAAAGCTCTCGACGAGACGCATCTATTGGAGGTGGTTTCACTCAATTCTGACAACCGTGCTTCAAGTTATGGCCAAAATAGTGAATGGCAAAAAACACCCACACTCACTCCACAAGTCCTACAAGCTCACACACACACTATAGTAGGTCAAAAATAGTGGGGAGGGGTAGACAACAGTCCTACACACATTTCAAGCATTACACACATATAGAAGATCAAAGAGAAGATGAAAATCTGCAAGAAAGAAGCAAACTCGAAAATTAGGAGCTCTCCTTCTTCACAATGGCAAAAAGTCCCTACAAAGAGTCACAAAGTGACTTATATACATGTGCCCTAAATTTGGTCCTTTCACACAAGAGACCGGCACTTTATTAATAAAAAGTGAATTTCCTACTAACTTACAAGGAATATATTACAATGAGTTAGGATTATGCATCTAGAGGACTCCTCTAGTGCATTTACATGGCTTGAGGGAATTCCCTAAGACTCTGAAGAAGAAAAATATGCCCATTAATTTGAAAATTTTGGGGCTCCTCTGCCTCTTTGCTCTGTAACACGTGCTCAATGTCAGCTCTCTCATCAACTAGTGCATCATGTAAATCTGCATCAGAAATGGAATGATCTCCATCATCACATGAAACCTGCAAAGGTTGAGAAGTTTCCTCATTAGGACCAGCACTAGACTGTCCACCTGTAAAAAGAGGCATCAAAGTATTATACATGTCTTTGGAGCTAACAAATGTCTCCTTAGTACATGAAAGCAATGGCTGAATAGCATCTTCCACAAAAACAACATCGCCGCTAACCAGAATGCATTTAGTCTGTGGATGATACAGACGATAGTCTTTACTTTCGAAACTGTACCTAACAAAAATACATTTTACTGCTTTATCATCCAATTTTCTGCGATGTTGTTCAGGCACTAATGCGTATGTCAAATAACCAAAAACACACAGATGAGCAACAGATGGCTTGCGATCATGCCAGGCCTAATATGGAGTGATAGACTGTAGTGCTTTAGTGGGACACCTGTTCAGTACATATGCTACACACATGAAAGCCTCAAGCCAGAAACTATGAGGTAAAGCCTGACTCTTGACCATACACCTCGCCATCTCCATGAGAGACCTCTTCTTCCGTTCAACAACTCCATTCTGTTGAGGTGTATACGGCACTGTACACTGGTGTTTTATCCCACGTTCAGTCAAAAATGCATTAAAATAAGAAGACATATATTCCCCCCCTCGATCAGAACGGAGGGTGCCCGTTTTACATGCTGACAGATTTTCAGCCAAAACCAAAAACTGTTTGAAGCACATGAACACTTCAGACTTTGCCTTCAATGGATATACCTATGCATGCCTGGAAAAATCATCAATGAAAGTCATGAAGTAAAGATAATTTCCAAAAGAAGGTGTCTGCATAGGACCACATACATCACGATGTACAAGTTGCAATTTCTGAGTAGCCCGAACTGAACCATATTTTGGAAAGGATGAACGCTGCATTTTGCCCAAAATACAGCCTTCACAAACATGTTTTCCAGGTGCCTCTAGTTTGGGCAAAGAGGACACCATTTCAGATTTTTGTAGGCGTAGTAAACTAGCAAAATTCAGATGACCAAAGTGTGCATGACAAAGCTTTGCATCTAACATAGCCTGAAAATCATTTACTGCACATGCCAAATCATTTACAGCTCTTTCATAGTCTATGAGCTTATACAGCCCACGACATAAAATGCCAGAAGCAATAATCACATCGCCATTTGACAGATCATGAACTGTACACCTGTCATCAACAAATTTCACAACCAAGCCAATCTTGGCTAATGCAGAAACTGATAACAGGTTCTTTTTGGTCCCTGGCACAAATAAAGCATCTGACAAAGTGAAAGAACTACCATCAGCAGTAGTCAAAATGATCTTACCAACTCCCATAACAAGATAAGAGGAGTTGTTGGCGCATGTAACAGTATTCCCTGTAGGGGCAGGCTCGAGTGAAGAGAAGAAGCTACGCTCCGAGGTAATATGTTTGGTTGCCCCACTGTCAAAATACCAAACATCTGAGTCTACTGCAGACATGCACTGATCATGAGAAGATGGGTCAAAACTGCAGACAGTAGTAAACGACCATTCTTCTTCCTGCACAAGATTTGCAGACTCTGTTTTTGGTGTAGAGGCCTCTACAACAACCATTCCAGCCTCTTTCTTCTTTGCCTCTTTAGCAGCCAGTTTTGGATAGTTGTTTATGATATGATCATTCCCTTTATAGTACTTACAAAACAATTTCTGCTTTTCTTATTTCTTCTCATCTTTATCTTCCTTCTTCGAATATGCAGAATTAGCAAATTTATGCTTACTAGTTGAAGAGCTCCATTTTCCTTTGCCCTTCTGACTAGCTAGGAAAGCTTGATCTGCGACTCGCATAATGGACCTGTTCTACCTGGACTGATCTTCCTGCAACGAAACAGAGACTAACTCCTCAAATGATAAGGCATTCGGATTGCCTTTCATCATCAAACGAAGAGTAAAAGCAAAACTCTGATACGAATTAGGAAGACCATTCAGAACGGTCTGCACAAGTGAGCTATCTGGTATAACCTCATCTGCAGAAATCAATTGTTCCTTCAAGTCTTTGATCTTCGTTAGGAAACTTTCCATAGAATCACCTTCATTCATGTGCTCACTCTCCAACTGTTTTTGGAGGTAAGCAACACAAGCCTCATTCCTAGCTTGGCACAATGTGGTAAGTGTATCCCAAGCATCCTTAGTTGTTCTACAAGAGCGAATGTGAGGAATAATGGCATGTTTGACAGACAAAGCTATCAACGCATGTGCTTGGGCATCTCTGCCATCCCAGCGAATGTGCTCTACAGTAGGTGCAGCAGAAACAGCAGCATGAACAGGAATCTATGGAATATCATCTTCGACACCATCTTCATGAGCTCCAGCACCTGTATTTGCAGTACCTGTAGTTAGAGGTGTAACAAGACGTCTTTCAACACCCTACACAATGTTCCACAATCCTTTTGCAACCAATACATGTCGCATCATATAAGCCCATAATGGGTAGTTGGTACCATCCAACTTATCCTCAACAACCAACATACAGAATACATCACTGCTTTCAACCATGGCCGGTGACTAAAATACCTTGATGCAGAAAATTGAATGTATCTCAAAAAGTTGAACAGAATTGCCCCAATGAATTCTGCTAGACCTATAGCAGACTTTGAGACGCTTATAATGGCGAACAGAAACTGGTATATACCTTTGGCACAAAAAGACGAAATAGCTTGCACAGGCACTGTGATAGTGCGTTCGGAGGCCGAAACGAGCTCAAATCGCGATTTCGGCACCAGAAAGCAAAGCAATTTTGATCTCGGAAACATGTTGAGTATGCTCACCAAAATTCGTGTGATTCTGAGATTGCAAACGGAGGAGTGTCGACGGTGCCCTATATGAAGCGACGACCTCCTCTGATACCAATTGTTGGAGATAGATGTCTGCAGAAGCATGCGAACAGCACAAGGAAGAAGAAGAAGCTTGGAGCACAAACACACAATACTGAATGTATTACTAGAGAATGTACAAAGATAAGTAGCCCATTAGGGCAATAGGCGTATATACAAGCCGGGGGAAAAAAACCTCCTAAAGAGGGAAAAAAGTGCCCCGACGGTCCTAGAGTGTTCACACACATCATTACCTAAATATATCAACAAATAGGTGTACAGTTCGTGATCTATCAAATGGGGACGTGATTATTGCTTCTGGCATTTTATGTCGTGCGTTGTATAAGCTCATAGACTATGAAAGATCTATAGATGATTCGGCATGTGCAGAACATGATTCTAAAATGGTTCAGTTCGCGCTACTCAAAAATTACAGCTTGTACATAGTGATGTCTGTGGTCCTATGCAGACACCTTCTTTTGGGAATTATCTTTACTTCGTGACTTTCATCAATGATTTTTCGAGGCATGCATGGGTATATCCATTGAAGGCAAAGTCCGAAGTGATCATGTGCTTCAAACAGTTTTTGGTTTTGGCTCAAAATCTGTCAGCATGTAAAATGGGCACCCTCCATTCCGATCGAGCGGGGGGAATATATGTCTTCTGATTCTAATGCATTTTTGGCTGAACGTGGGATAAAACACCAGTGTACATTGTCATATACACCTCAACAGAATGGAGTTGTTGAACAAAAGAACACGTCATTCATGGAGATGGCGAGGTGTATGGTCAAGAGTCAGGCTTTACCACATAGTTTCTGGCTTGAGGTTGTCATGTGTGCTATGTACTTCAGAGGTATGCCACTAAAGCGTTGCAGTCTATCAGTCCATATGAGGCTTGGCATGACTGCAAGCCATCTGTTGCTCATCTACATGTTTTTGGTTGTTTGGCATATGCATTAGTGCCCGAAAAACATCGCAAAAAATTGGACGATAAAGCAGTAAAATGTATTTTTGTTGGGTACAGTTCTGAAAGTAAAGGCTATCCTCTGTATCATCCACAGACTAAACACATTCTGGTTAGCCGTGATGTTTGTGTGGAAGATGCTATTCAGCCATTGCTTTCATGTACTAAGGAGACATTTGGTATCTCCAAAGACATGTATGATACTTTGTTGTCTCTTTTTACAGGTGGACAGTCTAGTGCTGGTCCTAATGAGGCAACTTCTCAGCCTTTGCACGTTTCATGTGATGATGAAGATCATTCCAATTCTGATGCAGATTTACATGATGCACTTATTGATGAGAGATCTGATATTGAGCAGGCAAGAACTATGCCAAAATGGCTGGTGCAGACCTTGCATGATAGCAAATTAGATGCACCTCTATCATATCGTACTCGATCAGGCTCTCATAGTGCCTCTTTTTCATCAGATTGCTACGCTATGGTTGCATCTAGTCTCTATGATGAGATTGAGCCTGTTTCGTTTGATGAAGCACAAAATTTAGAAAATTGGATGGATGTTATGCAATCTGAATATGATGCAATAATGAAGAATGGTACTTGATCTTTATGTGACTTGCCTCCTGGCAAGAAGGCCATTGGAACTAAGTGGGTATACAAGCTGAAGCATAAACCTGATGATACAATTGACAGGTATAAGGCTAGGCTTGTTGTAAAGGGTAATGCGTAGGAAAGAGGCATTGATTTTGATGAAACCTTTGCTCCTACTTGCCGAATGACTACTGTTCATAGCATTTGTACACTTGGAGCTGATCATGGTTGGAATGTACATCAGTTGGACATTAATAGCATTTCTGAATGTTGACTTGCATGAAGAAGTGTATGTTTTTCAGCCTCATGGCTTTGTGCAGAAAGGGCATGAAAACGAGGTGTGCATGTTAAAGAAGGCATTATATGGTTTAAAGCAAGCACCATGTGCTTGGTATGAAAAGATACATGCCTATTTGATTGCACATGGTTTTGAGAACATTCCAACTGAAAGCACCTTATATGTTAAGCATGTTAATGATGTACTTCTGATCGTTGTGGTTTATGTTGATGACATGCTGCTCACTAGTCCTCATGAAAGGCATATTGCTGATTTTAAGGCTGATTTGCATGCCTCATTTGATATGTTTGATTTGGTGCATTTGCATCATTATTTAGGCATTCAGTTTATGCATGTTGATGGTGGAATGGCTTTGTGTCAAATGAAATATATTGACGCATTATTGCAGCATTTTGGCCTTGAAGACTGTAAACCTATTGCCACTCCTATGGAGACAGGTTTACAATTGAGTCTTCATGATGTTGGAGATGCATTTGATGATGTTCTGTATCAGCAGGGTGTTGGGTGCCTGATTTACTTATGCATTACTTGGCCACATATTCAGTTTGTTGTCTCATAGATGAGGAGGTTTATGCATTGTCCAGGAGTCAAGCATTGGCAGGTGGTTAAGTGCATCTTTCGCTACTTGAGTGGTACTCGGCTACTTGGGTTTTTTTATCCCAAGGGGGGGATCACTACCTCCAAATTTGCATGCTTTTTCTGACTCTGATTGGGTTGATTGCTATGACACTCGTGTGTCGACTAGTGGCTTTTGCTTCATGCTTGGTAGCTCAATATATCTTGGTTGAGCAAGAAGCAGCCTATTATGGCCACTTCCAGTTGTGAGGCTGAGTATAGGGCAGCTTTCACACCGACTGTTGAGTGTGTGTGGCTATGATGCCTTATGGCTGATTTGGGTGTTGGTTAGTCTTCTGCCACCACCATCTTCACTAATAGTCAGAGCGCATTGGCAGTTGCAAGGAACCCTGTGTTCCATGCTCGCACTAAGCACATTGAGGTGCATTATCATTATGTTAGGGAGAGGTTCTCTGCTAGGGAGATCAGCTTGGCATATGTGCCCATGTAGGAGAACATTATGGCCCTTTTCACGAAGGCTCTGCCTAGGGAGAAGTTTGAAGCTTTCCGCAAAGCTTTGGGCTTACTTCCTTTTGTGGAGTGATTTCTACATAGCTTGGCACTTCCTTATACATGAGTGGCAGCTCCTTGTTCACCGCATCACTCCAAGGGGGGATTTGTTTATATATTTAGGTAGTGATGTGTGTGAACACTCTAGGACCACCGGCGCACTTTTTTCCCTCTTTAGGAGGTTTTTTCCCTCCGGCTTGTATATATGCCTATTGCCCTAATGGGCTACTTATCTTTGTACATTTCTACTAATACATTCAGTATTGTGTGTTGTGCTCCAAGCTTCTTCTTCTTCTTCCATGTGCTATTCGCGTGCTTCCACAGACGTCTAAATCCAACAATTATCTACAAAAATGTGGATGGAATCTAAATTTAATATAACATATCAACCAAATATAAGTTATATAACAATCCTTTCTAACAAAAGCTATGGCATTAGGGGCAATAAATTGACATCCATTAACATCACCAAGTGTGATAGTGCATGTAAAGACCTTGTCTTTGGAGATTTCATGGGACCTTGAGGCTTGGATCTTGTCTAACATGATTCAACACCTCCATCCCATCACTTGATGGTTCTTCTACATAATGGTATCCAAAATTTTCATAGCCTACATATGCTTGTTGATGTGCAACACTTTTTTGTTGAGATATCAAGCTCAACATGTGATGATCTAGGATGACACATATATTTCATTTCTCTGACATGTATAATGGTCACACTAGTATATGTCAGGGATTCTTCATTGATCTTTACTAGATTCATCTACTAAGAGTGGTGTCACATTTCTTTTCTTGCCATCTCACTCATTCGTGGACATTAGGATTTTCCTTATAGTACTATTCTTTATATGTGACACTTGTTGTATTATTGTTTTAGGTCATTTATGCACATTCCTTTTATGCAATAGAAGAAGAAGAAGAAGAGGATCATTCATCCTTGCCTCAATATGTGTGTGTGCTTCTCTTTGAGTGTGAGAATTGTGAGTGAGCTCTCTTCCTTATCTCCTTCCTTGTGACATGGTATCAAAGCCAATGCGGTTGTAGAGAGCTTGGGAGAAGGTAGACAGTGAAGAGTATGCAGTAAAATTTCCTAAGAAATGATTCAGGTAATGATAGTAAAGGATGTTGGAATTATGGTAAACCTAGACACTTTGAATGTGATTCTAGGTTGAGGAATCAAAAGAACAAAAGGAAGCAAAACAACTATGCATCCACAAGTGCATATGATTCTGAGAAGTTGTTCATGGTTCAACATTATATGATGAATATAATGTTTGTCAATGTTTTGAAATCAAATGGTAATGTCTCTTATGTTGATTCAATTGCTTCAAATTGTTGACCAAGGAATACAAGTTAGGTTCAATGTTGATGGGTTATATGTAGAAGAGTACAAACAGGATGGAAGATTGATTGACAAAGGAAACAAAGTGGGTAGGATGCTCACCTTAAATGTAAAAAATTCTTAATTGAATGGAGCCATGTTTGCAAAAGGTGCAAGAGTTGTTGCTGATATAGAGATTTGGCACAAATGAATTGGACATGAAAATTTGCAGAGGCGGAAACTGATGCAATCAAAGGAGATTCTCAATGGGCTATCAAATTTCAAGGTTGTACAGATGCAAAAGGTATTTGTAGCATGTCAATTTGGTAAACAGTCAAGAGCATCGTTTCTGCATGACAAGCATGTTAGTGAGAATGTGTTAGAAATAGTACATATAGATGTTTGGGGTCCTGCGAAGACCACATCTATGGGTGATTGTAGGTTTTATGTTACTTTCATTATTGACCATACATGAAAAGTATGGGTGCATTTCATGAAAAGAAAATGAAGTGTTCACTCAAAACTTCTAGAATTTTAAGGTTGTTGTGGAAAAGCAGACAGGGAAGTATATTTAGACATTAAGATCTAATAGAGGAGGTGAATACATGTCAAATGAGTTTAGTAGCTTTCTAAAAAATCATAGAATTTGACGATAGTTTTCATGCAAGTACATAGCACAATAGAATGGCATTGTTGAATATCAAGTTACAGTCAAAGACAAGTTTACAAGTAAAAAGCCAAACTTATCACCTATGAAAATATTTGGTTGTATTGCATATATACATGTTCTAAATGAGTTGAGGATGATGCTTGATCCAAAGGCAAAAAAATGTATCTTCATTGGGTACTCCCTTCATCAAAAAGGATATAAATGTTATAAACCACCCACACAATAGGTGAAGGCAAGCAGAGATAAGTGTTTGATGAAATGCCAAGCTTTTATGAAGATGCCAAAGAAGGACTTAATCTTGACTCAACTGACAAAGGAAAATGCTGAAAAATCAAGCGCAGAATCTCAAGTTTTGAGTGGACTTGATGCATCACCAAGTAATAGTTCCAACTCAAATCCATGGAGTGGAAGATTGCATGGAAATTTCAATCCAACAAATTCATCAACTACATTGAAGAAAGGTAAAGAAAATCTTTTGACTAGTAGTAAAACATCTACAAGTTTTGAAGACATTGATGGAGATTCAAGCAATTAAGAAAAGAGCTTTGATGAGGAACTTGGATTGCCCTCTATGAAGACTCTAGGACTAAGAAAGGCACATGCAGATGATACAAGGAGAAGTGACCCAGGACCAAGAAGATCTAGGAGGATGGGGAATTCGGTGCAACGATTGATGTATGACAGCTACATGGCTCGTCATTATGCCTACATGAACAAGGTAATACAAGATGCTAAACCTTCTTGTTTTTGAAGATGCAATTGGAAATCTAGATTGGGAGAAAGATATAGATGAGGGAATGTCTTCATTTTATGGAAATGAAACATGGAAGCTAGTTCCATTATCGCAAGGAAACAAACCCATAGGTTGGAGGTGGGTTTACAAGGTAAAGCGCAATGCAAATGGTAGCATAAGCAGGTATAAAGAACGATTAGTAGCAAAAGGATATGCACAAACATATGGCATTGATTATGAGGAAATGTTCAACCCTGTAGCTAAAATGTCTACTGCCATAGCAGTTGTTTCATTAGCTACAATAAAAGGATGGACTTTGCATCAGATGGATGTGAAGAATGATTTCTGACATAGTGAGTTGCAGGAAGAAGTATACATGGACCAGCCATAAGGATATGAGGATTCAAAGCACCCAGAATATGTTTGCAGGTTGCAAAAGGCTTTGTGTGGGCTTAAACAAGCCCCTTGTGCTTGGCATGCAAGGATTGCTAACTACTTAACCACCATTGGGTTTTCTATGTGTGATATAGATCATTCACTATATGCAAATAAGGGTGATGATCGCATCACGATTGTGGCCATTTATGTTGATGACTTGATTGTAGCTGGTGATAATGAAGCAAGCATTAAAGAGGTAAAGCAACTCCTTATGCAGAAATTTCACATGAAAGACCTTGGTGTGCTGCACTATTTCTTGGGCATTGAGTTTATTCATACAGAAACAGGTAAATGGATGTCGCAAAGGCAATATGCCTTGAGTATGCTACAAAATTATGGTATGGTTGATTGTAAACCAATTTCTTTGCCATTAGATCATAATTTGAATTTGGATACTATATCAGGTGCAGCATTCGAAAATGTTACTATGTATAGGAAAATTGTGGGAAGTTTGATATATCTCATAACTACAAGGCCTAATCTAAGCTACATTGTTGTACTTGATTTCGTCGGATATATGGAAGGCATCCAGAAAGAGGATATTTGGCAAGGATAGTTTCAAAAATGAAACTAAAAAGATTCAAGTGGTTCGTGGGGATAGGCATTTACAAGATTTCTTTAGGTTTTTCAAATCCTATAACCGATTAGTACTATGCAACTTCCCAGGAAACCACACTTAGATGCTTTGAGACGCACTCTACGATATCTGAGTGCTACTTTGGATTACACATTGTTTTATGAAGCTGGTGCAGAATTACAGGTTCATGGATACACGATGCATATGGGGTTGGTAGTATTCTAGATAGAAGATCTACTAGTGGCTTTCTATTCTCACTTGGAGGTGCAGCTATTACATGGTGCAGTAAGAAGCAACCCACTGTTGCTTTGTTGAGTATAGAAGTTGAGTATAGAGGTTGAGTGTAGAGGTGCTGCATTGGAAGCATGGAAGCATCATGACTAGAGATGCTAATTACAGATTTAGGTGTGGAAGTGCAAAAGCCTATCACCATTTATTGTGATAATCTTAGCAACATCAAGTTAGCATGAAACCCTTTTTTTCATGCTAGAACAAAGCATATTGAGTTGCATTATCATTTCTTCAGGAAAAAGGTATTAGCAAGTGATGTTGACCTTGTCTATGTGAGGACACATGAGCAGGTTGCTGATATTTTCACTAAAGCACTTGGAGCTGAGAAGTTGAAGAAGTTTCGGAAGATGCTTGGATTATACGACATGATGTTGAGCTTGAGGGGGAGTGTTGAGATATCAAGCTCAACATGTGATGATCCAGGATGACACCTGATTACTTTTTCATTTCTTTGACATGTATAGTGGCCACACCGATATATGTCACGGATACTTCATTGAGCTTTACTAGATTTATGTACTGAGAGTGATGGCACATTTGTTTTCTTGCTAGCTCACTTGTTCGCAAACATTAGGATTTTCCTCATGTACTATTATTTATCTATTGCACTTTTTGTATTGTTGTTTTAGGTCATCCTTGTACAATTGTTTTATGTAATAGAAGAAGAAGAAGAAGATGATGATCATCATCATCATTCATCCTTGCCTCAATCTGTGTGTGTGCTCCTCTTTGAGTGTGAGAGTGTGCGAGTGAGCTGTTTTCCTTATCTCCTTCCTCGTGACATTTTTTAAACTCTATCTCCATTGACTCACCGTATGATCAAACATTAGGGATTCCTCGTGAAAGTAAAAATTGTAAAAACCACAAGAAAGAGGGCACTCCATGCAAGTTTCTCATAATTATGCAAAGGTGCCAACATACATGTGAATGTAGAAGTGTGCACACACATTGAAAAGATTTTGCATGTTGATGCTTGTTACAATGTTTCACATCATCTTCGTAACCAAATGAGCTATCTAAATATACTTAGATATTCATGTCAACACACAAAGCAATGCGTATGCTCACACACATGCCAAGGGTAGATTTTAGATAACTACATGTTTTTTATGCATATTCCCAAGAAGACAACTTTGTCGCAATCATCTACCTCGGAGGTACCCGTGAACTGAAGCCAAGTACAATGAGAGGGAAACCTTGAAAACAAAAAGGCTACCTATTTCCGTAAGAATGGAAAGAACCAAAAATAAGGTGTAATATGCTTTTCTCTAGTTGAAAGAAGAGTGGATAAGCGCACCTAAACGAATCAAATAAAAGCGCAACTTACCAAAAATAGGGTGCAGTTTTTAGATTCCAACGGAATATAGCATAATATGGCCATCAATGCACATCATTCACCAAATCCTAAACGAACGTTAAGAATGTCAAACAGTGGATGTACAACTAAGGACAGATGCATTGATCATACACATCCAAAAACTTCCACTTCCCCCCATCACAACACACACATACAAACATGAACTCAGCAGCATGAGAAAAGGATAATGATTCTCAATCATTGGGCACTAAAGTTTTAGTGCAAGTTGTGATTTGTCTCAACTCTATTAAGTCACTTTGCGAGTACCTACATGACAAGCCAAACTTCGAGATCTGCATGATTTCATGTGGTTCTAGATTTCATTGCCTTCAATGCCCAAAAATGTGAAATCGCTAGTCCTTTGCCAAAAAAGGATCCAAAAACTTCCATTTCCCCCCATCCCAACGCAGACATACAAACATGAACTTCTTGGCAGCCATGAGAAAAGGGTAATGATTCTCAATCATTTGGCACTAAAGTTTTGGTGCAAGTTACAATTCGTCTGAAGTATTAAGTCACTTTGCGAGTACCTACATGACAAGCCTCACTTGGAGATCTGCATGACTTCATGTGATTTCAGATTTCATTGCCCTCAATGCCAAAAAATTTAAATCACTAGTGCTTTGTTAAAAATGGATCCAAAACCTAGCCTCATTCCTCGAGTAAAATGCAAAATAGATTGATTCAGATATTATAATATTCATTATGCATGGTCATTAAAATCTAGAAATGCACGTTCAAGTTTCTTTGCAAACAAAGACGTCTTATCTTCTGAACCTTTCAACTTCCAATAACTAGTCTGTGAGAAAATTTATGATTTTTCTTACCACTCCATTACAAAAGTAAAGGAATTCAAAAGAACTTCAAGCCTTACAAGAAAGTAAATACACGAGGTATTGTAGCTTAATGAAATGTTTGAGCATTGACCAGTGCAATAATCAGCCTCCCAAAGCCTCTCTTAACAACATGATTGCAATCCATTAGTATACTTTTCAGGCCAAACGAAATCAGTTGGATCTGTATATAAGATAATACCGGCCAGGAACAATCAATATAATAATATAGTGTACTTTGACATATGTAGAGAGTAGTGGGTAATTTCAAATGGAAATAAAGGAGTAATGTCCCCTGCAAGATGGGGAAGAGCACCAGATCGAGAGGTTTGAATCATTCCCTATGAACTAAATGTATATGTTTATCAGTTGCAAAATAGGATAATTTTCAACCCCTCAAAACCTTTTTGACTGCTATGATCATTTTTTCTGTAGAATAGTTCCAAGGCAAGGTGCATTCAATCAGATGGTTGAAACCAACAGACACACACACACACACACTAATCCAACCTCAATTTAAAAATCACTATAAAAACGCTTGGGGAAAATGTGCTTTTAAGCTCAAAAATCACATGCATGCTATGCCACCCATGCCAGCTGCCCAACAACGTTGGGTAAGCATATAGAAGACTCAGACGTCCATATTCAATTTTTCAACTTCCATACCAAATCAATTGTAGTAATCTAGACGCTACACATAAGGTTCTAATATTTTATATGTATAATGGGGATGCTATATATATTCCCGCAATAAGTTGTGAATCTTCATATTGACTTCCAAATGATAGGATCAACGTGCACAATTTCTTGGGTTATTCACATATGTAAGCAAAAGGCATGTTCTGTTTCTGTAATCAAATTTGTTAATAGTCAACTAATAAGGCATACTCAAATAAGAACCCTTCTAGCATAACATCTGTCATGTGAACAGTCTACAAAGTGGACACAAGATAATGTACGAATAATCCCAAAGTTTTCTGCATTACCTTTTTATTTTCTAGGACCTTGCAAATTTGATATGTTTGATTTTCCCATTGATTAGTACACATGCAGTGAAAAATTTAGATCAGTTCAAGATTGATTCCCCACAAGAAGCAATGTCTTCTATAAAAGAAGCAGTACTAGGATGAATCCTGAACTTTTAACATCATTCACAGTTCTCATAGAACACATGAAACTTTGGGAAAAAGTCAGATTTTAAAACAAAACTTCCCTTATCAAAGCAGATCTTGAACGGCTAAGTTCCATCACAACTTCCGAGTAATAACAGTGGATGAGCACCATGAAACAAAGATGTGATTTGTATGGACATTCAAAACTAGATTTTAATAGAGCAAACTTTTTGTAACTACTACAAATGGTTTCTCGGGCCATAATCCACGAATTGTACCGTGATTGGAGTTTGTGAGTGACATAAAGATTGTATGGGCAATGTATAGACCACTCCGGCATAGAAAACAAGTCGACAATTTGGTATATTTAACTTTCTTTTCTGAACTAGCGCATGTGCAGCTGGGAAGCAAGGTGAGTTCCAAGTGTTTTAGTTCCCATAAGAAGTGATGAGCTTCTTCTGGGGAGAAGAAGATCCATTTCTGAAATCAGAACATCATCCCTTAGTCCTCATAGGAGATGAACTGAAACTAGGTTCAGAGGCACATTTACACTGGAAAATGTGAACACATTTCCATTTCAGAGCAAGAATCAAACTTGTTTACACCTCAGATCTTAAATCAAAACTTTTAATAACTTTAAGAAACCTGCAGAAATGAAGCAAAGCAAGAAAATTTAATTTAACAGAAGGCACATAATGCAATAAAAATGAGAAGAAGTGACAAGAGAGTTGATTTTCTATCCTCCAGATCAGAGGACCAATGAGAACCCAACTGAAGAATGATTCAAAAGCCAGATCCGGCACACCTCACTTTACACATTTACAGCAAAAAGTTCCCTTGCAATCGAAAAACTGCCCCTTTCTAAAACTGAATTCAAATAAATCTTGTAGAACGAGAGTTGGCAGTTGATGCAAGTACCAAAATTAGCATCCCAACTAGAACGAGTTAGTGTATCATCATCTAATATCTATTCTATCTCAACAGGAAAGCCAAAAACTGCCTTTTTTTCTCTGTTCTTTTTCTTTTATTATGAAATGGGAAGAGTAAGCTTTTATTCTCTCAAACGGACACCATATGACGACGACCACAGAAAGCAGCAGAGCAAATGGAAAGATGATAAGGAAAACAATCAAATCTTAAATCTTGTAGAGAGCTTGATCCTCACGTAAGTATCAACATGCATCATGAAACAACAAAACTAGTCAACCATCATATCTCAAAATATGGTAATCTTTCAGAGAAAATCATGGCCTGAAGCACAAATCAGCTCCAAAGAACATGAAATCATAACTAACATATATGGCATCCTTTACTGTCAACCCATTACCCATTACAATCCATTCCTTTTCAAAGTATCTAGATCAACATTTCCTCTTGAAATGAATAAATCAATATATTTATAATCCATGATACAAACTTACTATCTTAGACCCCTTGATGCTGCTATGCAAAGGAAAAGATAGGTAGGGAATGCTTATAAAAGGTTTCCATCTTGGTTCCGTGAGTGAACCACAAATGAGACAATGCAAAGGCAAGGAACTTCAAGGTGGGACTATTAGGCAGGATAAACACAAAGTATGTCACATATAAGAGAACACACGCACAAGAACATAAACACAAGATACAAGGAGAGCAAGAGACTCTCACTCCTCCAAGTCCTCCAAGAGAGCAAGATACTCTCACTCCTCCAAGTCAACTCCACCAAGCTCCAAAAAACTTATTCTCATGTGTGAGAGAGCAAGATATAGCCTTTCTTTAGTGCCCTTTGACTCTTGCATAATAAAAATTAAACTTCTGCATATACTCCAAAATGCACTTTCTTTTCTGGTTTTAATGCAAAACATTAAACATTTCTAGACTAAGGCATGCACAGAAAACCAAACTTTCTCGAAAGGAAATTGCGAATAAAGATAATAATCCATATATTTGCAACTTCAGTATAATCAAATTACCTCTGCAGTTTGAAGTGTTACACTTCCATGGAAAGAAAAAGAGACCAGTTCAAGAACCATCTATCCTATTCTTCCAGCTGAGGGGAAATTGCAAATAAAGAAAATAATCCATATATTTGCAACTACAGTATAATCAAATTACCTCTGCAGTTTGAAGTGTTACATTTGGATGGAAAGAGAGAGAGACATTTCAAGAACCATCTATCCTATTTTTTCAGCTCGTCTCCCAAAGATACACTCCAAGAAGACAAGTTTTGATAATTAGAATAAACAGGATAAAAAGGTTTCAAAGTACCAAATCCAGTACATTTGAAAGCAAATGGCCAATAGACAAAACATTGATGTATTTATGGCTACATCATTGTGCAAAAACATGGTGTGAAAGGTGTT
>CM035443.1:87027962-87042962 GCA_020310875.1 Ceratopteris richardii
ACAGAAAGCCAATATCTGTCCACATTCACCTAAATAAAAAAGAGAAATTAGAATCAAAACATGAATTACTTGTTTATGCAAGATCTGAAATTTATGTAAATTATTGCAAATCTGAAATTTATGCAAATTTATGCATATTTATGCAAATTTATGCAAATCTGAAATTTATGCAAATTTATGCAAATTTATGCAAATCTGAAATTTATGCAAATTTACTTACTTGTTTTAGAGTCTCCATGTTAGGGATATTTTGCAACATCCTTAGATAGATTGGTGCGACAATATATTAATTTCTCCATTTGTTGAGGACTAAGTCTATTCCTCACCTTTGTATGGATGAGAGCAAAAGCACTCCAATTCCTCTCACATGCACCGGATGAGCAATCTTGAGATAACACCTTGAGAGCATATGTGCACAAAGTAGTGAATGAAAACCAAAATTTTGCCACCAAAAAAGTGGTTTTACCATTGACTCTCTATCCCAACATGTAGGGGAAAGAAAAGCGGGATTTCCCCTCTCATCCATATAGCAATTTATTTGCTCCAACATCTCATTATGTAGATGTATGGGAACTACACGTGACATATATTGAAGCCGATCCGATAATACCTCCACATCATCATATAATTGCAGGCTTTTGAATGCTTGATGCAATAAGCCCGCAAACCCATGGATAGGTCGATGCATCCATGTCCATCTTCTCAAATGTAACTATGCTCGAGGCTTGTAGTGTGCAAGCTTTTACCCATGATAGCTTTCCAATATCCTCCATGAGCAAATCAAGACAATGAGTTGCACATGGAGTCCACACAATATATGGATACTCACCCTCCAAAAGCTTCCCCATATGCCTACAATTGCTTGCATTGTCGTTGACAACTTGCACTACATTTGATGGACCCACCTATGCATAAAATTAAAAAATTAATATTCAGAATTTTACATAAATGGAAAATCTCAAAATTTATAAAACATATAAAAATAAAATTAAAAACTTACCTCTTCGATGGCCTTCTTGATATGTCGATAGATGAACACTCCGATTGTCTTCTTTCCTTTCTTTCCAACCTCAACGGAACGTAGGAAGAAAGTACCAATAAGGCATGACACAAGAATATTAATTATCCCTCTATTTTTTCTCTCTCTCCATCCATCGGAGAGGATAGTGCATCCATACCTAGACCATTTCTCACGCATAGAGGCAAGTGAGAGATCTATCCTCTTCTTCTCCTCATTAATTTTGGTTGTCCGCATATCGGAGTAGCTAGGTCCACTCCATCCTTGACATGGACCCACTTCACTAATTGCTTTCACCATGGTCTTCCATTGGTTTGAATTAAGAAGATTAAATGAGAGATTTTCCATAATTACCGTTCTTGCAATCTCTATGTCGGCTATCTTTTGTTTCTCCTTGATCCATGTGAGAGACGACCGTACATGCCCGGGAGCTTGCCCTAATCTGCTTTGCCTCGCATGTGATTGTGAATCCCTTTGTGTTGGTGATTGTGATGATGAACCAATATTTGAGTCTTGAAAATGTAACTCCCCTTCATGTGAAGAGGTAGAGGCCAATGCACGAGAAGGGTGGCTTGCATATCCTCTTACCGATGTAGGTAATGTGCTAGGAGAGCCCAACATTTTTTGCCTAATTTCTGATGCAATATGGTCGGGGATCTCCTTGCATGCCGCTACTTGCCCTCCAAGCTTAGGTGTTGAAGTAGCCTTGTAGCCCCACTTGTGTATCTCATGCCACAATATTTGCAAGCCCAATGATGGGAGTTGGAGTTCTTTGTATCTTTCTCCACACCAACACAATGGAGCTCAAACCAAAAGGAGATTGAAATATTTTTAGATCTAGGAAAGCACAAGCATAACCAGGTGAAGTACAATTCAGCTCACAAAAATATTTCGGATAAATATCACCACCAAAAACGTCATTGTTTAAATACATAAAATCTTGAAAAGAACTAAAATCAGGAACAAACAAATCATTTACAAAGTATCTAATATTAGAAAGTTTGTGTATAATTATAGGACAAATATTAGCTAAAACAAGCCTTTTCATAAAAATTCAAATTCATAAGTAAAAAGATAAAAATTAGCAAGACAGACAACACAATTTGTACCCCATAAGAATTGCAATACATTGTTTGAATAAAACATCACCAACTAAAATATACAAGTTTTCTAGAAGAAAATCCAACCAAACAAGATTATCACTTTCATCTACTATTCTAGTGTAACATTTCTTTCTACTATCTAAATCTATGGACTTGGATTTCAACCATAAAAATTAAAATGCAATGCAGATTTTTCCACCAAAAGAGCCTTAAATCTATCTTTGGTGAATTTAAAAGAGAAAACTTTCCAAAGTAAAGAAGATATCCCATGTTTTAAATCAATCAAGTGTAACTTTGTATACAAAGTGGTGAAGTCAAAAGTTTGAAGCCCCAAACGAACAGTTTTTTCTTCTAGAGTTCTTGCAGAATTAAGAGACTTTATTACAGGAATAATGCCTAGAGAATTATCTAAGATCCAACTAGAGGAAGTTGGCACATCTGCATGTTTGAGTAATTCCTTCCAAATTCATGGATAGTAGGTAAAATGGCTTTAAAACAATTGCTTAATCATTCGAAAACATCCGTGAGATATGTATTACAAGATGCAACTATAAATCTCGGTTTGATGGGGTCCTTATGGAATTTCCAATTGTACATAAAAATGGTAAATTTTGATATAGTTTAAAACTATAAGATTTACAAAAATCTTGATGATTTGAAACAACTCACTTCTCTATATATTGCAAAACTGATATGTAGAGAAGTGAGTTTCTTTCATAAGCAACTCTACATTCAATTTTTTACGAGTAAAAACAAAATTAGTATGACATTTATCCACATAAGAAATCACAAAGTTTCTATGAAATTTTTTTAGTGAAGACAAATCACTGATCGATAAGCTATCTAATAAATGAGAACTCCTCTCTAAGACTAAATAGTAAATCAACCTTCAAAGAAACTTTCTTCATTTCTACTGATTTCCAATGTGTAAAAATTCCATGAATACCAAAGATTCTTCAAATTTTAGAATGAAATTATGAATGCCATTTTCTATATCTTTAAGGATGCAAGCATCCTTAGAGGTATGAAGTCTATATTTTGTTCCTCTAGAAAAAGTCCTTTCAAACTACTAGTAGGAAGAATGGAGCAATCGATAGAAACTATATGACCCAAATCCTTGTTTACAAAAGAGGAAAAGGAACCATTATTGCAACAAGTTCTTCTAGAGATCGACAATCTCTCTCTCTTTCATATTTCTTCCAATATCAATGTAATTGAAAGCTTTTTGACCCAAAGTTTCCATATATTTGTATGTAACCAAAGGATGGACCTAAAGCTTTCTGACATAAGAAGGAAGAGATTCTATCACTTCTTTTCATTTCAAAATAGAGTTCAAACCAACTTCATCTATATATGGAGAAGTAAACATAGTAATTAGTAAAACTCTTCTTGAAATCAAAGGTTTATGAGAAATGCAAGAGGATTTTAGAAACTTGGATATGAGAATTCGAAGCGAAAAACTATGGGATTTTTGAAGATTTAAATCCTCATGAGAAAAAACTTCCATGATATATAGAAGTTTAAAGAGGACTCTTTTGTTATATTTTTCAAAGATTTTGAAAGAAAAAAACCCCTCTTGCATAATCCTATCCAAGAAAATTAATCTTCTTTTAAAATAACTAAACTAGGAGAATTAATCTTCTTTTAGAATCACTAAACTTAAGAGATTGATCATCCAAAGAGCTACCCAAAAGTTCATTAAAAGAGGATAATGGGAAATCCTGATCCGCTGAGTCTAACCTATAGCATGAACTAAGGAACCTATGGGGAGAGGAAACAAAAACATTATTATTACCATTTGGAAGCCAAATATCTGTATGTCAAGAAGACTGGATAGTTGAGGAATGTTTTGGATATCTACGCCATTACATAGGAGTTTTCTTATTCATAGATCTACTCTTAATGAAGGCAAGATTTTCCTTCCAAATTGAAGCCTTTAGGAAAGAAGCTATGCAAAGTTTGCATCCAAAATAATTCCCTAGGCAATCAAGCTTTGTAGACTTTTTAGAGTTTCTAAAATTAATTTCTATGTGTTCAACATGAAAACAACGAAACGCTTCAAAACCATATTTTTCTATGGATGCATAAAGAGGTTTTACTTTATAAATTACTTGTGAACAATGAATTGGACTTAATGGATTATCTTCAAGCAAATGCTTTTTTCTTAAACGCCTTAAAGGAAGAAGAGCTTTTATTAAATTATTAGTGTAATGAGTATTAACTAAAGTTGTTTTGAAAGAAGACCAACAAATATGACCATTATTTAAGGAGTGCAAAGAATTTAAATTAGATCTAACTAAGAATTTGAACCTTTCTCTTCCACTACCATAGTAGGTTTGGAACACCTCCCAAATGCGTTCGGTTCATACGACATGTTTCGTACGGAATGTGCGTACCAAACAGCATTCGAAACACGTTCCTTGATTTAAAAAAATGCCTTGGTTTTTATCGTTTTTTGAGCTGCCACCTGTGTGTGCCGAGTTTCCCTTGAATCCCTTAAACCTTCTCAATGCTCATTCTCGAATCTCTAAGCTCTAGCCTTCTTCCCACTGCCTCTTAGTGCCCACTCCCTATTCGATTGACGGTTGACCCACTGCGTGACCACGCCCTCTGCACACACCACAGTGCCATCCTGTCCTCTATCTATTCTTCAGAATGTGTGTACCAAAAAGCATTCGGAACACGTTCCTTGATTAAAAAAATTTCCTTGGTTTTTACTGTTTTTTTGAGCTTCCACTTGTGTGTGCCGATTTTCTATTGAATCCTTTGAACTTTCTCAATGCTCGTTCTCGAATCTCTAAGCTCTAGCTTGCTGCCTACTGCCTCTTAGTACCCACCGCCTGTTCGATTGAAGGTTGACCCACTACGTGACCATGCCCTATGCACACGTCAAAGTGCCATCCTATCCGCTATCTATTCTTCCGTGATCCATTCAAACTTCGCCACGACCTAGGTATAATATATAATGTATAATATATAATATATAATATATAACATATAATATATAATATATGCTATTTTTTGCTATATAATGTATAATATAATATAAAAATTATATGTTATCATTTATGTGATAATAAATCTGTAATATGTATTATGCACGCATGTCACTGTTCAGTGTTGTCATAATACATATTCAATAAATATATTAATAAGTATATATGTTATTATGTGTATGTACTACGTACCTACTACCATGCACATTGCATTCAACATTGTGCATTCTACATACTACATACATGATACGCGTGTGCATCACTACATTGTGCATGTTTCAAATTTCATGATTCATATTACATGGCACATGATTCATGCCACAATTGTATGCAATGTGGCATGTGCATGTAATATGTATGAAGTGTGCACAATGCACATTGTAAGTACTATGCATGTGCATTGTGCCATGAAGCATGTGCCATGTAATATGAATTATGAAAATTGAAACATGCACAATGCACATGCATAGTACTGAGTACATACTACATACATACATGTGCACAATGCAATGTTGCATACACATGTTTGTAATACAATGTATGTGCTATATAGTTACTAGTATACATTCAAAAATTCATTTTAAGTTGTTCAATGTTGGTTTTTGGATGTGTGCAGCAGCGCTGCAGGCTGCAGCTAACTTCCAGTTTATTTCATCATGCCTAGGCCTACGTGGCATGCATCCTTATTGGAACTCCAAAGTATATTGTTTGGGCAATCTTTAGGCCATAAAGCTGGTGGGGCCAAATATTGGCAGTGTAAGTATTGCAATGAGACTTTCTCTAGCATCATTACACGTGTCATTGCACATAGTATGAGGTATTGAGGGCTATGGGATTGGTGGATGCAAATATGTCCCACGAGAGGTTGTTGACCAGATCATCAAAGAGAATGATCACATGTTTAGAGAGAAGGTGCGCCTTGGACATGAGGAAGAGGCTGAGAGAGATGATCCTCTTCTTCGTCCCTCTATTCAGGAGACTATGACTACATCTAGATCAGATACACGTACTCTATAATGTATATTGCTTACACACTTATTATTCTTTACTTTTCTAAATGTTCCTCAGATGACCTTGTTTATTTCTTGATGGAAGAGATACTCCTGCAGTAGAAGCTAGCTACACTATGCCTCATAAAAGGCATGCTTTTGATTTATCTGAGTCCGATGGCACATCTTATGTTGGGACTAGTACTCCGATACCTTCTACTAAATCACATTCATCATCGCTTCAATCTCGAGTATACTCTAATTCACAGGTGAAGAAAAGAAAGAGAGTTGCAGATATAGAGATTGCCAAAACCTTGATTGAATGTAATCCCTCTTTCAATGTGCTACGTATAAAGAAGTGGAGAAATATGATTCGTGCAGTTGCATAGTGGGCTCCTTGGAAGAACGGATCCTTGGTCAGGAGTAGAGTACCACTGCATGCACACATCTATGCTAGATGAGGAACGCGCAAGGATTGATGTAGCTCTTACACCCCATTCATGAGGGATTGAAAATATATGGATGCACAATCATGTCCGATGGATGGAGTGATCTTCATCATCATCACATGATCAATATATTGGTTTCTTGTTGTCTTGGCACTATCTTTTTACGTGCCATTGATGTGGGCGTTGTTGGACAGAGGGTGACAGTTGACTTTATATACAGGCACATTAAAGAGGCTATTATCGAGATAGGCGCAAAGAATTGTGTTCAGGTGATTACAGATAATGCCTCTAACTGTAAGAGGATGGGAGAGCTATTGGAGGAGAAGTACCCATCTATCATAAGGACTCCATGCGCAGCACATTGCCTTGATCTTATGATGGAGGATATTGCATGCCTATCATGAATGCATGATACTATGCATATGGCCGTGAGGATCACTAGCTTCTTTCGAAAGAAGCATCCGGCTCTAACGATATTTCGTTCATACTCAGAGCTTGATATTATCATACCATCAAAGACCAGATTTGCAT
Source organism: Ceratopteris richardii (assembly GCA_020310875.1). Taxonomy (NCBI): domain Eukaryota; kingdom Viridiplantae; phylum Streptophyta; class Polypodiopsida; order Polypodiales; family Pteridaceae; genus Ceratopteris; species Ceratopteris richardii. The sequence continues at coordinate 87,035,049 of CM035443.1, forward strand.
ATATGTATTTGGTCTTTGATAGATTCATGTACTAGAGGTGCATTACAGGCCATTGTCGCCAATTCATTATAGGAGCAGCTTCGCTATTAGGATACAGATGTAGCACATGTTGTACGACTCACATTGCTTGATGATCACTTTTGGAGAGCGATTGATATTCTCTCACGCATGTTACACCCTATGTGGATACTACTAAGGTTTCAGAGGATTCGACACTTGGGTACGTGTATCCAAAGTTTAGAGAGATGTGTGCATATATCGAGTCATCTACTTTCTTATCACGTGAGAGGTAACTTTGTATTCATTTGCATCTATTTGTTTCTTTTTTGTTATGTGAAATAACTTGATTACATATTTAATGGATTATGGTACTTGTAATTTAGATAATGATTGCAGAAAAGAAGATGTATTGGAGATCATGGATCAAAGAGGAGAGTGCATTCATCGACCCATCCATGGGATAGCCACTTTACTACGTCCTTTATATAAGGATATGCAGTATTTGTAGGATTCCACATCGTTAGCTTCTCGAGATATATACCTTTCCAGAGTATTGAATATGGAGCAACAACCTCAGTTTGATATTGAGTTTATTATGTATTTGAGAAGTAGAGTATGCATATAGTAGGCCATCAACATCACAAAGAGATTTTTGTAAATTTCCTATGAATTGGTAGAAGACATACGCATATAGCACTCCTATTGTATGGACGGTCACATTGAGGGTATCATCACAAGTACTTATTACGCTTGATATTTGCTTCTTAAGATTTAACTTTAAACTTGGGTATTCTCTAATGGAACTTCCACTTATGGTATTATTTACTGAAGGAGTGCTCTTCTAGAGCATGTGAAAGAAATTGGAGTGCGTAGTCTTTCGTTCAAACCAAGTTACTCAATGGACTTAGTACTATGCAGCTCCAGAGGTTGGACTATTGCAAGGCAAACCTTAAAAGATTTTTGGGCTTTCAAAGAGATAACAAAGCCAAAGCGGATGAGACTTCTCGCTTCATGTAGCTTTACTTAAATTTTTATTTTTGAATAAATTGTTGTAAGTTAAAATTGAAGGTTTCTTTCTTCTAAATTTTTGCAAGTAGACATTGACAGTTTTCTATGGAGTGATGGCATTGTTCAAGCACCCCCTTCTCGAAATGAGAAAGATGATATTTATAGGATGCTTAATCGAGAGCTAGAGAGCGTTCGAACACGTATCACTCGATTGAGATCAAGAGCCACTACCGAGAGAGCTTCATCTTCTATGACATGCTTAGCACCTCGAGGACCACGAGCATGTGTCATGCAAAGATCGTCTAGTCGTGGACGTGGACTTGCTAGAGTTAGACACATTACCTCATGTAGAGCTTGATCTAGAGCATGACGAGCCATCGATGCCTCGTGAGCTTGTAACATTAGAGTTTGATGATGAGAGAAGAGTTTTAGATGGCATTGATGTAGACTCATCTTGTTCTCAGGACAGATATTTAGGCATGCTGCATGTGGCATGAGTCATGAGTCATGATGGATTTATTTTGGACATTGATGATTGTATATGATGATTGAGCTATGTTATATTCAGTCTTTCACACTTGTTGTTTTAGTATAATGTGTATTTAGTGTTCATTTGACACTGCATTGTTTTTTGTTCTTGAAACTTTGGGTATTAATCTTTAATATTTTTGCACCCGACTCGACTATTGAATAATGTATTCAAGTTTCATTTCTGATATGTTGTGTTCATTGTTGATATTTGCATGCACATTGGTGACTGCAACATGCGTCGTATCACGTGCATTCATATATATTATATTATATTATATTATACATATATATATATTTTTTTTTTTTAATTTATTTATTTATTTTTTATAATGATAGCGTTCCATACCGTTCCATATCTCGACGTTTGGTACGTAAACATGTTTCATACGCGCACCGTGTGTATCGTACCAAACATTCTGTACCACCTTGCCCACTACTATAAACATGAGAAGGAACAAGATTTGAAGAAGAGGTTGAAGCATACACCTAATCAAAATTGAAACTCGAAGTCGTTGAATAAGTATTATGAGAAATATCTATAGTTAAGTCAAGAAATCATATCAATGCCCGCTTGTAGGCTAAAGATCCTAGACCACACTCCCCATTTGTGTACCACGGCTTTTGCCAAGCAATGGAGCCCTTAAATAAGGTTGCTTGTTATACTCAAGGGATCATCGATGAAATGTGCAATCCCCGACCTATGATCCTTTGCTAGAATCAATAGTTAACTTCCTTTGCCATAAGAAATTGTTCATGAAACTACACAAAGAGCCCTTGGTCTAAAAAGACCCCTTTTTTTCCTTTTTTGGCAACCAAATAAAGAAAAAAGAAAGACTAAAGGATAAAATAACTAAATAATAGAACACCCCACAACAACATCAACAAACAAACCAACTATCACGACACATAAACACTCATACGTTCATAGAAAACAATTAAGCCAAAAAGTATAAAAATAGAAAAGATATAAACAAAATAAAGATTACCAAATTAAGAAAAAATAAACTAGAAAAGTAATAGTAAGAAGATTAAAGTAAAAAATAATAATAATATTTTTTCTTAACAAAAACCAAAAAAAAAACAAATCTAATAAAAAATATATCTCTAAAAACTAAATTAATAAATTAACAATAATATAAAACTTTAAAAAGGAGCACACACACACATATATATATTCATGTACACACTAAAATACATTTGTGCACATACATAACACACACATTCACACATACACAAGCGAACATTCTCGCATTAACAGACTCATACCCAAACACAAATGTATGAAGAGATTAGCTGTCGGGATATGCATACCCTTAAGAGATATTTCCAATAAGCACAATCAGCTGATCATTCACGTACATTGTAAATTTATATAGTGTATATAATATATATACTATTATGTATGCATAAATGATAAAACATCCATGATCATATGAACATAAAATGCTCACATCATACAATATGATGAATCGTATCTTATGAACGTACAAATATTGTATGGGATGCCCTAGTCTTTAAGGTATGTACATAGTACCAAATGCACCTAACCACTTAAATATACAGACATACATACATACATACATAACCCCACACACACACACACACACACATACACACACACACACACACACACACATATATATATATATATATATATATATATATATATATATATATATATATATATATATATATATATATATATATATATATATATAGAGAGAGAGAGAGAGAGAGATAGATATAGATATATATATGTGTGTGTGTGCGTATGTACATCTCTCTCTCTCTCTCTCTCTCTCTCTCTCTCTCTCTCTCTCTCTCTCTCTCTCTCTCTCTCTCTCTCTCTCTCTCTCTCTCTCTCTCTCTCTCTCTCTATGCATATATATATATATATATATATATATATATATATATATATATATATATATATATATATATATATATATATATATATATATATATGCATGTGTGTGTGTGCGCGCGCGTGTACAGATGTATACGTACATATGTATATATGTATGTATGTATGTATATAAATATATATATATATATATATATATATATATATATATATATATATATATATATATATATATATATATATATATATATATATATATATATATATATATATATATGTGTGTGTGTGTGTGTGTGTGTGCATGTGTGTGAGCGTGTATATGTACATCTCTCTCTCTCTCTCTCTCTCTCTCTCTCTCTCTCTCTCTCTCTCTCTCTCTCTCTCTCTCTCTCTCTCTCTCTCTCTCTCTCTCTCTCTCTCTCTCTCTCTCTCTCTCTCTCTCTCTCTCTCTCTCTCTCTCTCTCTCTCTCTCTCTCTCTCTCTCTCTCTCTCTATCTATCTATCTATCTATCTATCTATCTATCTATCTATCTATCTATCTATCTATCTATCTATCTATATATATATATATATATATATATATATATATATATATATATATATATATATATATATATATATATATATATATGTGTGTGTGTGTGTGTGTGTGTGTGTGTATGTGTGTGTGTGCGCATGCATGCAAGTGTGTATGTCTATGTGTGTGTGCATATATATATATATATATATATATATATATATATATATATATATATATATATATATATATATATATATATATATATATATATATATATATATATATATATATATACACATACACACACGTATACGTATACTACACAAACATATACTGTATTTTTGCTTTGGGAATATGTCCTTGCATTATTGAAGAAAAAATGGTGTACGAGAAGGGAGTGTCCCCTTAATATCCCACATGTAGTGTCACATATAACACAACATCTGTGACACCTTTTCTTTTCTATCTCCTATAAGACTTTATGTCTTTAGCAGAATTTTTGCTTTACAAGCTTCCCATGTGAAGGGTGCGAAAGAAGAATAACCATGAAAATGCCCTCCATTCATATAATCCGTGATGTAATGCTCTATGCATGATCGATAACATATTTTTATTCTTGATTTGAAAAAGCAAGTACATTTGACTTACAATGGCTATCCTTTCCACATCGGAATAACAGGGAGCTCTCCCATGCACTTTTCACATATGGACATGGCCAGAAAGCATGCTTCATCGTCTCCCTAGGAGAAGCACATCCAAGATATCTAATGGATATGAACCCATGTCTCGCTAGGAATGAAGCTAATGTAAAATGTTCAATAAAAATCCTTCGTGAAAAAGGCATTCATACGGAAGGTCAAGTCGAAACACCTGAAAACCTTATACCTCTACTTGCACTAATCATTTGTCTTTATCCAATTCCATCTACTATTACATTGAATGAACATATACTCTCGATGGGTAAGGCATGGATGAAACAACTAGCCTTTTTTCACCACCACGAAGTTAGTATGTCTAGCAAAAATCCAATTCTTCCATGTAAAGTTCGCATCAACCATTGAGGGTATTTCATAATGCTTAACTTCATCCACAAGCGCTCTATAAGTTAGCCCTAATTTCAATCTTTCTTCGATTCTTGCGAAAGGAAGGACATCTAAAGACAAATCATAGCAATGTTGTAATAGGATAATTCCCTTGTTATTGAAGTATCTTACTACCAAAGGGAGATTGCACAAGAAGTACCAATAAAGAGAGAGGAATGCAAATGAATTCCCCATGTACCTTTGACTCCCATAATCCATTCCACGTGGATTGCGAAGGCATACCTTTGAAATTGGCAACCAAAAAATCAGTATGCTAGTGGAAGACTTAAGGGACACATACGAGAAGAACTTGTTGCAACTATACATATTCCATCTTCCTTGTAGTCAACATGTGCATAATCTACCTCTTATGAAGAATGCAAAACATGGTGATGGGAATAATAACATTTGTCCAATTTACTCATCGCATTTCTATGAGATCTTCACTGAAATGTATAACAAATCTTATGACTCCAAATATAAGACCATAAGCCTTTATAATTTAGAGTTTCGAATATCAAATACTAGTGTCTTTTTTCTTGACGAGCAAACAAGCATCAATTGTGCAATCCACACTTGCATCGACCATGTTAAAATCCTCGCACATCAAAATGGGCACATAATCCATAAGTGAGAGTGAAACATAGAGAAGCGATGAATGGAATCCAAACAGCTTTCGAAGTTCGTACTTTGTCAACGGGCGAATTAGGTGCATAAAATCTACCATTCGCATAATTGAACAAAGTAAAGGATGCAATATCTTTTCCTCTAATGAAATGGAGACCCGAATACCCATTCTTAACTCCACTGTAAGAAAGTTGGAAATCCTTCGTATATACAAGCATACCAGCATGATCATGCTTTTTATGCTCTTGAGTAGCAACAACATCAAGGTTGATATTTGATAATCCACCTCCACAATCTCATCCATTTACCATACCACCCAGGCCCTTGAATATTCTGTGTAACTAATTTCATGTATGATGCACTTGGATGAGAAATATCTGGAGGATCCATGTGTGCCAATGAAGGAGCACCAAATCTTGCAATACAATATCCATGTTGTCAAAATAGTCAATCATCAATTCTTCATTATGAGGTGCAAAATTAGCTTCATTTGTAGGGAATACAGAATGTCCCCATTGATATTTATTGTGTTTAACACATAAAAGTGCCTTTTTATATGTAACCGTAGTGGACTTATTCTTAATACTTATCAATATTCCTCTTTGAGTGTTATGCACCCCTTCCAATCAAAGGATCCTTATTAGTCCCTTCCATGGTTACCTGGGACGGGGGACAAGTCCTAGGACAAGGCCAGCCAATATGGGGTGTCCCTGTAAGAGGGCTAAGACGGCGCCTTGGATTTTTTTTTTTTTTTTTTTTTGGGGGGGGGGGGGGGGGGGGGGGGGGGGGGGGAGGGGAGGAGGGACACTAGTGAGTAGATAATAGATAGAAAATTCAATAAATGTGTTGTGCACATCACACTCATGATTCATTTGAGAACTCATAATTAGAATCTCTCTCTCTCTCTCTCTCTCTCTCTCTCTCTCTCTCTCTCTCTCTCTCTCTCTCTCTCTCTCTCTCTCTCTCTCTCTCTCTCTCTCTCTCTCTCTCTCTCTCTCTCTCTCTCTCTCTCTCTCTCTCTCTCTCTCTCTCTCTCCCTCTCTCTCTCCCTCTCTCTCTCCCTCTCTCTCTCCCTCTCTCTCTCCCTCTCTCCCTCTCTCCCTCTCTCTCTCCCTCCCTCCCTCTCTCCCTCCCTCCCTCCCCCCCCTCCCCCCCTCCCCCCCCTCCCTCCCCCCCTCCCCCCCCTCCCTCCCTCCCTCCCTCCCTCCCTCCCTCCCTCCCTCTCTCTCTCTCTCTCTCTCTCTCTCTCTCTCTCTCTCTCTCTCTCTCTCTCTCTCTCTCTCTCTCTCTCTCTCTCTCTCTCTCTCTCTCTCTCTCTCTCTCTCTCTCTCTCTCTCTCTCTCTCTCTCTCTCTCTCTCTCTCTCTCTCCCTCCCTCCCTCCCTCTCTCCCCCCCTTGCTCATCGATGCCAAATGGGCTAGAGAACCCTAAAGGCTAAAGGAAGACACAGAAAACATCTTAAAATCGGGTTTTTGGGATAGATCCCCAGGCTCACCGTCCCTGACATGGGACGGGGTGTCCCGAATGATCTAAGATGCTTCCCTTGTCTGGGATGGTCAATTTGGATGAGACCCATCCCCAACCCCTGTTTCTTTTTTAATGGGACGACAAGGACGCACATCCCATGCCATTTTGGCCCCCGTCCTTCCGTCCCTTATCTCTATGGTCCCTTCTCCATTCACTCGATGAACCTGATAATGGGTGTGGGGTGTTGGCTATTGGCTTTCCTTTATCTAACGTTTGGATCACCGAAGACCTTGGTGCTCATGTAGTTCCCATAGATGGAAACTTTTGTTTACCAAAAGTTTGATATTATGGAACCAAAATCCTACTCCCTGGACAAGAAGGTATTAAGTTAACACGCTCATACTTAAGAGTGGAACAGTTCTTGGAGTAATGGCCCAAGATTCCACAATGAAAGCATGATCTTACCATGTTACCCCATTTCAAATATATCACCATTCTACCCATCACATGCAAATTAATCCCCAAAGTCCTAGGGAAGGGCCTAAAAGTATTCCATAGTACACAAATCTTGTTCTTATTGGGAGCAAAAATCGAGGGAGTTTGGATTTATATTTATATTTATTTGTTGGGGATGAAGGCCCCAAGGACTCTCCTTTTGTACACCCTTCCATCTAAAAGCTCTCTCTGAAAGCTTTCCATAGATATTTTTGTTATATTTTTTGGATCCCAAATTGAAGAGTTATAGGCATTTACATTATTTTATGACTTTGGTCATTGGCCATGTGTGAACATGCCCAACTAACCTAAAAGCCAGT
>CM035443.1:87047962-87050462 GCA_020310875.1 Ceratopteris richardii
AACCAATTGCAACAGTGATCAGAAGCTTGCAAAACTGGATTTGGGTGCCGAGGGAAAACAATTACAAAAGTTCACAGTGAAAAGGTGCAAAAATCTAGCTCTCGCACTTACAGTTAGGTAGAATACATGGCATCCATGAAGCCTTAAATGGAGACTTCCAGCCTGCATCGCATTCACATTCATAGAAAGGGAACGAGCTGGAATTGACGCATTTTCCTTTTAGACACTTCACGAGCTCACAAGCTAAATCTGCATGACATAAGTAATATGAAAACCACGAGCACTATTTGGAATCGGTCATAAATTCATGATATGAGTTGTGCTGCTTACCGCTACCGATGTGAAGAAAAGGAGAAGCTGATAGTTCTTCATGAAAGCTCATGGCAAATATTGGAAAAAATATGCAAACGAAGGAAAAGAAGACAAATACTGATAGCAGTCGGGATGCGTGAGCCATGCTGAATGAAGTAAATGAACAGAATCTTCAATTGTGGAATGTGCTGTACTGGAAGATACCCGAGGTTTGGATATCAAGGAAGATCCCTTCCCTTGTCGCATCTCCTCCCTCAGGCCCTTCCACATACTCATTGTAGTTGGGCGAACAACAACGAAAACAATCCGTTGTACCCGACAGCAATCGGATGCTCGGCGATCTTTGACTCTTAAGACCAGCATCAAATGAAGCTTACATGCAAAAGCCTGCGAAGTCGGAAATACATAGGTTTGTCAACTTTATAATCATTATAATCATGTAGTAGGTGGGAAGAGGATGAATGACTATGCTCCTTAAGTCGAGGCTTCTCAGGCTGGTTTCAGATAGCGCTTCGGAACTAGGAGTCGAAATGAGCTGATTTCAGGCTGAATAACACTGAAATGAAAGAGTCCTCCGGGTCTCCAATGTCCATTCACACATATGGCGCAACACAAGCATCAAATGTTCATTGAGAATCTCAGCTTACGAAAAAAAAATGCATTGGGGCAGCATTGGGGTGGGGGAGGGCCAAAACAAAACATGAAGAAAAGTTCCGTGATGTGGCGGTCTAAAGTTTTTGGGACTCCGCGTTGTGTGAACAAAATTCTCCGCATGGCAAGGCACGATTTGAGAATCAATATTGCGAAAGAGGGATTTCGCTCTGTCTGAATTGAGCCTAAGATCAGCATAGGTCAAACGAGGGTTGAAGGATAAACATCCATCCACTACAAGAATAACAGGGGTGTATAGATGCCCCCATTTAATAAATCAGGGTTGTCGCATATGCAACAGTCAACATCGCTTATGCGACGGTCAGCTCTAACATCGCTAAAAGCGTCGAAGCCTAGCGATGCAGGCAAACTGCCTGTGACGCTTGGGCGTCGCATAAGCGATGGTCTCAGAGTTTTTTTAAAAATTAACTTTTTCCCGGCACAAATCGAGCACGTAAGAGCAAGCGAACGAAGATGAAGAGCGAGTGAGAGTGAGTGTACCAGTTGCAAGCGAGTCTCAAGGTAGGTACACATGCACATACACTCACATACATACACACATGCATACACACACATGCACACATATGCATATACACACATACATACACATATACACATATACACCGTACATATACACCATACATACACACAAATACACATACTATACATACATGTGCATACACACACATGCACACATGTATACATACACACATAGATACATACACCCATATATACATACACACACATAGAGACACACACATACACACACACATAGAGACACACACACATATACATATGCATAAATAATGCACATGCATATGAATACATGCATACACATATACACACCCACACCTACACATATACACATATTCATACGCTCACGTACACACATACATACACATACACACACATATACATACATACATATACACGCACATGCATATACATACACCCATATATACACACATATATGCATCACATATATACACATACACATACACATATAGATACTTGCATATACACACGTATACATACATACACATATAGATACACCCACATTACACACACAAAGATACACACATACACATACAACACATGGACACACACACACATACACATGCATACATGCAAACGTACACACATAAATATATAAAAACACACATACACTCACTACATATACATATGCATACACACACATACACATGTATACATACACGTATACACACATATACATATGTATACACATGTATACATACACACACATGATACATACATATGCATACACACACATACACACACATACATATACACATACACATACACATGCACATACACATGTAGATACTTGCACATATACACACATAGAGACACACACATATACACACCCACATAGAGACACACACATACACATGCATACAAACAAACGTACACACATACACATGCATACAAACAAACATACACACATATACACATAAAAAAACACACATAGATGCATACACCCATATATACATACACACACATAGAGAAACACACATAG
>CM035443.1:87052962-87300462 GCA_020310875.1 Ceratopteris richardii
TTATCATTGTCATGTATAACGATTCTAATTTCTCTTTGAGATGTCGATATATCAATATGTAATGATGAATCATCAACATGACTTTCTTCGATCTCTGTAACAAATAAAGTGTTAAACATAAAAAATAAAAACTTTTTTTTACTTGTTTGAATATAGGAAATGATATTTCATAGATACCAACAACTATTCCTACGTAACCAAGTTCGCTATCTATAAGGTTCATAACTTTCGAGATAGCACGTGGTAGTTGCTTGAAAGAAGCAACAATGCTAGAATCCTCTGTTTTACATAAAGAATCAATTATTTTGATTCTAATATGCTGTCCAAAAGCCCACATAGTTGTGAACATTCGAGTCTACAATAAGAATCAAATTGTTAAAGAGAAACTAATATACATATATGTGAACAAATAGAATATTATTAAAATTAAATTACCTTTCTTTCACAACCTATCATTAGCTCCCTCTTCTCATCTGAGTTTTGTTCATTATTTGCATTGGCTCGTTGCATACGAGTATATAGCCAATCCATGAAAGAAGATACATTTATATTCTCGTTACCATCAAGATTACGTCTATATCTTTTGTGTCTCTATTTTTTACTTCAAAGATTTTGAAGTTCATGTTCATACTCACTAACAAATGCTTGCATGCATTCGCTATTATATGCTACAAAAGTAGAAACATCACTTTTTTCTTGTAATGTAAATTGAAATGGAACTCCCTTACCTGATAATACCTCATCTATTATTTTTGAAGAAGACTCATTGGTCCATGCATGTGGAGCTTCTTCATGAACTCTTTCAAGGTATTCGCTAACATAATACATGCAGTTTTCAAACATCCATCCCTTTGCCATAGATCCTTGTACCTTTGTTCTTTGTCACATATAACCTTTTAGTATTCCCATAAATTGCTCGACCCAAAACATCCATCAAGTGTTTACAACACCTACAATCTCTATTTCATTCAGAAGATGGAATAATAAATGAACCTAAATATCAAAAAATGATGTTGAAAGCTCTTTCACCATCAAACATAGTAGCTCCTGCATTCACGTTTCTTTTGTGGGATCGAGTCTTTGTCAATCACTCTTGATGTAATCCACCTGTTATTATCATAAATCAAATTATAAAGAAATTATTTCATAAATAAAACATAACAAATAATCTTATATATATTAAATATAAAAGTTTGATAAATATCTTATAAGTGATCCAAGACAATAGATCACATCCCGTACTCCTTTCATTGTACATCCATCAATAACCAGAGGTAGGATCTGCTTCAAAAAGTTATGCCAATCATGTGTCTTTAACCCAAATAAGCTTTTATCATCCATAGTAAACATGTTTTGGAAAGATGCTCCATATCTTATAGGTGTTCGAATCGATTGAATCCTATTGTTGATACTTTGTATCTCTTTTGTTGTAAGTATCCAAGGAGTAGGTGCATAAGTTGTTTCTTGTCGAGTTCTATAAAAAATTGGCCATAACTTTGGTTTTGAGTTTTTCTCCTTTAAATAATTTCTTGATGCCATTGTGTCTTTCAATCTAAGAAGATGTTGCCATAATGAATAACCAATATTCTTGAATATATGCATAGGATCAAGAAGGTGACAGACCTTTACCTCCTTCCAATACTCCAAAGAATACCATATCAACATATTCTCTGCTAGTGCCAATTTTTCCTTACCTCTAATATTTACATTCTCATTATCTTCGTCAGCACTGAAGATTTCGGATTCTGAATCTATAAGAGGCCCATCTGTCCATTTTCGATACCAATCCATAGGTGTCATTGCTTTTGGACACTTATCTGTTTCAATCTTTCCATTAAAATGTAACGCTTCTCTTTTGCATCTTAAGGGATGATCATCAGGCAAGAACTATCAGTGTCAAAGATAATTTTTTTTTTAAGAACTGATCTCAACCAATCACCACAATAAGGAAAAGCCTTATATCCCTTAGTAGATATTCTTGCATCGAAAACCATAAAAATATAATTAGATTAACTCTTATATTAATGTATACATATTAAATAAAAAAAATCAAATCATTACCTGAACACACCATATCCTGGAAAATCATGTATAGTCAAAGCCACAATTCCGTGAACCATAAAGTGTCTCTAATTAATGCTTTTTGATACATCAATGACATTAATACTTCTCCATAACTCTCAAAGATCGTCAATGAGAGGAGCAAGATATATATTCATGTCTTTAACTTGTCTTTTTCTCGATTGAATAGTGAAAGCATCAAATGTTTCTTTTTAATGCTAAGGTATGGCATGAGATTGTAGTTAATGACTACCACAAGCCATGTTGAACATTTACTAGATTTCATAAAAAACATATTAACCCCATCTAATGCAACTCCTAACTTTATATTGTGTGGCTCTTGTGCAAAATCAGGCCATCTAGAATCAATATGTTGAAAAGCTGCACTATCTGCTAGAATTCTCATTACCCCATCAGTATTTTTATGATCAAATCCCCATGTCAAAAGCTTTGGTAATTAAGGGCTTTGAAACATAGTTTAATTCGTGGAGCCAATGGAAAACGTCTCAATACCTTTTGGGATTTTACCCTCTTCTTCCATATATCGAGGAGATGGACATTTTGGACATGTCAAAGAGTCTGCATATTCACCTCTATATAAAAGACAATCGTTAGGACATGCATGTATACACTGATAATCTATACCAAGATTGTTGATTATCTTCTTCATTTCATCATGTGACGTAGGGAGAATACTCTTGCTTGGTAAAAACTTTTCAAATAGTAACCTATAAGTTCATGAAAAAAGATGAATTGAATGAAAATAAATAAATAACTAAATAAATAAATAGATAAATAAATAAATAAGTAAATAAATAGAAAATTATAAATTATACCTTAATAGTGTTGAAACAGATACATTACTCCATCCAAAATGATTTTGAAGATTGAGAATAAGTAAGCTTGCACTTAGTCGTGTCAAGCGACTTCCTTCATATATATGCTTTAGACATTCTTCTCGAAGATATTTCTCATTTTTAGAAATATCAATGCTTTTGTTATCATTTTGATACCAATCCTCAATAAAACTTGCCATGCCATCATCTTCATCATTATCGCAAAAATCTTGTACTTTATCTTCTTTTGAATATAGGTCTTTCAATCTTGCATATTCAATAGGATCACTTTCGCGTAGCCTCCTCATGGAAGCTTCTGATAAATGAGGTCTTACTGGAAACTTTGAATGGTGTGGTGGAAGATCATCAATGTCATACATAGGAATCTACACACATGAATAAAAATCATTAGTATTCCATAAATAAATGAAAAGTAAACTTTAAAAATAAATTTAAATATGTAAGCTAATTTAAAAAGAGTTTCAATTAATTAGAGTTTTCAATGCAACACAAGATAGGTGGATAGAAAGTTTTCATGGCTCTCTAGCTAAAGGGTGCTCTTGGAGGTCTACGCCATCCATAATTCACTAAGAATTCATCACTAGCATGTAATGAAGTAATAACATTGACAACTATGTATCTTGCTACATTTCTACTCATGTATGGTGATTCATGACTATTTTCACACTCCTCAAATGTGCAATTAGTCATTGAACTATTATATCCTCGACTACTATTTATTAAACCTATTATATTTCTGTGCATGTAAGGTCTTCGATCAATATATAATCTTTCATTTTTGGCATGTGTAAATCCCTCTACTAGCAAGAGAAGTTGCATTCAGGCATAATGCATAAGTAGTCATTCTTTGAACATAACGTATAAGTCGATGCCAATCTCCCCATCCATATATAGGACCACAAAATGACATAAGAGTGACTTCAGAGTTTGGAGGCATATACAAATCCTCTACAATAAAGAGACCACGACCAACACCAATAATAGTGCAAGAAGCAATCATATAGCGATTACCCCAAAAGTTAAGAACCTCTCCATCTAAAGGAAGTGTTTCTCTATTCATCCTCCATATCTTCTTCTATCATATGTTTGTACTAGAGGATGATCACGAGTTGGCAATGGATAATCTTCACGAGTTTCAATCTATAAACCAAGAGGTAGAGGATTTCGAGAAACCTCTACTTGTAATTGATAAACAACAAGTCCATGATGTGTATGAGGTATATTAGCATTATTATTAGAAGAATCATCCTCATCATCACCTATATATTAAGTATAATTTGATTTTGTATATGATTTTCAATTAAAATAATGACATTGATTTATAGAATCAATACATACCCAAGCTCTATCACATTGATAAGGAGGTGGTGCATGCTCAAAACTACCATACTTTGCCTTATGTTCAATACATTCCAATCGTGGTCTTCGACATGTACCATAGAAAAAATTACACCAACATATAATATGCTCTTGATAGTAAAAATCATCATGATTCCTATCGGAGGACACGTGTGAAGACATCGTTGCATGGATAGGAGGTCGTCGGAGTACCCTCTAATTGATCAGAATCTGATTATAATATAACCAAAAAAAAATCACTCATGTATGTATCTATCAAATATTAGAATTAAAAGTTTGATATACTTACAATAAGTAGTCCTTGTACGATTATGAGACGGTGGTGGATTTCCCTTTGATTGATCAAAATCTGATTATGTAGCAAATAAAGGTACTAGATATTAATAATATGATTACTTACATACATACACATTCACATATACACATTTACAAATACACACATATTCACATATACACAAATACACATTTTGATGTATAAATACACATAAAAAACTATAAATGTATGATGTGTGTATGTATACATGCATATGTGGATGCATGTGTGTGTGTATGTGTGCATGTATTTATTATGTATGTGTCTATCTATATGTGTGGGTATATGTATGCATGTATTTATTATGTATGTATGTGTATGTATATGTGTGGGTATGTATGTGTAAGCATATGTATATATGTATGTGTATGCATGTATATGTGTATGTGTGGGTATGCATGTATGTATGTATGTATGTGTATGTGTATGTGTATGCATGTATATGTGTGTATGTGTATGTGTGTGTGTATATGTTTATGCATGTATCTATGTGTGTATGTGTATGTGTGGATATGTACATTTCTGTATGTGTATGTGTATGTGTATGCATGTATGTACATGTGTATGTGTATGTATATGTGTGGGTATGTATGTTTAAGTGTATGTATATATGTATGTGTATGGGTATGTATTTACTATATATGTGTATGTATGTATATGTGTATGTGTATGCATGTATGTGTGTGTATGTGTATGTGTATGTGTGGATGTATATGTATGTATAAGTGTATGTGTATGTAAGGATATATATGTATGTATAAGTGTATGTGTATGCATGTATCTATATGTGTAAGTGTATGTATATATGTATGTGTGTGGGTATGTATTTACTATGTATGTGTATGTATGTGTATGTATATGTGCATGTGTATGCATGTATGTGTGTGTGTGTATGTGTATGTGTGGATATATATGTACGTATAAGTGTATTTGTATGTGTATGCATGCATGTATATGTGTATGTGTATGTATATGTGTGGATATGTATGTGTAAGTGAATGTATATGTACATGTGTGGGTATGTATTTACCATGTATGTGTATGTATGTGTATGTATGTATATGTGTATGTGTATGCATGTATGTGTGTGTATATGTGTATGTGTGTATATGTGTATGTGTGTATATGTATGTGTATGCATATATGTATGTGTACGTATATGTATGGGTATGTATGTGTAAGTGTATGTATATTTGTATGTGTGTGGGTATGTATTTACTATGAATGTGTATGTATGTATATGTGTATGTGTATGCATGTATGTGTGTGTATATGTGTATGTGTGTATATGTGTATGTATGTGTATGTGTATGCGTGTATGTATATGTGTTTGTGTATGTATATGTGTGGGTATGTATGTGTAAGTGTATGTATATACGTATGTGTGTCAGTATGTATGTATGTGTATGTATGTATATGTGTATGTGTATGCGTGTATGGGTGTGTATATGTGTAAGTGTAAGTGTATGTGTATGTGTATGCATGTATGTGTGTGTATATGTGTAAGTGTATGTGTATGCATGTATGTACATGTGTATGTTTATAAATTTAAAGTTTTTTTAATATTTTGATTGTTTTTTTGTTCAAGATCAAATAACAGGAGATATTGTATGGTAGAACAAAATGAGAGAAGACATAACATACCCCCTGAGATGTGGCAGTATTTTCCCGGATAGCTATGCCTTTAAGAATCATTTTCTCCATAGAAGGTATACAAATTAATAGTTTATATTAAAACAATTTATAATTCTCATATGTTTTATATTTAATCTATCTTTTTTTGTTTCATTAAATAAATGTAGGAGACAACAAAGAAGAGAGTTGAGTCTGGTCATACATCACATTTAGGCCAAATGGGCCATCATGGTTTTTTAGCTACATTTGTAAGTATATGTATTATTGAAACTATATATATTTTTAGTTAAAATACTAATCATTAATCTTTTTTATTTGTTTCAATGCAATGAAAGGATTATGGTCGATATCCTACAAAAGAGGAAATCGATTTTGCTAAACATTGTGGATATCGACGTCTCAGTGAGTACATGTAAGATCATCCAAATGCTTTTGTGAGTATTAGTAAATTTCATGTAATATTTTATTTTTATTGATGTTTTATTTTTATTGATGTTTTATTTTTATTTATTTATGTTTATTATATGTAATATAGGAGTATTATGGAGAGGTGGAGAGACAGACACAGGTGGGACGATCTCGATCGTCACAAAGTGCTCACACCTCTACCCATGATGCCACTACAGATACATCAGATCATGTGGATGATCATGAACAAGTTCATGGCAAGTCCAAGTGATAGCTTGGGTCATCAAAAGGCTTAGAAATTTAAAGGAAATGTAAACTCCCTGTAGAGTTCACTTGTGAACTACCTCTTGTAATTTTTGAAGACTTTACTTGATGTAAAAGTAAAGGAATCTAAGTGGTTGAGTCCACTTGATGAAAAAGGAAAGAAAAGCCATGAATTTTGATTAGGTGAGTAGGAGAATTAATCACACAAAGATTGGAGAGTGATTTTAGACAGGATTCAAATTCAAATCTTGGCTCCAAAGATGACTATAAATACATGGCTCTTTAGTCGCATTTTGAAGACCTCCATGAGCTAAGATTTATGCCATATCAAGGTGTGGTTTCAAGGCACACAAGTGTATCAGTAAGTCCATTGTATTTTATAATCAGTATACTTTCATTTTCATGATCGTTTGAGTTCATATTTTCATGCTCTTGTGAAGTGTACTGTTCACTACCATATCTCTCAGTTTTCTCAGTCAGATTGCAGAGATGATTTCTTTAAGCTTGGTGCATCATTTTCAGTGATTTAACTTGGTAAAGTTAGCTATCTAAGTCTATTGTATACTCACAAATTTTCATCACAATTGTCTTTTTCAATCCTCAGCTACGTTCATTTGAAGTCGATTATATCATTTCATTTTCTACTTGTTTGTCAGCATTCTCTTAGAACAATCATTTTCTCATATCTGTTTCTCAGTGTGTACTTCACCATTTTCCATGATTCAAAGCTTGTAGAACAACATACTATCTAGTATATGCCTACAAAATTTCATAAGCATTGGATTGTTGAATCATGAGATATTTTCATTTTTTTGCTCACGGGTCTGCGTACTACTACAACCCATGGAAATTGGGATGGTCCTATAACTTGCTAATTCTTTTCTCCTTGTGTAGTCCATCGTTTTTTATGAAATAACTTTTTACTGTTATCTTATTAAGCTACTTAGAGTTCCCCAAAAGGAATCAAGTCAATTGCTGTTGTGCTGAGAGAATTGTTCAAAATTTTGGACAGGTGTATGAACATAAATAACAAGTTTTTGGCTCTTGAATCTACTTCAACTTATCTATTTTGATTCATCTTTTTGAGAGTGATTTTCTAGGGTACACAGTGTGTCTAATACATCCTTTGGCAAGCTTAAGGGGCCCACCACATATCTTTGAGGTTCATTTGGCTGGTGTAGTGCAAAGCTTTTGCAACATCACTTCATCTTCATCAACTACAAATCCATCTCTTCATAGTGGTATCTATGCAAGGTTGGACAACATGGCAAATGGATTTCCTTCATCAATTGACAAATTGGATTGAGGTAACTACTCAGCGTGGTCATTAAGGATGGAAGCTTATCTTCAAGGAAGGAATTTATATGGTTATATAGCAGGACGTGAAGTTATGCCAAGTTTCAAGAACAAAGGTCAACCAACACAAGAAGAGCAAGAAAGATTGAGCACATGGTGCTCCCAGGATGCAAGTGACTCTATCTCAGATTTTTTGTTGCCTCACATTAGAAGTTGTAAAACATCTCAGGAAGTGTGGAATGCACTTGAAGCCTTCTTCTCTTCAAGTACAAAGGCCAGGAAGCATCAACTATGGATAGACTTCGCAAATCTCAAGAAAGCTCCCAAACAAAATGTGATTGATTTTGTCACAAAGCTCAAGAACATAGCAGATCAGCTGGGAAGCATTGGAGAGGTAATAGATGAAGAACAAATTGTAAGGTAGGTCATCAATGACGTGAAGGCAGATGACAAGTGGGAAGCATTCACCACAGCTATGGATCTATACATGGATATGCATGTACCAGATTTCGACACACTCATAGGACAACTACTTACTCAAGAGGCCAAGCTTATCAAGAATGGAGAAATCTCCAAAGGTAATCAATCTTCAGCTTTGTATATTGATAAAAGCAAGTCAAAAGAAAACAAAGGAAGAGGAAAGAAAGTGGATGATCAAGCAGGTATGCATCAAGCTAATTATGTAGGTAGAGGAAGACATGGTAGAGGTAGAGGCAGAGGAGGAAGACAAGGCAGGGGGAGATCCCAAGACTCTAATTCATGCTCTATTTGTGGATTAACTAATCATACAACTGAAAATTGCTTTAGGAATTCCAGGAATCAAAGAGGTAGAGGCTACAATAGAGGAAGTTATGGCTACTCAAGAGGAAGGTTCAACAATTAACATGGCAACCACAACAATTACAACCATTCTAACTATAAAGGAGGCAATATAAGAAGAAGAGACTTCAATAACTACACAGAAGACTCAAATCAAGCGTACTCATTGCTAATCATGAATATGGCCATGCCACAAGGTAAATCTGATGAGCATGTTTTCTACATAGATTCAGGTTGTTCCAATCATGTGGCAAGAAATGTGGCCCTCCTATCATATTTAGAAGATCCAAGGAACAAGCATGAGGTACAAACATGAGATGATACAAGACACCTTGTGGAGAAAATAGGAAATGTCAAAGCACCTAATGGAAACATCAACCTACTTGATAAGGTACTCTATGTCCCTACCATTACAAAGAATTTGATAGTGTTGGGCAGATAGTAGAGAAAGGGTTGCAAGTCAGGTTCACAAAAGCAGGAGCATTTGTTGAAGATCCAAGTCAAGGATTCATGAGAATTGCAAAAGGTGAAAAGATAGGTAGATTTTTCACATTTGAATTACAAGACACTAGAAACATTCCTCTCTTTAATTATGGTAGACAGACACTCACAAAATTGGAAGTATGGCACAAAAGGTTAGCACATATTGGTGAAAGATCATTAAAGAAAATTTACAGGGACCAAAGTGTACTTGGACTCCCTAACTTATCAAAACAACACATGATTTATAAGTGTAGTGCATGTCAATTTGGAAAGTCTCACAGGTTACCATTAATGAAGAAAGGATATATGCATGGAGATCTCTTGGATTTGGTTCATACAAATGTATGGGGACCTAGCAAGGATGCTTCAATATCAGGATCAAGGTATCATGTCTCCTTCATTGATGATTGCAGTAGGTCAGATGGAGGAGAGAGTACTTCTCCCATGAATTTGATTCCTTTCTTCAAGAGAGGGGAATCAAAAGAGAGATCACTACAAGGTACACTCCTGAGCAAAATGGAATGGCAGAAAGAAGGAATAGGAAAATTGTTGAAGCTGCAAGGTCTCTGCTAAATGAGAAGCACTTACCTAATTACTTATGGGCTGAGGCTGTATCCACAACCACTTATTTGATTAACAAGTTACCTTCAAAATCACTTGATGGCATGACACCATATGAAGCTTGGAATGGAAGAAAACCAAGCTTGGATCATTGTAAGATTTTTGGATGTGTTGCTTTTGCTCATGTTCCTTCACAGGTTAGAGGCAAGATGGATCCCAAAGCAGAAAGGTGTGTATTCATTGGATATGACAACAATCAAAAGGGCTATAGATTATACAACCCAACAACCAAAGGATTCTTGGTGAGTAGAGATGTAGTATTTGATGAGAATAGTTCTTGGTATGAAGATTCATGTAGAAAGGTCAACCTACCTTATGATCTTGAAGAAGATTTTCCAAAACTTGTTAAGGATAATTCTTCTAAAGTTGAAGAGTAGGATACCTCAGAAGATGATGAAGCAACTCAGTATGAGAAACTCAAAATGTGGAAGTCTAAAGGTAAAGCAAAAGTGCAAGAACTTGGACAAGAGGCATAATCATCACATCATGGCCTAATAAGGTCCATGAGGGAGAAAAGAAAACCATAAGGGTATGGGTTTGATACTTCTCTAGTCACTAAACATTCAATCTATCTAGCACAAGACATAAATCAAGAGGAACCTTCAACATTTGAGGAAGAAGTTGTCTACAAAGATCATGGTTTATTTCTTACTCAAAGAAAGTACATTAAAGACATGTTGGCAAAATTCAAGATGCAAGATTGCAGGATTGTAGGCACTCCAATGGAGGTTAATCATAAATTGAGCTCACATGAAGGTGAACTCATAGAAGATGTGGCAGGTTATCAAAGCCTTTGTTGGTACAAGTCAACCATCAATTGATGTCTTGGATAAAGACTTGAAGTCAAAAGATGAATAAAAGATCAACAAATGAAGTTTGAAGATAGGTCTTATTTAGGAAATGGACTTGTATACATATGTACATTAAACTTGTAGTTAGCTCATATATACCTATTGTTATGGTCATGAGCTTGTACATATATGCCTAGATATACAAGTAGAAAGTCGGGGCAAGTATGAGAGAGCATGAGATGAGAAGAATTAGATGTTGTAAGAGTCATTAGACATTTTATAAAGGAGGAAGATCTCTCTCATCATTCAGATGTAAAGTTTTCTGAGTAGAAAGAAAAGTTATGCCCGATATTTTGATGAGTTCTCCTTCTATGTTTGATCATTTCAGGAATCCTTTTGTAGATGTCTAATTCCATAGTTAATTCTTCTATGCTTAATATTTGAGAGCCTAATTGTAAACAGGCTAAGAAAATTATGTGTAGGAACATTTGTATGTGAAGAAGTGATGAGTGTCTTTTGAAACAGGTGCAATCTCGATGGTCAAAGAATTGATCAAATCTCAATGCATAGTGTAAATTTTTACACAAATGAGGAGTCAAAATCTAAGTTGAAGGTAATCCATCTATGACTAAAAGCATTTGATTAAACCAGTTGTTATTTGGGAGAACCATGCATTAGAAGTTGTAGGTGTCAAAGTCGAGTATACAAGAGAACAGTTTTAGACATAGGTAGATTGTTTGAATCATTTCTCAAAATGTAGTGAATTTTTTGAGAGGATTTAACTTGAAGAAGGTGTGCAAACATTAGTAAACACCTCATACAAAGTTTCATTGAAAACTTTACACAATTGGCTAGTCAATGAGTGAGTTATGTGTAACAGATTTTTCTGAGTAGTGACTCTCTTCATAGTTAGTGAAAATCTTGATAGTTTGGCATTGACCTTCCAAAATTGATCAAAGTTCTGAGTTATTCTTGATATAGAAGTGTTCTAAAATCAAGCATAGCTTGTCCTTTTGGAGATTAACACTCTCCATCAGTGGTATCAGAGGAAGAGTCATCAAATTGAAGAAAGGAGGACCCCAACTGCTACAATCATACAAAAATTAACATTTGAAGGTTCAAAAGGTGAAAGCTTAAAGGGAAAGTTTGAGAAGGAGGCCTGAACCTATCAAGAAGATCAAAAGGAACTTCATTTAAAGAAAAGGTACACTTATTCCTCATAAATCTTGAAGAATTTAATACATAGGTGAAGAAAGAATGGGAAATTCTCTCGAGATAGAGAAATTGGATAGAGAAATTGGATAGAGAAAACTATCCAGCTTGGTCAATGAGGATGGAAGCTCATCTCATGAGCAAATACCTGATAGGTTACATCACAAGTGAAGAAGAAAAACCAAAATTCAGAGATCTTAGTGTTCCAACTAGGGGTGATCTCTGAGATTTGAAGATTTGGATGAAGAAGGATGCTCAAGCAGGGAGCATTATCTACATGGGAGTTAATGACTACTTGCTACCTCATATTAGAGGACTTGAAAGTGCAAGTGACATATGGAATGCTTTGGAGGAGCATTTCCCAAATACTACAAAGTCAAGGAAGGCATCTTTATGGGCAGAAGTCATTACATTCAAAAAGAAAGCTTCTCAATCCATTTCTGATTATGTAACAAGGACGAAGGACATTGCAGATGCATTAGAAGCAGTTGATGAAGATATTGAGGAGGATAAGTTCGTAAGGCAAATACTCACAGGTGTGAAAGGAGATGAGAAATGGAAGCCATTCATTTTGTCTATTGAATTTTCACTAGATCATTTCATTCCTGATTTAAATCAGTTGCTAGGACATATGCTAACTTTGGAGCAGGATGTCAAAGGTGATGTTGACAAGAGTACAGGTCAAGCAATGTATTCAAAGGACAAGAAGAAGAATAGCAAAGGTAAACAACAATTAAATGAAGAAGAAGGTACAACTAGCCAAGCCAACTTCCTAAGAGGAAGAGGAGGTGGCAAAGGTAGAGGAAGAGGCAGAACCAATAAAGATGGAGCCAAAGCTTGCTAGATTTGTGGTAAGACAAATCATTTAGCTCATGATTGTTGGCATAATAATCAAAATAATGGAGGATATAGTCAGAACTTTAATTCAAGAGGAAGAGGTGGTAGAAACCAAAGAGGTAATTTCAGAGGAAGAGATACTAGAGGTTACTTTGTAAGAAATGCAGGTAGAGGATTCCAAAGTCAATCCTACAACAATACGTACTACAATTATGCTTCAGATCAGAAAGAAGATTCAACCTTAATCATGAATGCAACTTGTGAAAGACAAAGTGAAGACCAAAGAGTCTTCTACATTGACTCAAGGTGTAGCAATCACTTGAGTGGTAATATAGCTTTGATGACTGATTTGGAGAATAAGGTAACTAATCATGTAGTTCAAACAGGTGATAATACAAAGGACAATGTGCAGTCGATTGGATCAGTGAAGACCAAGGATGGAAGTACTCTTTTGGGTAAGGTCTTGTATGTTCCTACAATTCCAAAGAATCTGATAAGTGTAGGGCAAATTGTTGAAAAAGGTTATGAAGTAAGGTTCACTAATGATGGAGTTTTTGTGGAAGACCCTAGCAATGGGTATAAACAAATTGTTTCAGGGAAGAAAGAAGGAAGACTCTTCAGATTGAAGATTCAAGGTAATGTTGGTCATGCCTTGTTTACTTATGGAGGACATAAGATCTCTGAGTTACATCTTTGGCATAAAATGCTTGGACATTTCAATGAAAGAGGAATTAAAGATATGGTTAACAATGGATTAGTGCTTGGATTGCCTAATGTTGCAGGTCAACATATGACATACATATGTGAGGCATGTCAATTAGGTAAGGCTCATAAGAAATCATATTCTAAGCATGGTTTCATGTATTCAGAGAAGCTTGAGTTGGTACTCACAGATGTGTGGGGACCATCAAAGGATTTTAGTATAAATGGTTCAATATATTATGTGATTTATGTTGATGATGCTACCAGGTGGATCACTATATATGTGATCAGAGATAAATCAGAGGTACTCAATACATTTAAACATTATCATGTGTATGCAGAAAGAATCATAGGTCAAAAGTTGAAGAGACTAAGGTCAGATGGAGGGGGAGAGTATTTCTCTAATGAGTTCAATGATTACTTATGGAATGTAGGTATAAAAAGGGAAGTTACTTGTAGGTACTCTCCTCAACAAAATGGTGTAGCAGAAAGGAGAAATAGAACTCTTGTTGAGTTTTCAAGATCAATGATGAAGGAGAAAAATTGTCCAAATTATTTGTGGGCTGAAGCTGTGAATACAGCTACATACTTGGTTAATAGGTTACCATGTAAAGCTTTGCAGGGTATGACACCATATGAAGCTTGGTGGGGTAAGAGACCTACCTTAGATTCATTGCAAAGTATTTGGATGTTTGACTTATGCATATGTGCCATCTCAATTGAGGCATAGATTGGAACCTAAAGCTGAAAAGTATGTGTTCATTGGATATGATCATAAGCAGATGGGTTATAGGTTGTGGAGTCCATCCACAAAGCAATTCCTTGTATCAAAGGATGTTACATTTGATGAGAAAGGTACTTGGGATGCAGGTACAATCAATAATCATGTAGGTGATGAAGAAGTTTTGAATGAGAAGAAAGGTAAATCAAAGGTTCAGATATTTGATGAAGAAGAGAACAATGAAGCACAAGTTGAAGTTGAAGAAGTGCCAAGGTTTGATCCAGAATGTGATGAACCAGAAACTTCAAGAAGTGGAGAAGTCAGAAGGTCATCAAGACATAAATGGCAACCTACAGGGTACAGCTATGACACTTCTTTTTTGACTACTAGAGATTATGCTTACATGGTGAAAACAGATGAAGACCCTTCTACATATGAAGAGGCAAAAGGTAAGGAAAATCGGGAGAAAGCTATGCAGGAAGAGTATGATGTATTGTTTGAAAATGAGACATGGGATTTGGTTTCTAAACCAAATAATCAGAAGATCATTGGATGCAAATGGGTCTACAAGACAAAGAGGTATGCAGATGGAAGTGTGTCTAGGTATAAAGCTAGACTTGTTGTGAAAGGGTATGCTCAGACATATGGTATAGATTATGATGAAACCTATAGTCCTATGGCAAAGATAGATTATGTCAATTAGATGTGAAGAATGCTTTTCTTAATGGTTATATATCAGATGATGTTTGCATGGAGAAACCACAAGGGTTCAGAGATAAAAGGTATTCAGAATATGTATGTAAGCTCAAGAGAGCTTTGTATGGTTTGAAGCAAGCCCTAAGGGCATGGAATTATAGACTTCTGAAGTTCTTGAAGGAACTTGGTTTCTAAGTATCTAAAGCTGATAGTAGCTTGCTTGTCAAAGCAAGTGATGATGGGTTCATTTATATGTGCATGATGGGTTCATTTATATGTGCATATATGTTGATGACATAATCCTTACAGGTACAGATGAGAAGGGCATACAAAGTCTCAAGAAGCAAATGGAGAAAGAATTCAAGATTAGTGACTTGGGAGACTTGTCATATTTCTTGGTCATGGAGATCTCATATACTCAAAATGGAGTATAAGTGACTCAAGGAAGGTATTTGAAGAACTTGTTGATCAAGTTTAAAATGGAAGATTGCAGGGTAGCACCTACTCCAATGGAGGCGAATCCCAAATTGAGTGGATATGGACGAGAAGAATTCAAGGATATGAAGCTATATCAAAGTCTAGTTGGTAGTCTAATCTATGCTACATTAACTAGGCCTGATTTATCATATGTAGTTGGAGTGTTGTCTCAATTCATGCATTGTCCTAGGAAAGAACATTGGGTTGTAGGACAAAGAGTGTTGAGATACATTAAGTGTACACTCAAGGAAGGTTTGTATTATGGTTTTACATAAGATACAAACATCAAGATATATAGTGATACAGATTGGGCAGGTAATCCTGATGATAGGAGATCAACATATGGATATTTGTGTTATACAGGAGATAAGCTAATCGCTTGGTGTTCTAAGAAGCAACATATAGTTGCTTTATCATCTACAGAGGCAGAGTATAAAGGTATGGTTGAAGTTGCAAAGGAATTCATATGGTTGAAGACTCTCATGAAGAGTTTTGACATCATTTAGAGTACACCCACTATTCATGGAGATAATATGAGTTCATTATATCTAGCTGCTAATCCTGTTTTTCATGGCAGGACTAAACATATTGAGATTCAGTATCACTTCTTAAGAGAGAAGGTGACTGATAAGGAGATTGAAGTTATACATACTTCAACAAAAGATCAGATTTCAAAAGATGAAGAAAAGATCAACAAATGAAGTTTGAAGATATGGCATATTCAGGAAATGAAGAGTTGTATACATATGTACATTAAACTTGTAGTTAGCTCACATATACCTGTTGTTATGGTCATGAGCTTGTACATATGTGCCTATATATACAAGTAGAAAGTCAGGGCAAGTATGAGATAGTATGAGATGAGAAGAATTAGATGTTGAAAGAGTCATTAGACATTTTAGAAATGAGGAAGATCTCTCTCATCATTCAGATGTAAAGTTTTTTGAGTAGAAAGAAAAGTTGCGCCTGATATTTTGATGAGTTCTCCTTCTGTGTTTGATCATTTCAAGAATCCTTTTGTAAATGTCTAATTCCATAGTTAATGCTTCTATGGTTAAGATTTGAGAGCCTAATTGTAAACAGGATGAGAGAATTATGTGTAGGAACATTTGTATGTGAAGAAGTGATGGGTGTCTTCTGAAACAGGTGCAATCTCGATGGTCAAAGAATTGATCAGATCTTAGTGCATAGTGTAACATGTTGCACAAATGAGGAGTCAAAATCTAAGTTGGAAGGTAAGCCATCTATGGATAATAGCATTTGATTAAACAAGTTGTATTTTGGGAGAACCATGCATTAGAAGTTGTGTGTGTCAAAGTCGACTATATAAGAGGATAGTTTTAGACATAGGTAGATTGTGCACAAACATTAGGCAACACCTCATACAAAGGTTCTTTGAAAACTTTACACAATTGGTTTGTCAATGAGTGAGTTATGTGCAATAGATTTTTCTGAGTAGTGAATCTCTTCACAGTTAGTGCAAATCTTGATAGTTTGGCATTGACCTTCCAAAATTGATCAAAGTTTTGAGTTATTCTTGATATAGAAATGTTTTAACATCAAGGATAGCTTGTTCTTTTAGAGATTAACACTCTCCATCAGCCTTGTGGCTAGTTTGAACTATGCCACATTGACAAGGGTTGAGATATGTTATAGTGTGAGTGTGCTAAGTCAATTTATGCATACACCTAGGAAACCTCACATGGAGGCTACCAAGAGGATATTCAGATATCTCAAAGGGACCATGAATGAGGGGTTATACTACCCTTATGTATCTGATTTAAATTTGAAATTGTTCTCTGATGCAGATTGGGCTAGCTCCAAGGAAGACAAAAGGAGCACCTCAGGTTATCTTACCTTTGCAGGTTCAAAACTTGTTTCATGGTCATCCAAGAAGCAACCCACAATTGCTCCCTCTTCCACAGAGGCTGAATACAGAGGTCTTGCATAGCTACTCAAGAAGCTATGTGGATGAAGACACTATTCACAGATCTTGGTTTGGAGATTCGAACTCCAAACATTTTTGGTGACAATATGAGCTGTATTCACTTAGCGGCTAATCCAATTTTCATGCAAGGACTAAACATATTGAAGCTCATTATCACTATGTAAGAGAGAAGATTGTGAGCAAGGAGATTCAAATATCATATGTGTCCACTCATCAACAATGTGCAGATACTCTAACCAAAGCATTGGATGGTACAAAGCTTTGCAAATTCAAGGCTATGATTGGTTTGCAAGTAACCTTGGAAGATTGAAGGCCTCAAGATCACTTGACTTGAGGGGGAGCTATTCGAACAAGTCCATGGCAAGTCCAAGTGATGGCTTGGGTCATCAAAATGCTTAGAAATTCAAAGGAAATGTAAACTCCTTGTAGAGTTCACTTGTGAACTACCTCTTGTAATTTTTGAAGACTTTACTTGATGTAAAAGTAAAGGAATCTAAGTGGTTGAGTCCACCTGATGAAAAAGGAAAGAAAAGCCACAAATTTTGATTAGGTGAGTAGGAGAATAAATCACCCAAAGATTGGAGAGTGATTTTGGGCAAGATTCATATTCAAATCTTGGCTCCAAAGATTACTATAAATACATGGCTCTTTAGTCGCATTTTGAAGACCTCCATGAGCTGAACTTTATGCCATATCAAGGTGTGATTTCAAGGCACACATATGTATCAGTAAGTACATTGTATTTTAGAATCAATATACTTTCATTTTCATGATCATTTGAGTTCATATTTTTATGCTCTTGTGAAGTGTATTGTTCACTACCATATCTCTCAGTTTTCTCAATCAGATTGTAGAGATGTTTTCTCTAAGATTGGTGGATCATTTTTAGTGATTCAACTTGTTAAAGTTAGCTATCTTAGTCTACTATATACTCACACATTTTCATTGTAGTTCGATGTTTCAGTCGTCAGCTATGTTCATTTGAAGTCGACTATATCATTTCATTTTCTACTTCTCTGTTAGCACTCTCTCAAAATAGTCATTTTCTCAGGTCTGTTTCTAGTGTATACTTCACCATTATCCATGATTCAAAGCTTCTTAGAATCAGCAAAATTTCTAGTATATGCCTACATAATTTCATAAGCATTGTCTTCTTGAGTCGTGAGATATTGCCATTTTTCTATGCATGGGTCTGAGTACTGCTACATCTCGTGAAAATTGGGATGGTCCTATGACTTGCTAAGTTCTTTTCTCCTTGTGTAGTCCATCGTTTTTTATGAAATAACTCTTGATTGTTAGCTTATTAAGCTATAAGAGTTCCCCAAAAGGAATCAAGTCAATTGCTATTGTGGCCAGAGAATTGTTCAAAACTTTGGACAAGTGTATGAACATAAATAGCAAGTTTTTGGCTCTTGAATCTACTTCAACTTATCTATTTTGATTCATCTTTTTGAGAGTGATCTTCAAAGGTACATAGGGTATCTAATACATCCTTTGGAAAGCTAAAGGGGCCCACCACACATCTTTGAAGTTCATTTGGCTGGTGTAGTGCAAAGTTTTTGCAGCACCACTTCATCGTCATCAACTACAAATCCATCTTCACATTTATATCTATATATTTTCTCATTGCAGTTATGTTTTGAATTGTGTCTATGGTACTAATTAATGAAAAGTCTTGTTTTAATGATTTGTATTGTTGTTTATATTTAACGTGTAGTTGTGTGCGTATAAAATGTATGTATGCACATTTAGGCATATATCCATATTTATGTAAGTTTGTCTATATGCATGTATATGCCTGTATCTTTGTGTGTATATATGTGCATATAGATATGTCTTATGCATATAAATGTGTATATGTGTATGTGTATGTGAATGTGTATGTGTATGTGAATGTGTATGTATGTATAAGTGTATGTGCATGTGTGTCTGCATATGTATGTGTATGTGTGTGTATATGTGTGTATATGTGTGTATGTGCATGTGTATGTGTGTGTATATGTGTGTATGTGCATGTGTATGTGTATACGTGTATCATGTATGTATGTGTGTGCATGTGTATGTGTAAGTGTATGTGTATGTGTAAGTGTATGTGCATATGTGTATGTATGTGCATGTATATGAGTGTGTATTTGTATGTCTGTGCATGTGTATGTGTAAGTGTATGTGTGTGTTTGTGCATGTGTATGTGTATGTGTATGTGTATGTGCATGTGTATGTGTATGTGTATGTTTATGTGTGTGTATATGTATGTGTAAGTGTATGTGCATATGTATGTGTAAGTGTATGTGTGTACGTGTGTGTATGTGCATGTGTATGTGTATGTGTGTGTATATGTATGTGTAAGTGCATGTGCATATGTGTATGTATGTGCATGTATATGAGTGTGTATATGTATATATGTGCATATGTATGTGTAAGTGTATGTGCATGTATATGAGTGTGTATATGTATGTATGTGCATGTGTATGTGTAAGTGTGTGTATCTGTATATATGTGCATGTGTATGTGTAAGTGTATGTGCGTATGTGTATGTATGTGCATGTACATGGGTGTGTATATGTATGTATGTGCATGTGTATATGTAAGTGTATGTGCATATGTGTGTATGTGCATGTGTATGTGTGTGTATATGTATGTATGTGCATATGTATGTGTATGTGTGTATGTGCATGTATATGAGTGTGTATACATATGTATGTGCATGTGTATGTGTAAGTGTGTGTATATGTATGTATGTGCATGTGTATGTGTAAGTGTATGTGCATATGTGTATGTATGTGCATGTGTATGTGTGTGTATATGTATGTAAGTGCATGTGTAAGTGTATGTGCATATGTGTGTGTATATGTATGTATGTGCATGTGTATGTGTAAGTGTATGTGCGTATGTGTGTGTACATATGTGCATGTGTATGTGTATGTGCATATGTGTGTGTATATGTATGTATGTGCATGTGTATGTGTAAGTGTATGTGCGTATGTGTGTGTACATATGTGCATGTGTATGTGTATGTTTTGTATATGTATGTGTATATGTGTGTGTGTATATGTATATATATGTGTGTGTGTATGTGTATGTATATGCATGTGTATATGTATGAGCACGCATGTGCATGTGCATGCATCTCCATTTGCATGCATGTGAATGTTCATATGCATGTGTATAATTAGTATGGTTTAATGTGCATATATGTATATGCAATAATGCATGCATGTCTTTTCATGTGTTTGTAGATATGTTTGTGCATATGCATATGTGTATGTGTGTGTATGTGTATGTGTATGTGTATGTGTATGTGTATGTGTATGTGTATGTGTATGTGCATGTATGTGTGTGTATGTGCATGTGCATGTGCATGTGCATGTGTGTGTATGTGCATATGTATGTAAGTGTAAAAGTGTGAGCGTGCATGGTCATGTATATGTGTATACGTGCATATGAATGAGTAAGTGTGAGTATGTTAATTAATGAAAATAAAATAATGTAAATGATACACAAACAATGAAAATTGTACTTACAATAATTAATCATATTTTATGTTTGGTGAACTTCTTGAATAACGTGCAATAAAGAGAGCGAAAGAGAGAGACACAGAGAGATAGAGAGACAATATGAGAGAGAGATTAGAAAAGAGAGAGATTCAGGAAGAGATTGCTGGAGCTCATAAGCACAGTGCAAATCTGAACGTGGGAGAGATCTTTGATCAGTTGCACGTAAAATCATGATCGAAGACCGATCCGACATTTTTTTTTTTACTTTTATCAAGCTTTACTGTGGCATAAGCGATGTACAAGCATCATGTATGCGATCATGCAATTGGTCGATAATTGACGCCCGATAGTGCCACTTAAGCGATGCAAACGAGTTAATTTTTAATTGCATAAGCAACTCTAATCTAGCGATGCTTTGAGGAACTTCGCAGAAGCATTGGGAATGACATCGAAAGTAACGTCAAGAATAGCATTGTGTATATGACAGTGCATGCTCGACACCTGGTATGACAAAATTCACGATCATTTAACGACAAAAATGTGTCGCATTAACCATTGCTATGCCCCCGTATTCCTTTTAGTGATTCTCATGCCACTAGAGTTGGGTGGATAACAAAGTTGCATGAAACGTTAAGTTGTTGGAAAACATTAAATTGTTGGAAAAATCAGGAAAGGACAATGTTTCAATAACACTTGAGAGTAGGTTCAATAATATGAATAAAAGATATATTAATACAAAAGGTAAGTAAAAATAGCAATAAAAAAATAATATAATATAATGAATTACAAAAACTATGAGTGATTGTTGATTATTTGAAATTTAAAATTTAAGATTAGATATTATAGGTCCAAAACGAAGCACAATACTCTAAGGGAATACAAATTGCAATGTCCGTGCACGCATATAATTTCAATCCAATATCAAAAGTCATTAATTTATTAAAATTTTTGTATGATTAATTACATGAGAGTAATATTCTCATTAATCCACATGATATTCTTAAGCAAGGATGCAAATAAAATAATGGGTGAGCCTTTCTTAATGTTTCACATATGACAACATATAATCAATATCATTTTATCGTTGAAAATAAATTTATCATGAAACGTGATATCCTCAATATAGCACCTCATATTCAAGAGCCTTATATTCAATAAATTGTGTCAAAAAGGATATAAAAAGGAAAACAAGAGACTCTCTCTCTTTTTTACTACATTCTAGTTGTGTCTTAGACAGAGGAAGAGAGAGAGATTTTATGATTGAGAGAGAGGAAGATTCCCTCTCTCTCAAGACTCTTACATGCCTTCTAACTAAACTTTGGAATGTGAGATATAAAAGGGACCCTTTAGTGCATGAGTTGTTCTTTCAAATTTCAAGTCTATAGAGAAAATAGGTAGATGAAGACCGAATCCCAAAAAACAATAAGGAAAGAGCACGTTGAGACAACAAAAGATTAATTGTACTATGTATTGTGCTTCAACATAAGCTAGTAAATCCTAACTTAATCACTTGTATTGCTACAATGAACACCAGATGTCATTGCATAAAGTACATAGGCTCAATCCTCCATCTATTCTTCATCCACACTCTAGGCTGAATAGGGACTCATTTAGGGCTTCCACTACTATACAAAATTGGGGGCTTCTATAGACTTCAGATACATATAATTTATAGTCTCGAACCATTATGTGCACATTTTTATAGATAGAACCCTTTGTTAAAAAGCGTGATTATTAAAATTACCCTTTGGAGTAACCTTCTTCTATGGGAAATTACAAAGTATAAATAAATTGGATAAATATAAATACAAAGGTATAATACAATTTCCATCGGACTGTCTAACAGAGACTACAAGGGTTTACTAGGACACCTCTTAAGCACATATGTTGCACTTTTAGGAGTAGATGTCTCTACGACAACCATTCCAACCTCTTGTCTCTTTTGCAAGAAGGATAAGTCTTAATGACATGACCATTTGCCTTACAATACTTGCAAAACTATTTTTGCTTTCTAATCTTCGTATCATCTTTATCTTCCTTCTTTAGTTGTGCCGTATTACCTGAGTTTTTCTTACTAGTAGAAAAGGTCGATTTACTTTTGCCCTCCTGAATAGCTGAGAAAGCTTTATTTGCAACATGCATAATTGACCCATTTTGTCTAAATTGATCTTTCTACAACAAAAAGAAAAAAAAAAAACTCAAAAGTAGAAACATAACTTTGAAAAATAAGTTGGAACACTATTAAGAACAATTTGCATAAGTGAACTATTTAGAAAGATTTCGTTTGTATAAAAATTTTCTCTTTCAAATCTTTGATCTTTGTCATGCATATGCTCACTCTCCAAATATTTTCGAACATAAGTAATAGGAGTATCATTTCTTGCCTATCAAAATGCAATAAGAGTATGCCAAGAATCCTTGGCTATTTTCCATCATAAGATTATGCCACGAATCCTTGGCTATTTTCCATCAGCGAATGCAAGGGATAATGGTACATTTGATAGACAAAGAAATCAATGCATGTTTATGTATATGTACCATCCAAATGAAGGTGCTCTAAAATAGGTGCAATAGAAACTATAATAGGATCAAGAATATGAAGGTCATCATCTTGAACACCACCTACATCACCTACTATCACAATAATTACAAGTGTAGGATGAAATATTTCCATACCCTACACAATATTCCAAAAGCCATTTGCTACCATAATATTGAAAAAAAGGAATCCCTAAGATTTAGGTTGTTTTCACCTAGAGACAACACAAGAAACATAAGGAAATGTTACATCTCCTCCAAAATGAAAAATATATTGTGTTTTGGGTCCGCCTACTCAAACACGAATACAAGAGTGGAACAATCATATACCTTTTTTGTGATGCCTTCCTATATTGACATAAGAGAATGGTAGAACCATTTATTTTACAACGAAATAAGAACATTTGTGTTCCATTAAAAAACGATGAGCAATTTTCTTTGCAATCCAAGTGAAAGTGGGGTGCTCATACCTATTACCCCCTCACTATGTATGTACACACACACACACACACACACACACACACATATATATATATATATATATATATATATATATATATATATATATATATATATATATATATATATATATATATATATATATATATATATATATATATATATATATATATATATATGTATGTGTGTGTGTGTGTGTGTGTACATACATCTATTTTCATCAACAAATTTTGCTACTAAGTCAATTGCTAATGTTGATATGAAAAATAGATTCCCTTTGATTCTCGGTATATATAAAGCATTTGATAAAGTGAATGTTTGTCACTAACAACACTAAGAATAATCAGCACATGTGACCGTATCCCCTATAGGAGCAAGCTTAAGTGAATTTAAGAAAGTGCACTACGAGGTGACATTTTTGGTTGCACCACTACCAAAATACCAAACATCTGAGTTAACTACAGACATACATTATTCATGAGAAGATAGATCATAACTGTAATGAGTGGCAAACGCCCATTCTTTATTCTAAACAAGATTAACAAACTTAGTTTTAGGAGTAGATGTCTCTACAACAACTATTCCAACCTGTTTCCTCTTTTGCAAGAAGTTTAGGATAACTCTTAATGACATGACCATTTTCCTTACAATACTTGCAAAACTATTTCTGCTTTCTAATTTTCCTATCATCTTTATCTTCCTTCTTTGGTTGTGCCACATTACTTGAGTTTTTTTTTTACTAGTAGACAAGGTCGATTCACCTTTGCCCTTCTAAATAGCTGAGAAAGCTTTATTTGCAACATGCATAATTGACTTGTTTTGTTTAAATTGATCTTTTTGCAACAAAAAAAAAAGAAACTAAATCCTCAAAAGTTAAGGCATCCAAATTGCAAATGAGAAGAAGAAAAATAACTTTGAAAAATAAGTTGGAAGACTATTAAGAACAGTTTGTATAAGTGAACTATCTAGCAAGATTTTGTCTGTCTAAATTAACTACTCTTTCATATCCTTGATCTTTTTCATGCATATGGTCACTCTCCAATTTTTTTTGAACATAAGTAATAGGAGTCTCATTTCTTGCCTCTTATAATGCAATAAGAGTATGCCTTGCATCCTTGGCTACTTTCCATGAGCGAATGCGAGGGATAATGGTACATTTGATAGACAAAGCAATCAATGCATGTTTGTGTATCTGTACCATCCAAATGAAGGTGCTCTACAATAGGTGCAATAGAAACTATAGTAGGATCAACATATGACAACATATTATTCTTATTCTTGTATCGTTTAAAATAAATTTATCATGAAACATGATATCTTCAATATAGCACCTCATATTCAAGAGCCTTATATTCAATAAAATGTGCCAAAAAGGATATAGAAAGGAAAACAAGAGTCTCTCTCTTTGTGCCTACATTCTAGTTGTCTCTTAGAGAGAGAGGAATAGAGAGATTTATATGATTAAGAGAGAGGGAGATTTCCTCTCTCTCAAGACTCTTACATGCCTTCTAACTAAACTTTGGAATGTGAGATATAAAAGGGATCCTTTAGTGCATGAGTTGTTCTTTCAAATTTCAAGTTTATAGAGAAAATAGGTAGATGAAGACCATATTCAGAAAAACAAAAATGAAGGAGCACATTGAAACAACAAAAGATTAATTGTACTATGTATTGTGCTTCAACATAAGCTATTAATTCCTAACTTAATCACTTGTATTGCTACAGTGAACACCATGAACACTAGATGTCATTGCATAAAGTACATAGGCTCAATTCTCCATCTATTCATTATCTGTTGGGAACAATGTCCCATTGGTCAAGGATTGGTCAAATCTATCCTTTGTTTACAGCATGTGTAGTGCTTCTGTTCAGTCCGTTGCACAAGGAAAGCGCCTAGCACTTGTGGTTAAAGCATTGTCCTCCCTTCCCAGCCACCCGAGTTCAATACCCGGCGGTAGCAGCGGCACAGATCGTAATATTTTATACAATGCTTTTGCTTTATTATTAGCTTTTGGGAACAAACTAACGGACGGCGACGGACAGCGTTTTCGAACTTGTTTTTTCTTACGATTTGAAGAACGATCGCTAGCGCTTTTCAATGGTTGTGCTTTATTTCATGGACAATCAACACTATAAAAGAAGCACTTTGGGCTCATTGTATTCATCCTTCACCTAGGATCAACACAAGCTTTCTAGAGCTTGGACCTCAGTAGAGGTGGTGTTTCTTCTAGCACATGGGGCAGCCATGGTGCTAACTTGAAGCATGTTGAGGAGCAGCTATGGAGTTCTTCTTGGTGATTCTTCTTGGAGAAGATGAAGGGTGTGCTCACACTCTACCTCATGGAGAGGAGGTTATCTCTTGTTCATGGCAAGAAGACTTGGTCATTAGCAGCTTGATGGTGAGGATCGCCCATCTACATGATGTATTTGAAGATCATCTTCTACAAGAAGATGTTAGGTTGAAGATTATCTTCTACAAGAAGATGTCTGGCTACTTCAAAGACATTGGATGGGACCATCTACATGATGTTGAAGATTATCTTCTACAGGAAGATATTAGGTTGAAGATTGTCTTCTACAAGAAGATATCTGGCTACTTCAAAGACATTAGATGGAGTTTAACATAAGATTCACATCTTATGTTAAGTATTCAGGTACATATTCTCTTTATGCACACAGGTACTACTTAAAGTTTATGGAGGCTGTGGCGTTCATATCAGAAGGAGTCCTATTCGGCATAGGTACAAGAGAATCAGTACTTATATGCTTTATGCATATTTTTATGAGGTGTTTGAGAAGGTGTGTTCACATGAGTTTGAGGATTTCCGGCAACAATCTTGTTAGCATTCTATGCTACTTTATAAGTATGTGATCTTTTCACACACGTATCTGACTTAGGGTCTTCCATAGCCTAAGTTTAGATGTAGGTTTGTTGACCATCAGTTTCACACTGATCCTTCCTCATTCAGTCACTCATATTCACTCTTCTATAACCTTTAAGGTCACACATCTCATGTATATTCAGATTACTACCCACACATCTGAATATGTTTGTTACATTGTACATTCACTCATTCATCTATTTCTCATCACATAGAATGGTTGAGAATTTTACTCCCACATTATACATTGAACATTGGTATATATGATACTATGAGTAAGCGATGGCTTACGTAACACCTTACACATGACGTCTATTCTTTCTCTATCTTTGTCTCATCATCTGTATGATTAAGTTGTGGTATGTTCATGTTTTGTCAATATGGAAGATTGCTGGAATTAATGTTGTACATGACTGGAACTATGGAACCATGGACCTGTGACATGAGCCTAAGGGCCTACCTCACTTCCAACATTTGGTATCAGAGCACTAAGGTTTTGGTTACAGAACTTTAGATCTTTGGCATCAATGCATTAAGGCTCATTCATATCCCAGGTTCCCAAAATTCCAGATTTACAACGTATGATTTGAAAGCATCTTCTAACATTTGACATTTGACATACACACTTAATCTAGATGAGTAGAGATTTGAGAATTAGACACTTCAGTTACATTCATCAGTGTGGAGTATGAAGTTGATGATCTGTTAGCAGCCGAATATTTTTGAAGAGTATGCAAATACTTTACAAAAGTATTGTTTGAAGACCCAGACTTGATGAAGAGAAGACTACTTCAAATTCAAGGAAGAACAATGGTTTAGAGAAGATGAAGAAATCAGATCAACATCAAATCACAGGTATCAGTTTCTACTATCAGATTATCATTTGTAGGTCATATCTTAGAAGAGCAGTTATGAAGACATTTGAAGAAATTCAAGGATTGCTTTTATACGCTTTCATAATATGAAAGTTAAAGCATTAGCTACATCAAAACAGGTATCTAGAGGTTTTTCTAGAGAGTTTTTGAGAAATCTCTTTCATGGCAAGAAAGTTCATCTAAGAAGACAAGTGCAGAGATGAGATGAGTTTTTCAGCCAAATTTCTGTTGTAAGTTGGTTGGATATCAAGGTACAAATGTATCTAGAGAAGGTAACTCTAGAAGGGCAATTCATCATTCAGACAAACGATTGGTGAATTTAGTCGTTTCAGACATTTGAAGCAGAATTTTTATTCAGAGATATGAGGAGATGATAAAACATGTTTCTATATTCAACTTCCATTTGTATACCATGTTTGTTTTATTTCTTACTCTTAGCATTAGAGGAAGAGAAAAGTTCATTTGAAGAGGTCAAGAGTGTTTGCTACTTCAAGATGAAGAGAACAAAAGGTATGGAAGAGAAGTTTGAAAATATTGACATCATCAGGTGGAAGAAAGATGCAGAAGAAGAAAGTCCATCATTTCCAAAAGAAAAGTAAGGCTTCCTTTTCTCATATATTTTCCATATACTTTTCCTATTTTATCCTCTACATCCAAAGACAAGTCTACGAGAACATCTTGTTTAAAGAAGAAGCAGTTTCTTGTTTTGCATTACACTTGGTCATGATTTAGTAGATTTGACAAAGAATTGCATTGAGAGAAAGAAAAGCAGCAGATATATGTTTTAACTCATATATGTATGAGTTATGTTGAAGCTTTTTAAGCGGGTAGCTTATATGTTCCCTCAAAGAATTCTTGGACTGTCAATACAGAGCTACTTGGTATATGACAACTTGCAGAGAAGTATATTTCTTCTTTAACTAACTCTCTTAAGGTAAAAGATTTTTTGTAGCAGATGTTGAAGACTTGCGTTGAGGTTTTATGTTTGGAAAAGGTTACCTCATATTCAATATTTTCAGAAAAACTTCAGAAAATTCAGAATCTTGTTGATGTACCAGTCAGTTGGAGAATCTACTTTCAATGATTGTCTTGATTTTTGGATACATGTTTGTATTCAAAAAGGTGTTCCATCATATCCTATCACTTGATTGAGAAGTGGAGTTAGCCAAAAGAAAGTCAAGCAGGTACTGTCACATTTCACCCGGGTAAAATATGAAAGTTATGAAGTATCAACTTGCAGGTTTTGAAGTTCTCAAGATGAGAAGTTTGTCCACTTATGTTTCAAGTAGGAATTGCAGATTCCTTGAAGGATTTGTTTGAAGAAAAGTTTTACAACTTTTTGAGAAGCATGGACACTTGGAGACATTCATGAAGTAAATCAAACATTCAGTCATGAAGGTTTGATGACAGCAGATTCTACACAGGAGAGATCATTGATCTTGTATGATGTTGTATGATCTTGAGTATTTATGATTCAGTTGTCTATCCTTTGTTTGTGAAGATTCTTAACATTGGAAGAAGTAAGTCAAAGAATCAGGTATTCCTATATTTCCTTTGTCAGGTTCTCTTTATGTTCCAGCTTTGAAAGAAAAAGGAAGAAGAAAAATGTTTGGAGAAAGTTCCTGTTAGGATGTTCCTGTTCAGGAGAAGGTTCCAGAGTTCTATTTGAAGAGAAGCTTGATATTTCAGAAAGGTATATTTCAGAAGTGCGCACATATATGTTTATACCAAGTTCTGAAGGAAAGAGGTATGAAGGATTTAAAGGATGAAGACATGATGACATCATAGATTTTTTGACTCATATTGAGTTGAGTACAGTCAGAGATGAACCAGCAGTGTTCATAATACACTAAGTTGTGAGTTGACAGTCACAGGTTCCAGGATTCAGTTCTTGATTTTTAGTGTATTTACATGACGCAGCAGAAGTACGTTGAGAAACCTTTTTTAGAAGGTAAATGCAAATATATGGATCCTAGTGTATGTTTTCAGGTTTTTGAAGACAGGAGATAGCAGGTTCGGAGACAGTTCATGCTACATTTGTTGTCAAGCAGTAATTGCTTGATGAGTACACTATTGGATATCTAGTTTGCATATTTTCTCAAGTATTATGGTTCATATTCAGCAAGTTCAGGTTTTTTGAAGGAAAGTCAATTTCAGTTTTGAAGAAGACTTTTTCTGAAGTATCGGAAGTACAAGCTTGAAGCTTGTGACAGGCTATTTGAAGCTTGTGGTAATTTGCAACTTTGACAATTTGCAGATTCAGTTCAGTTTGTACCAATATCACATTGCAGGGGGGATTGTTGGGAAACAATGTCCCATTAGTCAAGGATTGGTCTACAGTCAGAGATGAACCAGCAGTGTTCATAATACACTAAGTTGTGAGTTGACAGTCACAGGTTCCAGGATTCAGTTCTTGATTTTTAGTGTATTTACATGACGCAGCAGAAGTACGTTGAGAAACCTTTTTTAGAAGGTAAATGCAAATATATG
This sequence comes from Ceratopteris richardii, assembly GCA_020310875.1. Taxonomy (NCBI): domain Eukaryota; kingdom Viridiplantae; phylum Streptophyta; class Polypodiopsida; order Polypodiales; family Pteridaceae; genus Ceratopteris; species Ceratopteris richardii. The sequence goes on from CM035443.1 coordinate 87,083,201, forward strand.
GATCCTAGTGTATGTTTTCAAGTTTTTGAAGACAGGAGATAGCAGGTTCGGAGACAGTTCATGCTACATTTGTTGTCAAGCAGTAATTGCTTGATGAGTACACTATTGGATATCTAGTTTGCATATTTTCTCAAGTATTATGGTTCATATTCAGCAAGTTCAGGTTTTTTGAAGGAAAGTCAATTTCAGTTTTGAAGAAGACTTTTTCTGAAGTATCGGAAGTACAAGCTTGAAGCTTGTGACAGGCTATTTGAAGCTTGTGGTAATTTGCAGCTTTGACAATTTGCAGATTCAGTTCAGTTTGTACCAATATGACATTGCAGGGGGGATTGTTGGGAAACAATGTCCCATTGGTCAAGGATTGGTCAAATCTATCCTTTGTTCACAGCATGTGTAGAGCTTCTGTTCAGTCCCTTGCACAAGGAAAGCGCCTAGCACTTGTGGTTAAAGCATTGTCCTCCCATCCCAGCCACCCGAGTTCAATACCCGGCGGCATCAGCGGCGCAGATCGTAAAATTTTATACAATGCTTTTGCTTTATTATTAGCTTTTGGGAACAAACTAACGGACGGCGACGGACAGCGTTTTCGAACTTGTTTTTTCTTACGATTTGAAGAACGATCGCTAGCGCTTTTCAATGGTTGTGCTTTATTTCATGGACAATCAACACTATAAAAGAAGCACTTTGGGCTCATTGTATTCATCCTTCACCTAGGATCAACACAAGCTTTCTAGAGTTTGGACCTCAGTAGAGGTGGTGTTTCTTCTAGCACATGGGGCAGCCATGGTGCTAACTTGAAGCATGTTGAGGAGCATCTATGGAGTTCTTCTTGGTGATTCTTCTTGGAGAAGATGAAGGGTGTGCTCACACTCTACCTCATGGAGAGGAGGTTATCTCTTGTTCATGGCAAGAAGACTTGGTCATTAGCAGCTTGATGGTGAGGTTCGCCCATCTACATGATGTATTTGAAGATCATCTTCTACAAGAAGATGTTAGGTTGAAGATTATCTTCTACAAGAAGATGTCGGGCTACTTCAAAGACATTGGATGGGACCATCTACATGATGTTGAAGATTATCTTCTACAGGAAGATATTAGGTTGAAGATTGTCTTCTACAAGAAGATATCTGGCTACTTCAAAGACATTAGATGGAGTTTAACATAAGATTCACATCTTATGTTAAGTATTCAGGTACATATTCTCTTTATGCACACAGGTACTACTTAAAGTTTATGGAGGCTGTGGCGTTCATATCAGAAGGAGTCCTATTCGGCATAGGTACAAGAGAATCAGTACTTATATGCTTTATGCATATTTTTATGAGGTGTTTGAGAAGGTGTGTTCACATGAGTTTGAGGATTTCCGGCAACAATCTTGTTAGCATTCTATGCTACTTTATAAGTATGTGATGTTTTCACACACGTATCTGACTTAGGGTCTTCCATAGCCTAAGTTTAGATGTAGGTTTGTTGACCATCAGTTTCACACTGATCCTTCCTCATTCAGTCACTCATATTCACTCTTCTATAACCTTTAAGGTCACACATCTCATGTATATTCAGATTACTGCCCACACATCTGAATATGTTTGTTACATTGTACATTCACTCATTCATCTATTTCTCATCACATAGAATGGTTGAGAATTTTACTCCCACATTGTACATTGAACATTGGTATATATGATACTATGAGTAAGCGATGGCTTACGTAACACCTTACACATGACGTTTATTCTTTCTCTATCTTTGTCTCATCATCTGTATGATTAAGTTGTGGTATGTTCATGTTTTGTCAATATGGAAGATTGCTGGAATTAATGTTGTACATGACTGGAACTATGGAACCATGGACCTGTGACATGAGCCTAAGGGCCTACCTCACTTCCAACATTATCCACACTCTAGGCTGAATAGGTACTCATTTAGGGCTTCCACTACTATACAAAACTAGAGGCTTCTATAGACTTCAAACAAATATTATTTATAGTCTTGAACCATTATGTACACTTTTTTATAGACACAACCCTTTGTTAAAAAGCCTGATTATTCAACTTACCCTTTGGAGTAACCTTCTTCTATGGGAAATTACAAAGTATAAATAATTTGGATAAATATAAATACAAAGGTATAATACAATTTCCATCCGACTATCTAACAGAGACTACAAGGGTTTACTAGGACACCTCTTAAGCACATATGTTGCACACATAATAACTTCAAGCAAGAAGCTATGTGGTAAAGCTTGAAGTTTGACTATAAACCTCACCATTTACATGAGAGACTTGTTTTTCCTCTTATCAACTCCATTTTATTGAGGTGTGTATGGCATTGTACACTAATGTTTTATCCCACGCTCAACCAAATATGCATTAAACTCAGAAGACATATACTCCTCCCCTTGATCAAAATTGAGGGTTCCCATTTTACATACTCATAAATTTCCAACCATAACTATTTGAAGCACATAATCACTTCAAACTTTGCTTTCAATGGATAAACCAATGCATGCCTAGAGAAGAAATTTATAAAAGTCATGAAGTAAAGGTAATTTTCAAAAGTCTTTGTCTACATAGGACCTTTGACATCATTGTGAACAAGCTTCAATTTTTGTTCACCTCTTACTATACCATCTTTGGAAAATGAAGAACATTGCATTTTAACCAAAGTACAACCCTCAATTCAAATGACCAAAACATGCATGTCAAGTTTTGCATATGAAATAGCAAAAGATTCTTGAAATACACATGCAAAATCATTCAAATATTTTCCATAATTTGTGATCTTAACAACCTACAACATAGCATTCGAGATGCCATGATTTTGTAACCATTAGAGAGATCATGAGCTTTACAATTCTCATCAACAAATTTGTCCACTAAGCCAATTGCTAATGTTGATATTGAAAATAGATTCCTTTTGATCCTTGGTATATATAAAGCATTTGATAAAGTGAATGTTTTTCATTAATAGCATTAAGAATAATCTTCCCTGCTCCTAGAACAAGATACAACGAGTTATTAGCACGCAAGCTTAAGTGAATTGAAGAAACTACTTTACGAGGTAATATTTTTGGTTGCACCAGTGTCAAAATACCAAACATCTAAGTTAATTACAAACATACATTATTCATGAGAAGATGGACCATAATTGTGCTAAGTGGAAAATGCCCATTCTTCATTCTAAACAAGATTAAAAGACTTAGTTTTAGGAGTAGATGTCTCTACAAAAACCATTCCAAACTCTTGCCTATTTTGCAAGAAGTTTATTTCCACTTTCTAATCTTCCCATCATCTTTATCTTCTTTCTTTGGTTGTGCCGCATTACCAAAGTTTTTCTTACTAGTAGACAAGGTCAATTTACTTTTGCCTTCCTGAATAACAGAGAAAGCTTTATTTGCAACATGCATAATTGACCTGTTTTGTCTAAATTGATCTTTTTACAACAAAAAAAAAGGAAACTAAATCCTCAAAAGTTAAGGCATCTGAATTGCAAATGAATAGCAGAAACATGACTTTGAAAACTAAGTTGGAAGCCTATTAAGAACAATTTGCATAAGTGAACTAGTTAGCAAGATTTTGTCTGTATAAATTAACTACTCTTTCAGATCCTTGATCTTTGTCATGCATATGCTCACTCTCCAATTATTTTCAAGCATGAGTAATAGGAGGCTCATTTCTTGCATGTTATAATGCAATAAGAGTATGTGTTGGCATTGAAGGTCAAGCACAAGCATGAGAACACTGCAAAGAAGTGGAAACACAAGAAGAAAGAGTATGTAGGGAGCTCCAAGAAGTGTATGTCAAATTTTCAGAAGAAACCCCTTTAAAAGCAGTGATTTTGATCACTAAAAACCACTGTAAATATCATTTCACATTTTTGCAACTCTATTTTGTTCAAGCCGTGGAGTCCTCAAGCTTGAGGAGTATTATAAGCATCTACCTACCAATTTTCATAATTTTTAGACTCCGTTTGAGCCCTCAAATAAGCTATGGAACCTCATTTTCAACTAGGTCCGAAACTAGGTCTGGACAAGGCCAAAATTAGTTTGGACATCCCTCAAATAAGCTCATTTTTGGGGTTAGCTTTTTGGAGGTTAGCTTCTTAGTAGCTTGTGAGAGAGTTGACTTAGTAGAGATTGAAGCTTTTGTGAGAGAGTTCTTGTGCAATTGAAGCTTTCCATTGTTCCTCTCTTTGATCTTGCCTTGTGTGTGCGTGTGTGTGTGCACGCGTGCACATATGTGCTTGTCACTCATATTTGCTCACCACAATTGCTCATGATCTTCATATCCTCCTCACATCTCCATGGATTGACAAGTAAAGGAGGTGGTACTTGCTTGAGCTACACCAAATTTTGGCACCATTGCCTGGGAGCGTTCTTCATCTTTCAAATTTTTGTTAAGTTTCAAATTTTCTTTCTCCATCTTCATCATCATCATCATCACCATCTTCTCCCACCTTCACCCTCACAAAAATTTGTCGTTTTTTATCATATATGCACTATTTTCACCTTATTTTTCATTTGTGGCTATGAGAGAGAGAGAGAAAAAAAAAAAGAGGCAAAGTGTTTGTGTTTGTGAGTTTCTATGCTTTCTACGACCTTCTACATGATGCGGAGGCCTCGGTTCTTGATCTTGAAGTTCTCACCAAAATTCTCAAAAAATCACGAATTTTTGGAAAAAAATCGTGACTTTTTGGAAATTAAAAAAAAAAAGGAATTTCACGATTCTTTGGTTTCTTGCCTAAAATCACTTAGAAAATCGCGACTTTTTGGGTCTCTGAATCTCAAAAAATCATGACTTTTTGGCTTTGGGCTCTCAAAGAAATCGCGATTCTTTGATTTTCTAAGTTGAAAAAAAATGCAAATTTTTGGTTTTCATATTGTGAGAAAATCGTGAATCTTTGGTTTTCTAAGTTGGAAAAAATTATGAATTCTTGGTTTTCTGATTGTGAGAAAATTGCGAATTTCTAGTTGTCTAGGTTTGGAAAATTCATGACTTTTTGGCTTTCTAAGTGTGAGAAATTCGCAACTTTTTAGAAGGAAATTGTTGAGAAAATTGCTTTTGGCCAATGTAGCTTGGAGAAAGTTGTAACTTTTTGGGTTGAATTTGAAGAAGAAAATCGTGACTTTTTGCAAGGGAAACTTTTGAGGAAATCACGATCTTTGGTTTGCTAAATGTGAAAAATTTGCAGCTCTTTGGCCTTTGGGCTCTCAAGAAATAGCGACTTTCTAGTGGAATTTGGAAGAGAAAATCGTGACTTTCTTGCCATCTAATTTCTGAAGAAAATCGAGAATCTCTACCATCTGGATTTTTAAAAAATCGTGACTTTTTGGAAGGTTAGCTTTGAGAAAATCATGACTCTTTGCAATCCATTTTTGAGAAATTCGTGACTTTTTGGCCATCAAGTTTTTGAAGAAATTGCAAATTTTTGTGATCCAATATTTGAGAAAATTGTGACTTTGTGCCATCTTGTTGTTGAGAAATCCACCACTTCTTGAAAGGAAACTTTTGAAGAAATTGCAACCTTTTGCACTCCCATTTTTAAAGAAATCGCAAATTTTTGCAAGGCGACTTTTTGAGAAAATTGCGATTTTTTGGATTCTTATTTGGCAAAACATCATGGCTTTTTGGCTTTGGGTTTTCACAAAATCGTGACTTTCTATTTGTATGATGCTCAAAAAATCATGATTCTTTGACACATCCTATTTTTCTATTTTAACCCTAGAAGCCTGATTTGACATAACTTTTTTATCCAAAATTTGTTTTTTGAGCTCTAAAGTGCATTGGAAAGCTCGTTTCAAATCCCACATGCCTAATGTGTTGACTTTCGGATAGAGTAATTTGAAGTTGACCTTCAGGTGGGATTGGGAAGCCAAGAGAGCTCTAAAGGATTTTGAGCAATATACAAGAGGGAAAAAGAGTCTCCAAAAATACTTGAATCAAACTGTATATCAAATAAATTAGAGTTTAAGATTGATCTAAGCTTGGGATATTTACAAGTCTATTGAGAGCCATTCAAGGGTGTAAAAGCAAGGTGGAAAGTGCGCTGCAAGCTTGGGAACGTGTCTCGAGCATTTAGGTGAAGGAGAAATAACTTGAGGTTGGAATCATTCTTAAACCCCTCAGTCAATTCTTAACTTAGGCTAAATATGACTAGTGATATTGATCAAGTAGGGTGATGATAAGCATGACATAAGTACAAGAAGCCCTAATCACTCAAGTTCAAGCATAGCTAAAGTTATTATTGTGACAAACCCTAAAGAAAAAGAATTAAAGTGGATTGATCACATCTCAAAGTGCAATAGAATCAATTATTCTCAATGAGGATATTTATTAGCCAAGATTACTCCAGAGAAATCTGTAAAAGAACAAGTAACTAATTCAAAAGAATACTGCAACACGGTTGTACTTGGGAAAATTGGGATTAATAGACAAAGCTTATGAACCTTAGGTCAAGTGAAACCTAAGTGGGGATAGACAAAGCATCATATCATCTAAAGCTAGTGTCAATCACATAGCTAGGTCTTGGGCACAACAACTTAGTGATTATCCCTATGTGCTAAGTTCAAAAAGGAGTGATTAAAAAATGTCATTTAACATGGAGAGACCCACAGGTAGCTTAGACACTGCCTATTTATAGATACTAGAAGGTCCCTATAAGATGCAGTTGGAATATATTAGGACCAATCAATTAGGTGCACACGTATATGAGGATGGTCTCAAGCGATCAATTGTCCAACTCAAAAATCTCGATCAACCCTTCGGACTTGAATACCTAATGGTCAAATTTGAAGAAGGCTCATATATTGATAAGCAAGGAAACATGTATGTGGTTACCAGCTTACCAGACAAGACAGATGAGTTTGGAAATATTATTCTCGAGAATGAGATAAGAGACCTAGAGCCACAAGCTCAACCAGTTGTTGAAAGAGGGCGCTCACCACCAATGGAAGCTTATGTTCCTAGCTCCGTGGATGTTAGAACACCTCTTTCAATGGAATAGTACTCTCAAGAGTTCTTGTGGAAAATAGAAGAAGAGAAATGGGCCAAGGAGAAGGGTAATCACTCTCCTATTCCTGAAATTGATGATCTTCATGATCAATTTCCTCAATATATTCCATCTATTTATGGAGATCAAGTAGAGAAACAATAAGAGGAAAGATTAGATTTTGAATCTAATTCTTTACAAGAGTTGCCACAATTCATAGGCCCATGGGAATCTGAATCTCTTCAAATCAAAGCTCCCACAATAATGATAAGAAATGAAGACTCAATGGTTCCAAGAAACACTAAAATTGTGAAGAACACTATGGTGCAGTGTCATCTCACCGTAGAATAGCTGCTCAAAGTAAAAACTTGAGCTATGGAAACATGTGGCGAATCAGGCTCTAGAACTTGGTTCCAATATGTCAAAAGTAGACTCTTAGCAAAAAGTACCAGAGATACCCCTTGACAAGATAGGAGACATGAGTGAAGGTGAAGAAGGTAATACTTATCTTCTAATCACCTACCAAGGTTACACAACCAAAGCTATCTTAGATTCAAGTGCTGGTGTTGCGATTATGACCACCTCCTTGTGGAAGCAATGGGTCAAACCTGCATTAAGACCAAACAGAATGAAGGTTCAAATGGTTGATAGTCATATTGAAAGATCTCTAGGATTGCTAGAAGGGATAACCCTATCCACTTGTGGTGTAGAGTTTGAAGACACTTTAGCTATATGGGAATTTGGCAAAAACAATGTCTATGAAATGATCCTAGGAAGACCCTTCCTATGACAACTACAAATAGTACAAGAGGAGAAGCAAATTCTTGTACTTGCAACACTTTAAGGGTCACAAACAAGGTTAATTTGAAGGATTATACATTCGGAGATGTACCACCCTTACAGTGGAATCCTGTCCACAAGGTGCAAGAAGATTCACTCTCTGTGAATTCTGAAAGTTCTTTTGATCCATCTTGGATGCATGAAGACACTCACTTGTGGATGTGCAAGGTCGCAAAGGAAGAGGAAAAGCACCTAAAAGCGAGAGAATAAGGAACGTCTCAAGGAGCTAGACCGATTAGCGACCCAATCTACACAATGATGATTTTTCCTGATGAGCAATTTAAGCCTCATGATTGTGCATAAATCTTAGCAACCATGGACATTGTTGTCAATGAAGAACAGTGGATCCTCAATTTTTTTTTTTTTTTTGTAAAACTCTGTATAGTCAATTAATAATTCACAAGTGTTATTTCTATTTATTATTATTTGAAAATAATTAAGTTAATGCTTACTAAACATTGTGATGAGGAGGGTTATGATATCTCTTTGTTCATGTGTGAACCTTTGCTAGAAGAATGTGACTCTAATGAGGTTATAGAAGAAGAGGGATCTAGATTCCATTGTGATGGATAGTTGCTTTGACTTAGAGGAGAACTATCTAGAGAATGTAGGAGTGCTTACTCAAAAAGAAGAAGCACCTCTCACAAGCATTAAAACTATAAATTCAAGGGAGGAAAGTGACGGTATTCAAAAGAAAAAGAAAAGAAAAGCAATGAAAGAAGCAGAGGAGGAATCATCGTTTGAAGTAATAGAGAATTTCAAGAAATATGAAATTGCAAATAAAAAAATTTTGGTACAAATGCCTAAGAAAGAGGTCATCACAAGAGAACCATATGATAATAAAGAAAAAACAAAAAAAATTATAGTAACCATTGAAGAGAATGAAGAGCGATGTATGTACATAGGAGAAGACCTAAGTGTAGAAGAAGAAGCAGAGCTTGTAGCTTTATTAAGGGAACACAGGATGTGTTTGCGTGGACCTATAGAGACCTCAAGGGGTAGATCCAGAAATCTACTCTCATATGATCCCCATGATTGTTGATGCCAAGCCCACCAAACAGAAGCCCTACACATATATTGGCACTTATGCAGCCAAAATAAAAGATGAAGTTGATATACTGATTGAAGCATGATTTATCTATGAGATTGAGCATACTGAATGGATGTCCCCAATTCTAGTGGTGCCCAAGAAGAATGGAAAGTTGTGGGTGTGTATTAACCTTAAAAAAGTTAATGCCACTACAATCAGAGATAGATATCTGCTTCCAATCACTGAACATTTATTGGAGCATGCTGCAAGGAAGGAAGTTTATAGCTTTCTTGATGGATTTTCAGGTTACAACCAAGTAGCCATTGCTCCAAAAGATCAACACAAAATGGCCTTTGCCACAGAGTAGGGAATCTTTGCATTTCATGTGATGCCATTTGGGCTCACCAATGCACCTACAACATTTCAAAGGCTCATGTGTCATGTCTTCAAAGAGTTCCTGTGAAAGATCTTAGAAGTATATGTCGACAATTTATGTGCTCATTCCGAAGAAAGAGGACAAAACATCCCTGAGCTCATATAGATCTTCAACAAGTGTAGAGAATATTGAGTTTGTCTAAACCCCAAAAAAAAGTGTTCATGGTACGTCAAGGTAAGATCTTAGGTCATATTGTTTCTAAGAAAGGAATATCAATAGATGAGGACAAAGTTAGAGCTATAGCAGAGTTGTCGAGGCCAAGGAATGTTAAAGAGGTACAAGCCTTCATAGGCCATTATGGATATTACTATAGGTTTATCCACATATATGCGATCATAGCTAAACCTCTTTACACTCTGTTGACAAATTTTGAGTGGAATGGCGAATGCAAAAATCCTTCAATGAGCTGAAGAGAGGTTTGTGCACAACACCAATACTGACCACTCTTGATTGGATTAAACCATTCCATGTCCATGCAGATGCATCCAATTATGCAATAAGATGTGTGCTAGCACAACCCACATGTGAAGGAAATCTACAATTACTTGTAGCATATGCTAGTAGATAGCTAAACACAACTGAAACAAACTATAAGACCATGAAAAGAGACCACAAAAAGAGAAGGCTTAGGCATGGTATATGTCATGAAGAAGTTTACACACTATCTATTGGCCAGCAAGTTCAAATTTTTCATTGATCACCAAGCTTTGATATATTTGGTCAATAACGCTTGCAATACATGATGCTTAGTAAAGTGGTTCCTCTTACTAATGGAATATGACTTTGAAGTGGTAGTTAGGAAAGGTAGAACCCACCTCAGGGCGGATCACCTTTCTTACATTACTTCAGGACAGTCATCGCAAGGAGTGTCTGATGAAATGCCCGAGGCTTATCTGTTCAATCTAGAAGTTGTTCCTAAATGGGCAAATATGTTGGTACCTATCCTAACCTTCAGACCCGCAAATAAGAATGTGAAAACAACTCAAATATGAAATTGTAAAATCACAAAAATATCAAATATTGGTAGGGAGCATATATAAACAAGATATAGAGGGTGTATTATCTTGTTGTGTTGAGGAGGATGAACATAGTAGTTGGTTGCAACAAGCCCATGAAGGATTGCTAGGAAATCACTATTCTAAACAACGAACAATGCAGAATATGAAATGTTTAGGAGTGTATTGGCCTAGGGTGGACAAAGAAATATATGAGTGGATTAAGAATTGTCCAGGGTGCTAGAAGAAACCCCTAGTGGAGTATGCTACCCTTTATCACATGTCATTAATTCCAAAATGGAGTGCTCCATTGGTAGAATTTATGAGATCAGGAACACTGCATAGTGAGGCTAGACTAGCAAGAAAACAAAGCATGGAGCAAGAGGCTCTAGACTACACCTTAGTAGGAAACAACCTATACCAAACAGGCAAAGATGGTTACTTAAGATTGTGTGTTCAGGAATCAAACTATTTGAAAATCTTAGAAACTGTACATAGCGGTGTTGTAGGTGGACACTTCGGGTCTGACTAAATAATTGAGACTATTCTATTCTTAGGACTTTGGTGGCCAACTCTTCATATGGATGCACATACCTATGCGAAGAAATGTGACACATGCCAATGTGCACAATATTCGATAAAAAAAGATGAGATGCCCTTGAGGCCAATGATGGGAGGACCTGCATTCTCCAAGTGGGGTATAGACTTTGTAGGTCCTATTAACCCCCCAGCTAGAAACCCCCATGCAGAGTACACTATTGTAGCCATGGATTACCTTACAAAGTGGGTAGAAGTCAAAGCCACGACAAAGAATGATGCTCAAACAACGACTAACTCCTTATTCGAGAATGTGTTCACCAGATACGGGTTACCAATAGAGTTAGTAAGTGATAGAGGTACACATTTCTTGAATGAAGTCATTGAAAACCTCTCCAAAAATTCATGGTGATACATAAGAAATCTACTCCCTATCATCCACAAGCTAAGGGGCAAGCCGAGATCACAAATAAGATCCTTTGTAATTTACTGACAAAATTCGTAACTAATAAACACTGTGATTGGGATAAACAACTTCATCATGTTGTTTGGGCTTACCGAGTTGCCTACAAAACGATACTCAATGCCACCCCATTTCAGATGGTATTCGGATAGAATGTTGTGCTACCATTAGACTTCCTGGTCCCAACTTTGAAATTAGCACAAGAGCAAGAGTGGAATGGACACGAGTTGTCCTCTAAGATCTTTGATCTAGAATGCTTAGGTGAGATGAGGCTACAAGCGGCAGCAAGCATCTATGCGACAAAGAAAAGACAAAAGGCATACTTTGATGCACACATCAAGGATAAAAGTTTGAAAGAGGGAGACCTAGTGTTGGATTATACATTAAAGCATCATGCCCCTAAATTGGAAAAATGAGGATATGGACCCATGATCATTAATAGAATTTCCACTAGTGGTGCGATTCAATTGGCCACTCTATAAGGTGACAAACCTCAGTGACAAAAGCTACTACACAACCCCACTCCTCATGCAGAAAGACAAAACCTGAACCAAAATTCAGGAATAAACAAATATGCGTGAAGAAAGGAGAATAACCACTAGCTTTTCCACAACAAGTCTCATCCATGCAGGCCAACCATGCAAAAAGAAAAACCAAGCAATGAGGACAAGCTCATCCACAAGGTAGTACCCAACAAATTTGGGTGCCTAAGAAATCAGCTGCAGCTCAACAAGGACAATTACACATGTGGGTCCCCAAGGCACTCTTACATGCACAAACATCATTGCTTTCCCACACAAGTAAAGTCTCAACAAAGAAGTCAAGGAAAGGCAAGGGTCAGAACCAAGCACAAAGAGCCAAAGAAGATCAACTCACCTCTTTGGCAATAGTACGAGGACAATCATCAAGGATATGGGTTTGGAAGCCAAAATCACTAGTAGCACCCATAGAACCAAAGAGAAAACCACACGAGATACAAAATTTAAGCAACCACCCAAAGATGAAGATGTCAAAAGTGACTTGTATGCAGCCAAACACAGTTCTAACATGGATCCCTATAAGGGGGAGTGCATCATTTTAAGATCCATCGGATACATCCAAGCCAAGTTTGCATCAAGTCTACAAGTAACATCGGAAGCCTCGATGTGCAACAACCATGTGCCTTTGGCATGACCCCGTCTTTTGCACCATCCAGATCATGCATTTCCATAGTATGCATTAATATAGGGCCACATTACAAGGCCATGCCTAGACACAGTTGACAATCCCAAGCACATGTGACACATTTGACACATGTAAAATATTTTATTGATACTAACCTCTTTCTTCTTGTTTCATGACATTGTTCCTCAAAAAAGAAAGGAAAAAAAGAACAAAAAGAGAAAGGACAGAATTGTGTGCTTGAAGAATTGCATAAAAAACAATCACCAAGGACATCCATCAATAACAAAAGAGAAGCCAATGGTCAATCACTGCAATGGGAGCACAACACAAAGAGATGAATATCAAGCGACCCTTCACAATGGTAAGCATCCCCTACTTTGGCAACACTACAACAATGATAGATTAGGAAAACTCTTCATCAACATACCCTTGAGCACTTAGCTCAAGACCCAATTTTTTGCACCATAATTCTTACAATGCATTCCCCAAGTAAGCATGCATCGGGCCACATTACAAGGCCATGCACAAGGCACATATTTTCCTCAACCTATGCACTAACACACTTACCCATCATTCATTATGGGTTATGACTACTTGGCATTATCACTATGAAACCCATAGTTGAAAGATCCAAAGGACATCAAGGTTACAATATCAGTACCTATGAAGCAATTCACAGCTACTAAAAAATACACCATCATGCTTGAATCCAAGTAAGAAATACGTACAAAGGGAATCAACCTTGAAAATGCTAGCTGCGACATAATGAAGAACAAGACAACATAACCTGCTACATTTGGAAGACAAAATGCTCTTGTTGATACATGATGGACACTATCTCTCACAATACTACATGGAACACCCACTCCAACAATGGTGTGTCAGGGACGACAGACTCAAGGGGGAGGGGAGTGTTGGCATTGAAGGTCAAGCACAAGGCATGAGAACACATCAAAGAAGTGGACACACAAGAAGGACTATGTAGGGAGCTCCAAGAAGTGTATGTCAAATTTTCATAAGAAAATCCTATAAAAATAGTGATTTTGATCACGAAAAACCATTGTAAATATCATTTCACATTTTTGCAACTCCATTTTGTTCAAGCTGAGCTCAAGCTTGAGAAGTATTAGAAGCATCTACCTACCATTTTCATAATTTTTAGACTCCATTTGAGCCCTCAAATAAGCTCTAGAACCTAATTTTTAACTAGGCCAGACACTAGGTCTGGATAGGGCCAAAACTAGTAAGAAAACTATAAAAAGAGCTAGAGAGCTCATTTTTGGGGTTATCTTTTTGGAGGTTAGATTCTTAGTAGCTTGTTAGATAGTTGGCATAGTAGAGATTGAAGCTTTTTTAAGAGAGTTCTTGTGCAATTGAAGCTTTTCGTTCTTCCTCTCTTTGATCTTGCCTTGTGTATGTGCGTGCACATATGTGCTTGTCACTCACATTTTTTCACCATGATTGCTCATGATCTTCATATCCTCCTCACCTCTCCACAGATTGACAAGTAAAGGAGGTGGTACTTGCTTGAGATACACCACCCCCCTTGAGAGTGCTGATGTTAAGAAGATGTACACTTTGCAGTGGAGATAATCCATCCCATGTCTATAGAACAGGAGGTTTAGGGTTGTCACAACCTTACCCCTACAATAGATAGCCAACTCAGGCACCTAACATGTATTGTCATATTGAGCAAAAGTACACCAACACAACATTGAGAACTGCCCATTTAACAGGCAGCCAAGACCAGTTATACCACCTCAATATAGATTGTATGGATATCCTCCTAGGGAACAAGGCAAAAAAGTTTTGAGATATAACTCTTAGCTAGGACCATAGGTAGCACCTAGACCATATGAACATGGAGGATATGGCCAAGCATGACCTATACTAGGAAAACAACCACCCCACCCCCAGAATGTAGTACCACTGAAGTACACCCAATCGGAGGAAAACCTAGAAAGAGCCATAGTACTAGGGACACCTTTGACTAGCTCAAAAATTGTGAATCAGGGTTTTGATCAAACCCAAGGAGAGTATTACTCTTATGATGCAAGCCTGATAGAATATGAATAGACCTACGAGCAACACTACTATGGTTACAAGGGATATGAAAATCCTTATGGACCTGAATATGCTAATCTCATGTATACAACACCTAAAGCCCCAACTCCTATTAGGCCACCCACTAGACCACCTGTCCCAAGAGGACCATGTTATAGGTGTGAAGGAGATCACTTCATAAGGGAATGCACTTTGCCCCTACAACCCACCACCCCCCAGGTATGGGAAAGTTATTGTAACGAATGTGTTAAAGATCGCTTATTTCGATATTGTCCAACAATGTCACTACTACCACTCAGATCAATGTGATTGAATCATCAGAAAGTTACAAGGGGTACATAGTATCACAGAAGGCTATTAAACAAGCCCAAGCCAAGGAGAATGCAATAAAGGAAACATTATGCGAGTTTGAGTCGGAGAAAAGATTAGAACCTAAAATTCAAGTAAACGAGGATTCAAAAGACCTAGAGGAAATTGAAAAAACAAGGAAGATGCAAAGATGGAAGGCTAGAAGAGAAAAACTAAAGAATAAATGGATGAAGAAGGGAAAATGGTGAAAGAAACAAAGAAGCGTCATGATTAGGAGGAGCAAGGACATCTCATCAAGCGACCAAATAATCTAAGCCAATAGTGGCAAGATCGATTTTAGCAGACCCTACACTAAAGGACCTGAACATGTGGTTGAAAGCTTATCAGTCAAGAATCAAGATTGGACCTAGCATGGAGCAACATGAAAAAAAATATTCAAGAGGAGAGTTGGAGAAGGAAAGACTGGATATGTGTAGAAAGCTCATTGAGCTAGTTCAAGCCACACTCGAACATACTATCCCAACCCCTCCCAAGATGAGAATCCCAGAAAAAAAATTCAAGGCATGTTTGGAAGGGAACAACCAAAAAGTAGTAAAGGAACAACAAGAGGGAAAAAGAAGGAAGACATTCAGAGTAACAAGGAGGAACAAGTGTCAATAATTCTAGAATTAGAGGCAAATTGGCCACACGACCTATGGGCCAAGATTCAGTAGGAATGGTGGAAAAAGAAGGAGAACTCTCTACCACCCTCTGAAGAGATAGACGCTTGGGAAAATCAACCTGCATTGGACTTGGAAGAGGTATATGAGGAAGTGACCATCCTGGATCAAAATCGGGAAGAAGCGAATAGCATATCCACACTACACAACTTTATGGGAGAGTATGAGAGAAAATAAAAAATATTCCATGCTCCCACTATCAAGGGCAAAGAGGAAAGATCACAAAATGAGACTTCACATAACTTATCAGAACTCAAGAAAACTAAAATACAATGTTCACTAATGATAGAAGAATTACTACGAGTGACACCCCCGACTGTGGAAATAGTTGGACAAATAGTTGAAGATAGAAGTGGAAGAATCTGTCAAAGAGAGTAAAGAAGTAGAGGCTTTGCCAACCATCCAGATCCCAATAGATAAAGTTGGTGAATAGGCATAGCCACTAAAGGCATTTGGGAAAAATGGGGAAAATAGGCCCTATGACCCACACAAATGAAACTCCAACTAGCAGAGGGTCATGTTGAGAGACCACTTGGAATCCTAGAAAAGGTTATGTTGACCACATGTGGAGTATAATTTGAACATACTTTAGCCATCTGCCAATTCAGAAAAACTAGCAATTATGAAATGATCTTAGGAAGACCATTCATGAGACAATTGAGAGTTGTGAAAGATTGTGGAAGAGATGTGTTGTACCTACAACACCAGGGTATGACTACAAAGATAAATTTACATACCTTTTCATATAGAGATGTACCCCCATTACAATGGAACTAAGTCAACAGAGAGGACGATGATCTATCCCTTCATAGTGCAGGATCTAGTGACCAATCATGGATGAAGGAAGATGTCCAACTATGGATGTGTAAGGAAGTGAAAAGAGAGGAAAAGAAAACACAATTATGGCCAATAGGACACAAGAATCACAGACCCATAGATGACCTAGCTTACATGCCCCAAATATTTCCTGACAAAGCATTTGAACCGCATGGATGGATGGAGATATTAGCCACCCTAGATGTGTGTGTAAACAAGGAAGTGCTGACCATGAACGAATGTATATATGAAGAAGGTTAGGATGTGAATCTGTATATGGTAATCCTCTAGGAAATAGAAGATAGTGAATTATTGGAAAAAGTATGGAGAGAGGATTATGAGAGTATCAGAATGGAACCAAAATTTGATTTAGAAGAACAATACTTAAAAGAGATTAAATGCAATGAGGATGTAGAGGAACCAAGAGTATTCACCATAGAAAAGCGTCAAGAGAAACTGGACAATGAGGAAGCTCAAGTTCAAGAAGAGCAACCATTGGATCTATTTGAGGTTCCAGAACATTTCAACCAGTATGAAATAGAAGAATGGGAAATAGCAATCCAAATGCCTAATAGAGAAGCCCAAGAAGGAGAAGCATATGATAATAAGGAACAAACCAACAAGGTGATTGTAACTATGGAAGAGAAAGAGGAGACATGCACCTACATAGGGAAGTATGTCTCCCCAAAAGAAGAGCAAGAATTGATAGAAATAACCAGAGAATATAGAGATGTATTCGCTTTGACTTACAAAGACCTCAAGGGAGTGGATCCCTCCATTTGCTCCGATAGCATTCCAATGACCTCTGATGTGAAACCATCAAAACAAAGACCATACACATAGAATGACATCTATTCGATCAATATTAAGGAGGGAATTGACAAAATCTTAGCTAGAAGATTCATTTATGAGATCAAGCATATAGAATGGGTATCACCTTTGATCGTAGCAACCACAATTCGTGATAGCTACCCATTACCCATAATTGATCATCTCCTGGAAAGAGTAGCAGGCAAGGAGGTCTACAACTTCCTTGACGGATTCTCGAGTTATAACCAAGTAGCTATTGCTATGGAGGATCAACATAAAACAGGCTCACGAATGCTCCTGCAAATTTTCAAAGATTGATGTCTCATTTGTTCAAAGAATTACTAAAAAGAGCATGGAATTCTACATAGATGACCTATGCACATATTCCTCTAGAATAACTGAACATGTTCCCGAGATACGGAATATTTGAGAAATGTAGACAATATAGAGTGTGCATGAATTCGGGGAAATGTGTCTTTATGGTAAGGCAAGGAAAAATTCTAGGACATATTGTATCCAAGAATGGTATCTTCACTGATGAGGACAAAATAAAGGTCATCTTGGACTTTCCTAGACCAAGAAATGCAAAGGAAGTACAAAATTTTATGGGACATTGTGGATATTACTAACAATTCATCCACATGTACGCCATAATTGCAAAGTTGTTGTATGGGTTATTGACACAATTCACATGGATGAATGAATGTGAAAAAGCATTCAAAGAGTTAAAGCAATGATTAAGCTTAGCACCTATCTTGAAAGTACCCAACTAGAATAAACCATTCCACATCCATGTGAACGCATCCAATTTCACGATCGGATGCATACTAGCTCAATCAGCATATAAAGGAAAGTTAGATCACCCTATTGCATATGGTAGTAGGCAACTAAATCAAGCAGAAAGAAATTATACCACTATTGAAAGAGAAGGCCTAGGAATGGTACACAATCAAGAAATTTTGACATTACCTCCTAGCCAATAAATTCAAGCTTTTTATAGGCCACCAAGCCTTATTGTACTTGGTCAATAAACCTTGCAATATAGGAAGGCCAGTGAGATGGTTCCTGTTATTGATGGAATTCAAAATTTGAAGTGGTAGTCAAAAAGGAAATACTCATGTAAGAGATGATCACTTATCTAGAATGACACATGGGGAACCACCTACTGGAGTGGCAAACAATCTACATGACACATACCTATTCAATTTGGAAGTGTGTCCAAAATGGGTAGAAAAATTGATCCCAATCCTCATGCACAGACCACACCATAGGATCAATAGGGACAACAGGAAAGAGTTCATGCAATCACAGAATCTACATATTGTGGCCGATAGTTTACATTACAAAGAACCTAATGGCTTATTGTTAAGGTGTGTAGAAAATGAAGAACGTAAAAAACTACTCAAGGAAGCTCATGTAAACCAATGGAAAACACATAAGGGCATTAATGGAACAACAAGGGAGTTGCAAAGACTAGGTGTATATGGGCTGGACATGCAAAAAGATGCACATGAATATATTTTGAACTGTTAAGAATGCCAAGAGAATGCCCCCGATGACTATTCTTCCTTACATTTCTCCACTATAGCACCAGAACGGAGCAAGGCATTAGTGAAATCACGGACACACAAAGAAGGAGTGAGCCTAGTGAGAAAGAGGACATTGGAGGAACTAAGCGAAGATTATATTATAATTGGGAAACAATTATTCAAAAGAGAAAAAGACAATCAACTATGATTAAGTATTCATGAGGGAGAATATTTTCCTATATTAGAGATCGCACATGTGGGTGTAGTGGGAGGTCATTTTTCAGCTGAGAAGACTATGAAAATGATTCTCTTTGCAGGCCTATGGTGGGAAACTTTACATATGGATGCCGACACGTACATACGAAGCTGTGAAGTGTGCCAAAGAACCAAATATCCTATAAGAGGAGATGACATGCCTCTAAGACCCACGATTTGTGCCAGAGCATTTTCAAACTGGGGTATTGATTTTATAGGACCTATAAATCCTCCTGCAAAAGGGTCACATGCTGAATATATTATTGTGGCCACAAAATATATAATAAATGTGTAGAAGCAAAAGCGATTAGGAAAAACAGTGCCCAAACCACAACTAAATTTCTATTAAGAAATATCTTTATGCAATTTGGACTTTCGATAGAAATTGTTAGCAATAGGGGAACACACTTCATCAATGTGTTGATGAATGAATTTCTTTTGATTCACAAGAAATCTGCCCCTTATCATCCCCAAGCCAATGGACAAGCTGAGAGTTCCAATAAAGCAATATGCACACTTGTAACTAAAATAGTTAAAAATGGAAGGTCAGATTGGGACAAACAATTGCATCATGCAATATGGGAATTCTGTGTGGCATACAAGACGGATATTGGAACTACTCCATTCAATTTGGTGTATGGGAAAAACAAAATTTTGCCAATTGATTTTTTAGTTCCCAATTCAGGAGTTGCACAACAACATGAATGGATTGGCCATGAACTATCTAAACAATTGGATCAGCTTGAACAATTGCATGAGACCAGACTATAGATCGTGGCAGGAATTTATGCAACAAAAATAAGGCAAAAAGCATATTATAATGCACATATTAAAGATAAGGTTTTAAAAGAAGGAGATTTAGTATTGGTATACACGTTGAAAAAACATGTAAAAAAGCTACATCAACATGGATATGGACCACTATCCACCAGCAGAGCAGTGAACTTAGCCACATTAGATGGAGGTGTACTTCCTAACTACATAAGTGGTACTAGAGTTAAAAGGTACATGGAACCATTAATTGAAAGAATGTTGGCAAGACTCTTAGGAGTGCAAAATCGAAAAAAGAAGAGGAAAGGATGAGAGAAGAAGCTCAAATAGAAGCACTAGAGCGAATCAAGAAGAAGAAAGAGTGGATACTATAGAGGGATGAACAATATCTATGAGGAGAAGAACCTATTCTCATGTATCACCCAACCATACTTGAATAATTGCGTCACCCGACCATACTTGAATCTAGGGATCGATATAAATGAATTTCAATTAGTGGATTCATTGATTAACACATGCACCACATTGAGTTGCATGTGAGCCTCACTAAGCAACGACCTCAATACTGTTGGAAATTTAGTAGACCCATTACTAATACTATAGGTCCAAGGTTCCATAGGTCTAGCATATACAACATAGAATCTAGCAATCTTCCAATATTGACAAAACATGAACATACCACATTTAATCATACAAATGATGAGACAAAGATAGAGAAAGACTAGACAACATGTGTAAAGTGTTACGTAAGCCAAGGCTTACTCACACTATCATATATACCAATGTTCAATTTACAATGTGGGAGCAAAACTCTCAACCACTCTATGTGAACAAAAATAGATGGATGAGTGAATGTACAAATGTAACAAAAATATTCAGATGTATGGACAGAAATCTGAATATATATGAGATGTGTGACCTAATAGGTTGTAGAAGAGTGAATATGAGTGACAGAAAGAGGAAGGATCAATCTAAAATTGATAACCAACAAACCCTCATCTAATCTTAGGCTATGGAAGACCCTAAGTTAGACATGTGTGTGAAAAGATCACATAATTACAAAAGTAGCAAAGAATGCTAACTAGTTTGCTGCTAGAAATCCTCAAACTCATATGAACATATCTTCTCTAAAACCTCATCCAAATATGCATAAAGCATACATGTACGGATTCTCCTTTAGATATGCCGAATAGGACTCCTAATATGGATGCCACTGCCTCCATAAGCTCCAAGTAGTACCTGTGTGCATAAAGAGAATATGTACCTGAATTCTTAACATAAGATGCAAATCTTATGTTAACCACCATCCAATGTCTTTGAAGTACACCGAAATCTTCATGTAGAAGAAAATCTTCAAATACATTGTGTAGATGGCTGATCCACACCACCAAGCTGCTGATGGACAAGTCCTCTCCATAAGCAGAAGTGTGAGCACACTCTTCTCCAAGAAGTACTCCATAGCTGCTCCTCAACATGCTCCTAGGGTGCACATGGCTGCCCCATGTGTGCTAGAGCACCACCTCTACTGAGGGACCAAAAACTAGCGTTGTCAATTGGTGTAGGATGCTTGAATAATGAGCCAAGATCTTATTATATAGTAGTGTGTGTACTCTTGAAAAGCTCTCTAAAAGCATAACTCAAAAAAAAAATACGGTCCAATAAAGCAAGATCGCGAATTTGCGTGGGCACCATCCATCTTTTCTCTAAAAATAAATATTTTTCACGCACTGCCGTCTGCTTTCACGCACGGGACTTGAACCCTGACCATTGAGATGAGAGGATCACGACTTAGCCAAGTGGCCCCATACTTTTGGTTGTACAAGGATTGATACAAAAGATTATACATGCTGGAAATTGAGATAAATTTTGATCAACTTTAACCAATGGGACATTGTTTCCAACAATCCCCCCCTGCAATGTCACAATGGTACAAACTGAACTGGATCTTGCAAACTTCATAAGCTGCAAACTATCACAAGCTTGAAGCTTGTACTCTTGAATTGATCTTTAAACCTTTTCTTCAAAAGTCTTCTTCAGAACGGAATTTGAATTTCCTTCAAACTTCAAACACCTGTATACTTGAGAAAATATGCAAACTAGATATCCAATAGTGTTCTCATCAAGAAATCACTGCTTGACAACAAATGTAGCAAGTACTGACTCTGAACCTGCTAGTTCCTGTCTTCACAAACTTGAAAACATACACTAGGATCCACATATTTGCATTTACCTTACGAAAGGTTTCTCAATGTTCTTTTGTTGTGTCATGTAAATACACTAAACAAAATCAAGAACTAAATCCTGGAACCTGTGACTGACAACTCACAGCTTAGTGTATTATGAACACTGCTGGTTCATCTCTGACTGTACTCAAGTCAAGTCAACTCAACTCAACTCATGAGTCTCATCAAAGAAGTGTCATCTTCCTTGTTCAATATGTAAATCCTTCATACCTCTTTCCTACAGAATTTGGTATAAACATATATGTGCGCACTTCTCAAACATACCTCTATGAAATATCAAGCTTCTCTTCAATAGAACTTTGGAACCTTCTCCTGAACAGGAACATCCTAACAGGAACTTTCTCCAGACATTCTCCTTCTTCCTTCTTCTTTCAAAGCTGGAACATAAAGAGAACCTGACAAAGGAAATATAGGACTACTGAAATATGAATACTTGTAGGTATGACTCTGTATTTTTTCACATATGACTGAAAATAAGTCTTCATGTTTCATCAGCCCCCTTGATGATTTAACACTAGTATCCCAATTTCTTCAAATATATCAGACTTTATGAAATTTGGAACGTCTTCCTTCTTCCAATAAATCTGATCTTCAGTAATCAATAGCTGTATGTGAAACAAAAATCTCTGAACCCTTTTTATTAGCACTGTACACATGCCAATATCTTTCCCTATCATTCCTCAGCTTCCCAAATTATAGAATAAGGTTAGCTAATCTATCATAAAAACCTTACTGAAAGCATTTTAGGATTCATAACCTTCTGCAACATAACAAGTATCTTCTTCTATTCCTCTGCAACACAAATATGATAGAATCTGAATCTTTGACTTACTTCCTCCAATTCTAAGAACCTTCTCAAACAAAGGATAGAGAACTGACTCATAAATACTCAAGATCTTACATGATCTATCTAGATCTATCAAGATCTCTCCAACAAAATATCTAAATAGAATCTGCTCTCATCAAACCTTCATGATTGAATGTTTGATTTGCTACCTGAATGTCTCTAAGTGTCCATGCTTCTTATATAAAGTTGTAAAACTTTTTTCAAGAATCTGCAACTTCTACTTGAAACATAAGTGGACAAACTTCTCACCTTGAGAACTCCAAAAGTTGCAAGTTGATACTTCAAATCTTCATATTCTACCCGGGTGAAATGTGATAGTATCTGCTTGATTTTCTTTTGGCTAACTCCACTTCTCAATCAAATAATAGGATTTGATGGAACACCTTTTCGAATACAAGCATGTATCCAAAATTCAAGACAATCATAGAAAGTAGATTCTCCAACTTACTAGTACATCAAAAAATCTGAAATTTTTGGAGTTTTCTGAAAATACTGAATATGAGGTAACCTTTCCAAACACAAAACCTCAACCCAAGTCTTCAACATCTGCTACAAAAAACTCTTTTACCTCAAGAGTTAGATAAAGAAGAAATATACTTCTTTGCAACTTGTCATATACCAAGTAGCTCTGTATTGACACTCCAAGAATTCTTTGAGGGAACATATAAGTTGCCTGCTAAAAAACTTCAACTTATATATAACTCATACATATGAGTCAAAATATACAAGTTGTCTTCAAAATCTGCTGCTTTTCTTCCTCTCAATGCAATTCTTTGTCAAATCTACTAAATCATGACCAAGTATAATGCAAAACAAGAAACTGCTTCTTCTTTAGACTATCTTCACACAAGATGTTCTTGTAGACTTGTCTTCGGATGTAGAGGATAAAGTAAGAAAAGTATATGGGAAATATATGAGAAAAGGAAGACTTACTTTTCTTTTGGAAATGATGGACTTTCTTCTTCTGCATCTTTCTTCCACCTGATGATGATGTTGACATCTTCAAACTTCTCTTCCATACCTTTTGTTCTCTTCATCTTGAAGTAGCAAGCACTCTTAACTTCTTCAAATGAACTCTTTCTCTTCATCTAGGGCTAAGAGTAAGAGACAAAACAAACATGGTATACAAATGGAAGTGAACATAGAATCATGTTTTATCATCTCCTCATATCCTTGAATCAAAATTCTGCTTCAAATGACTAATATGACTAAATTCATCAACCTTTTGTCTGAATGTAGCTCAAAATACTTATGAATTCTAGCTTTTTTTAAGACATCCATTATCGAAGGCATTCTATGCAAGACTTTGAAATCTTGCAACATCACAGGGAATTGGTGATCGGTATCCATGATTTTGACTGTTATTAAGAATAAATGCTTGCCCGTCAGCTAATCTTCTCGAAACCAATGTCCTTTTGCTTTTGTTACACTCTATAGATGAGTAGAGATTTGAGAATTAGAAAATTTAGTCACATGGTTATCGGTGTGGAGTATGAAGTTGATGATTTGTTAGCAGCCGAATACTTTTGAACAAGTATGAAAATACTTAAGAGAAGTATTACTTGAAGACCAAGACTTGATGAAGAGAATGCTACTTCAAATTAAAGGAAAAACAATGGTTTGGAGAAGATGAATGAATCAGATCAACATCAAATCACAGGTATCAGTTTCTACTATCAGATTATCATTTGCAGGTCATATCTTAGAAGAGCAGATATGAAGAGATTTGAAGAATTCAAGGAATGCTTTTTTACACTTTCATTATTTGAAAGTTAACGGCTACATCAAAACAGGTATCTAGAGGTTTTTCTAGAGAGTTTTGATAGATCTCTTTCATGGCAAGAAAGCTCATCTAAGAAGACAAATGTGGAGAGCATCAATTTTGTTTTCAGCCAATCTTGTAAGTTGGTTGGAAGGTTTTTATCTAGATACAAAATGTGATCTAGGTATCTAGAGAGGTAAGTATAGAATCAATTCCAAAGGAGAATCAACCACCATGAAATTCATGCATGAATTAATAAAAGATGTGTTTGGATGGACTAAGGATGGTAGCACTGACTTGAAGGAAGAGAATCATGGGGCCAAAATGAGAATGTTCTTAGATATCAACTGCATTGACGTTGAAGAGGTAGTTTGATTGGTGCACCAACACTTGTACTTCCCGAACATGCATCAATATACGACAGCTCAAAAGATCGTGGCTAGCTCTTATCTCATGCAATAAAAAAAGTCGGCAACCAAATCAACTTGACACCCTATGTTCAGGAAAGATTGTTCAAAGCCAAGAAACAATGGGGCCACAAAAAGTTCCTTAACGGAAGTGTGGCATTAACAGTATTGATCTACCATGATTTGAATATCACAGAATATCTCAAGGAAATGTCTTCTTCAATGAGAATGGCTAAATATGCAAAAACAACTACAATACCCAAGAAGAGAAAAAGTGTGAGCATTATAGAAAAAGCCGGTACTAGATCACAACCAATGATGCAAGGAGCAAAATGACTGAGGGAAGTTCTAAATGAGGAAGTGACTCCGACAACAAAGAGGCTACATGTTCTTCCAAGAACTCAGTTGGAAAATCCTACACCTATTATAAAGGTAGAGTTACAAGAAGCGATGGAAAAAACCCATGAATGCATGGAAGGAAAGCTTAATCTACTAGTACATGGGCATCATTACCAGCAAGCCACAAATGATGATGGTGGATGGAAGGAATTAAATTAGGTGAGGGATCAACTTGAAGTGGAAAGCCAAAGACAAGATCAAGCACAATATATTAAATTAGAGCACAGATCAAAGGAGAAACAACAAAAAGAAGGAACATACACAATCAAAATCAATGATATTAGAAAACTTCAATTCACAAAAGCTACTCTTGAAGTTCAATCTAAAATGCAACACCCCAAGCAAGAGCATAGAGAGAAGAAATTATTGAGAAGAACAATTTACGCCCATTCAAAGGGTGTCAGAGCCATCACATATGGATGTAACCTTTCAAGGGAGCACAACAAAGTCCACCACAATCAAAGAATAAGAACATCAAATTCACTTATAAATTAGACAATGCACATTGAAAAAGGAAAGGACGTGCAAACAGGTGAAGAACCGATCACACCCAAAACATGGTTGAATGTGGATGTGGCACAATTAAAATCGGTGGTAAGACAAATGATCCAGACAGCCATGGACACACAACAACAACAACTAGTGAAAGAACATGAGGATTATGACAAAGCACTAGTAGAAAGAAATCAATTCAAGATATTGAGTGAAGATATATCAGCAAAGATGATACAAGCTCAACAAACGCTAGCAAAAAAAGAGGAGCAAACCAAGGAGGTTATGGAAAATTGCAAAAAGATCATAAAGTAAAATCAACAGCTACAAAATTAGCTCAAGGAGCTTACAAATAAATATGAGACAAGTGAAGCAGAAAATGTACACATGCTAAATAGAGGCAAAATTTTAAAAGCACAAATAAGGTTATACATGCATCAGGCAAACACACTAAGAAACAAAAACAAAGAATTAATGAATTCAATTCTACTGAATCAACCAATAGAGGTACCAAACGCTAACCAAAGAGATACAGTGGAACTAGAGGCACAAATGGCAAGGTATGCCAAAAAGCTAAAGCAAGAGCAAGAATTACATGAACAAAGGGAAAGAAAGTATATGCATGACACGAATGAGCTTAGAAATAAGTGGAAGGCAGCAAAAGCCAAGATTCTCAAGCAATGCAAAGAAAACGCAGATCAAGTAGCTATGCTTGGTGAACACCTCATGCAAAGTAATGAAAATCTAAATGCAACTCAAGAGCAAATAAAAGACAAAGATAGACTCATTGAAAGTCTACAAAATCAACTTGCAAAGAAGGACAATATGGGGACACCAATAGTTTCGAGCTCGCACATGGCTATTGAGGAGAATGAGGTAGGCCCTTCTTCTCCCCCCATCAATAACTCGCGTGTGAATATGGGAGAGGAGGCAGCAAGTGCTGATCAAGATACACAAACTATTTCAGAATTGAGCCAAAACAAGCGGGCCCTACCGATGTCCTATCTTATCAGACAATTTGAAGATACGATAGTTAAAGTCATGAAAGAAGCAAATATGAAGAGCAAAAATTTGGAACAAATTATGAATCCATTCAATACCATACAGACTGCTCAAAGAAGAAGGCAATTCATCAAACGGATGACACGAAAGGACCCATATCAACAATTGGACTTTAGAATGGATACTTTCTCATAAACGAAGGAAGAATTCAATAAGGCTGATTGAATATGAAATAAATTTTTGGAGAAAAATCCTACTCTATGGGTGCATTGGGAAGATGCACCATATTTATTACAGGTAAATCCATCTTTTTGCCCAATGTCACAAAGGAGATCCTGGATGCAATTTAAGGGAACAATCAATAACCAGCGGCTTAACACTAGTTCTGTACTAGGACACTTGAGTGTCCTGAGACACTTAAGTGTCTTGCTTTTACACCAAATTGTTTGATTTTTTTTTATGACACCCTTGAGGCATTGAGGGCATACTCACTTGTATTTGATAGCCCACACCATGTACTTTTAGAGAAAAATATAATCTTTAACATTTTACAACTTCACATGGGTTATTAAATGAAGAAGAAAATGGGAATTTTTAAAAACTCAACTTTTAGCATAATTGAAAAAATAACACAATTCAAACATTTTAACAAATTGGATATGTTTTAGGAAATGGAAAGCTATTCATGGACTTTGGTAGTGTAACGCAAGTGTCTAGGGATCTCTTGGAGAAGGTTGAACACTACTTTAAGTCATAAACATGGACTCAAAACTTGTTTTCTCTAGATCACGGCCATTTATCACACCTTTTAAAGAATGGCTTACTATACTTTGTGTGTAAGTGAGATTGCAGTGAATTGGTAGGTTATCAATGGATAACCTTCACAGCATCACCCTCACTAAAAGAAATGCAATGATTACCAATAGGTGCATGTGTGGAAACCCAAATCAATACAACAACCTTGATGTAGGAATATAAGGAATGACAAGAGGAGAACGGAAGCATGGGACTTAGGTTCGGATAAGGTTACAAATTCTCTGACAGCCCTAGAGGCTTCCTCAACCACTACATGCATGTAGTGGAAAGAAATTAATAGGCTAAAGATAATACAATAGGCCCCAAGTTATGATCAATTCCTTGAACACTCAAAATATTTAACGAAGTAATACACCACCTCTCGACCTTTGAGGCCTCAACAGGTGCTCACAGTGGACAACTACAAAGATGCTATCAGATAATAAGGAGCTAGATCTATTACATACAAAAAGCTAGAGACAAGAAGCAAAGCCTATCAAGGGACGATAGAGATAAAGAGGGGGAGATGTTGCAGAGGAAAGAAGCACAAAAAAGCAGGCCCCAAAAATTTTTAAATTTTAGGCACAATTTTCTTCTTCAAATGTCTGTGAATGACATCATGAGCCATGTAAACACTAGAGGAGTCCTCTAAATGCATAAATCCCAAATGTTCTAACATAATCCTTGTAACATAGTAGGAATTTAGTATTTTCCAATATAAGTGTCACTTTCTTGTGTGAAAAGACCATTTTTAGGGCACATGTATATAAGTCACTTGATGAATCTTTGTAAGCACTTTTTTGCCATTGTGAGAAATCAAGTTGAAATTTTGAATTTACCTCTTCTCTGCTGATTAACTTCTTCTCTAAGAGCTTGTGTGTGTGCTTTTTGTGCTTGAAATTTGTGTCTAGAAGTGTTGTCTACCCCATCCTCTCTTACTTTCGTGACTGTAATGCATGTGTGAAGCTTGATGACTCATAGAGCTGAAGTAGGGTTTTTCGCAAATCACTATTTTGCTCATACTCTTGAAGCACATTTGTCAGATTTGACTGAGAATACCACCATTAGATGCGTCTCATATAGAACTTTGAAATGTACTTGATTTTGGAGCAAAAAAGTTTGAATTTGTGCTTATTACTGTTACAAGTATCACATCGTGCATTTTCAGAAGATTGAGGAGTAGGAGAGGCAGTTGAACTGAGTTGCATGCATTGTAGCATTGTCACTTCACATACTATCATGTGTGCGCACTTCTTCATACACTTGATATGTCTAATTTCATGGATTGATAATTAAATGTGTATTAATCCACCACTATATGCACTTGTGGGGTGATTGAAGTATAGTCTTAGTTGACACAAGTCCCTAAGGTTCTATGACTTAGGTACACATCTTTTTATAGGTGTAAAGAAAAGTTGAGAACAGTGAGCATATATCATTGCTTGTGGGCTTAGTGGAGGGCACCCATCTTCCAATATTGCATTGAGGTGTTAGAATCATCCCCCATCATGTATGTACACACACACATGTATGAGGCACACCATTAGATGCACCTCATATAGAACTTTGAAATGTACTTGAGTTTGGAGCAAAAAAGTTTGAATTTGTGCTTATTACTGTTACAAGTATCACATCGTGCATTTTCAGAAGATTGAGGAGTAGGAGAGGCAGTTGAACTGAGTTGCATGCATTGTAGCATTGTCACTTCACATACTATCATGTGTGCACACTTCTTCATACACTTGATAAGTCTAATTTTATGGATTGATAATTAAATGTGTATTAATCCACCACTATATGCCCTTGTGGGGCAATTGAGGTATAGTCTTAGTTGACACAAGTCCCTAAGGTTCTATGACTTAGGTACACATCTTTTTATAGGTGTAAAGAAAAGTTGAGAACAGTGAGCATATATCATTGCTTGTGGGTTTAGTGGAGGGCACCCATCTTCCATTCTTGCATTGAGGTGTTAGAATCATCCCCCATCATGTATGTACACACACACACACACATACATACATACATACATACATACATACATATATATATATATATATATATATATATATATATATATATATATATATATATATATATATATATATATATATATATATATATATATATATGTGTGTGTGTGTGTGTGTGTGTGTGCATCTCATGTATGTATGTATGCATGCATGTATGTATGCATCATACATGCATGCATGTATGTATGTATGTATGTATGTATGTATGTATGTATGTATGTATGTATGTATGTATGTATGTATGTATGTATGTATGTATGTATGTATGTATGTATGTATGTATGTATGTATGTATGTATGTGTGTGTGTATGTATGTATGCATGTATGTATGTTTGTTTGTATGTACATACATACATACATGTGTGTGTATGTATGTATGTATGTATGTACATATTGTTAACCTTTTTCCAATCTGATTAAGGGAAGGAACAATTTCATACGGTCCTTGGGTGACAAAATCTAGCAAAAACTAGATCCCTGTGTTTCTTTGACTTCCCAATTACCTTAAGTAGTCTTCTAGTCACTCAAATTAGAGAATAACTTCTATCTACTAGATGCAAGTATCTATCGTACTACATGATTCCAGGATTTTGTCAGAAATGATTTAGGCCTAAACATCGAGTACTTCAAACTTCTTAGATAGAGACTTTATGTGGCTCGATGTAGAATCAAATTACAATTGCACTTAAGTCTACAACCACAATCATAAATAGGAAGAATAGAAGAGAACACAATACTTAGGAGTTTGCATATGATGAAACTTCTCCTAGAATGTGATAGGTTGAGAATTCGGTAGGTCTGATACCTGTCTCTCT
This sequence comes from Ceratopteris richardii, assembly GCA_020310875.1. Classification (NCBI taxonomy): domain Eukaryota; kingdom Viridiplantae; phylum Streptophyta; class Polypodiopsida; order Polypodiales; family Pteridaceae; genus Ceratopteris; species Ceratopteris richardii. The sequence continues at coordinate 87,113,722 of CM035443.1, forward strand.
CACTCCACACCGAGAAAGAATTAGTTCTATTAATGTTACAAAACGTTACAAGTTAGTCTGTTGGTTTGATGAGGACTCTTCACCTAAAAGAAATATAACTTATACAAAAATTCTTTCCGACAACCTAACACTAGCACACATTGTGGACCTGAACCCAAATTCATAGATTAATGCATTTTTTATGCTACATCTTCTTGCTCTTCATCTAAGGGAGTATGAATATCAGTCTTGAAAGAGTCCTTGGGATCTAAGAATGTAGATTGAATCTTCTTTATCATCACCTTCAACAATTTCTGAACTTTGGTAGGTTGTAGTGTTACTACCCCTTCAACTACGACACTGGAAGTGGATGCTGATGTAAGTATAGTTTTGTTATGCACTTTTACTAGTTGCAAACTAAATTATTCCTACAAGCAGAAGTCTTGTTTCATAATATGTTTTTGGTAGCATCATTTGGTTTGTGCAGTTTGAAGAGTTTGAATCTTCAAAGCCATTTCTTGCTCTAGTTCAATCTATAGAGTGTTAATACGATTTTGAAGTTGAGCCGCAACTTTCTGTTGTTGAGCAACTTTGGCAGAAAATTGCTCGTTTGTCTCTTGCAAAGCAACTATATCATGCTATAGAATCTCACAGTCTTTGACCTCCTATTAAAGTTGAAGTTTGATGTCACTAATAGCAGCATGCTGCACCATCATTTCTTTTTCAAGTTCTTGAACTCATAGCAGATGGTGGCCATTTGCCTCTTGAAGATTCTGAGATTTCTTCTTATATTCTTTGGTATTTTGCATATAGCTTCCTCATAGAAACCCTTATAGTAAGTGACCTATTTTGATTCTCTATATAATGCTTTAGAGAATTGGTGATTGTCGAACTCTTTGGCTACTAGTGCATCCTGTAGGTGTTTCACACATGACACCAAACAAAACTTTTCGTGTGGTGTAGGGAGAGGTGGAAGATCGGGTACATCTTCATCAGCAGCTAGTTATGGTACAAGTTTACTCCAAGGAGAATGGGTTGGTGAGAGGATGACCATCCTGGATTGGGAGGAGTTCTTGGTGGAGAATAATTTGGAGAAGAGGTGGACGAATATGACTAGGACACATCACAAACAGGAGATGATGGTGGTGGGGGTGACAGAGGTGGAGAGGGTACATCATCTTGCATTGCTTGATCTAGAGGAGCAATAGGGTCCAATGACAAGAGAGAGGAATTGGCAGAGGGTTGGACAGAGCCACAAGGAGAATTGAAAGAGTTAGCAAAAGATGCAGAAAGAGAGGCTTGAGGAGCAATGGTGGATGGTTCTGCAACAATTCCCAAACTAGAAATATGAACACCGGAGGAAGAAGAGCTTTGGACTTGATGAGGTCCTTTTTCACATCAAAAGATGAGATTTGCACTCTCATCTTCTTCTTCGGTGGGTGACGATGGAGGAGAAAGCAAAGATGGGATTAGAAGAACATTAATAGCTATGGGGAAGTCTCCGGGATAGAGTATGGAAAGAAGATAAGGAAGGCAGGTTTTCAGACAATGGCCTTGGTCTAATTGCCTAATAATAAGTTGGAAATCCCTATGAATTTGGTTAAACAAGAAGAGTGACCAATTAATTAGACCATGGGTGGCTTGTCTAAAGATGCCGTATGAGCGGTGTTGGAGATCCACGATGATCATCATGAATTGGAGGATAGAATGCTCCAGTTTAGGGTGGCATTTGATGGCGATCACCATGAACTAGAGGATAGAATGCTTTGGTTTAGGGAAAAAATTGATGGCATATTCATTAGAGCTATGAGGAGGAAACAATCATTCCATGTCAGTGCAAGAAATCAATGCAACCAAGGAGCTGCCATCGGTGGACATGAAAAATCAATGCCTAACCTCTGTTGGTGTTGTGCACAATTTGGTACCGCTAAGTGGAATAGTCTAGAGTGCCATGGATGCAAGTTCAATGATGATGGGTGAGATGATAGTCTTAACAGAGAGGTGCATCACAACAACATCGCACTACAAGAGGGTGAATCGAGATAACCCATGGAAGAGTAAGAATTAAGAGGTCTCATCTTAGAAGATAGTCAATTAGGTAGGTCCATCCAATAGTCATCTCTAAGAAAGTGTCTTATATACACTAAGCCTTTAGTCATGCATAAGAGAGCTAATCAACACAAAGCTCATGGAGTCCTCTATCCTTGCATTGTATCACATGGCATTTAACATACATTTACATCACATTTTCATACCCACATTTTTCTTTGTTTACTACTTCAATACGTTTGTTCAAGTATGCCACATTTTCTGGGTCATTGCATTGCCTATATGTTTTTATTATATAATCTACTGATTGGAGTATGAAGACAGAGCTTTTTTGAGAATGCCTACAAAATTGTATGGCCATTAGAGTTATGCACTTTGAGTTATGAACACATCAAGGTGCATGTGTTTGTGCATCTTTATCTTTGTGAAAAGTCGAGATCACCCCCTTGACATCTTATGCATATTGATCGTAGAATAGTTTTTCTAAATTCATCAAATACCTTGTTATAGTTCACTAATAACTTCATTTGATTATGTGCAAAATTTCTTGGATCAATTCAAATGAGGTCATGAGATCAAGTAGAGCTCTGAGTGCCTTCTTCAATAAATAGAAGGCTTTCTCAAGGTGAGAAGTAATCAAAAGTTATCTCTTTTGACATAGATTTTTGATAATCATGTTTCAAAGTACCATATTAGTATAAATGCATATATTGGAATCTCAAAGAGTCTACTAAAGGCCTCTAAGAGTTATTTTGGCTGATCTATAGCAAGATTTTTCCAAGTGCCTCTCATCTTTGTACATTTGGCATCACTTCTAATTGTGGCATCAAAGCTTAGATATAGAATTGACATTATGGATGATGCATTTACCTGATCAATTGAAAAACTGGATCAAAGAAACTACTGAGCATGATCTCTACAAATGGAGCCTTAGTTGCAGTAAAGGTTAAACACATGGTGTGCAAAGAATGATTTGTAAAGTTCATATATTCTAAACCCTATCTCTGAATTTTTAGTTCCTCATATTAGGAATTGCAAGACATCTCGAGAGACATGGAATTCTTTGAAAGAATTATTCTCTTCAAGTACTGAATCTAGGAAGAATCAACTGTGTATGGAGTTCACAACACTTAAGAAGATGACCAAGCACACAACTAACTTTGTCACAAAAATGAAGGGCATTGCACATCAACTAGGGAGCATTGGAGGAAAGATGTGTTCTACGTGGACTCTAGATGCTAAAATCATGTACCACGGAATGTATCCTTGCTCTCAAACTTGGAAGATCCAAAGAGCAAGCATCAGTTTTGGACAAATGATGACACATGGCACCCTATGGAGAAGGCAGGAAATGTAAATTCTTCCAATGGTAATATGAATTTGTTGAGTAGAGTTCTCTATGTACCAAGCATTACTAGAAACCTAATAAGTGTAGTTCAGATTGTGGAGAAAGTTTTTCAGGTGAGATTCAAAAAGCATGGAGCCTATGTAGCAGGTATGTATCAAGGTTTCAAGAGGATAGTAAAGGGAGAAAAATTAGGTAGATTGTTCACCTTTGAAATCTAATACACCAAGAATATTGTTTTGTTCAATTATGGTACCCGCACCCTATCAGAGATAGAGGTTTGGAATAAAAGGTTGGCTCACATTAGACTACCCAATATCTCGAAGCAACACATGGTATACAGGTGCAGTGCATGTCAGTTTGGGAAATCTCAGAGGAAACCATTCACAAAGAAAGGGTACATACATGGAGACCTTCTAGACCTTGTCCAATAGATGTTTGGGGACAAAGGAAAGATTCATCCATCTCAGGGTCAGGGTATTATGTGTTAATTATAGATTAGTGTAGTAGATGGACTATTCTTTATTTTATGAAGCATAAGGATGAAGTGTTCTCATGTTTTAGGATGTGTCTAGCTCTTGTGGAAATAAAAAAGGTAAAACCTTAAACAAAATACTTCTCCCATGAATTTGATTCCTACGTGCAAGTTAGAGGAATCAAAAGAGAGATTACCACCAAATACACACCTAAACAAAATGGAATAGCATAGAGGAGGAATAGGACCACTATGGAAGCAGGAAGGTCCAAGTAGCTATCCAATTACTTATGGGCATAGGTAGATTTCTATATAGCACAAGACTTGAACTCAGATGAACCCTCTTGTTATGAGGAAGCAAGAAGAAAAAAGAGTGTATGAATGCTATTTCAAAGAGGATATTGAAGCCTTGCATGAAATTAACACTTGGGAGTTGGTACCCAAGACTCCTATCATGAAGATTATTGGATCCAAATGGATATACAAAGTGAAGAACAACTATGATGGAACCATCAACAATTACAAGGTTAGAATTATGGCTAAAGGGTATGATCATACCTAGGTATGGACTATGAGAAGAACTTCTTTCCTATGGCAAAGATGCCAACAATCAGAGTGCTTACAAGCATTGTAATTACCAAACATTGGAAGATCCATTAGATGGATGTGAAGAATGCATTTCTCAATGGATGGATATCTGAAGAGGTATGCATGGCTTAAGCCCCTAGGTTCGAAGATTCACATTTCCTTGAACATGTATGCAAGCAAAGGACAGACTTGTATGGGCTAAAGCAAGCTCCAAGAGCTCGAAATCTTAGGCATGTGAACTATTTTCATGATAAAGGATTTATAGTAAGAAAGGCATATCCAACACTCTTTATCAAGAGGACATATGAAGAAGTCATATAACTTTGTGTATATGTAGATGTCATCATACTCACATGTAATGATGCTCCAACTATCATATAAATGAAGCTATAAATGAAGGAGGATTTCAAGATCAGTGACCTAGGTCAACTCACTTAGTTCCTTGGATTGGAAGTGTTGTACATAGAGAATGGTATGTATATAATTTAGAAGAAATATATTAAGGACATGCTAGCCAAGTTCAAAATGGAGACTCCTAAGGTTGCAAGTACACCATGGAGGTGAACTCAAAGCTAAGTGCTCATGAAGGTGAGATACTTGAAGATATAACAAGCTATCGAAGCTTGGTGGGTAGTATGTACTATACCACACTCACTAGGGTAGAAATGTGCTATAATGTAAATTTTTTGAGCCAATTCATGCAAACTCCAAAGGATTCTCAAATAACTAAAGGGAACCATAAATGAAGGTTTATCTTGTCCATGTACATGATGTAAAGCGATTCGCTAATGCAGATTGGGCATGATCAAAAAATAACAAAAGGAGTAATTCAATTTATCTTACATTTGCAGGTACAAATCTCATATCATGGTCATTAAAGAAGCAACCCAATGTTGCTCCTTCATCTTTTAAGGTTGAATATAAAGGTTTGGCAAATGCAACTCAAGAAGCCATGGGGATCAAGAAATTATGCTCAAATTTGGGTGTGAAGTCATCCACTCCTGATATCTTTGGGGATAATGTAAGTTCTTTAAATCTTGGAGCTAATCCCATTTATCATACAAGGACCAACCATATTGAGGTCCATTATCATTATATTGGAGAGAATATAACAAGCAAAGAAATTTAACTCTCACATGTATCGACTCAATAACAATGTGCACACATGATGACCAAAGCATTAAATGGAATGAAGCTAACTAGGTTCAAAGCTATGATTGGACCATGAAATTGCAATGGATTGAAGGCTCAAGCATCTCACACTCGAGGAGGCACTATTGGTACATGAATCAAGACTAAGTGCTTCAATTTGTGCATTAGGAATTCACAAGAAACTTGAGGCACAATCACATACATATGCTTGTGTTAATTAATTGAGTTCTATGGTTAATATCATATATTACTATTCTCAAAAGTAAACTAAAATATTTAGAGAGAATCTTGTGAATATATTGGGAGCCAAACGCCATGATAATATTTGAATTCAAATTCAAAATAACTCCTAAAATTATGGACCAATTTTAGGTAAATCCAACCAACAGTCATCTCTAAAAAAGTGTATTTATATTCTGAACTTTTAGTCATGGGTAAGAGAGCTGATCACCACACTCATTTGAGTGATTCATGTACTTACCTCAAAGCTTGTGGAGTCCTTCAAGCTCTCATTATATCATATCTCACTTAGAAATATATTTACAACCTATTTTCATAGGTACATTGTTCTCTGTTTACTGCTTCAGTACATTTCTTGAAGTCTATCATCTTGTGTGGGTCATTGCAACGTGCATATGTTCTTATTCTCTATGATATGGATTGGAGTACGAATGTAGGACTTTTGTGGGTATGCCTACAAAGTTTCATGGTCATTGGAGTTATATACTTTGAGTTATGATTACATCAAGTTGACTTTGTATGTGCATCTTCATCTTCTTGAAAAGTCAAGATCACCCCCTGACTTCTTATGCATATTGCTCTTAGTAAAATTCTTCTAAATTCATCAATAAATTTTCAAAGTTCACTGAACACTTCATTTGAATATTTGCAAGAGGTCTTGGTTCAATTGTGAGCTCTCAGTAAAGCTCTCATTACCTTCTTCCATAAATAGAAGGTTTTCTCAAGGTAATAAGTACTTAGAAGTTATCCATTTTCACAGAGAGTTTTGAGAATCATTTTCCAAAGTGTTGGAGTTTGAGGTCTTCGAAAACACACAAATAGCACAATGAAGAAAGAGAAGCTTTGAGAACTACACAAAACTGGATGAATTACCAAGTGAATGTACAAAGATAAGTAACCCATAAGGGTTATAGGCATATATACAAGTGGAGGGACAAAAAACTCCTAAAGAGGGAAAAAATTTCCTCGATAGACCTAAGTTTGTTCACACACCATTAGCAGAATATGTCAAAAAATCCCCCTAGGAGTGATGTGATGAACAAGGAGCTAGAACTCATGTATAAGGAAGTGCCAAGCTATGTGGAAAGAGATCAAAACATTAAAAGGAAGTAAGCCCAAAGCTTTGCGAAAAGCTTCAAACTTATCCCTAGATAGATCCTTTGTGAAAAGGTCTGAAATGTTATCTTGTGTGGGCACACATGCAAGACTGATCTCTCCAACAAAGAACCTCTCCTTGACATACCAGTAGTGCACCTCAATGTGTTTTGTGTGAGCATAGAACATAGGATTCCTCACAACTACCAATGCACTCTGACTGTCAGTGAAGATGGTGGTGGCAAAAATTCGAACAACACCCAAATTAGTCAAGAAGAATCTCAGCCACATTCACTCAAGATTCGTTATGAAAGTTGCCCTATACTTAGCCTCACAACTAGAAGTGGCCACACTAAGCTACTCCTTTCTCAACCAAGATATAAACTTGCACAAATACACAGAGCAACGTAACCTTGGTAGCCCATATAGACTAAGTACTACCATAAAATATGAAAGTTTTTCTTCACATAGACAAAATATATTAATAGATTCTTTTTATACATGAGATCATAGTGATCGTGAGATAGCCCAAATGAGTGTTCAATACTTCTTATATAGACATGAAGAGGCCAAAATGAGAGGCTCTATTGATTTGTGATGATCCTTGAAGAGATCCAAGATTAACTCTTGACATGGATTGTATGCCTAAAAAAAAAGCATGAGTTGTGGCTTGACACAAGGCAGCTACTTGTAGAGAGGAGTTACTCTAGGCGGGTTGCCAAGCTAGATTAAGATCTTCTCCTTATTGTCACCTTTGCACAGCCTATTTCTTCACATATTTACCTGCTTCCAATCTTGGAAAAGCCTATATTTTCCATGAAGTCGTGTCAAAAAGCATGCCCAATACTTGGCAGTCACATGGAGTTGCCTCATTTATGAGGTGCCAATAATGAAAGTCACCTTAAATTGGGGTTGCCTAGTTTCATGGTACACAAGGGCCAGGAGTCGCCATGTTTTGCATAGCCAATGAATGGGATGTGGGGTTGCCTAGTTCTATAATTTTCAAAGATGAGGTCGCCTAGTTTCTAATATAATGCAAAAGTAGGAGTAGTCACCCTGGTTTGTGTGGCTTGCCCTATTATTTAAGGTATTGAGAGGCGCCTTCATTTGGATGTCTTGGAGGTAGGATCGCCCTTCTTTGGTGGGGTCATGCCCATTTAGACAAAGTCACCTTGGAGGTAATTGAGGCCCCCCTTGTTTGGTGGGGTAACCCCCATTTAGTCAAAGTAGGAGTAGAGTCACCTTGATTTGTGTGGCTTGCCCTTTTATTGAATGTATTGAGAGTTGCCTTTCATTTGGATGTCTTGGAGGTAGTTGGGGACACCCTTCTTTGGTGGGGTCTCCCCCATTTAGCCAAAGTTCTTACTTGGAAATAGGGCGAATAATGGCATCTAGGAGTGTTTTCAAAAATCAAATATCTGGCCGTCTTTCCCAACATCGGGTAGTTCATCCAAAAGTACGCACCCAATTTCACCATTTTGTCTACCTAGGAGGAGTCACCTAGTTGGGCCACCATGAATGAGGCAGCCAAACTCAGCCATAGGGTGGACCATTTGATCGTTTGTAATTACTTTCCTACAATCATCTAGTTTACCTTCTCCCCTATCAAATGTTTGTAAGTTGCATTTTTTTACCTCAGTTGGGCATAATTGTGCTTCTTCTGTTATAAATTCCCTTCTCTCTACAAAGGTTGGACAAGGTCCATCTTGGTCCAATTCTTCATTTATTTCACATATTTCCATAATGCAGCACTCTGCGCTACCAATAATCCAATTAAGTACATTATCTTTTTCAGCTGGCTAGGAAGGCATTACCTTAGTATCCATCGTATATCCAATTGATTTAGCATTGTCACACCCTTCTTTCAAATGTTTCTACAACTAGTTGTTGGTCTTTGTGGAGATCCATAACATGTCTCTTTCCCAATCTTGTAATGCCTTGGCTTGCCTTAGCCATGATCTTCCCAAGATCAAAGGAAAGACGTTTCCTAGAGCAACTGTTCAGTCCTAATGCCCACGCAAAAGATGATTATAAAAGCATTTATTTGGCGTAAACCCCTCAAAATCGGTCCACTTGGATTACCTGGGGGCCACAATTATCTCTCGATTGATACTTCCTTTGTCTATGCCCTAGCTCATAGGCTTCCTTCTCGCACTTCCTTCCCTTTTTCACATACACACGCTCATGCACTTTCTTTTACCTTCTCACTTACTCTCGTACATACACATGCTTACCCACACACTCTCACACACTCCCCTTCACTCTCCTACACATGCACATGCACACACATTTCTACTCTCCCATACACTTCAACACATTTTCTCCCAAAGACCCACATACCAGCATACCTCTTCATGCACTTCACACGCACCTACACTTCCGCATCCGTTCTCACACACCTTTCTCACTCATTGATCCACACACAAACACTCTTCTCTTTCTCACACTTCCTCACTCATTTTCTCCTTTTTCCCAAGCTCTCTCCCTCTCTGTTCATGCTTGCTATTCCTTCCATTTTTTTGAAATGACCTTGCAACATGCAAATAGATTTTATTATGAAGTTTCACTCTTGAGAAGTGGTATATGAGCAACATTTCCTCATATATCCCTACATCCCCACTTTGCAGACTAAGGGAGGGTCTTCAATCGATTCAGAATTCCATTCCATGTCAAAACAAAAGCAAGCAAGAGGCTCCAAATATACATTCATTACAAGGAGGCACGTAGAATTATGCAGTCATCATCGACATCGAGTACATCATAACCGAGCAAGATGTGTATGCTCAAAATGCAAACCTAACTTTGCAGATCCATGAAAACAACATCTAGAAGCTGCAACATGTCCACCTTGACGATTTAGATCTCAGCAAAACCACACAACGCCTCAATAGCGGGTGCCTCCATACATGTGAATTCAGAACAACACGGACCCAAGCAAGTGACACGAATTTTGCATCATCACTATGTATCCAACATGCTCAAAAGAAGAAGTTTGTTATGCATGATATATTTAGACTGAGGGGATAACTCTAATAAAAGTGGTTTAATTGCACGAGTTATTTCAACGTTGGTACAATTCACTTTTTTTGCTAGCCTTTCGACATGATTAACAAACAACTATGCAAGAACATGAAGATGCTAGAAAGATTTCTAAGTGAGCATAACGCTTTTCACAAACATGTAAAACAGGCAAGGTTCAAACAGTTCCGTGTTCAAAAAACACCCAAGTAGCACAAAGTACATCTACTTTGGCAAATGAATAGGCGAGTTGGGATAATTGTAAGTTATGAGCAATTACATAATTTTGCTTTGCGAATGGATTGGGCAAGGTCGAAGCCAAAATCAAGAACTGCATTAATGGAAATCATACATACAACTGCATACAACATGCCTCAGTTCCATTCATGATAGATGCATTATGACTAACCTGTACTTCCACACTCGTACTCCATGCCGGACAAGACAATGAGAGTGTGCTTCCACTCGAAAGGGATCACCAACTACGAAAAATACGGCATCATTAAACTTAGATTCCTAGGTTTTATCAGCAGTTTGCTCAATAGTGTCTGTATCAGCCCGTATTACAGGTCGACCACTCTAATGTCAAGCTCCTGCACCATCCTCTCGGTTTTACACATTGAAGAGGCTCCAATCTCCCCTGATAAGTATTACACATAGTTCCTTTTGATCTAGAAATACTTAAGTTTCCCATTCCTCCTTCGCTGGTCGTTTGTTAGACTGTGGAGATCCAAGAGAAATCCCCCGTGTATCAGGGATTCCTCAGCAGATCAAGTGAACGTGTTCCTCCTATGAAATATGTGTTGTCGATGCATCCCCGACTGATCGGTTGAATGTCACAGCCTCTAGACCTTCTCCCTCTTGTCCCCCACTTCTCCAGCTCCCTCGTGCACAAGACCGCAAACCCCAAAGAAGTCGAGCAGAAATATACACTCGGGTGACTTCCCCGTTGTCTTCCAGCCAAGCATGTTCTTCCCGAAAAATCCTCTTCCCTCCTGGTTCTTCGTCGACACCTGCACACAAACCACCCTTCTTCGTGGCAAGAGAGCGAACAGTTGTTGCCTCCTCTGCTGCTCTATACAGAGCCTTCTTCACGTGCACACCTCTCTGAGACTGCTCCAACAGTCCTCAGCCCATTGGAACGAAGAGAGAGAAAAAATGATGCTCTCCTTCTCTCGTATATCTATAATTCCCTCTCTGTTCTCCCCCCTTCTTTGTGGCAGAAGCCCCTGAGGATAAGAAGGCTACCTGAGCACTGCTATCGAGAGCCCCTAAACCACACACACCTTGCCAAAAATTCCCCCGTTTTGAGCCACCATAAGCAAGACAAAAAACTAGCGAACTTGGAAATCTCCTCTTTAATGTAACCTGCCCCAAAAATGGCTTTCTGACGTCTTCTTCATTCTAATCACCCAGCGAGGAAAAACAAGAGGACGTCAACCCTTTTTTCCTTTCTTCAGCAGCTTGAGATTCGATGTTTCAAGACCTCTTTTGTCTATGGATATATAGCTACGAGCTGACAAACTGCCATTTTCCTCCATGTCAAGATAGATTCCTTTTTCTAAATGCCTCCACAAGTTCTCCCTTCAGCCCGAGAAAATGAGAATTGAAAAAAAAAAATCGGGTAGCTCCCTCTCAAGATCCTTCTTTCCTCAATAGACAGCTTCCCTTCCTCTCCACGCCAAAAGTTGGTAATTGTTCTACTCTCATTGTCAGCGGCCCACTCTCCACAGAAACGGTTTCTCCTTTTCCTACGTGCCTCGTGCACATTCCCTGAAAAATAATAAAAAAGATACTGGTGCTAACATATGTCAGACTCCTTATAGCATCGGATAAACTACATGACCTCCACGAACCCTCAAATTGACACTTTCAGCTAGCATCACGTTACATTCATAAAAGAGCACGGAACTAAAATTGCAACATTCCCAAAAAAACTTCAGAAACTTGCATGCTGAATTGCTATCGATGTGAGAAAAAGGTAAGCTGATTGTCTTTCATGAAGGCTCACGGAAATTATAACATAAATGTAAATGAACTAGAGGGAAGCACTTCTTGGTAGCACTCCAAATGTATGAACCATGCCAAATGAGATAATCGAATGGGAACACATAAATTTTTTTAGTTATGAAGGGTGCTATACTATGAAATAGTCAAGGCTTTGTGGTCAAAGGGTATGCGACAGTTGCATAAAGCTTCACTTTTGATTAATCACATCTCTCAAGATGGTATTTCTATTACCCTATGGGACTATAGACCATTTCCATTAACAACGATTCCCATTGCAAAACAACTACAAGTCGGCAATGAGAAATGTGTTAGTGCATTAAAAAAATCATTTTCTTAGGTTAACATACTCCCCTCTACTTAATTGCAAAGTCGTCCTCGACGAGCCCAATATGTGCTTGCATCCAAATTATCGAACATGTGCTCATCACTCAATCAAATACAAATCTTGACCTTGGATGCCTATTCTCTTCTTCCTCAATGTAGCACCTGCAATCACCCTCATACAATCATCGGTTAGTACCAAAATCCAATCATTTCACTTACCATCTTTGTCCATCTTCTCGCATCTTCATCGCCATGCCCACCTGTCTGCAAACTCATCAAACATGTTAGATCACTTTTCATCAAACAACACATTTACTACCAAAATGAAAAACATCCATATCACACATATATACTCAACACACACATCATGATCCCGCATCACACATGCATTCTCATCACACAAAACATACATACATGCAAGAGCCACATCCGCTCTTCCTTTCTGATACTCTTTTTTCGTCTATACGTTCACTTGCCTAATTTCTTTTTCATTTCCACTCAAATCCTCTTGCCCATTTTCCATGCCCCTTCTACCTAGGGTTTCTACTACCCGCTTTCTTTTTCATCGACTCTTTGCTTTAAATTTTTTTCTTCTTTTTCAACTAAATTCCATGCTAAGTCACCACTATGCTTCCTGAATTGATGGACACGTAGCAAAGACAACTCAAGCCTAACACGAGCTCACTCCAACAAGATTGCTCATCATCGACATGCTTCAGGACATTGCAAGTAGTTGCACAAGCTAAGAACCAAAATGAGCACCTCCCAAGAGTTTGGAGACGAACAAAGTCACTAGCATGCTTGGATCCCTCAAGTCCAAGTCTTCCACAGACCATCATAGCCAAAACCCTAGCCAAGCTTAAGCTTTGATTCCACATGCCTCATCAGGAGTCCACATCTGCCCATATCCTGACAACACATACACACATTCCCATCTGAGCATCATGCTCTCTCGTCTCTCTTTTGTCCCCCCTCGAGCGAGGAATTTTTTCCATTTTTTTCTATTTTTTCATTCATTTTTTTTCATTTATTTATTTATTTATACTTACTCACACATGCCGGCCTACGCTGAAGCTGGATGCGACTCGTGGACTCGACCACCCGATCGAGTTTATTCCACCCATCTACCAACCCAACGCAGCGCGCGACACACAAATGGCTAGCCCTATATGAAACCGACATCGGTTCGTGGCTTTGACCACCCGGCCAAAGTGGATCCACCCACCTATCGGCCCACATAGGCACATGGCCACACACACACATACATAAACATATATTTTTTCCATTTTTTTCATTCCCGCATCTCGAGAATTAGGAGACAAAAGAAAGGACATTTTCCCAACCCAACTAATCACGACACACACATATATTCCCCCATGGACATCCTGATGAAACACATCTCCTCTCTACCGCCACTCAAGCCAAAATCTGGCCACTAATGCCATGGTCAACCCGTCCTCGCAAAACCCGCACATACTAACCACCTCATCGACTTGAAACCTCAAAAAGTGTCACTTCAGTTCATAAGCGTACAACACACTCGATCCATTTGTCCTCACATCTCTGACTCGCAATCTGCAAAGCAAACCCTAGTCAGCCTCAAGCCGTCCTCACAGACATCCATCTCCTCGTCTATTTTTTCATCTCCAACCTCTGCCTCGGAAAGATTCCACCTGACCTGATATATGATACGGAAAACTACCATTGGCTATTGTACCTCTTAGTGCCTCGAGCCTCACCGCTAGGTCTCTTAATCCTTGTTTGTTGTGCTCAATATCACTTTGATATTGGAACAGGTCAGAGTCAATGCTTCAGAACCGGTTCCATATTTGCTCCATCTCTTTATTCTCTCTCACCCTTTTTGCAGATCCAAGGGGAATATCCTCCCTCCTCTCAACTCGAACGGTCAACTTCTCGACTTCCTCTCTAATCGACCTTTCCTCCCAAATCTTACTCATATTTTCTACATCTAGATCATCTACCTTCTTGGACAATTCATTTTTCGTCCTTTCTAACTCCGTTCCAAACGCATCCAACCTATCCAACATGGCTTTCAACTCTCCTTCCATTTTCCCCGCTCTCGGGTCCTCCACCTGTCCTCGCGTCTCGTCGTCTTTTCGATTCATCCACCTACGGAGCTTGCTACTCAGCCTTGCATTCTCTTTCTCTATCCGTGTCACTTTTTCATTGCTCTCTACTTGGGCACTTTTCATTCTTTCTAATTCTAGGTGGAACTCTTCAGCTACCTTATCTGCTTGGTCATCATATCTATCAATCATCTCTTGCAGTTTCTCAATTTCCTTTTCCATTCGATCGACTCTCTGTGCCAAGTCATCATCATATTTAGGGGAGTCCTCCTCGATCGCAACACTATGGAAATCGGCTATTATCAAGTCGGTTCTTAGGTCTAAGACCACGTTTTCATGCTCAGACCTCGCAAGGCCTTCCCTCAAGCTTTTGTTCGCTTTCAACTCCTTGTTTCTATTCTCCACAACTTGCAACTGTTCTACACATTTCGCGACGACCTCTCCTAACCTTGCTTGACTTTCCTCAAGCTTTTCTACCTTGGTCCTCTCGCCATCCCGTGCTACCCGAAGCAAATTGACTTGACATTCGAGGCTCTTCACAAGTTCCATCAAAGCTTGATTCTGGGATTCCCTATCCATGTTTCCATTCACTCTTGCGGTCTCCGTCGATGAAGCGACTCCACTCATGTCAACCTCCACATACAAAGAGGATGAACACATATCCGATTCATTCGTTGCAACCTTTACGTCAGTCACCTCTTTTGAGCCACACACGTGCTCGCATAGCTTCTGTTTCCCACATTCTACGCATTTAGGGACAAAGTCCAATGGACTGAACACACGAGGGCAAAACTTTGCAATGTGCCCAACTTTCTCATAGCACCAACACCTAACGAGGTTTGAAATTGGGCCCATCCAACAACATTCGCATACACGATTCCTCATCGGGTGTCCAAACCCGCTTCGATTTCTAGTCCATCTAGGATTCATCAACCTCGGGCCGACCTGTTGGGAATCGAACTCACAACCTCCCAGTTAGGAGTGTGATGGGCTAACCACTTGCCCCAAAAGCCATGGTTGAGGATTACTTCCTAATCCTCTCTCTTAAGGCGTGGTTCAACCATCTCTTAGTAGGATTATGTGACATTCCTCCCCCCTTCGATTGAGCATTGTCCTCAATGCTCACTTGTGGACCCTTCTAACTCTTGGACCCACTTTCCATGCATGAGCGCTTTCACCAACCTCAAACTCCAGCACATGGACCAAATTTGGACCTATCCCTCCCTCTGTGGGTGCCCAAATGCCCATGCGCCTTCATCCAAGACAAATTTCACACTCACCATGGATAAGCGCTTTTTCCAAGTGCCCATGAATGAGGCGCGAACCTCCGTCTCACCCAATTTCTCAACTAGGCTCTGATACCAATGTTGGGAATCGAACTCACAACCTCCCAGTTAGGAGTGTGATGGGCTAACCACTTGCCCCAAAAGCCATGGTTGAGGATTACTTCCTAATCCTCTCTCTTAAGGCGTGGTTCAACCATCTCTTAGTAGGATTATGTGACACGACCTTTTGAAAGTCCCCGACTTGTGCACTTCGTGACATCTTTCTACCTAGGCCAACGCACTCAATCTGGGCCGATAGGTTGTGCCGCACAATTGGGGCAATGAGCGTACTCGTGACATGACTCTATGAGGAGTGCCAAGCCAACTCCCCTGCGGGATCGCCAAAATGTTCAGTCCTAATGCCCATGCAAAAGATGATTATACAAGCCTTTATTTGGCTTAAACCCCTCGAAATCGATCCACTTGGATTACCTGGGGGCCACATTTATCTCTCAATTGATACTTCCTTTGTCTATGCCCTAACTCATAGGCTTCCTCCTCACACTTCCTTCCCTTTTTCACATACACATGCTCATGCACTTTCTTTTACCTTCTCACTTACTCTCGTACATACACATGCTTACCCACACACTCTCACACACTCCTTCCCTTCACTCTCCTACACATGCACATGAACACACATTTCTACTCTCCTGTACACTTTAACACATTTTCTCCCAAAGACCCACATACCAGCATACCTCTTCATGCACTTCACACGCACCTACACTTCCGCATCCTTTCTCACACACCTTCTTTCTCACTCACAGATCCACACACAAACACTCTTCTCTTTGTCACACTTCCTCACTCATTTTCTCCTTTTTCCCAAGCTCTCTCCCTCTCTGTTCATGCTTGCTGCTATTCGTTCCATTTTTTTGAAATGACCTTGCAACATGCAAATATATTTTATTATGAAGTTTCACTCTTGAGAAGTGGTATATGAGCAACATTTCCTCATATATCCCTACATCCCCACTTTGCAGACTAAGGGAGGATCTTCAATCGATTCAGAATTCCATTCCATGTCAAAACAAAAGCAAGCAAGAGGCTCCAAATACACATTCATTACAAGGAGGCACGTAGAATTATGCACTCATCATCGACATCGAGTACATCATAACCGAGCAAGATGTGTATGCTCAAAATGCAAACCTAACTTTGCAGACCATGAAAACAATATCTAGAAGCTGCAACATGCCCACCTTGATGATTTAGATCTCAACAAAACCACACAACGCCTCAATAGTGGGTGCATCCATACATGTGAATTCAGAACAACACGGACCCAAGCAAGTAACACGAATTTTGCATCATCACTATGTATCCAACATGCTCAAAAGAAGAAGTTCGTTATGCATGATATATTTAGAACGAGAGGATAACTCTGATAAAAGTGGTTTAATTGCACGAGTTATTTCAACGTTGGTACAATTCACTTTTTTTGCTAGCCTTTCGACATGATTAACAAACAACTATGCAAGAACATGAAGATGCTAGAAAGATTTTTAAGTGAGCATAACGCTTTTCACAAACATGTAACACAAGCAAGGTTCAAACAGTTCCGTGTTTAAAAAACACCCAAGTAGCGCAAAGTACATCTACTTTGGCAAATGAATAGGCAAGTTGAGATAACTGTAAGTTATGAGCAATTACATAATTTTGCTTTGCGAATGGATTGGGCAAGGTCGAAACGAGAATCAAGAACTGCATTAATGGAAATCATACATACAACTGCATACAACATGCCTCCGTTCCATTCATGATAGATGCATTATGACTAACCTGTACTTCCACACTCGTGCTCCATGCCGGACAATCAGAGTGTGCTGCCACTCGAAAGGGATCACCAACTACGAAAAATACGGCATCATTAAACTTAGATTCCTAGGTTTTATCAATAGCTTTCTCAATAGTGTTTGTATCAGCCCGTAATACAGGTCGACCACTCTAATGTCAAGCTCCTGCACCATCCTCTCGGTTTTACACATTGAAGAGGCTCCAATCTCCCCTGACAAGTGTTACACACAGTTCCCTTTTGATCTAGAAATACTTAAGTTCCCATTCCTCCTTCGCTGGTCGTTTGTCAGACTGTGCAGATCCAAGAGAAACCCCCCCTTATCAGGGATTCCTCAACAGATCAAGTGAACGTGTTCGTCCTATGAAATATGTGTCGTCGATGCATCCCCAACTGATCGGTTAAATGTCAGAGCCTCCAGACCTTCTCCCTCTTGTCCCTTACTTCTCCAGCTCACTCTAGCACAAGACGGCAAACCCCAAAGAACTCCAGCAGAAATATACACACGGGTGACTTCCCCATTGTCTTCCAGCCAAGCACGTTCTTCTTGAAAAATCCTCTTCCCTCCTGGTTCTTCGTCGACACCTGCACACGGACCACCCTTCTTCGTGGAAAGAGAGAGAAGAGTTGTTGCCTCCTCTCCTGCTCTATACAGAGCCTTCTTCACGTGCACACCTCTCTGAGACTGCTCCAATAGTCCTCAGCCCATTGGAACGAAGAGAGAGAAAAAACGATGCTCTCCTTGTCTCATATATCTATAATGCCCTCTCTGTTCTCCCCCCTTCTTTGCGGCAGAAGCCCCCAAGGATAGGAAGGCTACCTCAGCATTGCTACAGAGAGCCCCTGAACCACACACACCTTGCCAAAAATTCCCCCGTTTTGAGCCACCATAAGCAAGACAAAAAACTAGCGAACTTGGAAATCTCCTCTTTAATGTAACCTGCCCCAAAAACGGCTTTCTGACGTCTTCTTCATTCTAATCACCTAGCGAGGAAAAACAAGAGGATGTCGATCCTTTTTTCCTTTCTTCAACAGCTTGATATTCGATGTTTCAAGACCTCTTTTGTCTATGGATACATAGCTACTAGCTTACAAACTGCCGTTTTCCTCCATGTTGGGATAGATTCCTTTTTCTAAATGCCTCGACAAGTTCTGCCTTCAGCCCGAGAAAATGAGAGTTGAAAAAAAAAACAATCGGGTAGCTCCCTCTCGAGATCCTTCTTTCCTCAATAGACAACTTCCCTTCCTCTCCACGCCAAAAGTTGGTAATTGCTCTACTCTCATTGTCAGCGGCCCACTCTTCCACAGAAACGATTTCTCCTTTTCCTGCATGCCTCCTGCACATTCCCTGAAAAATAATAAAAAAGATATTGGTGCTAACATATGTCAGACTCCTTATAGCATCGGATAAGCTACATGACCTCCATGAACCCTCAAATTGACACTTTCAGCTAGCATCGCGTTACATTCATAAAAGAGCACGGAACTAAAATTGCAACATTCCCAAAAAAACTTCAGAAACTTGCACGCTGAATTGCTATCGATGTGAGAAAAAGGTAAGCTGATAGTCTTTCATGAAGGCTCACGGAAATTATAACATAAATGTAAATGAACTAGAGGGAAGCATTTCTTGGTAGGACTCCGAAGGTATGAACCATGTCAAATGAGATAATCGAATGGGAGCACATAATTTTTTTTAGTTATGAAGGGTGCTATACTATGAAATAGTCAAGGCTTTGAGGTCAAAGGGTATGCGACAGAATTTGCATAAAGCTTCACTTTTGATTAATCACATCTCTCAAGATGTTATTTCTATTACCCTATGGGACTATAGACCATTTCCATCAACAACGATTCCCATTGCAAAACAACTACAAGTCGCAATGAGAAATGTGTTAGTGCATTAAAAAAATCATTTTCTTAGGTTAACAGCAACGCAATGCAAGAAAATCCAACATAAATTAATAGCCTTGTACTAACATAATGGTGTAACTCGATGTTGGTTTTCCAATGTCAAGGTGAATGGTGCTTTGTCACGTAAAATTTCAACTTCTTTAGGGTGAATTTGGACCTCAAGTTGATATGAGACCCGCCATCCACTATAACTCCTATCAAAATCTCATTCTTAATAGACCGTCAACCTTAAATGGTGGTAATCTTCAACTAGAGCCAGGTGAAAATCGAACATGTAGCTATCTACACTTGGTGACAGGCTCAAGTAGGGAGCATGTATCACCTTGATTAAGTCACTTCTTATCTTTTTATCCATCCTAATGAGGTGGTATATGCTGAACTTATGATGAATTTCCTTTAAAATGTCTTTAATATCTACATGTGCTTGTACCGGCCAATTGGTCCCTCAATGAGTTAGTCACCCTCTCATAAGCTTCTTCAATGGCCTTATGATCTCTCAATTTAGCCTTCTTCCCATCTTAGTTCTCCTTGGGTCTCTAGTGTTCTTCTAGATGATTGTTGTCACTTGCTTTGCTCTAGTCATCAGAGGTGTGGTAGATGATGAAACAAAAAAAGAATGTGGAGCCATAACTTCTTCTTGTGAAGAGATTGCTATCATATGAATTAGAGCAGGGCATTTGTGGCAGAAGTCCTCATATAATGGTTCTTAGCATTTGGCTAGTGTTGACAAGCATGTGCACTCTTAGGTAGAAAGAACTTACTTTGAATGTGCCCATATTCTCCGCATCCATAACACATCAGTGGTCTAGTATTCCTTCTCTTGTTTGAGAGGTTCTCCTCCTTGTTGTGTGAATTCGATGTGCTAGCATAAACAATGTAAGAGAGTTGTGAATTACCTCTCTATTGAGTACCCTTGAGGTAGTAGCAATCACTTCATGGCCTCTATTGAGCGTCATGCCCATTTTTATGAAAAAAATAGGAAGTCACTCGATTTGGACAATTCAATTTGGAGTGGCCACTATTGTTTCATGTCATACACCATATCTGCCTATATGTCTATAGATTAGTCTGCAAGTCCTCCAGTTCCCATCAAAGTTGTGCTAGTAAGTTATCATTCTACTGTGCAAGTGGTGAGATGACCTTCTATTCATGTTAGCTCTGTTTCATTTTGAGTGCTTCCAATTCCCTCATGAACTAATCAATTGGATCTGAGAAGGTAGTGTAGTACAGTTGAATACCGCCTTCAAAATGTACTCTTGCCTCTTCTATGTGTGAGGAAGTCACAACAAAGTTGTCAAACGTAGCATCTAACCTTAGCAATTCTTGAAGTTTTTGTTGGGAGGACCTTGGGGGGCCTTGTCAATTCATTTCTTCACCAAGAAGTCACTTGGAGCATGCAAAAAGCAAGAAACAAGAGCTTTAGCATGCATATAGAGTTCGTGAAAAGATTCCCCTAGTTCGAGCTTTAAATTTTCCATTTGATCCGAAGCTTGTTTGGAGGAGTTGCTAGGATGAAATGTCTGGCTAAAAGTGTTCCTAAAATCTTTGCAAGTGGCAATGTGTCCATCTACATGTTGACTTCATAACTTTTCTACAAGTCTGTAAAGAGTAGATGGAAACAGGACTAGCATGGCATCTTTACGGGTCTGCAATCCTCATCCCCCAAATAAAGAGATGAATCTCCTTCATGATCATCTGCATCCACATGCACTACACCCTTGAAAGTAGGAAATTTGATGTTTAATCTAGATAGTAAATTTGCAAGATCCTCCATTAGTACTTGGGTATCTTCAAAGGTGTCAGAGTTGGACTCGAGTAATCTCCTAGCATTCTCTTTACAGAGAGGTGTCGGGCCTAAATCTTGAGAAATGTCAATGGAAAGTGTGAACTATATAGGGATGATAGGTCATTGAGAAGGATGATGAGATGAATTTTTTTATTGTAATTCTTTCAAGATTTCTTGTGAAGACGAAGAGACTTCCTAGCTTCTCAGGTATGGGTCATGTACCCACTTGAAAAATTTTGGGTTGGAGCCTTGAAAGGCTCAAAAGTCAAAGAAAAGTATCAAGAAAATGAATGTATACTTTAAACAGATGCCTCACATAGAGCATGCAAGGGTCCCACTATGCTTGCTAAAATATAGAAGTGAGAACATTGCACTGACAAAACATAGGCAAAACACTTGCCAAATACACACTGCAAGGTAGCGTGCATAGCCTGCACACAATGAGTACATAGCCTAAAGGCAAAGATACAACAAGAGAATAAGTATTATTGTGTATATAGGGTATCCTGCACACATTGAGTACATAGCCTAAAGGCAGAGATACAGCAAGAGAATAAGTACTACCACAAAATACCATAGCTCTTCTTCATATACACAAAATAGAGTAATAGATTCTCGTCATACATAAGATTGTAGTGATCCCCAGATAGACCAAATGAGTGCTCAACACTCCTCATATAGCCTGACACAATGAGGGCAAAATGAGTGGCTCTTTCGATTCTTGATGATCTTTGAAGAGCACCAAGATTAACTTCTGACATGGATTACATGCCTCAAAATTAGTGTGACTACTGGCTTGACACAAGACAGCTACATGGGGAGATGAGTTAATACTGGCAGCTCACAAACCTACATTTATACCTTTGCTTGACTATTCCTCACGTAGACATGGCTTTGTGATGGCTCCCACTATACTTATTGTTATATTAACCTCATTTTGCCAATCAATCTTGGAAAAGCCCGTATTTGCCAGTAAGTTGCATCAGAAAGTATGACCATTACTTGGTGGTCACATGGAGTCACCTCATTTATGAGCAGATAATAATGGAATTCAATTTAATTTGGGGTCGCCTAGTTTGATGGTAGCAATCACCCTCGTCTTTATAGCCAAGGGGTAGCAGTCACCCTCGTCTTTATAGCCAAGGAATGGGAGGCTGGGTTGCCTAGTTCTACAATTTTGGAGCTGAGGTCACCTAGTTTCTGGTGCAATGCAAAAGTGGGAGTGGAGTCACCCTGGTTTGTGTGCCTCTCATGTGTGGGTCACCCGATTATTGAATATCTTGAGAGGCTCCTTGATTTGGAGGTCTTGGAGGTGGTCGAAGTCGCCCTTCTTGGTGGGATATCACCCATTTCGGCAAAGCCACCTTGATGCATGTCATGATATGGGAGCAATGAAAGTCGCCCACATTTGTTATCTCATGAAGAAAAGGGTGGCCTCATTTTTGCATTGCAAAGAGGAAAGGGGACGACACCCTTCTTTATAGGGTTGCCCCATTTTATATTGCAAGGAAAAGTGGGAGGTGGGGTTGCCTACACTGGGTCCATGCAAAAAGAAGGACGAGTGAAAAAAGGAGGGCAAGTGCAAAACGGAGGGCGAGTAAATTTGGGTAATGGGAGTGAAAAATAGTGCGAATGTCCCTGGTTGGGCTTCTTGCCAAAAAACTACGAGTGGAATCGGTTCTTACATTGAAATAAGGTGAATAATTTTAGTACTTAGAGAATAATGGGGCCAATAAAGTTGGCCACTTTATAAAAATTGGGCGACTTCTTATTGTGGTGCAATACTTCAAATATGACCATTTAAACCAAGCATATCCCAATTGCTATAGTATGTATGTATGCAGCGCACACACACATATATATACACACTCACAGACATATAATATATATATATATATATATATATATATATATATATATATATATATATATATATATACATATACATACGTGTGTGTGTGTCTGTGTGTGTGCACATGTGTGTGTATAAATACATATATTTGTTTATATGTAAGCATGTATGTATATATGTATGTATGTATTTATGTATGTACGTATGTATGTATGTATGAATGTATGTATGTATTTATGTATGTATGTATGTATGTATGTATGCATGCATGTATGTATGAATGTATGTATGTATGTTTATATGTATGTATGTATGTATGCATGTATGTATTAATGTATTAATGTATGTATGTATGCATGCATGTATGTACATATGTATGCATGTTTGTATCTTTGTATGTATGTATGTATGTATGTATGTATGCATGCATGCATGATTATATGAATGTATGCATGCTTGTATGTATGTATGTATGTATGTATGTATGTATGTATGTATGTATGTATGTTATGTGTGTGTATTGATGCATGCATGTATGTATGCATGTACATGCATTGTCTGTTTGTATGTATGCATGCATGTATGTATGTATGTATGTATGTATGTATGTATGTATGTATGTACGTACGTACGTATGTATGTATGTATGCATGCATGTATGTATGTATGCATGTATGTATGTACGTATGTATGTATGTATGTATGTATGTATGTATGTATGTATGTATGTATGTATGTATGTATGTATGTACGTACGTACGTATGTATGTATGTATGTATTTATGTATGTTTGTATGTATGTATGTATGTATTGAAGCTTGCATGTATTTATGTATGTATGTGTATATGGATGCATGCATGTATGTATGTATGTATGTATGTATGTATGCATGCATGCATGTATGCATGTATGCATGTATGTATGTATGTATGTATGTATGTATGTATGTATGTATGTATGTATGTATGTATGTATGTATGTATGTATGTATGTATGTATGTATGTATGCATGTATGTATGTGTGTATGTACATATGTGTGTATGTATGTATGTATGTATGTGTGTATGTATGTATGTATGTATGTATGTATGTATGTATGTATGTATTTATGTATGTATGTATGTATGTATGTATGTATGTATGTATGTATGTATATATGGATGCATGTATGTATGTATGTATGTATGTATGAATTCATCTATGTATGTATGTATGTATGTATGTATGTATGTATGTATGTATGCATGCATGCATGCATGCATGTATGTATGTATGTATGTATGTATGTATGTATGTATGTATGTATGTATGTATGTATGTATGTATGTATGGATGGATGTATGGATGTATGGATGTACGTATGTATGTATGTATATCTAATAAGCCTTCCGATAGTGAAATAATTCATTTTGATCTTTTGTTATAGATTTTGTGGATAGTGTTTAGAATGAGTGCTTAGGTCACTTTATGCATATAGAAAAAGTTTAGGGATTATAATTTTTACATTCTCTCTCTAAATTTTATCTACATCATGTTTTCTAGTTGAAAATGGAACATGAAGATGAAAGAATCCAGAACAATGATGTGTAAGAGAAAGGTAGATTAGGCATAGTATAATAAAAGTGTGTGTATGAAAATCTTGTGAATCATGCTTTATGGATCTTCTTTGAGGCTCTGAAATTAGTTCACTCTAACAAATTGGATTGACTTTACTCTCTCTCCTGAATAATTGAACTTGGAAGGCTGAACTTGGAAGGCTGAAAAATAATATATGGAGGTTGATTTGTGTTGGCTATGAGCTTGTTCTAGTTCATGTGTGAACCCTCTCCATGTAAGAAAGAAATCTTATCTTTCCCTTATCTTCTTTTGATTGGTCAAAAGGGGCCCCATTCTTGTATAAGAACATGAATGTTTGGTCTCTTAATTTAAGGCACATTTTCATTTCCATATTTGTGCATATACATGTGTGAGAGAGATGTCTCATCTTATCTCTATCTCCACCTTGAGGCACTAATAGAGTTCTCTTATCTCTATCTCCACCTTGGGGTGTGAATGGAGTTTTGGTTGGCTATACCTTTATCATCGACGCTTTCTTGTTGTGTATTTTGTCAACATGTGGTATCAGAGCATGGGGTGAACAAGGAGATACATGAGAGCATTCTCCCTCATTCTGGGTTGAGTTGCTTGCCCAGGCCTCGTAGCTACCACATGCACCGGATAACGTCTTCCCTTCGTCTCTAGACCCTCCTCTAGCTATGGCTTCTTGCAATTTTACTCACTGCTCTCTCTTCACTCATTAGAACTAGCAGGTGCTTCCCTAGACTCCATCGTCGCTGTTAGCAGGTTCTTCTACTATTGCCTGCATCCTGAGTTCTACTGCATCTCTCTCGTAGTTGAGATTTAATTATGGAGTGTGTTTGTGGTGCTTCTTGACGACACATGCATCTGCTAGTTTGTGCCGCTCATCAAAAGTTCAAGCGCACCGAGCCGGATGTAAATATGATGAAGTAAGGATGCTAGAAACAATTTATTTCAACAGAAAACCTTTAATGCTTTGTAATCACCCCTATTCGCATAGCATCCCATTTTGTATGGGAATTAGACACCCCCTCAACATAGAGGGAAGGACCTTTCCCTTGTTCATTTTCTTTTGTGTTTGTCTAAAAGAAGTGCCTATATATATGAGAGCTACATGCAACTTCAACAAAAGGTGGCTATCAAAAGAAAGAATCAACAACAACAACAAGGCAAAGAATGGATAAAGTCAACATCAATCAATCACAATGGCAACAAAGCAATGCTATATGCCCTTCAATCCCCTTTTACCACCCTACTTTGTCCTACGGAAGGAAGATAAACATGTGCCACCCTAGAGTGAGAGGGGGATTAACTATCATTGTTCCACCCATTAGTTTGTTGAGAGAAGGAAGCCAAAATATTGTGCCACTCTCTTTGTATACATGGGAAGGATCTTTACCACTCTCATTGTATGTAGGGAAGGAATAGTACCCACAAACAAGCTATGTATAATCAAGCTCAAGGGGGGATTCTTGGCTATGAGCTATTGTAGTTCATGTGTGAACCCTCTCCATGTAAGAAAGAAATCTTATCTTCCCCTTCTCTTCTTTTGATTGGTCAAAAGGGGCCCCATTCTTGTATAAGAACATGATCGTTTGGTCTCTTAATTCAAGGCACATTTTCAGTTCCATATTTGTGCATATACGTGTGTGAGAGAGATAGTGTCATCTTATCTCTATCTCCACCTTGAGGCATGAATAGAGTTCTCTTATCTCTATCTCCACCTTGGGGTGTGAATGGAGTTTTGATTGGTTGTAGCTTCATCATCGATGCTTTCTTGCTGCATATTTTGTCAACAATTTGGACTTAGGGCATATCTAACATTATTGTGAAAATTGAAGAGTTGAACACTTTTGCCTTTCACAAGCATTTTGGAATTCAGCATTGTTTTTGAGATACAAGGTTTAGAATAAGAATCAAAGATTTCGATGCATACCTATTCTCATGCATATTGTGGTTGTTGACGGATATATGGTTTTGTTGCTTTCACTTCTATTTGTGATAGGTTCTGCCAAGGAAAGAATGCATGCGTTTTATGAAAATTTTTCATACAACACTAGGAGACACAAATTTTGCTAAACTAGGTGGATTGTTCACTTCCTTCCTTCATCTGGGAGGATCAACTCTATTTTTGGAGTAGATCAGTACATTGTGCAAGAGGAGGTCACAAATCAAAGTTTCTTCTTGTGATTGTGATTGAGAGTGAGATTATGAGTGAGAGTGTGATTGAGAATGCGAGTCTGGATGAGACTGAGATAGCTCAGGTATGGCCGAGAGGTCACAGATTCATACCAAAGCTATTTTGCATAGGCTTGTTATCATTAGTGTCCATGTGAAACACAAAATGGCCATTGGACACTTCTTTGTATATGTTCTTTAATAAAACATATAATGGCTTGGTCAGTCACATATTGTAAGTTCAACCGCATTTGTAAGACCTAAGAAGTTTGTCTTCGTGCTCCCTGGGTAATGTGTTTTTCTGCGTATTCGGTAGCCTCTATGCGGAGTACAGTGTGCGGCCTTAGCAACTCGATTTTCTACTCTGAGGATATCATCGTGGAGCTTGCGAGAAGGAGAGCGCACTTTGGTGCATCGCCTTTGAAATACTTTACTTGTATTAGAGCATTTCGACACAAAAGCTTTGTTCCTTTTTTGCGAGCAAAGCGAGGACCCCCCTGGCTTTCTCCAAGGCTTACGACCAAGGCATAGACCTTGGCATACCTTGTCATCCGAGTCACTGAAGTCACCATTGGTGCCGTTGGCTGCGTGCGAGGGAGGACCTCAATGATCAAGGCATATAGAGTTTCTCGGTACTTCCTGGGAGGTCACCCATCCCAGTATTGTTCTCCCCGGAGCTCTCTTAACCATGGAAATCTCTTGCCACTAAGCTACACTCTTGTGGTGTCTGAAGAAGGGGAAAGACTAAGGTTGACATTACCTTGAACATGTTTTGGTCCCTCAAAGCTTCATTCTTTGCTTTCAAAGCCTATTTTTGAAGCATTTTTTGGGTGTCTTTTGGAGCCATTTTGGAGTGCTTTCACAATATTTCTCTTCCCATAGGTCCAAGAACATCAAGAAAGGTGTTCTATGTATTTCTCTAACAATAAATATCAACCTTTGGGGCTGTGTTTTCAGCCACACTTGTAAAACTATAGGTTTCTTGAAAGGTTTCAGTTTTGGTGGGAGCATCCGTTGCAAATTTATGCAAGTTTTTGAGCCTAAAACATCAGAGTTGACAAACACTTGCAGATGTTATTGGCTAGTTTTTGGGTTGTGCATTCAGCCTTTTAGTGTCATTTTACTACATATATTAAGCACATACACACCATGTATGCTTCTGTGGATTCTTCTTATGTACGTCCATGTGGTCATTGATATAGTGGTTATTTTCTTTGCATAAAGCCTTTTACGTTTGATAAAGAGGGTCGTGGTGAGGTTTTCTTAACTGGGAGACATGCAGATGTCGGGGTCTCTTCAGTGATGCAGGTGGAAGACTTACCCAACTCCCCATAGGAGATGTATGATAGCTATTCATAGGTGCTCGATAAGCCTAGTTGGCTTCCATTGGGTAATTGATTATATGCAGTGGAGTCAGTGATTCATTATGCAGGCAAACATGCCAGTACTTGCAATCTTATGATATTTTGACACTGTTCATACGCTCATTTTGTAGAGGATACTCTGGCAAAATGTTTCTAGATTTTTGCTTTTGTCAACTATACAGTTGTCAATTTACTCCTTGATACACTTATTCATTGGTTTCTGAATCTTCTAGCTCCATTATCATTCTATTCAGTTCTCTACCATCATGGCATCAGAGGTTTCAAGCACATCCGATGGATCAGGGTCTAGTGCTAGTGTTCCAAGGAGGGGCTATAACTTGGAGGGCAAAGACCATTTTGAGATCCAAAAATTTGATGGCACAAACTCTTCTCTGTGGAAGAATCAGATTAAAGATGTGTTGATTCAAAGGAGGCAATGGAGGCCAGTAAATGGAATTTCAAAGAAGCCTACTGACATGGATGAAGATGATTGGGAAGAGTTAGATGAAATGGCCAGGTCTATCATTCGCTTACAGCTGGCAGATAATGTTTACTTTATAGTGTTAGACTTTGAAAGTGCAAAAGGGCTTTGGAAGAAGTTGTGCAGTACATATGAAAAAGAGGTGGCATCAAATAAAGTCTATCTGATGAGAAAATTATATGACCTTCGTATGAAGGACATAGATAGTGTTGTTGCTCATCTAAATGAGTTTGATGCTATATTCTCTGAGTTAGAGGCTTAGAAAATGGATATGGATAATGAAATGAAATCAGTGTTGTTGTTATGCACCTTACGGACATTTTGCACAGCATTAGGAATAGTGCACCTGGTGGTAAACTCATCTATGATGACATATGTGGAGCACTCTTGAGTAAGGAGATTCGTAGAAAATCTATGGTTGGCACTTAGAGTGGAGATGCATATAATGTTTGTGATTCTTACCAAGGAAAGAATCAACAACATGGCACGAGCAAGAACAAGGAAAAGAATGGTCAACGGAATAAGAGTAGAATTAAATCAAGGAAGAGGGATACCGAATGCCATTATTGTCATAAGAAAGAACACATGAAGAAAGACTGTTATGCATTAAAGAATGCTAAAGGTAAAGGACAAAATGTTGATGGGCATGTTAAACAGTTAACTGCACCATCTATTTCGACTGTGAAGATTGAATAAATTAATGCTATTTCTAATGATGTTGATGTGTTGCCACTTGATAGTACTGTGCCAACTGAGGCTCTTATGGCTGATTCTCTTCCCCACACCTAGTTGCTAGATTCTAGTTCTTCTTTCCATGTGAGACCACATAGAGAATGGTTTTCTAATTATGCAGCAAAATCTCTTGGTACTGTGAGACTTGGTGACTCTTACCAGTGTGATGTTGTGGGGATTGGAGATGTGGTTGTGAAGTTCATTGATGGTTCAAAATTTACTATGCATAATGTATGCCATGTACCTCGATTATCATGCAGTTTGACGTCAGTTGATCAACTTGATGACCTCGGTTACAGGGTGGTCTTCTATGCTCAGTTCTTTTGCATATCAAAGGGCAATATGGTTATTGCAAAAGGAAGCAAAGTTGGATCACTTTATCCTTTATTTGTATCATAGAAAGAACACTTGTTAGTTGTTACTGAATAGCCTATGGCTTGTATTTGGCATGGTTGTTTGGGCCATATATCTCGTAGTGGAATGGAAAATCTTTCTCATTTTGGCTACTTACTTGTGTTATCTTTCTCCATTTTTTTCATTTTGTGAGCATTCTCAATATGGAAAGCAAACTAGAAATGTGCATAAAATGCACATTGACTCTTCAATTCAGCCTTTAGATCTCGCTCATACAGATGTGTGTGGTCCTATGCCGACTAGGTCCTAGGTGGTTCTCTTTACTTTGTCACTTTCATAGACGATGCTACTAGAAAATTTTGGGTATATCCTATCAAATCAAAGGATGAGGTATTCCCTACTTTCAAAAAATGGATTGCTTTAGTTGAGACTCCAAAAGAAACTAAGCTTAAGGCTTTAGGTTCAAATAATGGGGGTGAGTATACCTCACATGAATTCAGTCTTTTCTGTTAGTCTAGAGGGATTCATAGAGAGTTTATAGCTCCTTATACCCTAGTACAAAATGGTGTAGCTGAGAGGATGAATAGAGCTATTCAAGATAGAGTAGTCTCTATGTTGCATCCTGCAAACCTCTCATAAGGTTTTTGGGCAGAAGCAATATTGACTGCACTTCATGTCACTAACCTTTCACCTAGTACTACCAAAGGTTTGAAAGTGGCACAAGAGTTATGGACAGTGAAGCCACCATATTATGATCATCTTCAAGTTTTTGGGTGTGAAGCATATGTTCATGGATATCGCTTATGGGATCCTGAAACATGGTCAGTGATCAAAAGTAGTGATGTCATTTTTAATGAGTCTAAGATGCATAAACAACCCATTAACGAGGTTGAAGTAAGAAGAGTGGTGTTTGAGGATACTATTCCTCCGATTAGCATGCATAAAAATATTGCACATGGGGATGTTCCGTTCAGATCATTCTGCACATATTCATGTTCAGCAACCATTGAGGCATTCTGCATGTGTCTCACATCCACCTGATAGATATGTTCTAGGTTTAGATTTTGTTATGCTAATAGATGTTGGTGAGCCTTCTTGCTACAAAGAGGCTACGCAGACAGAGGATCATGTTAAGTGGGAGCGTGCCATGAAGAGTGAGTTGGATTCTATTCACAAGAATGGTACTTGGATTTTAGTACCTTTGCCAAAGGGCAGGAAATATTTACCATGTAAATGGGTATATAAGCTTAAATTCACATCAAATAGTGCTTCTCCAAAGTATAAAGCATGACTTGTTGCAAAAGGTTTTAAGCAACAACGTGGTGTTGATTTCGAGGAAATCTTCTCTCCGGTGGTCAAGATGACTACCCTGCACATGTTGCTTGGATTTGTTGCAATGGAGGACTAAGAGCTAGTCCAAATGGATGTGAAACCTATGTTCTTGCATGGAGATCTTATGGATCAGATCTATATGGAACAACGAGAGGGTTATGTAGTTCCTGGGAAGGAAAGTCTAGTTTGTAAGCTTAAGAAGAGCTTATATGGACTTAAATAGTCCCCTAGAGAGTGGTATCAAAAGTTTGATGATTTTATGAAGTTTCAAGGCTATTCTCGAAGCAATGAGTATCATTGTCTCTACACAAAGAGATGCT
This sequence comes from Ceratopteris richardii, assembly GCA_020310875.1. Taxonomy (NCBI): domain Eukaryota; kingdom Viridiplantae; phylum Streptophyta; class Polypodiopsida; order Polypodiales; family Pteridaceae; genus Ceratopteris; species Ceratopteris richardii. The sequence goes on from CM035443.1 coordinate 87,145,100, forward strand.
CAAATGGCAGCTTGATATGCTTGATACTTTATGTTGATGATATGTTAATTGCTGGGAAGTCCTCTTATGATTTGTCAATTCTCAAAAAGAAGTCCTCTTATGGTACTTGTGATAGGAGCAAAAGATGCATATACTTGTCTCAAAGTGAGTACATATCCAAAGTACTTCACAGGTTTAATATGCAGGGTGGAAAGGCATTGAGTACACCTTTACCCACATATGTGAAATTGAGCAAGGATGATTGCCCCAAATTAGATGAGGAAAAGGAATTCATGACCAAAATTCCCTATCAGTGTGCTATTGGTAGTCTCATGTATGCTACGGTAGCTATGAGACCAGACAATGCATTTGCAGTGGGAGTTGTGACCAGATATATGTCTAATCCTAGCAAGAAACATTGGGAAGTGGTCAAAATGATTTTAAGATATTTGAGTGGCACTAAGGAAAAGTGTCTATGCTTAGATAGAGGAAAAGCATCCAAGCTGGTTGTGTAGACAATCATAAGTCTACATCATGGTACATTTTCATTTTGCTGGAGGTGCTATCTCTTGGAGATCTCATCTTCAAGAATGTACAATTGTTTCCACCACATAAGCTGAGTATGTTGCAGCAAGTGAGGCATGTAAGGAAGCATTGTGGCTTTCTCTTCTTGCTTGTGATATGTATTTACATCAGTATGTACCATGTTTGCTCAGTGATAGTTAGAGTGCCATTGCTTTGGCTAAGAATCTGGTCTATCATGCAAAGAACAAGCACATTGAGGTGACATATCACTTCATTAGAGATTGCTTAGCCACTGAGTGCATTATTCTAGAGAAGGTTCACACTTGAAATAATGTTGCTGATGCTTTGACTAAAGCTCTACCACACAGTAGCTTTCGACATTGTTGTCACTTGATGGTGGTTACTTGATTCATGATCTTACACAGTCACTTGTATACTATGTAACATGCCCATCAGGTAGGAGGTATAGTTTGTATACTTACACTCAGGTATTCTTTATCATTCTTTATTTTTCTCCCATAGTTACTTTGGCCATATTGGCCTTTAGTGGGAGATTGTTACCATTAGTGTCCATGTGAAAGGCCAAGTTGCCAGTGGACAATTCTTTGTATATGTTCTTTAATAAAACATATAGTGGTTTGGTCACTCGTAGACTATAATTTTGACCGCATTTGTAAGACATAATAAGTTTGTCTTCGTGCTCCCTGTGTACTATGTTTTTCTGTGTATTCTGCAGTTTTGTGTGGAGTATAGTGTGGGGCCTTAGCAGCTTAGTTTTCTACTCTAAGGATATCGTCGTGGAGCTCACGAGAAGAAGAGCGCATTGTGGTTCATCACCTTCAAAATACTTCAAGGTTATCATATGCCATTCAAATATGTAACACAAGATTCTCTTTATTTTTGCACCACATATTCTCTACTCTCTTGCATTAGGTTCGCTCTTATGTTGCACAAGTTATTTCCCCTCTTCTATTGTTCTTGATTAATTGGGAGCTTTTGATTGCGGAAATGCCACAATATATGTGTGTGTGTATGTATATATGCATGTGTATGTGCATATATACACCTATATACATACATATACATAGACACACACACATACATACATACATACATACATACATACATACATACAACATACATACATACATAGTATGTATATATATATATATATATATATATATATATATATATATATATATATATATATATATATATATATATATATATATATATATATATATATATATGTGTGTATGTATGTATGTATGTGTGTGTGTGTATGTATGTATCTATATATATATATATATATATATATATATATATATATATATATATATATATATATATATATATATATATATATATATATATATATATATATATATATATATATATATACACACACACACATATACATACATACACACACACACATATATATATACGTATGTGTGTGTGTTTGTGTGTGTGTGTGTTTGTGTGTGTATGTGTGTGTGTGCATGTGTGTGTGCATATATGTATATGTGTAATACTATATATAGACCTTGAACTCCAACAATTGATATTAGAGAAGGTCATCACCATCTAGGGCATAGTTGACAGCACTCAAATCATTTTCTTGAGATCGTACAAAAATTGGTGAGCATACCTGGGTGGATTAGAAGTTCAAAACTTTGCTATGTGGCTTTGAATTTCAATTTGAGCTCATTTTGGCCTCCCAATGCATTATCACAATGACTATGCAGGAAACTTTATCCTTTTGTGCCAAACATATATATAGGTTTTGGTTTGCTAGTATAAGTGCCTTGAAGTCTTCTGTAGGTTTTGTGGAGCTCCTGATGGTATTTTTGTTCAACATTTTGAGATATAATCAATTTTTTGCATTAGGTTATTTAGTTAGTGATCATGAGTAAAAGCAATGATGTATTTTGTATGTTGTCTATTGAGGATAAAGATGGTACTAATTACCCATTGTAGGCATTATGATGTGTGATGTATTGGTAGGAAAAGGGTTATGGAATATTGTGCAAGGCATTGAAAAACATCCTATAAAAAGTGTTGTGACAGTTCTAAGTGTGTTTACACACATCAATACCAAAATATATCAGCAAATCCCCCTTGGGAGTGATGTGGTGAACAAGGAGTTGGCATTCATGTCTAAGGAAAGCTATACGGAAAGAAATCAATCCAAAAAAGGTAAGCCCAAATCTTGCTTCAAACCTGTCCCTAAGTAGAGCCTTTGTGAAAATATCCGTAACATTATCTTTTTTTTGTCAAAAGAGATCCTTTCATTAGTTAGCAAGAGAAGTACCCATAGGACTACAAACCCAACCAAGAGTTAGAAGATCAAATAAAAGGGGATAAATCACCTCAGACACCCACCCAATATAATAATGATAATCATAGCTCTTGGGGGAAGGGATGGAGGGAGGGGAGAAAAGCCATGCAGGTGGTTGGTAACTCCACCTAATAGTATCACCCTAGGAGATGAAGAAGGGGCCTTTCTTCTAGATCCAAAGAAAAGCAAACCGGTACAAAACTTTTCAGACTCTGTCTCCCTCCTCAAAGGATCTAGATGATCTCTTCCTGTCAGCATACTTGCCCTATCAACGGCGCACTGCATCTTGGCTTTAGCTATTTCTAAATTTGTTTGTAGGTTTGCTAAGAACTCCAAAGCACTAGCACATTTCTTTAGCATTCCTATAGTACTGGGAGCATTGGAATTCATGTCATGGTTCATCTCAAAAGGAGACATTCATGTCACCTTGTGAGGCCTATTGTTATAAGCAAACTCTATTAGTGGTAGATACCTATCCCAATTTCTTTGTCTCTCAGACACATATGCCATCAACATGTCCTCTAGAATCTGGTTGACCCTCTCAGTCTTGTCTGAGGATGATCACCACTAGTCATTTTTAATGAAACTTTTAGTTTGTCAAATACAAACTTCCAGAAGTGTCTTATGAATCTAACATCCCTATTTGAAACTATGGATGTCGATAACCCATGCAATCTAAGGACATATTGAATAAACAATTGTGCTACCTATGGAGCTTCTATTGTCTCCTCCATGGGTATGAAATGAGCCATCTTGCTGAATCTATCTACCACGACTAGGATAGTATCCTTTGGTTCCATGGTAACCCGGCTACGAAGTCCATGGATACACCATCCTAGCAATGATCTGGAATGATCTAGTGCTGCCATGTGTACATCATGCAACACTCATTCCCATTACTATTGAATACCTTAGGATATCCCCCAAGCTTGGGACCTTGGCTATGGCTGGACCTTGTCCCTCGCAAACATGGAATGATCCCTATGGACCAATGTCATGATCCATGTAGATCAATACCTGTGGAGCTTCTATCATCTCCTGTGTGGGTATGAAATCAATCATCTTGCTCAACCTGTCTACCACAACTAGGATAGTATCCCGCTTCCTTTGGGTCCACGGTAACCCGACTATGAAGTCCATGGATACACTATCCCAATTATGATCTGAATCTGTAAAGGATGCAAAAGACCTTCTTCACCCTTTCTACTTTGTTGACTTGACACATAAAGCATTGTTGAACATAAATATGGACATCTCTAGCTAATTGAGGCCATCAAAATGTTCTTCTAACAAGATATGTCACTTAACCTTCAAGAAAATACTAACATGTTCATGCAAACAAGAATGCATGCACTGCACAAAACTAGACAACATCCTTACTATGAGTATACCATAGATGCTATGCAAAATTGCATGTTCTATATGCGATATGAAGCAAAAAGAAAGCACTCCGTTTACCTTTCCAAGACTCTCTCGATAGTTGGTGCTTCAAAATGATGCTCAAACGAGGGTCGATGATGACAAATGGTCCAACTCAAAACTCTGAAGATGAATAAAACTGAACCCAAAAGGTGCCTTATAACCATCTCTAGTAAGAGCTCTCCGTGAGCAATCCAAAACAACAAAAATCTCAAAATTTGGATATTGGATGACCAAGATATGGTCAAATAGGTGGAGAGAGGTGGGTTAAATTGGCTAAGTTGGAAAGGCTTATACTATGGCAAGAAAAGAAATTTCGAATTTGATCACTATGTTCCTCCAGGCGGCATGCATGCATGGGGGCTTATCCCATATACAAAAATGAAATCAATTTGGGCATCTTTATATAGAGCACGGAAACGCAACCTTATCTCTCTCACGAGTGAGTGCCGACGTGAACGCGGGTAGACATTGTACGTGTCTGGGCAGTTGCGTGTGATCGCGGGCAGATCGATTGAGCATATGGGCATGTATGGGATGCTCGTTGGGCGCCACGATCTACCATGGATAGGTCCCATGGACTCCTGTTACCCTCTTAGTCCAAGGGAAAGTGCCTGTACGCATGATGTTTTACCCAACTCTCCTGATACTAGGTCAATTTTGGTTTCCCCTAAGTCCACAATTTCACTCCAAAGTTTTGATGGAGGAGGCGAGAAAACGCATGCGCGATTGGATATCCACCTCCAGTGGTCACTTCCTGTAACCTCCCTTTCTTCACTCAACCCCCTCCTTTCACGTCGGGTTCACCAGGTATGTCGTCGAGGTTCATGGAAAGGAGGATTCACTCAAGTGGCCGGTTTCTTGTGCACTTAAGGGTGCACACAGAGTGCCATGAAAATGCCTTGACTCTAAAACACAGTAGTCGAAGAAAAGAGGGTGACTAGGAATTTTGGTCTTGATTAGATTCTAGTCGTAAATTGGTTCTCGGTGTATATGACCATATTTAGTTGTGCATAGGGCACACGAAGCCATGCGATTTCATCCTTTTTACAATCGGAAATCAATTGACTTGGCTTTATTTTCTCCTATGTTACGTTCAAGTGGGTTTCAATGTTTACGTGCAACCTGTAATAATTATGTAACCGTTTTTGTGTTATACTTTAGTTTCACTTGGTTCTATCATTAAATCTCATCAAAAGTATTCATTTATTTCATCAAAACCTGTTGCATGAAACTTAATGGTGTGATGTATGCACATAAAAACCAATCGAATGAACTATGTGGTGTTTTTGACTATTGCAAAAATGCATTTCAAAACAATTCAACTTTCCAGTCAATGGTTGGCATATAAAGTTTTGATAGTCACGTCCATTTCCCCTCAACCATCACTAGAATATTTGTCACAATATAGAGAGTGCTGAGCTTTCGAGCTTTATTCGTCTCCAACAAGGTTATCTGAACATTTTGTTCTCGCACAGACATTCCAAGAAGATCGTTTGGTAATGGAATCACAGGCGCATGGAAAATGACAACACCAAGATCTCCGCATCTGCGGCTGTTGTGACATGAACCCGTCTTTGGTAGCTTGTCATCTCCGCGTGTTAACTTGTCAGTCTATTCCATTCCGTCTGATCAACATGCAAACAACACTACTCTCCTTCTTTTCCTCCTCTATGCGACCTCGAAATCCCCTTTCTTCCTCGGTCACCTATCTGAAAGAGCCCTCAGAACACTCGATTTCTCTCCAGAGCGCTTCCTGCCCTGTCTAGATCCACCTCTAAAGGGAAGAAGCCTTGCAGTCCAGCCTTCTGTTTCTAGCTTGCGTTCACCTCCATCAGCTGCAATGTTCCTCCTTCCTCTCGTTCTGCTGGATCCCTCCCACTCTCAGAGAGCGCCCCTAAAAAAGCTCCGTTATCCTTCCTATCTTTCCACGATCATCCCCCTCTTGCTTTCGTCCTCTTTTTCCACATCCGAACAGCCGTGGCCCCCTTTTTTGTTGGGATCCTCATCCACTACTTTCAAAGTTCCTCTTTTCAGAGCTGCCAAGAAAACGGAATGAAACAGAATTTTGGGTCTATTACAGCTACCGAATTAAAGCCATAGATATCTAATTCAAGTTGGTTGGTTCCCATGCTTTGCAATAGCTTCCGTGTAAAAAAACACTACCATAGAAATAATTTCTGATCTCTTGCTTCATGTAAGCTCCTCTTTCAGCCTTTCTACACCATGAGCTACCCCTCCAATAGTCCAATCCCTCAGAGGCTTCATCAAATTGCCAACCAAAGCTGCAAGGCCAGTTCCACATGCATGTAAAAGAGCACCGATAGTGTATCCAAGGCATAACAAAATTTTCCATTGAAGTTTGTTGGCATGCCACATCTTCCTTGGCCTTCCAAAGAACATTCTTGCTCACTACACCTTGTGCATCTTGCTTAATCTGTGACCTGCTTTAAAGTTTGATTGAATCGAGCAACCTCTTCACCAATGAATCAACGGTAGGGTTTGTCTTTCCAATAATTTCTAGGCCAACATAAGAAATTTTTTTGAATAGCCAAAAGCTGCTACATAACCCTGCTTTGAACATATCAACCAAGAGTCACCCACAAAGAGGAGAAAGCTATTTTTCTTGAAATTCTTTGCTTATTGAGGTAGACCATCTATGTGAGCACACATGTGGTAACCTCCATAACAAAGAATCCTATCTCCAAGTATTGCCTCCATTGACAACATTCCTCTTCCACCAAAAAGTTGTCGTGTTACCTCCAAATACTTCTCATGGGGATCTCATTTTGGATACGTTCCATGTTGAGACCAAAGGATCTGTTGGACGTCGTGCAATGAATTGGATGATGAACTATTTTAGCTTGCATTGTGAGATTATGCCTACAACTGGAAGGTTGCACTTGTTAGATAACTTTACTCGTCGAGAGGTATTTCAAATATATAGAGAAGACATGGAAAATAGAAATGAGAAGTATGTGTTGTATCGTCACTTTACTCGATTATGGAAGGAAGAGTTTAACAATGTGTCTATTCCTCGAAAAGTTAGAATGGGTGAATGTTCAGTTTGCACCACTTTGAAAAACATGGCAAAAGGGGCTACAACACCACAGGAAAAGAATAATTTTAAAAACCTTCTTAACAACCATCGTGAGAGTCAAGCTTTAGAGAGAAAGAAAGCAATTCATCATCGAAGTAAAGCACTCAGAAATCCGGAGCGTTATATGTGTTTGTTGATCGATGGTATGGATAAAAAAAAAACTTGTTTGCCACATTTTTATCGCATCCCTAAGGACATTGGAGATGAAGTCCTTGTGCAAATGCATTTGGTTGGTGCTTTGGTTTACAATGGAACTGTAATGTCCAAGGTTTTCTTCACATATCTGAATGTGCATAATGATCCAAAGCTTACAGTTACTGTCATTCATCGTGTTTTGCAATCATGGAAGGGTCTTTTGCCACCAACTCTATATTTGCAACTTGATAATACTGCAAGAGAGAATAAAAATTCTACAGTCTTTGGATATTTAAGCATGCTTGTTGAAAAACAGGTATTTTAGAAGGTTAAGGTAAATTTCCTTCTGGTTGGCCACACTCATGATCACATTGATCAAACGTTCAGTACTTTCTCTAAGAAGTTGGCACGTAACAATGCTTTTACTCTTTCGATTTTATCTGAGCTGATTTCAGAAGCATATACTCCAAAACCAGAAGTTCAACACCTCACACAGATTTATAACTTTAAGCACTTTTGCTCAATGGGCCTTGATAACAGTGCTAAGGTTTTGGCTCCATTGCACAATATTAGTTTCAACCATGTATTCTTGATGAGGAGGGTTGATGAAATAACCCTTTTATTTGCAAAGCAGTATTCATCTTCTCTTGGGTGGGAGCCTAAAGAGGGATGCAGATTCTTATTGCAGGTGCCTAATTTTTCTACAGTGTATGGTGCAGAACAATCACCATATGAAGATAAAAACAATACAGAAAGATGTGGAAATGTGGTTGATAAAAGTAAAAGCTGGATGCATGCACTCATTGAAAAGAAGAGACATATTAAGCGTGCAAAAAAATATGTTGGAGATCAAGATGTATCTTGGTGGGAGGACTTTTTCAATCATCAAGAAGAGATTATACAGTATACAATTGCAGGTCACTGGCCAGTTGATGTTCCATTCACATGGGATTTTTGTACACAAAGATCCGTGAATGTGGCCCAAGCATGTAATGCAGATGCACTTCAAAGTTTTATACATCCACCAGAAATAAATATTTATGTAGGCCCAAGGATGACAAAACAGGCAGAAGCAAGATGGCAAGGAAATTTAATAGAGATAAATGTTGGAACACTTATTGCAGTACTTGCTGATGGTGATGAGGCTACCATACCATTTTGGATTGCAAAGGTTTTAGAGATAACTAAAGATATTGATCAGAGAAGAATAGAGGCTTTGATGGTGCATTGGTATTACACTAAAAGTCGTAATGCATTCACAGGTAAATATAACTTAGAAATGGTGTGTGATACTAAACGAATAGGTTCAAAAAATAAAAAGAATATTCGAAGCACATCCACTCTTAAAATGGATGATGTAGATATTCTTGTTTATGATTTTTCCTTGACAAAAACAGGTCACTTGAGGAAAGCAACCATCAATAGGATAAAACAAAAGCTTCCAAATGTATGTGGTACAGGAAATCATAGGCAAACAAGAAGATTTGTGCATGATCCTGCAGAATTTGGTATGTACGTGGATGAAGATAGAGCTCTTGTGGATATAGAAGAAGAAGAAGAGAGCTCTCAACAGTATGAGACTGAATCAAGTGCATCAGATGATGAGGGTGTAGACATAGATCGACATAGTTGTGAGTTGCATTGAAGCTCTCTAACATTTTTAGTGCTTATGTAAATGCCTCGAAGTAGTTTGGTTAATGAAACCATGTTTTGTAGCAATTTTGAATGACAATCAGATATCCACCCATTAAAAATATGTCTAAAATGTTATTTTTGTATAAGAATTATTCAGTTCTACATTCTTTATATAGATTTTAGACATGTCAATGTCTTATCATATAGATTTTGGACATGTCAATGTCTTATCATGTAGATTTTGGACATGTCAATGCCTTATATAGTGAAATTTTGACTACATTTTGAGCTCTTTTTTAATGAGAAAATGACAAAAAATGTCAAAAAATCACATGTTTTCACTTCATTTTTGTAATATATGTATACTTGTATAAAGGAATCTCAAACATAAGCTTCCATTTGCTTGATTTTTGACGAGAGTATTCTCTTTTTATGACATAGTTCTCGTTTGTTAGGACTCGCTATTATGGGGAGCAGTAGAAGACCCAAGAGAGGATTCTAAAGGAATAGAATTAGAATTGGTGGGTTCTCACTCCAAATCAGTGCAAGGGCAAGAAAATCTCCTAAAGCACTAAAATGGTTCCCCATGGGAACAAAAACCTATCAAATTGATTGTCGGTCTTATTAGCCCATCTGTTGCTATCGCACACATTGCTTCCATCTAGTGGAAAATGAGCACATATCAGTTGAAGCATCTCAGACATCATGGGAATGCTGACCCCCACCCTCTCCCAATGGCAAAGAGCATAGGGGAGATAGAGAGGGGGATCAAGGTCCAGGCCTACGATGGGGGCTGATGTGTTGCTTATTGGGAATGATGTCTAGCCTATCCCTTGGTCCTCGAGGGGCATGCCTTTGCAAGGTGATCAACATTGTGACAAGAAAAACACTAATTTGGAAGGCTACAATACTCATCCCTCTAAATGAGCGAATCATGAAAAAGAAGCAAAAGCTCAATCTCTGACAACAACTATGCAAAGTGCCAAGTGATCCACAAATCTAACGTAGTAGAGAAAGATACACATGATGATGGCCAAGAAAGCAAGCCATCACAAGAAATCCACATGCTTCCCGAGGGATGAATGCCAAAGAAGTAGCTATCAAGGGGGACGTCTGAGCGGGACGTCTGAGCCTTCGGGCGTGTAAAACCTGGCCTTCGGGCGTGTAAAACCTGGCCTTCGGGCGTGTAAAACCTGGCCTTCGGGCGTGTAAAACCTGGCCTTCGGGCGTGTAAGTCTGGCCTTCGGGCATGGAAACCTGTGCCTTCGGGCGTTGTAACCGGTCTACCTCGTCTACCTCGTCTACCCCTGTTCTTGTGGGATAAGGGGGGTCCCATGGGTACTATGCCCTTCCTTGTACAGTTGTTAATTTCAAAGTTAAAGTCCGGGGGAGTAGGCCTCGGCCGAACCTCCATTTAAAAAAAAAAAGATAAGTTGGCACGTATCTGGAATACGGCTCAATTTTTCTTTGGGAGTTGATATTGAGTTTAGCTACATTAAAAGATTTTCAAAATTATAAAATTTTTTATTGTCTTATCATTTTACACTTGGCTAAGAATGAGAAGATATTCATTCATAAAGTTCACTAATTTTAAGGAGACAAGTGTCCAAACACAATCCAAAGCTCTTCTACAAGACTAATGCACTACAAATCCTTGAACCACCACTTCATTTGGGATATTTCATTATCGTCTTGTGACTTCCTAATGTTCCGTAACAAGTCCAATGTGCTAAAAATCCTTGAAGAATTGATTACTCGGGCGTAAAAAATATACACGCTCGAAAGAGAACAAAATGGAACAAAGTGCAAAGAAAGAGATAAAAAATGATTAAAGATGCACGTAGTCTGTAGTTTTATTGCACTATTTTGAGCTATGAGAGGCTCCATTAGTTGTATAATGATTGAAGTTGAATAATATGTGAATGTAGGGCAGGGAAACTGAATTGATGTTGCATGTATATTTACATGCTATTGTTCAAAGTAGTATGCACGCATGAATGTAAGACTCATTAGGAAAATCTGAGTCAAATATTTTTGTTATTTTTAGGTCATTGGAAGTGCAATGTAAGTCGGATGATCATCATGCATGTGCTCATATTTACGACGATCGGATATATCATACATGTGCCATTAATGTTCTGTACAGTGACCCAAAAAGTACAATCCGATCACCCAAAAGACATACATGTGATTTTGAAGAAACACTTTCTACTTTATTTGCCCTTTTTTTTTTTTGAAAACTGAGATGGCTCCCCACATCTTCGAAGTTGTCTGCACTCGGCCTGTTTTCGTCTCTCTGTTGTGTAGGCTATGTCTTGCGGCACTCTCCCCATGTGGCACAGAGAAGAAATGAAAGGTCTCCCGCTCTTCCACTGAGATGCACAGATCAATGCGCTCTCTCTCTCTCTCATTCTCTCTCTCTGTAGCAATTCTGTCGTCTGAGATTGGGTGTGTTGCATCTCGGGAACCTATGCTACTGAGAAGGCGCTCTCTGTTGTACTTGACGTGTGTGTTGAAAAAAAAATATAATTGAGTTACCCTCCTCTCTCTCTCTCTCTGTGCGCCAGAGAGCCCAAGTGTGTTGCGCTTTGTATGACATTAAGTGTAGAGGTGTTCGAAGCATAAAAAATGGTTTCTCCGTCTCGACAACGCAGTGCTTACTCCTTCAATTGTTCGAGAGTGAGGACGTCTGAGTTATCGTCTCTGTACGCACACCAAATAGTTGCCTCAATGCTTTGAAAGTTTCTACTAAAGAAACGACGGACGTTCATAGATGGTAGTAGTGGAAGAGTGCAAAGACCATTGAAGAGAGAAGAACGAGGCATATCGAGAATTTTTAGCTATGGCGGACAAGGGCAAGAAGCGAACTGATGGGCAGTTTTGGTTCCAATCAGGAAAGCCCATCAAAAGTAGAGGTAATGGAGAGAGGCTACGCAATGATGGAGTTGGCAAAAACTATCGATGATAGATTACCATTGCGCTCGAAAATGAAACGTGAAATGCTCTTAAGAAATGTTACCAAAGGAGTGTTGGAACCCACTAAATATGAAGCCACAAGTGTTTATAAACACTAGAAATAAATGCAGTGCATTACGAAAAGTATTTAAATGTCCACCAAAATGATTATGAACTATCAAGGGTGGGAGAGGGTGCAAAAGAGGAGGGAAAGAGGGTGGGTGGGTGGGTGGGTGGGAGGGAGGGGAAAAATGGCTAGTAGCGTTCAAGCATGCTTCCAAAACATGAGATGGATGATGAAAAAAACTCCACAACAAAGAGAATGCCATCCATCACCAATACCTTCACAAAGACCACCAAGATCTCCACCTAAAGCACTGACACCATATAGAGAGTACACATGTAGAGGCAAAATGAAAAGAAGAGTGTACTCATGAGATACATGAAATCATGTAATTAACAAAATCACCTTATGAGCTTTTGGCTGTATAGAGATACTTTTGGAGGAATGTAAGGACCTTGACCTTCTTCTTTGATAACTCCAAAGGTTTGATGATCTTTTCCCGACTTTTTGGCTTCAATAAAAAACTTGCATTTTTTTGCAAATGCCTTGTGGATACCCTAATTGTAATACTAACTTAATTGAAATTCAAATGTCTCTTCTACTATTCAGATGGAGATAAACCATGTGAATTTGTATTCCTAAACTAAATTTGGTTAGAAAATAAGTCAACTTGTTTTCTCAAAATAAAGTTTGATATTCTTCTAATGATATTTCATTAGCATGTTCGGATGCCTCTTTCCCTTCCAAAAAGAGCTTTGATCTCTCTTCTCATTCTATCATTCTATTGTTAACTTGGATAAGAGATAAATGTTGATATATTTAGGTAGTGATGTGTGTGAACACTCTAGGACCGCCGGGGCACTTTAAGCGTCTCAAAGTCTGCTACAGGTCTAGCAGAACTCGTCTGGGCAGTTCCGTTCAACTTTTTGAGATACAGTCGATTTTCTGCATCAAGGTATTTTAGTCACCGGCCATGGCTGAAAGCAGTGATGTATTCCGTATGTTTGTTGTTGAGGATAAGTTGGATGGTACCAACTACCCGTTATAGGCTTATATGATGTGACATGTGTTGGTTGCAAAAGGACTGTGGAACATTGTGCAGGGTGTCGAAAAACGTCCTATCACACTTGCAACTGTTACAACTGCAAGTACAGAAGCTGATGTAGAAGGTGTCGAAGATGATGATATTCTGCATATTCCTATTCGTACTCCGATTTCTGCTGCACCTACTACAGAGCAGATTCGTTGGGATGGCAGAGATACCTAGGCACATGCATTGATAGCTTTGTCTATTAAACGTGCCATTATTCCTCACATTCGCTCTTGCAGAACAACTAAGGATGCTTGGGATACACTTACCACATTGTACTAAGCTAGGAATGAGGCTCGTGTTGCTTACCTCCGAAAATATTTGGAGAGTGAGCACATGAATGAAGGTGATTCTATGGACAGTTTCCTAACGAAGATCAAAGATTTGAAGGAATAATTGATTTCTGCTGATGAGGTTATACCAAATAGCTCACTTGTGCAGACCGTTCTGAATGGTCTTCCTGATTCATATCAGAGTTTTGCGTCTACTCTTCGGTTGATGATGAAAGGCAATCCGAATGCCTTATCATTTGAGGAGTTAGTCTCTGTTCTATTGCAGGAAGACCAGTCCAGGCAGAACAGGTCCATTATGCGAGTTGCAGATCAAACTTTCATGGCTAGTCAGAAGGGCAAAGGAAAATGGAGCTCTTCAACTAGTAAGCAGAAATCTGCTAATTCTGCTATATTCGAAGAAGGAAGAAAAAGATGAGAAGAAATCAGAAAAGCAGAAATTACTTTGTAAGTACTGTAAAGGGAATGATCATATCATAAAGAACTATCCAAAACTGGCTGCTAAAGAGGCAAAGAAGAAAGAGGCTGGAATGGTTGTTGCAAAAGCCTCTACACCAAAAACGGAGTCTGCTAATCTTGTGCAGGAAGAAGAATAGGCGTTTACTACTGTCTATAGTTTTGACCCATCTTCTCATGAGCAGTGCATATCTGCAGTAGACTCAGATGTTTGGTATTTTGACAATGGGATGATCAAACATATTACCTCGCAGCGCAGTGTCTTCTCTTCACTCGAGCCTACCCCTATAGAGAATACTCTTACATGCGCCAACAACTCCTCTTATCTTGTTATGGGAGTTGGTAAGATCACTTTGACTACTGCTGATGGTAATTCTTTCACTTTGTCAGATGCTTTATTTGTGCCAGGGATCAAGAAGAACCTGTTATCAGTTTCTGCATTAGCCAAGATTAGCTTGGTTGTGAAATTTGTTGATGACAGGTGTACAATTCATGATCTGTCAAATGGCGATGTGATTATTGCTTCTGGCATTTTATATCGTGGACTGTATAAGCTCATAGACTATGAAAGATCTGTAAATGATTTGGCATGTGCAGTAAATGATTCTCAGGCTCTGTCAGATGCAAAGCCTTTGGCATGCACGCTTTGATCATCTAAATTTTGCTAGTTTGCTACGCCTGCAGAAATCTGAAATGGTGTCCTGTTTGCCCAAACTTGAGGCACCTGGAAAACATGTTTGTGGAGGTTGTATTTTGGGCAAAATGCAGCGTTCATCCTTTCTAAAAGATGGTTCATAGTGATGTCTGTGGTCCTATGCAGAAACCTTCTTTTGGGAATTATCTTTACTTCGTGACTTTCATCGATGATTTTTCTAGGCATGCATGGGTATATCCATTGAAGGCAAAGTCCGAAGTGTTCATGTGCTTCAAACAGTTTTTGGTTTTGGCTGAAAATCTGTCAGCATGTAAAATGGGCACCCTCTATTCTGATCGAGGGGGGGAATATATGTCTTGTAATTTTAATGCATTTCTGGCTAAACGTGGGATATAACACCAGTATACAGTGCCATATACACCTCAATAGAATGGAGTTGCTGAATGAAAGAACAGGTCACTCATGGAGATGGCGAGATGTATGGTCAAAAGTTAGGCTTTACCACATAATTTCTGGCTTGAGGCTGTCATGTGTGCAACATATGTACTTAACAGGTGTCCCACTAAAGCGCTGTAGTCTATCACTCCATATGAGGCTTGGCATGATCGCAAGCCATCTGTTGCTCATCTACGTGTTTTTGGTTGTTTTACATATGCATTAGTGCCTGAACAACATCGTACAAAATTAGATGATAAAGCAATAAAATGTATTTTTGTTGGGTACAGTTCTGAAAGTAAAGGCTATCATCTGTATCATCCACAGACTAAACACATTCTGGTTAGCCGTGATGTTGTTTTTGTGGAAGATGCTATTCAGCCATTGCTTCCATGTGCTAAGGAGACATCTGTTAGCTCCAAAGACATGTATGATACTTTGCTGCCTCTTTTTACAGGTGGATAATCTAGTGCTGGTCCTAATGACGCAACTTCTTAGCCTTTGCAGGTTTCATGTGATGATGCAGATAATTCCATTTTTGATGCAGATGTACCTGATGCACTTATTGATGAGAGAGCTGATATTGAGCAGGCAAGAACTATGCCGAAATGGCTGGTGCAGACCTTGTGTGACAACAAATTAGATGCACCTCTGTCATATCGTACTCGTTCAGGCTCTCATAGTGCCTCTTTTGCATCAGATTGCTATGCTATGGCTGCATCTAGTCTCTGTGATGAGAATGAGCCTGTTTCGTTTGATGAAGCACAAAATTCAAAAAATTGGATGGCTGCTATGCAATCTGAATATGATGCAATAATGAAGAATGGTACTTGGTCTTTATGTGACTTGCCTCCTAGCAAGAAGGCCATTGGCACCAAGTGGGTATACAAGCTGAAGCGTAAACCTGATGGTACAGTTGACAGGTATAAGGCTAGGCTTGTTGCAAAGGGTTATGCGCAAGAAAGAGGCATTGATTTTGATTAGACCTTTGCACCCACATGTCGTATGACTACTATTCGGAGCATTTGTGCACTTGCAGCCCATCATGGTTGGAATGTACATCAGTTGGACATTAAAACTGCATTTCTGAATGGTGACTTGCATGAAGAAGTGTATGTTTTTCAGCCCCGTGGTTTTGTGTAGAAAGGGCATGAAAACCAGGTGTGCAGGTTAAAGAAGGCATTATATGGTTTAAAGCAAGCACCACGTGCTTGGTATGAGAAGATACATGCCTATCTGATTGCACATGGTTTTGTGAACAGTCCAACTGAAAGCACCTTATATGTTAAGCGTGCTAATGATGTGCTTCTGATCATTGTTGTCTATGTTGACGACATGCTGCTCACTGGTCCTATTGAGAAGCATATTGCTGATTTTAAGGCTGATTTGCATGCCTCATTTGAGATGTCTGATTTGGGGCATTTGCATCATTATTTGGGCATTCAGTTTATGCACGTTGATGGTGGAATGGCTTTGTGTCAAACGAAATATATTGACACATTATTGCAGCATTTTGGCCTTGAAGACTGTAAGCCTATAGCCACTCCTATGGAGTCAGGTTTACGATTGAGTCTTAATGATGTTGGAGATGCATTTGATGCTGTTCTCTATCAGCAGGCTATTGGATGCTTTATTTACTTATGCATTACTCGGCCAGATATTCAATTTGCTATCTCACAGATGAGCAGGTTTATGCATTGCCCAGGACTCAAGCATTGGCAGGCGGTTAAGCACATCTTTCGCTACTTGAGTAGTATTCGGTTACTTGGGTTGTTTTATCCCAAGGGGGGATCACTACCACCAGATTTGCATGCTTTTTCTGACTCTGATTGGGCTGGTTGCTTTGACACTCGTTTGTCCACTAGTGGCTTTTGCTTCATGCTTGGTAGCTCATGTATAGCTTGGTTGAGCAAGAAGCAGCCTACTGTGGCCACTTCCAGTTGTGAGGCTGAGTATAGGGCAGCTTTCACAGCTACTATTGAGTGTGTGTGGCTTAGACGCCTTATGGCTGATTTGGGTGTTGGTGAGTCTTCTGCCACCACCATCTTCACTGATAGTCAGAGCGCATTGGCAGTTGCGAGGAACCCTGTGTTCCATGCTCGCACTAAGTACATTGAGGTGCATTATCATTATGTCAGGGAGAGGTTCTCTGCTGGGGAGATCAGCTTGGCATATGTGCCCACGCAGGAGAACATTGCAGACCTTTTCACGAAGGCTCTACCGAGGGAAAAGTTTGAAGCTTTCCGCAAAGCTTTGGGCTTTACTTCCTTTTGTGGAGTGATTTCCGCATAGCTTGGCACTTCCTTATACATGAGTGGCAACTACTTGTTCACTACATCACTCCCAAGGGGATTTGTTGATATATTGAGGTAGTGATGTGTGTGAACACTCTAGGACCGCCGGGGCACTTTTTTCCCTCTTTAGGAGGTTTTTTTCCCCGGCTTGTGTATATACGCCTATTGCCCTAATGGGCTACTTATCTTTTGTACATTCTCTAGTAATACAATCAGTATTGTGTGTTGAGCTCCAAGCTTCTTCTCCTTCCTTGTGCTGTTCTTTTTAATCATAAAAGAAGTAAAATTACTATAAATAGATTGAGATTTTCTTTTTAATCATAAAAAAAGTAAAAATACGTACACGCAACAAATCTCTCTAAGAGAAGGAAGGGGCAATATCCATGTTTTGATACATTGAACATGGAAATATATCTAGTTTTTAAAAAAAGAAAGATTGATTATTTGAAGTTATCTAGTTTGAATTAAATTGAAAAGTTGATCATTGCAGTTATCTACTTTGATTATTGCAGTTATCTAGTCTTTTAGATTAGGTTGAATTAAATTCAAAGTACAACTAAAGGTGTGCATAAGATCCATGAGACTCCTTGAATCTCACAAAAGAGGGGTTATATGTATAAAAACAACTAGACGAGAGAACTCAAAGGCCTGGTAAGGTGGACACTAAGAAAGAATAACCCTAATTGGTCTTGAATTCGGTCTCCTCCACGGGCCACGGTACAATGTGCTTAAAAGAATATAATATATTTTAACGACTTTTTCTCAAATTTTCAGCTTTGTTTTTTAGTTTGCAATTTAAATGAACCAATGAATTTCCATCAAAATCTTTGTTGCGCCTGTTCTAACTATTCACATAAGACCGTGGAATAATAATCATCTTTGTATGGTTCCACTTCTTGCGTCAATGGAGAGGGCTGAAACTACGAAGTTTAACGAATGTCATCTTCTGCTTCGTCCTCTTGAGTTATGTTGATTATGCTAAAATTACTCTCCTTTCCCCCCTCTTTCTCTCACATATGCGCACTGATATGAACGAAGGTGCCATACATGATCGTTTTCGAAGAGTCAGCCATGATCGCAGAACAGCAGCGAAGAAGAAAGTAATTCTGCAATATGCCAACCTCCAAAAGGAGCGCAAGATTCCATTGCAGAACACAGGTTAAATGGGATGGCGGGGACTGGAATCTGCAAGTAGCTGGGAACGAGTTATCATGGTGGGGTAAAAAAGCAAGAACGATTCCATGCCCACTTTATTGGAGATGAAGCAGGTGCATGGAGGCAAGATGCTGGTCAATCGCGCGGACGTCAAAGAAGAGCCAGAAAGCTTGATTATATAACTTTCTGCATAACTTTTCTGCATGCGAACTACAAAGCAGATGTTGCATCAGAGATCTTTACAAATCAAAGGTAGAAGGCCTCACAGACAGACTTGATGCAGATTATATGCATGCATGTGCGTGTGAATAGGACCTCGAATCGCTTCCTCCCATGGCGTTGGCAGCAAAGACACTTTCATCTTGTATGTCGTGTCATCAGAATACTCTGTGCTTATCTCCACTCCGCCATGGTCGCAAATTCCCAGCTTAAGCATCCCGTCTGCTTCTTTGCATTCTGCCTTTTCCGTCCTCTCTCTCTCTCTCTGATCGCTGGTTTATGTTTCCACATCTAACAATTGCGTTAAGACAAGATTATCTCTCTCTAGTAGTTAATTGTAAGACGCACACGTAAGAGAACTTCAATCACGCAGAGCTCCAATGGCTTTCGCCATATAGCCGTAACACCGACCTTTCAAATTGCTAAGATTCTCTCTCTCTCTCTCAATTTTATCTCATTTATTTGCCATTGAATATCTCTCTCTCAATTTTATTTTATTTGTTTGCCATTGAATAACTGCCACCTCTCTATTTCTAACTATTGTGTTCTGTTTATCATCTACATTTGCAAGTCAGCACGTTAGCTGAGCTTTCTGGGCCTTCCGCTTCTTGAGATGGGGGTGAAGGTTCAATCCTCACTTATGGCAGATGGCAGGACAGTGTGGACTTAAGACCAATTTAAAACCAAGGTATTTCCAGTTGAAATCAGTTTTCTCTTGTGTCGCCTTCGGGTGGTCCGACCTCTACTATTTGTGAAATACGAGAAGTCCCATGAGTACTATGTCTGTTCACTTGTATACTTGCAATTTCAAAATTAAAGCTTGGAGGAGTAAACTTCAACTGAACCTCCATAAAAGTATTGTGAGCTGAACCTCCATAAAAAGAAATTATTGTGCTCTATTTATGATCATGATCTATCCTGTATTATGTGTATTTTTATTAGCAAACTGCACTTATTAAGACCTCTGATTTTCTGTATATCTTAAAATAACATGAGAACGATATATATATTTTTATTAATCAGGTGAGTTGGACAAGAATCAGGTGAATTGAACTATGACCCGCCTTGTACTAACGATGTGTCTGCAGCCTTCAACTTTTTACCCGAGTGATGAGAGATAGGAGTCCAAAACAGATACGGAGGGTGGTTAAAACAGAAAAAAACAAAAGCCTGCGAAGACCATGAAGATGGCATGCTTTACCTGTCATGATCCTCCTCCTTCGCCATCTTCTGCTTAAAGCGAGGGTAAAAAGGATTGTTCGCTCACCTTAGCAGGCAAGTCAAGAGCAGCTCTGTCGCAGCATAACTTGAGCTCGAGCACACCATATCTTTCTCTCTCTCTCTCTCTCTCTCGCATGTGCATGCAGCGATGGAGGACGACTGTTACACTAAAAAGGAGAAGAAGCACAAGGCCTGCATCCTCTGCACGCTGTTTCTCTTAGGTCTTCTCCTTCTCCTCATAACCCTCTACTTTGCCCTCTTCAAGCCCCGGGACCCTCGTATCCAGGTGCCCACCATGCAGCTTGCAGGCTTCTCCACCGTGCAGGGTGCCTCGGCTGCCTCAATCTCCCTCAGTCTGCAGGTGTCGATGTACAACCCAAACCGCGCGGATTTCATCATCCAGCAAGGCAGCACGGCATGCCTCTACTACCAGGACCAGCAGGTGGGCTTCGCCTCCATCGCCGCTGGAACGATCATCCCTGCGCAGTCGTTCAGCACCACCTCCGTCAGCGTTTCCTCGTCGTCGCCCATTCCACTCGCGCAGTCCAGCGGCTCTGGCTATAGCGGAAGTAGTAGCGGGTACCTGATGAACGACCCCGCCTCCTCGTCTGCGGGGCTTCTGCCATTGACCACGTCTGTAACAATCTCCGGCGAGGTGACAACGGCCAGCCTCTTCTCTCACCACTCCGACGTAGTGTCCAAATGCAAACTATGGCTATCTTTCGGTTCTTCCAGAGCTTACATCCAGTCTTACACGTGCCAAAGTAGCTACTCTCTCTACGATTAATATCATCGACTGCACAGAGCGCGACCTCGTTCAACTACTCGTCATCGCCGACTCTCCTCACATATCCTCGATCTTCCTCACCACGGTCATTTTCTAGCAGCTCTTGTGGCCCTCAGACACTATCATTGTAAACACTGCACAGACACAAAAGTCATGACCCAATATGCAGACGTTACAGAAGTACTTAGAAATCTCCGTGCTAACTCATTAATTCTGCCACAGACACATTCATGGTTTCTCTGCGTTTTCTCTTTTTGGTTGCATATTGTTCATGTAAATGAAAGATTGCTATTATCATGTTTACTGGTTAGCTGACCATCGCTGTTCATGTATCTTCTCCATTTTGTTAATCTCTGATTGTACAGTACTTTTTTTTTTATAAAAGGAAGTTTGATCATTAGATCTACTCTTACTGTTTATCTTGAAAGAATTTGAAGTTACAATGAAAAGCGAGCATACAACGCATCGTCTAGAAACTACTAGAATACAGATGGACATTGGAAAAGGGTCCCATTAAAGTCAAATGAGGTAACTACTTTGAACTAATTTTATAACTAATTTGAACTAATTGGATAAACTAGATAACTAGTTTAAACTAGTCCAATGGTCCCCTGAAAGGATACGTTTAACGTTTCATCACCCAAGTGGTGACGTGTGAGGGATGTCTAGTCACAACCCACAAGTCTTGAACCCCCACCGTTAGGTTTGAGGGGGGAAGAGCCCAACTAGCTGAGCTATACAACAGATCTTGAAGGACCACGATATGAGGACGTAATAGTTGTTGCTTCTAATATATGGCTTCTAGAATCAATGTCTATATAGGTTGATTTTTTGGGGGTCTATCAGCCCATTTCTCAATACGTGGCTTGCATCATCATCCTCATGGCCGTTGTTGCGGTTCTTGTATAGATCTATACCTATATCTATAACAAAATGGGTTTGGAGGAAATATGGAGAAAAATGCAAAGCAGACCAATGAGCCTTTCATCCTAAGTGAAAATCCATTCCGTCTTCATCTAGCCATAACATAGAACAAAGAAATCCATTCCATCTTCATCCAGTCACCTCATAGAACAAAGGCTTGTATGTATTTACAGGTTGCATTGCCCTTGGCTCTTTTGCACCACATGGAAAGTTCAAACAAAAGGTCGTACTAGAATCTCCCCTAGATTTTTCCTATTTCTCTATATCAATTTGTTCTATATTGTTTCACATTTTATCACATTAGAGAATTGCCTAGGTTACCCAACAATCTTAGATCTACATAGAAATTGCACAAAGTCTTTAAGATTAAATCAAAGTCCTTAATATTCCTTCATGCTCATGAATGAAGAGCATCAACCTTCAAAGCAATCTGAGTACTAAAGTATACAAGCAATATTTTTGCCTCTTTTAATAGCAATCCATATACTGTTGGTGGCACTACAAGGGAACAGGGGTTGACAAACTGCTCACCTTAATATATATATATATATATATATATATATATATATATATATATATATATATATATATATATGGGGAACGTTGCTTGGATGAAAAAAACATTCAAAAACATCGCTTATGCAGCAAAAATAATTCAGGCAACAAAAAATGCCAACCCTTGTATGCAAGAGTCATATTGCCATTCATGCGACCAAGCTTAAAAACCGTAACACATATCTTCATAACCTAGCAACAATTTGTGCAAGAGGCACAAATAGCATGCGATGCTAATGTTGGGTAACCTATGCAATTGCGTTAAAAAAAAAATTAAAATCAATCTCCTGTGGAAACATTTTGCTGGGAGTACAATATGAGAGAGAGATCTTGAAGAGAGAGAGAGAGAGAGGGAGAGAGAGAGGGAGAGAGAGACACATGTACACATACATACATATATATATATATATATATATATATATATATATATATATATATATATATATATATATATATATATATATATATATGTGTGTGTGTGTGTGTGTGTTTGTGTGTGTATGTATGTGTGTGTATATAGGGACCTCTTTTAAGAAGAGGAATAAAGGTGCCTCCTAGGAAACCTTCTATTAAAGGGGGTTCTTCTTAGGGAAGTATACCTGGTAACATGCTTGTGGAGAGAGATACTTCACAAATGGAGAGTACAAGAATGAAGAATTCACAAGGTTTTAATGACTCAAGATTGTATCGACATATCCAGAGAGACCTAGATAGTACTACAACATGCAACAAGATACACAAACGGTAGGGTACCACACTAGCTCCGACTACCACTTGCTGGTCCTTAAAATGATCTGGTCAATTAGCTTACTAGCAAGGCTCCCTTTCCACCAATAGCCAAACACTTAACAATCAACCATTGAGATTGAATCCAAGGGCATAACAACAATCGTACACTCATAGACTATATGCAACTTCAAATAATGTACAACTCGAGAACGAGTGATGATTGATTCAAAAAATAGCTCAACAAGCATTAGAAAAGTAGTCCAATAATCCCTTAGAAAACAATACTGTACTGACAAAACACAGGCAAAACACTTGCACAAATACATAGAGCAAGGTAGCCTTTGTTGCCTCGTTTTTGCACTACAAAGATTAAAGGTGAGGTCCCCCTTGTTTATGGGGTCGCCCCATTTTATGTTGCAAGGAAAAGTGAGAGGTGGGGTCGTCTACATTGGGTCCATGCAAAAAGAAGGGCGAGTGTAAAAGGGAGGGTGAGTGCAAAAAGGAGTGCGATTAAATTTGGGTGATAGGAGAGGAAAATGGGGCCAATGTCCCTAGTTGGGCTTCTTGCCAAAAAAGGGCGAGTGGAATTGATTCTTACATGGAAATAGGTGAATAATTTTGGCACTTAGAGAATAATAAGGCCTCTAAAATTGACCACTTTATAAAATTGGTCAACTTCTTATTGTGGTGCAAGACTTCAAAATTGACCCTTCAAACGTAGCATATACCAAGTGCTATAGACCCTCGCATCAAGCCTTTGTATTGTTGTGGTGCCAACTTCCTTTTTATCTACTCCAAGTAAAATGATTTCTTATTTTTTATTGGAATGAACTACAATACAAAAATGAACCAATGGTATAGAAAATGGATGAATCATCCATCCTGCTTGCTTCAATTGAAGTGTTTCTTCACTTTGGAAATGATAACCGGAGGCATATTTTCTTTTGCAAAGTTTTCCAATTTTTCCATGGAACCTTGAGGCTCTTTTCCTTAGTTTTCAAGTGTTTGGTGTACGATCTGTTGATATATTTAGGTAGTGATGTGTGTGGGGCACTTTTTTTCCCTCTTTAAGAGTCTTTTTCCCTGGCTTGTATATACGCCTATAGCCTTAACAGTTCACTCATCTTTGTACATTCTAGTGGTAATACATACAGTATTGTGTCTTGTGCTCCAAGCTTATTCTTCATCCTTGTGCTGTTTACATGCTTTCGCAGACATCTAACTCCAACAATTGGTATCTGAGCAAGGCGCCGCTTCATCTAGGATGTTGTCAACACCTCTTCGATCACAGGCTTAGAATTGCACAAAATTTGGTGAGCATACTCAGGGTGATTAGGAGATCAAAACAGTTGTGTTGTGTGGTGCCAAAATTGCGATCTGAACTCGTTTTGGCCTTTGAATGCACTATCTTAGCGCTTGTGCAAGCTATTTCATCTTCTTGTGCCAAAAATATATGAAGGTTTTGGCTCGCCAATATAAGCATCTCGAAGTCTGCTACAGGTTTAGCAGAACTCAGCAGGGTAGTTCTGTTCAACATTTTCATATACAATCATTTTTTTGCTTCAGGGTATTTTAGTCAGTGGCTAGGCTAAAAGCAGTGATGTATTTCGTATGTTCGTTGTTGAGGATAAGTTGGATGGTACGAATTACCCATTGTGGGCTTATATGGTGCATCATGTATTGGTCACAAAAGGATTGTGGAATATTATGTAGGGTGTTGAAAAACTCCTATTACACCTATAAATATAGGTACTCAAGTTGATGTAGATGGCATCAAAGATGGTGATATTATGCAGATTCCTATTTGTGCTACAGTTCCTAATGCACCTACTATAGAGAAAATTTGTTGGGATGGCAGAGATGCTCAGACACATGCATCGATAGCCTTGTTTGTCAAACATGTCATTATTCCTCACATTCACTCCTACAGAACAATTAAAGATGCTTGGAATACACTTACCACATTGTATTAGGCTAGGAATGAGGCTTATGTCGCTTACCTTCAAAAACAATTGGAGTGTGAGCATATGAATGAAGGTGATTCTATGGAAAACTTTCTAACAAAGATCAAAGATTTGAAGGAAAAGTTAATTTTTGTTGATGAAGTCTTGCCTGACAGTTCACTTGTGGAGACTGTTCTGAATGGTCTTTGTGACTCATAACAGAGTTTTTCTTCTACTCTTCATTTGATGATGAAAGAAAATCCAAAAGCCTTATCATTTGAGGAGTTAGTCTCTGTTTTGTTGCAAGAAGATCAATCTAGGTAGAATAGGTCCATTATGCATGTTGCAGATCAAGCTTTCCTGACTAGTCAGAAGGGCAAAGGTAAATGGAGCTCTTCTACTAGTAAGCAAAAATTTGCTAATTCTGCACAATCAAAGAAGGATGATAAAGAAAAAAGAGGCTGGAATGGTTGTTGTAGAGGCCTCTACACCGAAAACAGAGCCTTCTAATCTTGTGCAGAATGAAGGATATGCATTTACTACTGTTTGTAGTTTTGACCCATCTTCTCATCAGGAGTGTATGTCTGTAATAGACTCAAATGTTTGGTACTTTAATAGTGCGGCAACCAAACATATTACCTCACAACGTAGTCTCTTCACTTCTTGAGCCTGTTCCTACAGGGAATATTGTCACATGCACCAATAACTCCTCTTATCCTATCATGGGAGTTGTAAGATCATTCTGACTATTATTGATGGTAGTTCTTTTACATTGTAGGATGCTTTATTTGTGCCAGGGATCAGGAAGAATCTATTATCCGTTTCAGCTTTAGCCAAGATTGCCTTGGCTGTTAAATTTGTTGATGTCATATTTATAGTTCATGATCTATCAAATGGCGACATGATTATTGCTTCTGGCATTTTATGTCGTGGATTAAATAAGCTCATAGACTATGAAAAATTTGTGAATGATTCAGCATGTGCAATACATGATTCTTAGTCTATGTCAGATGTAAAGCTTTGGCATGCACGCTTTGGTCATCTGAATTTTGCTAGTTTTCTACACCTACAAAAATATGAAATGGTGTCCTCTTTGCCCAAACTTGAGGCACCCAGTAAACATGTATGTGAGGGCTATATTTTGGGCAAAATGCAGTGTTCCTCCTTTCCAAAAGATGGTTCAGTTTGAGCTACTCAGAAATTGCAGCTTGTTCATAGTGTTGTATGTGGTCCTGTGCGGACACCCTCTTTTGAAAACTATCTTTACTTCGTGACTTTCATTAATGAATTTTTGAGGCATTCATGGGTACATCCATTGAAAGAAAAGTCCAAAGTGTTTGTGCTTTTTTAGTTTTGGCTGAAAATTTGTCAGCATGTAAAATGGGCACCCTCCATTTTGATCGGGGGGGGGGGTGGGGATATATGTCTTCTGAATTTAATGCATTTCTAGTTGAACGTGTGATAAAACATCAATGTACAGTGCCATATACACCTCAACAGAATGGAGTTGCTGAATGAAAGAACATGCCACTCATGGAGATGGTGAGTTGTATGGTCAAGAGTTAGGCTTTACCACACAGTTTTCTGGCTTGAGGCTGTTATGTGTGCAACATATGTACTTAATAGGTGTCCCACTAAAGCGCTGCAATCTATCACTCCATATGAGGCTTGGCATGGTTGCAACCCATCTGTTGCTCATTTGCATGTTTTTTATTGTCTGGCATATGCATTAGTGCTTGGACAACATCGCATGATTTTGGATGATAAAGCAATGAAATGTATTTTTGTTGGGTACAGTTCTAAAAGCCATGGCTATTGTCTATATAGTCCACATACTAAACACACTCTAGTTAGACCTGATGTTGTTTTTGTGTAAGATGCTATTCAACCATTACTTTGATGTACGAAGGAGACATATATTAGCTCCAAAGGCATGTATGGTACTTTGCTGCCTCTTTTTACAAGTGGACAGTTTAGTGCTGGTCCTACTGAGGCAACTTCTCAGCGTTTGCAGGTTTCATGTGATGATGCAGATCATTCCATTTCTGATGCAAATTTACATGATGCACTTGTTGATGAGAGAGATGATATTGAGGAGCCAAAACCTATGCCAAAATGGCTGGTACAAACTTTGCATGATAGCAAATTAGATGCACCTCTATCATATCATACTCGTTTAGGGTCTCATAGTGCCTCTTTTGCATCAAGTTGCTATGCTATGGCTGCGTCTAGTCTCTATGATGAGCATGAGCCTGTTTCATTTGATGAAGCACAAAATTCAAAAATTTGGGTGGCTGTTATGCAATCTGAATATGATGCTACAATGAAGAATGGTACCTGGACTATATGTGACTCGCCTCCTAGCAAGAAGGCCATTGGCACTAAGTGGGTATACAAGCTAAATCATAATCTTGATGGAACAGTTGACAAGTATAAAGTTAGGCTTGTTGCAAAGGATTATGCACATGAAAGAGGCATTTATTTTGATGAGACCTTTGCTCCTACTTGTCAAATGACTACTGTTCGTAGCATCTGTGCACTTCAGCTCATCATGGTTGGAATGTACATTAGTTGTACACTAAAATTGCATTTCTGAATGGTGACTTTCATGAAGAAGTGTATGTTTTCGAGCCCCATGACTTTGTGCAAAAAGGGCATGAAAACCAAGTGTGCATGTTGAAAAAGGCATTTATGGTTTGAAAGAAGCACCACATCCTTGGTATGAAAAGATACATGCCTACCTGATTGCACATGGTTTTGAGAACAATCCAACTAAGAGCACCTTATATGTTAAGCATGCTAATGATGTGCTTCTGATCATTGTTGTGTATGTTGATGACATGCTGCTCACTAGTCCTCATGAGAAACATATTGCTAATTTTAAGGGTGATTTGCATGCCTCATTTGAGATGTTTGATTTGGGGCATTTGCATCATTATTTGGTCATTCAATTTATGCAAGTTGATGGCGGAATAGCTTTGTGTCAAACAAAGTATATCGGCACATTATTGCAACATTTTGGCCTTGAGGATTGTAAGCCTATTGCCACTCCTATGGAGACAAGTTTACGATAGAGTCTTCATGATGCTAGAGATGCATTTGATGCTGTTCTCTATCAACAGAATGTTGGATTCTTGATTTACTTATGCATTACTCGGCCATAGATTCAGTTTGTTGTCTCACAGATGAGCAAATTGATGCATTGCCTAGGTGTCAAGCATTGGTAGGTGGTTAAGTGCATCTTTCTCTAGTTGAGTGGTACCCAACTACTTGGCTTATTTTATAATAAGGGCAGATCACTATTGCCAGATTTACATGCTTTTTCTAACTCTCACTAGGTTGGTTGCTATGACACTCATGTGTCCACTAGTGGCTTTTGCTTCATGCTTGGTAGCTCATGTATATCTTGGCTGAGCAAGAAGTAGCCTACTATGGCCACTTCTAGTTGTGAGGCTAAGTATAGGGTAGCTTTCAGAGTGACTGTTGAGTGTGTGTGGCTTAGACACCTTATGGTTGATTTGGGTGTTGGTCAGTCTTCTGCCACCACCATCTTCACTAACAGTCAGAGCGCATTGGCAGTTGTGAGGAACCATGTGTTCCATGCTCACACTAAGCACATTGAGGCACATTATCATTATGGCAGGAAGAGGTTCTCTGCTCGAGAGATCAACTTGACATATGTGCCCACACAGGAGAACATTGTAGATCTTTTGAGGAAGGCTCTGCCTAGGGAGAAGTTTGAAGCTTTTCTCAAAGCTTTGGGCTTACTTCTTGTGATTGATTCCACATAGCTTTGCACTTCCTTATACATGAGTGCCACCTCCTTGTTCACCGCATCATTCCCAGGAGGGATTTGTTGATATATTTAGGTAGTGATGTGTGTGAACACACTAGGACCATCGGGGAATTTTTTTCCCTCTTTAGGAGGTTTTTTCCCCGGCATGTATATATGCCTATAGCCCTAATGGGTCACTTATCTTTGTACATTCTAGTGGTAATACATTTAGTATTGTGTGTTGTGCTCCA
Source organism: Ceratopteris richardii (assembly GCA_020310875.1). Classification (NCBI taxonomy): domain Eukaryota; kingdom Viridiplantae; phylum Streptophyta; class Polypodiopsida; order Polypodiales; family Pteridaceae; genus Ceratopteris; species Ceratopteris richardii. Next base: position 87,174,032 of record CM035443.1, read on the forward strand.
AGCTTCTTCTTCTTCCTTCTACTATTCGTGTGCTTCTGCAGACATCTAATTCCAACAAGATCCTTCCTTCCTTCGTAGTGTTGGAATAATCTTCCTATGGCCTCCTTCTTGTAGTCATGTAGAGCTAAAAATGCCTTTATGTTTTGGCTCGATATGATGAGATAGCTCTAAGCATAGCCCCTTCTACCTTCAACTTTGGCTTCCTCAAAACATTAGTACAGATATGATGCAAGTGGGACTCTGTCCACCAATGGCATTTTGCAAAGTCGAAATTCTTTTTCAAATTTTTCCATGTCATAGCTTTCTTGTAGAACAAAATTGACCTTACCCTAGGGGTATATTGATGTAATACCATAATCATTTTGCTTAGTGGATTGATGAGCTAAAGATTCTGATCACCTTCAAGGTTCATGTTATGCACAGTGCCTCTCCTTTACAATCTTCATACAAATCTTGAATAGTGGGAGTAGAGGAAATACTTATCTTGTGCTCCAAAATTAGCTTCTTGATCGAACCTGATGAAATGTTTGTAAATAGGGCATCTTTTTGTACTATTGAGTCGGAAATTGTGGCAAGAGGTGCCTGCCCATATTCTACATCTTTTATATGTGCATCCATGAAACTACCCAATTTGGCTTGATTACCTAGTTTCTCTTGGCCTAATAATGTAGCGATGCCCTTTGAAGAATTTGGCCACTTTGAGAAAGTTCCCCAAAAGGTTAACTGTCTTACTTGCTTCATAGAAGGAGTCAATGTCATTCAAGAAATTGTTCCAACTTGAGCATCTAGGAGTGTTTACACAAAATCAAACATCTCACCTTCTTGCCCAACATTGGGTAGTTCATCCAAAACTAAGCACCAATTTCACCATTTTGGCTACTTGGGAGGAGTCATCCAGTTGGGCCACCCTGAATGAGGCAGTCAAACTTGGCCACAATTTGGACCATTTAATCATATGTAGTTATTTTCTTGCAAGCATCTAGTTTACCTTCTACCCTATTGGATGTTTGTAAGTTGCATATTTTTACCTCGATTGGGCATAAATGTGCTTCTTTTGTTGAAAATTCATTTCTTTGTGCAATGGATGGACAAGGTCCATCTTGCTCTAATTCTTCCTTTATTTCACATATTTCCACAATGAAGCACTCTGGACTGCCCATAATCCAATTAAGTATATTACCTTCTTCAAGTGGCGAGGAAGGCACGTAGTATCCATCATATATCCAATTGCTTTAGCATTGTCACACACTTCTTTCAAATGTATTTGCAATTGGTTGTTGGTCTTTGTGGAGATCCATAGCATGTTTCTTCCTCAATCTTGTAATGCCTTGGCTTGCCTTAACCATGGTCTTCCAAGAATCAAAGAAAAAGAGGTTTCTAGGGGCAATGCAATGCAAGAAAATCCAACATAAATTAGCAACCTTGTACTGACATAAGTACCTTTTTGATGATTCCTAATGGTGTAACCCAATGTTGGTTTGCCAATGTCAAGCCGAATGGAGCTTTTTTTGTCAAGTCAAGTTTTAACTTCTTCAAGGTGAAGGGTGGCCTCAAGTTGATACTAGACCCACCATCCACTATAACTCCTATCAAAATCTCATTCTTAATAGAAACGGTCAACCTTGAACTATGGTAGCTTGCCAAGGTAGCTAGGTGAAAGTCAACCATGTACCTATCTACACTTGGTGGTGGGCTCAAGTAGGCAATGTGTATGACCTTGAGTAAGTCACTTCTTACCTTTGCATCCATCCTAGTGAGGTGGTATACATTGACCTTATGACGAGTTTCCTTTAAAATTTCTTCATTATTTACATCTTGTTCCTGTACTTGAGGGTGAGCTGGTTGGTTGCTCAATGAGTTAATCACCCTCTCATAGGCTTCTTCAATGGCCTTATGCTTGCTCAATTCAGCCTTCTTCCCATCTTGTTTCTCTTTGGGTCCCTGTTGTTCTTCTAGACGAGATGTTGTTGCTTGCATGGCTCTAGTCATCACAGGTGCAAGAGATGATGAAACAACAAAAGAATGTGGAGCCATACCTTCTTCTTGTGGAGAGATTGCTATCATATTAATTCGTATGAGGCATTTGTGGGTGTAGTTCCTCATATATGGTCTTTGGCATCGGAGCAATGTTGACAAGGAGGTGGACCCTTAGGTAGAGAGCACTTACTTTGAATGTGCCCATATTCTTCACATCCATAACACATCAGTGGTCTAGTGTTCCTTTAAAAAGTGTCAAGGACTTGTGAACTACCTCTGTATTGAGTGCCCTTGAGATAGTAGCAGTCATGAGCCTCATGACCATTTTTTCCACAAAATTGGAAAGTCACTCAATTTGGACAAGTCAAATTGGAGTGGCCACTATTGTTGCATGCCATACACCATACTTACCTACAGATCTCATGAGTAATCCACAACTCCTCCACTTCCCGTCGAAGTTGCACTAGTAAGTCATCATTGTACTGTTTAGATGGTGAGGTGACTTTTTATTCATGTTGGCTCCATTGCATTTTGAGTGCTTCTGATTCCCTTTTGAACTGCTCAATTGGGTCTAGGAAGGTTGTATAGTTCAGTCGAATACTCCCTTCAAAGTGTACTCTTGCCTCTTCAATGTGTGAGGCAACCACAACAAAGTCCCCAAACGTAGCATCTAATGTTAGCGATTGTTGAATCTTCTATTGAGAAGACCTTGTGATGGCCTTCTCAATCCATTTCTTCACCAAGAAGTCGCATGGAGCATGCAACAAGTGAGAAACAAGAGCTTTAGCATGTGCATAGAGTTCATGAAACGATTCACCTGGTTGGAGCTTCCATTTGATCCAAGGCTTGTTTTAAGGAGTTGCTAGTATGAAACATCTGATATAAAGTGGTATTCAAAGATTTCCAAGTGGAAAAGTTTCCATCTTCATGTTAACTATACCACTTGTCTGCAAGTCTATCAAGAGTAGATGGAAATAGGACTAGCATGGCATCTTCATAGTTTCACGATTCATCCCTGACATAAGGAGACGAATCTCCTTACATGATCATCTGCATCCTCGTGCACTGAACCATTGAAAGTAGGAAATTTGATGTTTAATCTAGATAGAAAATTTGCAAGATCCTCCATTAGTACTTGGGTATCTTCGAAGGTTTCATAGACGGATTTGAGTACTCTCCTAGAATTCTTTTTAGAGGGAGGTGTCGAGGCTAAATCTTGAGAAAGGTCAATGGAAAGAGTTAATGGTATAGGATGATTGGTAATTGGAAGGATTATAAGATGAACTTTTTTCAATTGTAATTGTTTTAGCTGCTTGTGTAGACGAAGAGACTCCCTAGCTTCTCAGGTATGGGTCATGTTTCCAGTCTCCAAATTTTGGGTTGGATCCTAGCAAGGCTCAAACTTCAAAGAAAAGTATCATGAAAATGAATGCATACTTCAAATAGATGTTCACATAGAGCATGCAAGGATTTCACTGGGCTTGCTAAACTATAGAAGTGAGACGGAGGACCTCTTTTAAGAAGAGGAGTAGACACACCTCCTAGGACACTTGTTTAGTCTCTAAACCCCAAGGGAAAGTTGCATATATATGCTTATGTTGTCTCCCAAATTTCTTGGAATCCACCGATTGTCCTTCTCTATGCTCGCAAATGGTAAGGGAGGGGACCGCTTTGAACGCATGTAAATAAAGGCCCGAACTTTGCTATTTCCCCTTGGTATTACTCCCCTTGCTCTCCCGCCCTCGTTCTCTTACCTCCTCTTCCTCTTTCACTTCATTCCTCTCTGATCCCCCTTATTCCTCCGTACACACTTTTGCTTGCTTTCTCATGCTCTTATTTTGCTTCCCAAAAGTATCAAATTGAAATACGTTATTTAGCATATCCACATTGCATGGCAACATCAGCCAATTGTCAAATCTGCGTACTTCAGCCACTTCATAGATATGACACTTGCAAAGTTCATTGGACCGATCTACTTACACGTGAATGCCCTTGACACTGCCGATTTGAGGTACTTTGCAGCTATCTCAAAAGTCAACCTCCTCTTGGGAATTTTGATGCAGTTGAGACACTACATGACATAAGACTTAGATACATTCCGCTTCTTATCCATTATGAGGTGTACTGTATTTCCTTTGTAGGACTTCAGTGTTGGACTAAGTTGGTTGAAGCATGGTCTACGTTCTTAATCTCCAGGCTAAGTAAAGCCTAACATTTGTAACTACACAATCATCCATGTACACCATAGATCAATAAACAAACCAATGCTAATGACACCTTGAACGCAATGGATCAATGATACTAAGGCCAAGGACATCTCATGATACCGGCATTTTTTGTCTTCAATCGATACTCCATCAGTCTAAGGTCGAAAATCTATTGTACGACACATTCGAACCCTCGGGGACTAGTGGACTATTGATTTAACACCTCCACGTAATGAGACCCATCTCTAGAAACTCAGATACATGGTAATCACTGTGCATTTAGCCACACATCTATTTCCACTCACACAATCACATCATCGACATTGCAATTAATGATTTGCAAAGATCCATCACTTTGTGATCAGACCGAACCATATCAGAACAATGATATCAAATCAAAGTGTGCCATTGCAAATACAGATTAACAAATGGACCCCCTCTGTATAATCAACGCAAGTGATGGCACAACCATTGTCAAATCATAACGTAGCATTGTGCCGCATCGAAAAAATCCTTAGCACTCGGAACTCCATCTATACTCTCTCAGAAAGCACCTTCTGTAGGATAACCTTACTAGCAAATATGTGATAAAGGACTCGGGATAATGACAAGTTCCCATATAAATTGGGTTTTTCTCTAAACCTTGTGATCGCAGATGTATATTGACACAGTGATCAGCAATATGTAAAATAAAATCTTCTGCACCACTTCATATGCCCAACTTAGGTGAGATAGGCAAACGCAAACATTCAAAACCAACGCCAAGCAAGAATATCAACTTATGATCCATTATTGGTATGCTCTTTACCATTAATGCAACTAACATAACCCACGAGCATAGAAATTCATGCGGACACTTAGCAACTCATGAGGGTATCGTTGCCTGTATTTCGATTAAACACAAATCTCCATAGTACAGCTTGGCAAAGAGTTCAGCCAAGATCACCTATCCTCGCAAGGGAGAAAGTCTTATCCACAAGAAGAGTTGTACCTATTGCCATAGTTAGCTCCATTCCACGATGTCACTTTCACCCTCAAGATAGAGGGGAAATTCGCAGCAAATGCTTCCTAAAGTTGTGCTCGCATCAGCTAGATTCTGCCCTTGCGCACCTTTTTCCTCCTTTCTCCTTTGGTTGCTCAGATACATCCCTTCGCGGCCACCTTCCTTCACACATTGATAGTGTCCAGGTTGAGCATGGTGCCGTTGTTAAAGACCATTCCCTCCCAATAGTCGACGAGCCAAATGAAGAAGAAAACCGAGGGGTAGCCTCCCCGCCTTTCCCCACGAACCATGCTGCACTCTCCCCACGTCGAAGGAAGTGATTCCTCCCTTGTCAAAAACACACCAGCAGACCACTGCATATAATGAGAAAAGAGCCCTCCCCTTCTCGACAAAAACAACAGCCCTCGAAGGACAGAAAAGACAAAGAAGAAGAAGCTCGTTTGCCCCCCCCCCCCCCCCCCCCCCCCCCCACCCTTTTTTATGGAATTCTCCCTCCTGGTGTGTTAGAGCCAAATTGCCCCCAAATTTCATGCAAGATTCCCCCTTTCAATCTTCCTCATGAGAGTTTAAGGCTTCCCCCCATGTCATCTAACATCCCAGAGGGCATCCCCCTCCTTCAAAGAAGTCGGTAGCACTTCCTCTTTGTGTACTTGCGTAGGTACCGTATAGACAGAGAGGAGGAAACAAAAAACCAAGTAAAGTAAAGAGATCCCCCCCCCCCGTTTTCTATTAAGCGAGCTGTTTTGAATGGAGTTATGCCTCGTCCCTTTATCCACCTGCTATCTCTGTATAAGAACTCAAGCGCCAAGTTCTTTATGGTTACTTGCTTGGAGTAGGAAATCAGGGTTTTTTTCCAAGTGGTTTACTCCATGATGCTACTTGTGCCTTCCTTTCTTCTTCTTGAGAGATTATTTTGCACTCCATGTTGCCATCCCATGAAAAAATGTCTCTCTTTAAAATCCCCACATGTATTTCACTACCCATGTCCGTTGCGTCCACATTTGTATATCCTGCAATCAGCCCATTATGTGCTCATTTGACCGGAGCTTATCGTCAACAAGACTCGTTTTTTCTTTGGAAATATCTGTAAGCAACCATCTATTCTACACAAAAAGGATATATTAGTGCAAAATATCAACAACATTTATAGTTCACATACTCCCCCTTTGTGCTCGCGAAGTCGTCTTTGACGAGCCAATGTGTGCCTACACTCAAGCCAATGATTAGTTCTCTTAAAAAACAGCTAACTGGCTTATCATCAATGATACACTTTCACATTTATATGCCGTGCCCTTTATCCACACATGCACTTGATCACGTAAATCATGCTCACTTCCAGTCTCCTATTTTCTCACTCGCCTCGTCTATGCTTTCCCATGTCCAAGCACATAGCATTATGCACACACGTATCCACATCATGAATTACACACTCTCACACATACACATTCTTACTCATGCTCACTCGTTTCTTCATGCATTCCAAAAAAGACACATGCCAACCACATTCGTTTCCATGTCCTCATGCAATCACCTTTTACTTTTTCTCTATCTCACATCTCCTCCTCACCATGCCACATGCAAGACTATGTAGACACACATACAAACCATTCCGCATACCATGTTCTCAACCATATGCATATATTTACACTCTTTTCACTTACCCATTTCGAAACATAGAATCATCAGAACCATGTTTACATCCTTGTCACCACTTCGTTGACTCGATCACTTCATACCTTACTTGCCGTTCATAGCACTCTTTTTCCTTTGGACTTTCACTTGTGTTCCTGCACTATGCATCAAAATAAAATCTAACCATCACAAAAAAAGGCTTACCATATATAAACATACCTGACGGAATCCCTCTTTTCCATTGCACCTGCTAACTCACACATCTCAACAAAAATGTAAGTACCAAAAAGATGTTTCAAAACCAAAATCATCATGTATAATCCGCATGCATATAGGCATCCTTCCTAACTGATCATACGTAAACAAGATGAAGTCTGACACAAAATCGAACTCGTGCAATAAAAAAGAGACCATCTCCAAAAATGGAACGTGACCCAAGTAAAAGAATCAGAGTGGTATACCTCATTGTCGTCTTTAGAAATAACCTGTTGACGAGAATGGAAAAGCCAAATACAGTGAGCAGGCAACAAGCAAGTCAAATACACATGTGACTACCGGTCCTCGTTGGCGTCGACGTTAGGCAGATCGATCTATCAACAATCACAAAAAGATCACAAAAACATATACATGCATGGCACACCCATCCGGACGATCATCGTCCTCCTCCTTTTTGTCTCTCCCCCTCAGGGACGGGAACACAAAATCCTTCTTTTCTTTTTCTTATTTATATTTATTTACACACGAGTTGGCCTATGCGGCAACCAAATGTGACTCGTGGCCCTAATCGCCCGGAAGATAGATACACGATGTATGAACACACACGGAAGGGCTTTCCCATAGCGAAGGCGAGTGCAGCTTGTGGTCTCATCCTCCCGGCCGAGATGACTCCACTCACCTATCGACCCACTATGGCGCGAAGCACCAAAACACACACACCAATACTCCAGCACCTATGGCAAAACTAGCATCGGTTTGCAGTCTTGACTGCCCGGCCAGGAGGACTCTGCTCGCCTACTAGCCTGGCATAGCACGTTGGCACACGTATAGACACAATGCTTTCCTTTTCTTTTTGTTTTGTATTTTTCTCTTTTTTCCTTTTTTTTTATTTTTTTTGTTCCCTTCAAAAGAACCCTGAGAGTTAGGGAGAGGTAGAAAGGAGCGCTTCCCCACATATCCCACACGGCAAGCATACAAAAAACACAACCAAAACAGACTCATGATAGATCGATCTTCCTGTTGTCTTTGCTTCCTTAGACACAACACTCAAATGGCATACCTGACTGCCTACAACCTAACTAAAACATAGATGTTCATCCCCTCACGAGGCCTCTCTTCCAACGACTCTGCTGGAAGACCGACTCGAGACTCTCTTAGCTAGCCACATCCACCTCCTGGAAATCAGTACTCTCTAGGAAGGTGAATCCGGCTCCACCTCAAGAGCCTCGTCATTATTGCCTATGACCAATTGGTCCGCCCAAGCCCAACATAAACCCTCTTCGTCTACCGGTGTATCTCTAGTGGAATCATAATAAAAATATCTATCCTCGACGATTCGTGTCCAATACATCAAATACTACTCGAAGTGCACAAATGCAAATTCGACACCCAAACCTTGATTGAGGAACTGGACCAACCAATGAGCTTCCTCGACGTCGTATTCCATGAACAAGTTCTCTGCATATATTTCCATACTCGAAAAGGTCTGATCTACAAAATAAAGTACTAGCTCGAACTATGCTTGTTGTTGTGCCCACTCAGCCATCTTGTGCTTATTTGCTACTATCTGCAAAATGACACTCAACGTTAGCTCTTCGCAACTCTATTCTAGGTAGATGCTCGACAAAAAGGATCACGTATATATATATATATATATATATATATATATATATATATATATATATATATATATATATATATATATATATATATATATATATATATATATATATATATATATATATATATATAGGTTCTTGCACTCTCGGTTATCCGCTTGATCTTGTACAGTGGTCTTTGTCAAGAAAGGGACTCCGTATCCTCAACATCCATTCCTATGTCCCCTTCTCAGAACTCTTCAACCTAGCTCGCCCGCTTCTCTTTTGTTGACATCTCTTTTGAAGCAACCTCAAAACAAACACCATGGTCTCTTGGGACCTTGTTCAATCTCTGGCAATGTCCTTGGTATGAGCTTCATCCTTCACTGTACTGTCACTAGTCCTAGCATGTCCTTTGTCCATTTGACTTCTCAAAGTTTTCTCTTCATGCATATTCTGAATGCTCTTGTCTATTGCGTCTTCGCCATCATGATCAACTTGACCTCGCTCGTGCTTGGTTCTTTCATTCGTACCACTCCTGCTCCTAGGCTCATCCTTCCCTGCCTCCTTGCCTGGGCTTTTCTCGTAGCTTGTGTCTCCCCTCCAACTAGCACTAGAGACTCATCGCAACTCCTAACTGATTGTTCCTCTTCACACCACTTTTCTTCCTTTGCACCTAACTGAATCAGCTTCTCTTTTTCCAACTCCACTTTCTCATCATAGTCCGTTGTCGAAGTTTTTTGGTCCATGCACTCGCTTTCCAGTGTGCATACGTCCCGAACTAATAGTTCAGTGACTCCCCTTCTGTCCTTCAGTCTTGCATTCTTTGATTTCATCTCTTCGACCACCTCTAACACGTATGTCTCATTGCCTCTGACTTTCACCGATTCTTGGCATTTCCTTGGAACTTTAGTTTGAAAAGTAACCACCTCTGTTCCAAGTTCCTTCACCTTTCGTTGCGTGGCTGATTGACTCTTCACCGCTTTGGATGATCCTTGTGCTCCCTTCGTCTTCTTTCCTTCCGAGTCCATGCTTGTCATGTAACACTCAAATTCACTGACTCCTTCAAAAAACCCTAATAGCTCCCTATCTGAGTCATCATTGTACAAAGTTGGAAGCACGTATTCACTCATCTTGGTTTGACCTTGCTCCGTTGCTTGTAAGTTAAATCCATCTTGCAAAAGGCTTTTGTAATTTTCTGGCTTTAGAGAGAACTTTTCACGTACTTTTTCACGCACATGCTTTTCAACCACCTTTTTTCTGGCTCTTTGATCGGGACCGTTTTCTTGGCATTTTCCCTAGGGGTCACTTGGATTTGTATTCGATCGGTCTTGGGCCCTGTAGCTCAGTGATGAGTAGCACCTCCTTTAATGTCAATCCGGGAAGACGTGAGGATGGTATGAAGACCTCGAGCAAGTGGCGGCACAAGTGCGTGAGTGAGAAGCACACAAGCATGCACACACATACACACACACACGCACACACGGCAAGACAAGGAGAGAGAATCAATGGAGTTCTTTAGATTACTTTCAAAAGCTCTTACAAGTTTGTTTCAATTACAATCTCCCCCCAAAAATGAGCTCTCTAGCTCTTTTTATAGTTTTTGACTAGCTTTTGGCCCTGTCCAGACCTAGTGTCCGGCCTAGTTAAAAATTAGGTTCCAGGGCTTATTTGAGGGCTCAAACGAAGTCTAAAAATTATGAAATTTGGTACGATGGTACTTCTAATACTCCTCAAGCTCGAGGACTCCTCGGCTTGCACAAAATGGAGTCTAATCTACCAAAAACGGGATTTACAATGTTTGTGTAGTGATTAAAATCACTTGGGTTGTACATAATCTATGGGAAAAAATGATCTGGCCTTGTTGCCGTATTGTGCATGATTCCTCTGTTGCTTTGTGTGCCAACACTCCCCCCTTCCTAGCGTCTGTCGCCCCTGACAGACCTTTGTTCGCGCGGGTGGTCGATGTAATATTGGATGACATTGGTGGCCAGTTCATGTTCTCCTATCCTTAAGCCTCTGGCTAGATCGGCTTCCAATGCCTCCCAATTTATTGCACCGGGGGTTTCTGGTTGCGGGGTGGTGTAGTACTCTGAATACATTGCTTGTTCACAAGCAAACAGTTGAAGTAGATGTGTCGGCTTTGGTGCAAAAATCTCCGAGTGGTACTCCCAGAAACCTGATCTGAACATTTCTTCAAAGGTCTGTTTGTAGCAGGCGGGGAGGTACTTGATGCGTGCATGCCAAGCGTAAGCCACACGGATACTGGGGGTGGTGCTCATGTCATACACCAAGTCGTAATTTCCATTGCTAAACCCCGGAAGACGTACCTGTGGTGCGGCTGCATTTCTAAAGGTCTTCAGCACTACTTGCATCATATCTAAGATTTTAAGCATCATTTGCGCTGCTACATCTGGCATGGGCTTCAAGCGCGGCATCCAGTGGCGAATGGTTCCCATCATATATGCTACCGATGGTGGTCCTTGTGGTGGCGCGATGTACGGGTAGTTCAGCCATTCCTTGCATTGCGCATTGTTCTGTACCTTGATATTAAATGCCTTCCACGACCTGCGGCGGGGAACTGGACCGTAGCATGGGTTGTACAGGAGGTGCAGTGGCGCGTTGTTCCATGTGCGTAGCATTTCTGGATAAGTCTCTAAAAGTTTCTGCCGCCATGTCGGTTGACGAATCTTGCCTTTTCGCACCTCTGGAGGAAGGTCTTCGGGTTGAAATTGGGTCGCAAAAGTAGGAATCTGACCCGTGACTCTTTGTATTTCTGCATTATAATCAGCCAGGATAATATAATATGGCCTGTACTGGAGTTCCGATGAGAGAATCAGGCGTCTCGATGACAAGTTCTTGAAGTAATCTGATTGTAAAACAGTCTCTTCTATGACCCTCATAGCCTGATTTTGCACTACGGTGCGCTCTTCATGTGAGGTCCCTATTTCCTCCACTTGTCGTAACCATGGCGGCCGTGGTGCCTCGAACGTGTCCTGCGCTTCTGCTGTTTGTTGGCCTCCTGGGAATGGTTGCGGATCATATTCTTCATCAAACGTTTGTTCCACAGGAATTTGCACAACTTCTTCGTCCGTGGGAGCTTCCGGAGGGGAAGATGGCCTCTCATATTGTAGTAGGCGTGTCTGCAATTCAGTTACCTGTTGCTGGAGATCTTTTATGGCCTCTGCGTCAGAGGGAAGCGAAGTTGCAGAGGGGGTGGTTGGAGGGGCAGCTGTTGGGCCTTGTTGGTGTTCCTGCTTCAGTTGTCCTAGCTCCTCCGATAGCTTATCATGTGCTTCGAGTAGCATGGCATAATCTTCCAATATAATCTTGATGTTATCAGGGGTCACTGCTTGAAACTTGGATGGGCTGATGGGTGCCCCCGGTGTGCTCTCAATAGCTGCTTCCAGGTTCTCTTGATTTTGTAATTGCAGGCGTCTATTCTCTTCCTGAGCAGCCGCAAGATGGCGTTTAAGTAGCGCCATATTTCGCTGAAGTTTTGAGTTGCGTTCCAGCTGTATCCGTAGGTGACCTTCTACCACCTGCACTGCTTCTTGATCCACGTTCTGTAGCTGTACTTCCAATATATTGTGGGCTTCTTGGAGGGTGTGGAACTGTGTGTGGAGGCGAGTGTTCTCCTCTTCTAGTACCGCAAGGCGGAGCTGTAGTGTCGCTGAGTGCTCTTGCAGGCGTGCGTTTTGTTGCTGAAGCTGAATGTAATCTGTTCTTAAATTTGATATACAAGCCAACATGGTGTCCAATGCATTACCTATAGATGAGTTGGGGGTATTTACCGTGGAAGATGCATGGGAAGGGAATTGGGGAAGGGAGACAGTGAATGATGTGTCTACGAAAGTTGTGTGTGTGGGTGTAATTGGTGGAGGGGGAATGGGAGGGGGTGAACCCGTGGGTGGAGGTGCCGTGGGTGGTGAAATGTCCATTCCTTCAGGAGTGGGTGTTAGTGTGGGACCTGCCATATACACTGGTATGGTAGGTGGTGTGTGTGTGGAAGTGGTGAATAGATGTGAAGTGGGGTGAGGAGCTGAAAAGACAGGGAATGGTTGAGGGGCTGGTTGAAAAGCCCTAGCAAAGATGTCCTGGAGGGATTGTAGAAATGGAGAGAGGGATATCGGGGGTTGGGGTCGTAAAGTTGAGGAGGGCTGAAAGGGTTGCGTGGTAGCAGGGAAACCCATGAATGTGGATCTAAGGTCAGGATGACCCGTGGCTGAGGGCGTTGGGGATGGTTGCCCTAGGGCAGGGTCTAGGAGGGGTTCGGCGGATTGTGTAGTGTTGGGGTTGCCTTCGAAGATAGGATTATCATTGGTAGAGAATAGGGTGGCACTGGAGATCGGAGTACGGAAGATGAAGGTGGGGTCGGTGGGTTGATTAGTCGATGTGGTTTCTACTGTTTCTCCTCTAGGAGGTGATGGCGGGGGAGTAGGTGGTAGTGGTTCGGTGGACTCCTCATGGGTGGCTGGGTGCTGTTGGCTAGCTGTCTGGGAGGTTGTTCTGATAGTTTCAGGTGTAGTAGTCGGCTCTTCTGCAACTGTAACGGGAATTTGTATGTTTTTACCTGGGCGAGGTCGTGTCTGGAACCTTCGTGGGTCATATTGAACTGAAGGCCTCTGAATGGCAGTGCGCACAGCTTCTACAACTCCATATGTTTCTGCCATTAATAAGAGACCTTCCCTGTACTCTGAGTCAACTCCCGCTTCTTCCAACAACTGAGTCATAAGTACTCTGCTGCTCTGTTCAGTGAGTAATTGCTGCGATCGTACTCTTTCCATAATCTGATACAGCCTTCGGAGTTCTGCTGTATATGCTGGGGCTTCAGTGGTCTCTTCTTCATACGCTTCTTCTTCTTCCGGGTGTCCGTGTTGTTGACTTTGCTGAGCGTCACTCCAATGGACATGTCTACCGTCTGTAGACCTTTGTCTTCTTCGTGAGGATGTGCCCTGCTCCTCTGCCTCTGAATAAAACTCCACATCAGAGAATTGTGTGCTTTGTAGGAATGCTTCGAAATCCTGGGGGTCCAGTCCTTCAGCCTCTCCAGTGGCAGCAAATTCGAATTCAGGTGTAACAGGAGGAGCCGATGGGGTAGGTTGCGCCGTAGTGTCAGATTCCGACCTGGGTATCCTAATGGTAAAGGGGGGTACAGTGCCCTCTCTTAATGGTGATGCCTCAGGAGTAGTCAGGACTTCCCTTGTCTGGACACAAGGGATCGCGCCCCTCATGCGCTTGGACTGATGTGTGGATGTCTTGAGCCTTTTAAACATTTGTAATTGTGCACAAGTTAAGGCACGCTCAATGGGGACATCATATGCCAAGCATCGATAAATGATGCGTGTGAGTGCGCAGCATCCGTTCACCACTAATTTCCTCGATGCCCGTTTGTTTGCTTCATACAACTGATCTATAATCCACACTGGTAGCTTAATAGGTAACGCACCTGCTGCCGCCAAGTAGAGAGCAAACCAGATCTTCTTGTGTGGTTGCGTGAATCGGTCTTGACCGGGGAAGGCGAAGTGTTGCATGCACATTCGGAGAGGGATGGACACATTTGGGGTGAGTGCTGCCATGTCTTTCAGCTTCACTACTTTCCTGTCCTTCATGTTGGTGGGAACGAGAGCATCCTTTTCTGAGGGTACATGCGTGCCATGCATATTTAAAGCATCACTTACCAACTCCACAGTAAGCTCAAACCTCTTCAACTCGTTGTTGCCCAGCAATGAAGGGAGAACAAATGATCCGGGTTGGTCCTTATCTTCATTAGCTTGTAATGTGGAGACCAAATAGTAACATCGGAGGAGATCGGGTTTAGGTAGTGGGGCTTCAAAATATTCCGCCAATCCTGCTCGTTGCCATATGATCTGTAGATCTTCTGTGTTCTGTAAAGTCTCGAACTCTTTGGAGAAAAATTGGAATCGCACCCATGATCTGTCATACTCGCATTTAGACTCCCAGATATACTTGGCCTCACCTAATGGACCGGGCATGCCATTGAACCAATGAGAATTCGCATGAACTCTTTCCGTGATTCCTGTAGGGGGATCTGGCACCGGGAGTTGCTGGAGGTGTTGCATCTCCACTGGTCGTTCAGTCGGGGGCACATCCACAGGTAGGCTATCCACATCAATCCCTGCAGTGAGTATCCCTACTTGTGAGCCCGAACCTGTCGCTTCTGCCATTTTTCTTCTTGCTTTCTGATTCTGTGAGAATATAGAATCATGTGTTAACATCGTAATGGACAAAATAAATCCGTTGTTGTCCCCGTTACAACATTAACATGAGGTAGATGGTGAGTTAGTGGTTAGTAAGTGCACGAAGACAGTGAGTGTAGTTAACGTTTGTGTATTCCTAGGAGACTAATGCCGTTAGTAAGTGGGGTGAATTTACAAATCGGGGTCGGGGGGTTTATTACAGATCTTAGACTGCCAAATGCAGTGGATGGTCTTTGCTTTCGGTTTCGTAGAGACTCCAGAGAGCTGTGTCGGTGTCGCTGTTTGGGAGTGGGACCTTTTAGGGACCCACTTATAGGAGATTACATGCATGCTCATGGGTCTTGGTGTGTTCCTAAGTGTTGAGCACGAGGGAATACTGGTTGTACTCGTAGATGGGTTATGCTGCATAGGTTGTGGCCTTGGTGTAACTACTTGTGCCCTCAAGCAAGCCTTAGGCACCCAAATTTGTCTAGATTGTGGGCTTGCCTTCATCGACTTCTTGGGCACCCAAATAGATTTTACTTTAGCAGAAGAATTTCTGACAAACTTCTTATTAGCGTCGTGTTGTTGGTTACTAATAAGAGGCTTTGCCCGTGTAGTTGACGGTGGTGCACCCGGTCGTTCGCCTTTCCGCACCCACACCTGGTTTATTTTCTGGGACATTCTGCTGCGCAGGTACGTTTGATCTCGGACATAGGTAGTACTCGGCTTCTTCTGCTTGTGATCCGCCTTTGGTTGCTGCCTCCTTCTGGCCTTTGGAAAAGAAGGGAGATCCGTTGCATCCCTGACTCCTTTTTTGCAAATGTCATTCCTCTGCAACACAGGGTTTTGAACAAGAACAGCATGGTCATCTTCATGTGTACCCCTGGAAGGACCAGGAGTCTGTGCCTTTCCTAGTTCCTTGAGTGTTCCATTGTCTAATTCTACTGTAACTCGACTATGATTGACCCAAACCTGGAGAAGTCCCCTTCTTAGGTTTAGATTAACTGCTTGGTCATAGATCCAATCCTGACCCAAGACGAGAGGTTCAGTGAGATCCTCATCTTGACACACTAGTACTTTAACTGTCATTGCCTCATCATGAATGCAGAGGGGAAGTTCCACCTCACCCATGCAAGGGGTTTCCACTCCTCCCAATCCTATAAGATATGCTTCCACAGGATTGACAGTCAATTGTAATTCTTGGCAGTAAGACGATTTAACAGCACTAGTGGCTGCACCTGAGTCAATCAAGGCTCTTACGGTTCTTGCACTCTTTCCTTGTCCTATATCTAAGGTTACGAAAGGACGTCTATCAATTATCCTATGCGAGCTTGTTCTTGCGACTTCACACATGGCCATAGGAAATCCTTGGTCTGCATAGTCATTCGCTCCAGGCTGATCTCTACCTTGCCTTCGTAATTTCATCCTTCTGATGCGTTCTAGAGCTTCAGCTTGAGCTTCTTCTCGAACTCGCTTTTCTTCCTCTTTGCGTTTCTTAGCAGTGTTGAGTCGACTGAGCATTTCCTCCGTGAGGGGTTCCTGATACAACTTGACTCTGCAACCGCTAATATAATTTGGGAGAACATCACCCTCTAATGTGGCTAGTTGTACTGCTCCGCTCGTGGAGATCCTATTGATGATCATAGGTCCGTAGCCTCTCTTTTCTAGCTTCCTCGCGTGTTGTTTTAGTGTATAGACTAAGACTAGATCTCCTTCTTTCAAGCCTTTATCCTTCACGTGGGCATCAAAGTATGCCTTCTGTCTCTTCTTGGCTGCATATATTCCTGCAGCGGCTCTCAGTCTTGTTTCTCCTAATCGTTCAAGGTCAAAGATCCTAGAGGAGAGCTCATGACCTGTCCATTCGTGCTCTCGTGCTACTCTCAATGTAGGGATCAAGAAGTCCAAGGGTAACACAGCGTTTTGACCGAATACCATCTGAAAGGGAGTGGCTTGGAGTACCGTTTTGTAGGCCACTCGGTATGCCCAAACAGCATGGTGTAGCTGTTTGTCCCAGTCAGAGCGTTTAGTGTTCACTAATTTTGTCAGCACATTGCACAAAATCTTATTAGTGCTCTCAGCTTGACCATTAGCTTGAGGGTGATAAGGGGCAGACTTCTTGTGTATTACCAAGAATTCTTGGAGTAGATTTTCAATAACTTCATTCAAGAAATGAGTTCCTCTATCACTTACAAGCTCTATGGGTAGCCCATATCTCGTGAATACATTCTCAAACAAGAATTTGGCAGTTGTTTGAGCATCGTTCTTGGTTGTAGCTTTTACCTCTACCCACTTGGTGAGATAATCTGTTGCCACAATGATGTATTCCGCATGAGAACCCTTAGCTGGGGGATTAATAGGACCTACGAAGTCTATTCCCCACTTAGAGAATGCACGTCCACCCATCATAGGTTTCAGTGGCATCTCATCTTTGCGTATAGGATACTGAGTTCTCTGACAGACATCACACCGCTTCACATAAGTATGTGCATCCATGTGAAGGGTAGGCCACCAGAGGCCCGCAAACAATATTGCCTTGATTACCCGATCTGGTCCAAAGTGTCCTCCTGCTACACCTTGGTGAGCAGTCTCCAAGATTTTGAGATATTCACTTTCATGGACACATAACCTCAGGTAACCATCTTTACCGCGCTTATATAGATTATCACCTATGAGTGAGTAATCCAAAGCTTCTTGTTCTAAGCTCCTTTTCCTAGCTAGAGTCATGTCTGGAGGGAATGTGTTTGTTCTCAAGAATGATACTAGAGGTTCACTCCAATCTGGCACAATGGATACTTGATAAAGAGTGGCATGTTCCACTGGTGGTTTAGTGCAACAGGTTGGGCATTCCTTGCACAACTTTTGGACATCCGCTTCCATAGTTGGCCAGTGCACTCCGAATCTCTTTAGAGTCTGTAAAGTTCGTTGCTTTGAATGGTGTTGCTCTAACGCACCTACATGTGCTAATTGCAACCATTTAGCGTACTCATCCTCTTCTACGCAACAAGCCAAGATCCCTTGATCTGTGTGCTTGTACATGCTTCCTGCCATGATATGGTACTTTTGGGCTTTTACGATCTCTCTATTCCGTGTGTTCACCACTGGATGATTAGGCCCGTATGTCAATACTGGTACTATTGGCTTGGCCCACTGCGGCACCACTTCCAAATTAAACAAGTAAGCATCCGGAAGGTCATCTGACACTCCTTGTGGGGCTTCTCCCGATGTGAGCCTAGAGAGATGATCTGCTCTCAAGTGGGTTCTACCTTTTCTTACCACAACCTCAAAGTCATATTCCATTAGCAAGAGAAACCATCTTACTAATCTTCCTGTATTGCATGGCTTATTTACAAGATATAACAATGCCTGATGATCCGTAAAAAATTTAAACTTATTTGCAAGCAAATAGTGTCTAAACTTTTTAACTGCATATACCATGCCTAATCCTTCTCGTTCAGTAGTGGTATAATTTCGTTCAGCCGCATTCAATTGTCTACTGGCATAGGCAATTGGAAGATCCATATTACCTTCACCAGTAGGTTGTGCAAGCACACATCCAATAGCATAATTGGATGCATCCACGTGAACATGGAATGGCTTATTCCAATCTGGTGTGGTCAAGATTGGTGCTGAACACAATCTTCGTTTAAGCTCTTGGAAGGAATTCTCACATTCATCCGTCCACTCAAAGTTTGTTAGAAGTCCGTACATGGGCTTTGCAATGACAGCATACATGTGTATAAATCGTCGATAATAACCACAATGCCCCATGAAAGCTTGTACTTCCTTGACATTCTTTGGCCTAGGTAGCTCTGCTATGGCTCTCACTTTTTCTTCATCGGTAGATATGCCATTCTTTGACACTATGTGTCCTAGAATCTTGCCTTGCCTGACCATAAAAACGCACTTTTCTGGGTTTAGGCAGACTTGATATTCTCTACATTTGTCAAAGATTTGCCTGAGTTCAGGAATATGGGTCTGTCTAACATTGGAATGAGCACAAAGATCATCAACGTAGACTTCTAAACTCTTCCTCAGGAACTCCTTAAACACGTGGCACATCAGCCTCTGGAAGGTGGCTGGTGCATTGGTAAGCCCAAATGGCATTACTCTAAAAGCAAAAATGCCCCATTCTGTGGCAAAGGCTGTCTTATGCTGATCCTCTGGAGCTATGGCTACTTGGTTGTAGCCCGAAAATCCATCAAGGAAGCTGTACACTTCCTTGCCTGCCACTCTTTCTAAGAGATGCTCTGTGATGGGAAGTGGATAGTTATCTCGAATTGTGGCGGCATTAACCTTTTTCAAGTTAATGCACACACGCAGTTTGCCGTTCTTCTTGGGCACCACTACGATGGGGGATACCCATTCAGTGTGCTCAATTTCATAGATAAATCCAGCTTCGACCAGTCTATCTATCTCTTCCTTGATCTTAGCAGCGTAATTATCGTTATATGTATAAGGCTTTTGCTTAGAGGGTTTGGCATCTGAGGTCATGGGGATGGTGTGCGAGCATATGTCCGGGTCAACCCCTTTCAAATCCTTGTAACTCCAAGCGAATACATCTCTATATTCTCTCAGCAAGGCAATCAATTCGTGCTCTTCTTCTTCTGTCAGGTCATGGCCTATATACGTGCATCTCTCCTCTCCTTCTTCTAGGGCCACTACTATTTTCTTGGTGGTTTCTTTGTTATCATAGGCCTCTCCTGATTGTGCTTCTCGTTTAGGCATTCTTATCATGACTCTCCTATCATCTATCTCGTACTTCTTAAAATTTTCTGGGACCTCAAACAAAGATTCTTCCTCCTCTGGTGAGACTTCTTTCTTCTTTCGTTTCTTTCCTTCTTCCTTCGAGGTCATATGTGTTGCTAATCTTACATCATTTGTAACCTCTCCATGCCTCTGGGGTTGAAATTCCACTTCATGGAAATATTCTTCATCTGATGCAAATGGTGGGTCCATAATGATTGACTCTAGATCGGAGTCACTTGCATCCTCAAATGCATCAGGGCTAGGTTCGCATTCTTCTAGGACTGCCTCTCCCATGATTGGTTCTATGGAGAAGACTGAAATATCATAGCCATCCTCATCACAGTGAGGTGTCCATTGTTCTTCGTTGATGGCTAAGTCCATTGTTGCTAAGATTTCTGCCCAACCGTGAGGTTCAAATTCTTCGTCTGGAAAAACTACAGGTGCATAGGCTGGGTCTTGGATTGATCTATGGGTTTCTTTCGCACCTACCTCTCTGGCCTTTTCTCTCTTCTCTTCCTCTACTGCTACCTTGCACATCCATAAGTGGGTGTCTTCATGCATCCATGAGGATCCAGATTCTATGGAATGCACAGATTCTGTGTCATCTTTAGCTCTATGGATGGGATTCCACTGGATAGGAGGGACATCTCTATGAGAATAATCCTTGAGATTGACTTTGGTCGTAACACCCAAGTGTTGCAAATACAAGGAGTTGGTTCCCCAATCCTGTACCACTTGCAACTGTCGCATAAATGGTCTTCCTAAAATCATCTCATAAGCATGATTTTTGCTGAAGTCACATATAGCAAAGCTATGCTCAAACTCAACACCACAAGTGGTGAGAGTTATTCCTTCCAGCAATCCTAGGGGTCTCTCTATGTGACCATCGGCCATTTGCAATTTCATTCTCGTCGGCCTGAGTGCCGGCTTGCCCCAACGCTTCCAAAGGGAAGTAGTGGCAATTGCAACTCCTGCACCTGAGTCTAAAATTGCCTTGGTGGTGTACTCTTGGTAGGTGATGGGAAGATAGGTGTTCCCTTCTTCGCCTTCACACATATCCCCTATCTTATCCAAGGGAATTTCTGGCACTGTCCTATGGGATCCTACCTGGGAACGAGGTTTTGCTATCTCTGGTACTTGTTTGGCTACATGTTTCCATAATTCAGGTCTAACCTTGAGTAGCTCTTCTAACTTGAGATTACATTGCACGTTAGTGTTCTTCACTACCTCTGTGTTCCTAGGTATGACTGAGTCGTCGTTCCTTACCATGACTGTGGGTGCTCTCATACATGTGGACTTTGCTTCCCAAGGGCCTGTGAAGTGGGGTAGCTCTTGTATGGAATTCGACTCAAAGTCTAATCTCTCGTGAGACTGAACACTCTCATGCTCCCCGTAAATAGATGGGATGTCTTGTGGGAATTGGTCGTGTGCATCATCCACAAGTTCAAAAGGAGGGGCGACCTCGCTTTCGTTATCCCATTTGTCTTCTTGAATCTCTCGTAGGAAGTCTGGTGCAAACCGATTCATAGAAGAAGAAGTGTCTGGCTCCGTAGAATTGGGCGCATAAGCAACCTGTGAAGGAGGGCTGGTTCTATTGTTGATTCTCTCCTCGTTCTCGCAAATGGCTAGAGCACAAGCTTCTTGGGGAGGATTACTTATTCTATTACTTTTCCGAACAGGCTCACACATCCCCTGAGAAGGAATGGAGGCAACCTGAGGAGGTACTTGAGCTTTCGAGGGAGGCTCATCTGCCTTTTGGGGGGGAAGATAAGCTTCTTGAGGAGGCCCACGGGCTTCCTGAAGAGGCTGGCTCACCCATTCTCTTGCCCTTTCCTTTCTTTGAGGGTTAGGTTCCTTTTCTGGCTGTGCTATTGGCCTCTCTATTCTTTCTAAGGAGGGGAAGTTGTCCGGTTTAGGGGCCTTGGCCTCATACACTTCTGATTGGGAATGATTCCTGTTTTTGCTTGCTTTTTCTTGGTCTTGATTTTTTTCTTCCTTGTCAGATCTTGCAATTATCCTCTCTAACTTCTCTAGGAATCCATCCAAGTGTAATTGCGTTTTGGCTGAGCCTGAGTAGTTGAAAAGGCGACTGGCTTCAAACATAGTCTGAGCCAATGCGACCATTTTCGCGCATAGTTTTGTTCTTTCTATCTCTAGGTCAGCTCTAGGATAGCACTTGTCATGATCCGTGACGTTTGGCCCTTCTTGGATTCTGGCCTGATATGCCTTAAGCATCATGTCTATGTCTTCGGGAGTGGGATCAGCTAATACCGATCCTGTTTGGGGTGGCGGGTGGGTTGCGTGGGCTGTCTTAGAGGGTGAAGGGATGGAGGGTGATGGGGATGGTAGCGGTGGGAATGTGTGAGAGTGCGGTTGAGACGTGATCTCTATGATTTTAGCCTTGGTTTCTCGTAGACTTTCCTCAAGTTCACTCATCTTCTTTGCCCATTGCCTTTTCATGCGTTCGCGGCTATCTTTCCAAGCTCTTGTTCTCTTTTTATTTTGGCTCTCAGTATCGCTAGCATCTAGGCTCTTTTCCTGGCCTATCCCTTGGTTTTGCTGCAATGCCTGAGCCCGAGTGACTACCTGCACTGGTGCAGTGGAAGTGACACTTCCTGAGGAGTCTACCACTAACCCAACAACGTTGATAGGGGTGATTTTAGGCATGCTATTGGGGTTCTTAGGGCAATCTCGTAAGAGATGCTCTTTTCCGCAGTCTTGGCAAAAGCCTTGGATAGTCACGGACTGAGGTTGTGTGGGCGGAGGCAAGGGACAATCACGAATGAAGTGATCCCCCTGACATCGGTAGCATGGTCCTCTAGGAATTGGTGGTCGTACCTGTCTCGGTTGAGGCCTAGAATTGGGGTTTGCATACATGACGTTCGTGTAATCTGACTCCCAACTAGGTTCGTTTGGCTCTTCACCATAGTAGGACTCACCATGCTCAGGAGACTGCATGTAGTAGGCCTGGGGGCTATCAACATGGGTAGAATCAAAGCTATGATCACTTGGGTCATTTTCAGAGATCAAGGGGGTTACTGGGACTATAGCTCTATTCAGGTTCTCTTCTGCAGCAGTATACTTTACCGGGATCACATTAGCTGGGGCTGGGGGTTGTTGTGCTAGCACAGGCTGAGGCCTTTGTTGGTTTTGATATTGAGGTTGGAAATTTTGTTGTGGCCTGCCATATGGTTGTGGAGGGTACTGGTTCTGGTATCTGCCTTGTTGGTAGGGCTGAGGGTAGGGTTGCCTAACCGCCTGCTTGTTGTATGGGCAATCTTGTGCGGTGTGGTTGGTGTATCTCCGTTCTATGGTGCAGTACTGGCTACTAGGATTCACTTGGGGTTGAGCCAAAATGGGACAGACATTCGCCATGTGGTCACCACCGCATGTATAGCATCTTTTCACTGGGGCGAACCTTGGGATTTGTTTGCTAGTTACTCCTAATTTCTGGGCCACTTTCTCTGCGAGTTCCTCAATTGATGTGGATTGCATGGAAGAGTGACTAGATGCACTGTCTGAATCTTTGTAAATTTTGGACAGCTCTAGCTCTTCTCCTAGGTTATCTTCAATGTCAATGCATATACGTACACACTCTTCTATGGTCCTAGGGTCTTTCAGATACACGTAGGATCTCAATTTTGGACTCAGTAGTCCATCAAGGAATAAGGCTACTTGTTTAGCAGATGTGGGTAGCTCCGAAATAGGGCACCTTTCAAGATATTGTCTAAATCTTCTTCCTGCAAGCCTCACAGTCTCTTGAGGGGTTTGCTTGAAGCTGTGAATCAGTGAGGAGGTGTTGTGTCTTATGCCACTCTTGGAGAACTCTACAATGAATGCCTCTAGGAGTTGGTCTATGCTCCTGAACTGACGCTCATCTAATGGCTGAAACCATGTAAGTGCCGTGTTCCTAAGGGTTAGACCGAAGGCATTGTACTGTGTGAACAGATCTTCCACTTGTTCAGCTCTCAAGACTTGCTTGAACTCTGCCACATGATCATAGGGATCTCCCGTGCCGTCAAAGTAATTCTTCATGGACTTAACTAGCTGGGTGGGCCTCAAAGTTCTTGTGTGCTCTCTAGGCCTCGGCAGAGGGAATCCATCTACATTTCTTTGGTTCCTGTGGGCTCTATGCATCTCAGGTTCTACCCTATTCGTCTCTGTTCTCGTTCTTTCTCTGCCCACTGGGTTGGCAAAACTTACTTCTGGTCTATCTCTACTTCTGTCTCTTTGCGTACCATGAGCTTGGGAAGTTCCAGCCCCGGGGTGACCATAGGATACATTTGATCTTGGTTGGGGGAAAATAAATTCACCCTTCCAAGTGTAAGCATGCCTATCATTTTCTGTCACCACAAAGATCCGTTCTGAAGCATGATCTAGGTAGGTCACTCTGCCTGGGCTATCCGGATCCTTAAACTCATAGATCATGATTGTTCCTATGTCTGTTGGCTGATTAGACTTATACCTCCAAAAGGCTTCATCAGTTTCTCGATTGAGGAGCAACTCTATGCTCTTGTTGTCTTGGGGGACCCATTCAGGCGTGATAATCCTAGTGAGAACTGATTTACCTCGAGGGGTTCTAGGTTCCGCACCCATGTTCCCTTGTTCCAGGTCACCTAAGTCTGCTTCTGAGATTACATTCCCGAAGTCATCTGTCCTATCAGGGTGACTAGTGACAACATATATGGTTCCTTCCTTGTCCAGGTATGCACCATTTTCAAACTTGACAGCTGGGTGTTCTAGTCCAATGGATTGATCAGGGTTTTTAATCTGGACCACAGATCTTCCTAAGCCGTCCTCATAGATGCTAGCACCTAATCGGTTGGTCCTAATGTACTCCAGCTGTGTTTTGTAAGGGCCTTCCACCCTGTACAAATAAGGCACTCCTGAACTTCCCGTAGGTCTGTCCATGCCTTGAGACATTTCTGACTCACTGGTCTCAGAGCTAGGGTAGTATGAGTGGTGGCTCAACTGCTGGGCCCAAGACCTTGCAGTATGATTGACACTAGCCTCTGAAGACCTAAGGCTTTGTCTTTCCCTTGCTAAATGTCGTCCTGACCGAAGGTTCATATGCCTAACTGATTATCCCAATTTTTCCCAGAGTACAACCTCGTTGCCGATCAATTGGTACCAGTCACTTGATTCTTTTTAGTTATTCCTCGTGTTTAAAGTCTTGTCTGCTGTTACGTCGTCAGGAGTACTTGAATGTTCTTCGTACTCTCAGGTTGATCGTTCCACGTTAGGTTCTTTCCTTTATGTTGTCGACAGTACAGAGATTAAGTTTTTAGCTTGAACTTGAGTTTTTAGGTAGTCTTCAACTTGATAGTGGCCTATCGTCGCCTTGACTTACTCCTACTTCTAATCGCTCTTAGCCTAGGCTAGGAATTGACGAAGAGGAGTTGAGAATATTCCGACCTTTCTTGCCGAACCTTGCTCTTTAGTGCTCGAGAAGTTGATTCTCAAGCGTGTGCCACACCCTTGCTTGGATACTCTCAATTGCTTCTCAATAGGCCTGCATAAATCTCAAGATTAGCTCCAAGTGGACCTTTCAATTGACAGACAATTTATTTCAGACACTTTTTTAATGACCCTTGTTCCCCCTTTTGCATTGTTAGAAATTTACTCTAGAGCTCCCTTGGTGTTCCTACCCCTCAGTGTGTCAACTTCCAAATATCCTATCTGAAAATCAACGCGTTATTCTTATAAAAAACAGTTAAGGGCGTGTAGTATATGTCACGAGCTTTCCGACAAGCCCTAGAGCTCAGAAAATGGATTTCGTATGAAAAAGTTATGACCGTTCAGGGTTTAGGGGGTTAAATAGACAAACAGATACTATCAGGGATTTTAATGCATTTTCTAAGGCCTTTGTAAGTAGATGAGTACATGAAAGTGCAAATATGCCCAAAATTTAGCCTAAATTTACCCAAAAATTCACCCTTAATTTTTGCCGAAAATGCCTGTCTATCGCGATAGACGGTGTCTGTCGCGATAGACACAATCTATCGTGGGGGCTGTCTGTCGCGATAGACGGTGTCTATCGTGGATTTCTGTCTGTCGCGATAGACGGTGTCTATCGTGGATTTCTGTCTGTCGCGATAGACGGTGTCTGTCGCGATAGACGGTGTCTGTCGCGATAGACGGTGTCTATCGTGGATTTCTGTCTGTCGCGATAGACGGTGTCTGTCGCGATAGACGGTGTCTATCGTGGGGGCTGTCTGTCGCGATAGACGGTGTCTATCGTGGATTTCTGTCTGTCGCGATAGACGGTGTCTGTCGCGATAGACGGTGTCTATCGTGGATTTCTGTCTGTCGCGATAGACGGTGTCTATCGTGGGGGCTGTCTGTCGCGATAGACGGTGTCTGTCGCGATAGACGGTGTCTATCGTGGATTTCTGTCTGTCGCGATAGACGGTGTCTGTCGTGGATTTCTGTCTGTCGCGATAGACGGTGTCTGTCGCGATAGACTGAAAAAATGCAAATTTTTGAAAAACTTCTAGTGATCTAGAGTGCCCACAAGGTGTAGGTTACAGTGGTAATCATGCATTCACAAAATGTTAAGATTTTCTGTCTGTCGCGATAGACAGAGACTGTCGTCCCGGGATCTGTGCAGAGCCTGTCGTACCTGCGCACACTGCTGGGGATGATGGTACAGCAAAAAACCTGCAAAATAGCTCAGAAAACATGCAAAAACAGCACATGCAAGTTCGCTCTCTCGCTCTCTCTCACAAGTGAAATGAGGGAAATGAGGTGGAGGTGGGGATATAGTCAAAAAACTGAAATTTTCGCGATGATGGAGATGGACGTGGGAGATGGTGATGATGATGATGGTGAAGAAAGTAAAAGAAAATCGATGAGAGTGAAGAAAATACCTACAACTCCAACGCGTCAACTCTACGTCTTACCATCACACGCTCGTCCTCAAAGCTCGATCCCCGGCAACGGCGCCAAAATTTGGTGTAGCTCAGTGATGAGTAGCACCTCCTTTAATGTCAATCCGGGAAGACGTGAGGATGGTATGAAGACCTCGAGCAAGTGGCGGCACAAGTGCGTGAGTGAGAAGCACACAAGCATGCACACACATACACACACACACGCACACACGGCAAGACAAGGAGAGAGAATCAATGGAGTTCTTTAGATTACTTTCAAAAGCTCTTACAAGTTCGTTTCAATTACAATCTCCCCCCAAAAATGAGCTCTCTAGCTCTTTTTATAGTTTTTGACTAGCTTTTGGCCCTGTCCAGACCTAGTGTCCGGCCTAGTTAAAAATTAGGTTCCAGGGCTTATTTGAGGGCTCAAACGAAGTCTAAAAATTATGAAATTTGGTACGATGGTACTTCTAATACTCCTCAAGCTCGAGGACTCCTCGGCTTGCACAAAATGGAGTCTAATCTACCAAAAACGGGATTTACAATGTTTGTGTAGTGATTAAAATCACTTGGGTTGTACATAATCTATGGGAAAAAATGATCTGGCCTTGTTGCCGTATTGTGCATGATTCCTCTGTTGCTTTGTGTGCCAACAGGCCCAATAGTGATCAACCCCATGCCCCAATAGTATAGAAAATGTAGTTTCGGTGGATCTTAGTCTCACAACCAAGTAGTCAACGGAGAATTCGATCCCACCAACAATAGTCTGCACATTTCGTATCAATCCTGCAGGCTTTACTTGTGTCTAGTTAGCCACTCAGAGAGACATTGGGGTATCTTCCAGTTGTGTCAATCCCAACGCTTTCATCATGCATTTTGTCATTAGGTTCACTGCGGCTCCGCTATCCAATTGCGTGCCTGGGATCGCATATCCATTGATCTCCACTGTGACTGCAGGGGCATTCGAGTCCACTTGAGTCGTAATACTTTGGATCGTCCCTAAGACCACATCGTCCACTTTTTCTTTCCTTTTCGCTTTCCTTGGTTTCTTGATAAACTCATTGTAGAATTGCTTTCTACAAGTTGGCGAACACCTTAGTAACGTGACCAAATCCAAGGTGACTTCGATCTCGGCAAGCCTTTGTACAATGTCCATTCCCTCTTCTACTTGCTTCTTTTTGGCAACTTCTCATGGACTTTTAGCCTTTCTGGAAATGGTGGGACACCTGGTACAAATTTTCGTGTAATTGGTGGAAGGACCTCCACCTCTTCTCCTTCATCCTAGTCCCTTTGCCTAGGAATCTCGTCATCACATTCACTTGAACTGGGTTCCCTCGGGTGTACTCTTGTGCACGAGTGACCACAGCAACCATCGGTTCTTAACCTTTCTCTTTTCCTTGATTTGCCTCTACAAGGTGGGTAGAGGTGCTAGCTCCTGGATCCAATTCCATAATTACTACTCTAGTATTGGGCACTCTTCCTTGAGGTTGCATTGCCGGTGGTGGTTGCGGCTGTGCGTAGGTGGAAGTCTCAGCCCCTCTTTGTCCTTGGCCATAATCATTTCTTCATTGTAGGCAATCAACATCATAATGGCCCACCCTACTACAATATCAACACATAGGCATAAAATCTTCATGCTTTCTCCCATTCGAACAATGTGCTTGTATATGCCCAGGCACCCACATTCCCAACACTCTAGCAGTCCTGTTCTCCTTTGATTTTGTGGCTCAGGCCTTTGATATCCGCCTGCTTGGCCTTGGCCTCCATATGCATACGCGGGTCTAGGCCCCCATCTAGGCGCGGGAGGTTCACTTTGGTCCGGTAATCCTTGATAGGCATAGTTCCTATTGTTTAGCCACCTTCCCTTGTCCCGGCACTGATCTTTAGTGTGATTGTTCCTCTTGCAAAAGTTACAAAAGATTCTCAGTTCTACATATAATCTTGAGACTGTAGGACATTCTGTGGCCATGTGCCCATATCCTTGACATTGCGCACAAAAAATGCTCGATCTAAACACTCCTTGACTTGGCTCGAGTGCCACTTCATGCCTTACCGCATATGTTTCATGAGTTAGAGTGGCAACTTTTACCGCTTGAGCCACGATTTCGATAATCCTTTCTTCGGTCAATGCCGACTTCACCTCTTGGGGCATGTTCGTAGCGGCCATAAATGCTGGCAGAGTTGTAACAGGCTTTGCCTGAGTGGTGCCACTTGTAGGCCCACTATCTGTACCTTTGGTTGGTTCAAACAAAAGTTCTCGCCTTCGTTGTTGGCCAAGTTGAACCTCTTCCCACACACGAGCAACATCTTTGGTGGCCGCCAACGTCGCCGGTCGGCTCAAACAGATATGTTGTTGAGCACTTGGATCTCTAAGTCCGCAATAAATCTTCGTTTCAAGGTATCTTCATTTGGGGCATTTGCACCCATCTTTCTTACCAAAGTTTCCATCCACTGGATATAATGGTCTATCCTCTCATTTACCCCCTGCCGGAGATAATCCATTTGTTGAGCTAGACGATCTTGGAAACCTTGCCTACAAAACTTAACCAAAAAGGCATCCTTTAGCATTTGATAAGTTCGCCTTCGTGGCTCTTCCAAGTTTTCGTACCAATTGGCGGCCTCATCTCTAAATATGGCTAGCAAGATTCGAAGTCTTTGCGCTTGGTCAACCACTTCATTTGCTTCACAAGTGACCTCGAACAATTGGATAAAGCTATCCAGATCCTCATCCCACAATCCCGAGAATTTAGGAAAGTCTCCTAGATGCACTTGGACTCTTTGTGCCATTTCAAACAGTGGTGTAATGTCAATATCCTCATGATCCCAGAAATTTAGTGCATGCGGCCTTAGGATCCCTGCTTCAAACTTTTGCACTTGATTCACGACTCTCCTATGGGAGTACACTTTTTTGGCAAGTTTCTTCCATCTAGTAGAGGTCGACTCACCTCTCGACTCCCACCTCTGCCTTTCTCTTTCAAGGGCTCTTCTATTTGCATGCTCTTCTCTTTCCGTTCGCATTCCTCCTGAGGATGAGCTCCCCTCGCTCATGTACTAGATCCATGGTCCGCAAGCTCAGCCAACATGTGGCACTAGGAGAACCTATGGCACTCTCTTATAGAGACGTGCCAAGCTTTTCCTCGCAAACACACCAAAATGTTACAAGTTGCTTATGTATGCTTATGTTGTCTCCCAAATTTCTTGGAATCCACCAATTGTGCTTCTCTATGTTCGCAAATGGTAGGGGAGGGAACCACTTTGAACGCATGTAAATAAAGGCCCAAACTTTGCTATTTCCCCTTGGTATTACTCCCCTTGCTCTCGCGCCCTCGTTCTCTTACCTCCTCTTCCTCTTTCACTTCATTCTTCTGTGATCCCCCTTATTCCTCCGTACACACCTTTGCTCACTTTCTCATGCTCTTATTTTTCTTCCCCAAAGTATCGGATCGAAATACGTTATTTAGCATATCCACATTGCATGGCAACATCAGCGAATTGTCAAATCTGCGTACTTCAGCCACTTCATAGATACGACACTTGCAAAGTTCATTGGACCGATCTACTTACACGTGAATGCCCTTGACACTGCCGATTTAAGGTACTTTGCAACTATCTCAAAAGTCAACCTCCTCTTGGGAATTTTGGTGCAGTTGAGACACTACATGACATAAGGACATAAGGCTTAGATACATTCCGCTTCTTATCCATTATGAGGTGTACTGTATTTCCTTTGCAGGACTTCAGGGTTGGACTAAGTTGGTTGAAGCATGGTCTACGTTCGTAACCTCCGGGCTAAGTAAAACCTAACATTTGTAACTACACAATCATCCATGTACACCATAGATCAATAAACAAACCAATGCTAATGACACCCTGAACGCAATGGATCAATGATACAAAGGCCAAGGACATCTCATGATACCGGCAGTTTTTGTCTTCAATCAATACTCCATCGGTCTAAGGTCGACAACCTACTGTACGACACATTCGAACCCTCGGGGACTAGTGGACTATTGATTTAACACCTCCACGTAATGAGACCCATCTCTAGAAACTCAGATACATGGTAATCACTGTGCGTTTAGCCACACATCTATTTCCTCTCACACAATCACATCATCGACATTGCAATTAATGATTTGCAAAGATCCATCACTTTGTGATGAGACCGAACCATATCAGAACAATGATATCAAATCAAAGTGTGCCACTACAAATACAGATCGACAAATGGACCCCCTCTGTATAATCAACCCAAGCGATGGCACAACCATTGTCGAATCATAACGTAGCATTGTGCCGCATCGAAAAAATCCTTAGCACTCGGAACTCCATCTATACTCTCTCAGAAAGCACCTTCTATAGGATAACCCTACTAGCAAATATGGGATGAACGAGTCGGGATAATGACAAGTTCCCATATAAATTGGGGTTTGCTCTAAACCTTGTGATCGCAGATGTATATTGACACAATGATTAGCAATATGTAAAATAGAATCTTCTGCACCACTTCATATGCCCAACTTAGGTGAGACAGGCAAACGGAAACATTCAAAACCAATGCCAAGCAAGAACATCAACTTATGATCCATTATTGGTATGCTCTTTACCATTAATGCAACTAACATAACCCACGAGCATAGAAATTCATGCAGACACTCAGCAACTCACGAGGGTACCGTTGTCTGTATTTCGATTAAACACAAATCTCGGTAGTATAGCTTGGCAAAGAGTTCAGCCAACATCACCTATCCTCGCAAGGGAGAAAGTCTTATCCATAAGAAATTAACAAATGTGATGTATGAATGAGTTGTACCTATTGCCACAGTTAGCTCCATTCCACGATGTCACTTTCGCCCTCAAGATAGAGGGGAAATTCGCAGCAAATGCTTCCTAGAGTTGTGCTCACATCAGCTAGGTTCTGCCCTTGCACACCTTTTTCCTCCTTTCTCCTTTGGTTGCTCAGATACATCCCTTCGCGGCCACCTTCCTTTACGCATTGATAGTGTCTAGGTTGAGGATGGTGCCGTTGTTAAGCCATTCCCTCCCAATAGGCGACCAGCCGAATGAAGACGAAAACCGAGGGGCAGCCTCCCCCCCTTTCCCCACGAACCATGCTGCACTCTCCCCACGTCGAAGGAAGTGATTCCTCCCTTGTCAAAAACACATGAGTAGGCCGCTGCATATAATTAGAAAAGAGCCCTCCCCTTCTCGACAAAAACAGCAGCCCTCGAAGGACAGAAAAGATGAAGAAGAAGAAGCTTGTTTGCCCCCCCCACCCCCCCACCCTTTTTTTATGGAATTCTCCCTCCTGGTGTGTCAGAGCCAAATCGCCCCCAAATTTCATGCAAGATCCCCCCTTTCAATCTCCCTCGTGAGAGTTTAAGGCTTCCCCCTCGCGCCATCTGACATCCCAGAGGGCATCCCCCTCCTTCAGAGAAGTCGGCAGCACTTCCTCTTTGTGTAGCTGCGTAGGTACTGTATAGACAGAGAGGAGGAAACAAAAAACCAAGTAAAGTAAAGAGCCCCCCCCCCCCCCCCCCCCCCCCCCCCCCCCCCCCCCGTTTTCTATTAAGAGAGTTGTTTTGAATGGAGTTATGCCTCATCCCTTTATCCACCTACTATCTCTGTATAAGAAGCCAAGCGCCAAGTTCTTTATGGTTACTTGCTTGGAGTAGGAAATCAGGGTTTTTTTCCAAGTGGTTTGCTCCATGATGCTGCTTGTGCCTTCCTTTCTTCTTCTTGAGAGATTATTTTGCACTCCATGTTGCCATCCCATGAAATTATATCTCTCTTTAAAATCCCCACATGTATTTCACTACCCACGTCCATTGCATCCACATTTGTATATCCTGCAATCAGCCCATTATGTGCTCATTTGACCGGAGCTTATCGTCAACAAGACCCGTTTTTTCTTTCGAAATACATATAATCAACCATCTATTCTACACAACAAAGATATATTAGTGCAAAAGATCACCAATATTTATAGTTAACAACACCTTCTACTCAAGAGGGGGTTCTCCTTAGGGAAGCATACCCTATAACATGCCTATCTAGAGAGACACTTGACATATGGCGATTACAAGAATGAGGAAGTCACAAGGTTTTAATGACTCAAAATTGTATCTATAGATTTATAGAGAATTAGAGAGTATGACAACATGCAACAAGATACAAAACCCAAATGGTCCCACGCCAAATGTATGCTAGCACTTACCCATCCTTAAAGTTACTTGCTCAGTCCTCTTACTAGTAGGGCTCCCTTTTTTATGACAACCAAGCAGTTAGCAATCAATTAGTGAGATTGACTCCAAGGGTGTAATGATAGTTGTACATTCACATACTATATGCAACTTCAGCTAATACAAAACTCATGAACAAGTGATGATTGATCTAAAAAATAGCTCAACAAGCATTACAAAAATTGTCCTATATTCCCTTAGAAAATGACATTGTACCAACAAAACACAGGCAAAACACTTGCCAAATACACACAACAAGGTAGTCTGGGTAGTCTGCACACACTGAGTACACAACCTAAAGGTAGAGGTATAACAAGAGAATAAGTACTACGATGCATCGAGGGTATTCCGCACACACTCAATACATAGCCAAAAGGTAGAGATCATTCAAGAGAATAAGTACTACCACAAAGTACCATAGCTCTTCTTCACATACACAAAATAGAGTAATAGATTCTCGTCATACATGAGATTGTAGTGATCTTTTAAGATAGCTAAAATGATTGCTCAACACTCCTCATATAGACACAAGGAGGCCAAAATGAGTGGCTCTTCTAATTCCTAATGATCGTTGAAGAGAGCCAAGATTAACTTCTCACATGGACTATATGCTTGAAAAATAGCACGACTGGTGGCTTGACATAAGGGGGCTACATCTAGAGATGAGTTACTTTCTGGCAGGGCACCAACCTACTTTTAGACCTTTCTCTAGCTATTCCTCACCTCGATATGGCTTTGTGATGGCTCGCATTATACTTGTTGTCATATTTACCTCCTTTTTCCAATCAATCTTGGAAAAGCCCGTATTTTCCAATAAGCATAAAAAAGTATGTTACCTAATTTGATGGTACACAAGGGCTAGCAATTGCCCTTTTCTTCATAGCCAAGGAATGGGAGGTAGTGTCACCTATTTCTCCAATTTTGGTGATGAGGTCGCCTAGTTTCTAATGCAATGCAAAAGTGGGAGTAGAGCCACCATGTTTTGTGTTCCCCACGTGTGGGTCACCCTATTAGTGAAATTCTTGAAATGCTTCTTGATTTGGAGGTCTTGGAGGTAGTTGGGGTTGCCTTTCTTTGGTGGGGTTGCTCCCATTTAGGAAAAGTTTACTTGATGCATGCCATTAATGGAGATGATTAATATCCAAAAGAAAAAGTTATCCTTGATGTTAGAGCACCTCTATATGAAGAAAAGCTTATAACCACAACCAAATTTGGAAATCTATTTCCAAACTATCAAGACTTGAGTCAACTGTGAAGAAACTCATCATACAGAAAAGTCTACTACACGTAATTCACTCATTGATTGATCAAATGTGTAAAGTTTTTAATGAAACTTCATAGAAGATAGCTCCTAAAGTTTGCAAACCTTCTTCAAGTTAAATCTCTTCAAAATAATCAGTAGATCTTGATATTTCCTCCAAGCAATGTACCTATGTCTGAAACTGTTCTTTTGTGTAGTCAACTTTGACACCGGCAACTTTTAATGCATAGTTCTCCCAAGCTAGACCCTGTTTGTTCAAATGCGTTTAGCAACAAGTAGCTTACCTTTCAACTTAAAGAATGAGTGATTAGTTGCTCAAAAATTTACACTGTGGAGGGAGATCTAATCAAAACATTGACCATCGAGATTGCGCCTGTTTTTGCCTTCACTTCTTCACATTTACACATGTAAATGTTCCTACTTAAAATTCTCTCAGCCTCATTACAATTAGACTCTCCAATCTTGACCATAGGTGCATTAGATATGGACTTAGACATATACAAAAGGATTTCTAAAATGAACAAGCACATAAGGAGAGATGGAGAAAAGATCACGATTTCGAAAGTTTTCTTCTATTTTCATGGAAAACATCTCATTGATGAATTTCATACATTCATCACACATTTTCTTCTTCTTCTCATCTATTCTTATTCTATATCTCTTCTCTCATATATGTCCCAACTCTATAATAGTATATATAGGCATATATGTACAAACTCGTCACCGTTATAAAGGCATGAGTGAACTAATTACAAGCTTAATGTACATGTATACACAAGTCTTCATCTTCTGACCATGCACTCATCTTCAAGTCTCAAACTTTGATCTTTGCTTTATTCTTTGACTTCAAAACTTTTTAAAATCATCAATTGGTGATTGTCCTGCATCAACAGCTCCCCCTCAATCACCAATTGTGATTTTCTCCATCTTCTTTATACCTGCCAGATCTTTATACTTTTTAAAATCATCAATTGGTGATTGTCCTGCATCAACAACTCCCCCTCAATCATCAATTGTGATTTTCTCCATCTTCTTTATACCTGCCAGATCTTTGAACCTCTGCAACTTAGGTCCATCCAAGATTTTGGTTAATATGTCTACAATATGATCTTTTGTAGAAGTGTGTATGACTTCAATTTCTTTATCAATCACCTTCTCTCTCAAGAAATGATATTGGATCTCAATATGTCCAATCTTGGCATGAAACATAGGGTTACCAACTAGATACAATGAACTCATATTATCTCCATAAATGGTGGGTGTACTCTGATTGATGTCAAAACTCTTCATGAGAGTCTTCAACCATATAACCTCCTTTGAAGCTTCAACCATACCTTTATACTCTGCTTTTGTAGATGATAAAAAAATTGTATGTTGCTTCTTAGAACACCAAAAGATTAATTTATCTCGCACATAACATCGATATCCATATGTTGACCTCCTATCATCAGAGTTACCTACCCAATTTGCATCACTATATATCTTGATTTTTGTATCTGATGTGAATACATAATACAAACCTTCTTTGAGTGTACCCTTAATGTATCTTAGCACCCTTTGTCCTGCAATCCAATGTCTTTCCTAGGACAATGCATGAATTGAGACATTACTCCTACTGCATGTGACAGATCAGGCCTAGTCAATGTAGCATAGATTAAATTTGATACCCTTGAATTCTTCTCCTCCATATCTGCTCAATTTATGATTCACCTCCATTGGAGTAGAAGCTACCCTGCAATCTTCCATTTTAAACTTGATTAGCAAATTCTTCAAATACCTTTCTTGAGTCACATATACTCCATGTTGAGTATATGAAATCTCCTTTCCCAAGAAATATGACACGTCTCCCAAGTCACTAATCTTGAACTCTTTCTCCATCTACTTCTTAAGACTTTGTATGCCCTTCTCATCTATACGTGTAAGAATTATGTCATCAACATATTTGCAAATGTAAATAAACCCATCATCACTTGCTTTAACAAGCAAGCTACTATCTGCCTTAGACACTTGGAAACCAAGCTTCTTCAAGAACTTCACAAGTCTATAATTCCATGCCCTTGGGGCCTGCTTCAAACCATACAAAGCTCTCTTGAGCTTACATACATACTCTGAATAACATTTATTCTTGAAACCATCTGGTTGATCCATGAAAACTTCATATGAAATGTAACCATTTAGAAAAGCATTATTCACATCTAATTGACATAACTTACAACCTTTACATGCAACAATAGCTATGAGAGTCCTTATAGTTATCATCTTTGCCACATGACTATAAGTCTCATCATAATCTACACCATATGTTTGAGCATACCCTTTCACAACAAGTGCAGCTTTATACCTAGACACACTTTCATCTACATACCTCTTTGTCTTGTAGACCCATTTGCATCCAATGATTTTCTGATTATTTGGTTTAGGAGCCAAATCCCATGTCTCATTCTCCATCAATGCATCATACTCCTCTTGCATAGTTTTCTCCCAATTTTCCTTACCTTTTGCCTCATCATATGTAGAAGGGTCTTCTTCTGTTTTCACTATGTAAGCATAATCTTTAGTGGTTAAAAATGAAGTATCATAACTATACTTTATGGGTTGATTTTTGTTCCTTGTTGACCTTCTAACTCCTCCACTCTTTGAGGTCTTGTTTAGTTCTAATGCCCAAGGAAAAAGTGATTATACGAGACTTTATTTTGTTCAAATCCCTCGGAATCGGTCCAATTGGGTTACCTAGAGCCCACAATTATCTCGCAATGGATTCTTCCTATGCCTATGCACTAGCTCATATGTTCCCGGCAAACACACCAAAATGATGGCCTCTGAGTCCAAGGGAAAGTGCCTTTACACAATGATGTTTTACCCAACTCCCCTCATACTAGGTCAATTTTGGTTACCCCTAAGTCCACAAGTTCACTCCAAAGTTTTGATGGAGGAGGCAAAAAACACATGCGCACTTGGATATCCACCTCGAGTGGTCACTTCCTGTAACCTCCCTTTCTTCACTCAGCCCCCTCCTTTCACGTCGGGTTCACCAGGTTTGTCGAGAGTTCATTCAAAGGAAGGATGAAAGTGGTACAAAGTGAAATGTTCAGAGTATTTCATGATCACATTTGAAATAAAGGAAAATACATATATTAAGATGCATGGAAAGTACATTGGATGTTTTCGACTAGTTGGAGCAAAAAGGTTTATGAGGTGCTTGGCTCTCTCATAAGAAAGTCTCAAGAAGCCTTGAGCATCTTATGTGCAACTTCAGATAGGAAGTATACTTAAAAGCGCATGAATAATCTACAATGGACTTCCCGAATTTCCTTCAACCGGCTTCAGGTAAGTTTCGAGGCAGCTGATATACTTTCCCTTAAACTCATTAACGTGGGCGTGTTTATGTGTTATGCATTATACAAGTAGTTGAAGTAATACGCAATAGGAAATCTAACACAAACAATTTTGAATTCCAACAGCTTTTAAGTTATGAACGCTTCTCCAAATGCATTATTTGTGCGCAAAAGTTAGCTCATACATGTTGAGTTTAACATATGCTTTAGCAGACATTGGAAACTGAAAGTATGACATACTAGGATGTACTCAAGCCAACACACATCTAATGTAGTTGTGTCCAACTATAGATGCAATCACTAAAAAAAACAGAGCATTCACTCGCATCACGTACGATATCATTCTAAAAAATTCAGAAGCTATGTCCGTAAATGATAAAAGTGATTTTATCCATGGATTTATTTTGTCGGACTTGCTTGCTTTTGGGAGAGCACGTAGGTAAGTTATAATTTTAGAGTACCAGTACTGACAGCGAACAAATGGATTGGCTACTAAACATAGACACAACCCTACAGATCTGACACGCATGAAAACTATACACAAGTCCACGATAATGTTACGATCTCAGCCTTAAGAAGACTTGACTCACGCAACCTAAATAGGCAATGCAATTGATCCAAGAACATCAATAAAGGTCAGCAAATCACATTCACCAGAACATTGGAAGTGTATCATATTCGCGGGCAATGAGATGGGAAAATGAGCCTTAACGATCGATATGAATGCACAATCAAACCAAGGTTACAAAATTTTTGATCGCTCCATGCATTTTTAATAATGTCTCGGCTAGAAGCCTGCATCACCGAGTTATGGTGAAATGAAACTAGTTTGATTAAGGTGCATCATAACATATCGTCTCCTTGATGACGAATGACATCAAAATGCTGAAGTTAACGAAGCTGTTATTAAACAATTAGAATGCCTTCTCAAGAAAAGTGATAACACAGTCTGGAGTACTGATTACTCAAACACAAACATGAAATATAATTTGCTCAAGCTTACACTCATGATCCGAATAATCCATTGCTGCCAGAGTATAGGGAATGCTATCTTGCTGAGGATTTGAAGCCAATGGTAAATCAACTCCTCTTCCACGGAGCATGACTCGACAGAGCACTGCTGAAGATCTTCATCTAGGCACCACAAAAGCCTATCCAGGTTTCCAAGCAAGGGTGAACCCGTATCTGCAGTGCTCCCCACATATCCTTCCCGCTTCTCCGCAATCTCAAGTTGTTGTGGCTGCTGTTGTCTCTCATCTCCGTCATCACAGCGGAATGCTTTGGTTCCATACTGTCAACAAGGCGGCTCTGTAAATTCATAATCTGAGAAGCTCGATATCTGCAACATGTCCATACCCCCCCAATCTTGAAGAGCTCCGATACCCCTGATATGCCAGAGTGGCGTAGCAAGCCAGCCTTGAGAATGACGCTCTTCCCCCCAGCCACAGCAGCACCGCGTGGTCGTCTATTCCTCTCTTCCACTCGACCTCTATATCCTCCTCGAAGAGAGAGAGATATTCCCCCCACATACCCTCCGTGGATAAGATAAGAAGAGGCGCCCCCC
Source organism: Ceratopteris richardii (assembly GCA_020310875.1). Lineage (NCBI taxonomy): Eukaryota > Viridiplantae > Streptophyta > Polypodiopsida > Polypodiales > Pteridaceae > Ceratopteris > Ceratopteris richardii. The sequence continues at coordinate 87,212,885 of CM035443.1, forward strand.
CAAAGATAAGGACTGGTATACGTGGAAGAAGTGTGTCCCTCCCCTTCTTCTGCTCTTGTGTGCCCACCTACACACAAAAAAAACAAAAAAAAACCCACAACGAGAGTTCCCCTCCTCTATGTTGTGGCGAGTTCTCCAGCAAGCCCTCCAAGTGCCTTTCTATCCTCCATGAAGAACCCCTAGCACACCTCCGAAAGGACCCCGATCCTCTTCTTCTGTGCCGACCGCTGAGAGCAAAGAAATCAACCCACGAAGGAGAGTCGCTCCCGCATTGGATACCCTTCAATGCTCAAAAACAAAGCCACCCTCCCCTTGGCAGGACTGTTATTTTCTGATAGAGAAAACACCACACCCTCTTACACTACAACAAGGAGGAGTAAAGAGCAGCAGAACCGACGATACAATAATCAGTTGACGTTGGTCGAAAACAACAGAAATCATGGAGACCATTCTCTCTGCATAGTGAGAGAGAGAGTCCCCCTTCCATAGAAGGGAGAGCGCCCCCTGAAACAAAGCCGCTTCTAATTTCCTCTGCACGTCAGTATTTCCTATGTTCTTAGGAGGCTTGTCCATGCTCAATCCCTTTTCTCCACATCCCTGCAATCAATATCTCCACGTGCTTCTCATCAATTATCAAATTCATGCTTCAAGTACCTGAAATCAAGCGTATTTTCCTGCCAAATAGAACCACATTAGTGCATAAAAATCAACCATTTTCGGAGCTAACAGGTCTCTAGTTCTTCATATTCTGGATCAAACCTTGGCATCTTTTCGTTATCAATTTGAGCATCAACAATCTCTTCATCATCAGAAATTTGAATCTTTGATTTCCCCTATCTTTGGTTCATGACTTCTTCATCACCTGCATGAACATTAATTATACCTACATATCAAGTACCATGCCTCATATGGTGTCATACCATTCAAGGCCTTACATGGAAGTCTATTAACCAAATAAGTAGTTGTATTCAAAACCTCAGCCCGCAAGTAATTAGGGCAATTTTTCTCCTTCATCATTGACCTTGCAAACTCAACAAGAGTTCTATTTCTCCTTTTTGCTACACCATTTTGTTGAGGAGAGTACTTGCAAGTAACTTCCCTTTTTATACCTGCATTCCATAAGTAATCATTAAACACATTAGAAAAATACTCTCCCCCTCCATGTGACCTTAGTCTCTTCCATTTTTGCCCTGTGATTCTCTCTACATACACATGATAATGTTTAAATGTATTGAACACCTCTGATTTATCTTTGATCACATATATAGTGATCCACCTGGTAGCATCATCAACATAAATCACATAATGTCTCCAACCATTAATGCTAAAGTCCTTTGATGGACCCCACACATCTGTATGCACCAATTCAAGCTTCTCTGAATACATAAACCCTTTCTTACCATAAGTCTTCTTGTGAGCTTTACCTAGTTGACATGCTTCACACTTGTATGTCATGTGTTGACCTGAAATATTAGGCAATCCAAGCACTGAACCATTGTTAATCATATCCTTTATACCTCTTTTAGAGATCTTATGTTCTCCATAAGTGAACAAGGCATGACCAACATTGCCTTGAATCCTAAATGTGAAGAGCCTTCCTTCTTTTTTTCCTGAAAACAATTTGTTTATACCCATGGCTAGGGTCTTCAACATAAACTCCATCATTAGTGAACCTTACTTCATATCCTTTCTCTACAATTTGCCCTACACTTATCAAATTCTTTAGAATTGTAGGGACATACAAAACCTTACTCAAAAGAGTGCTTCCATCATTTAGCCTTTACTAATCCAATGGACTTCACATTGTTCTTTGTGTTATCACCTCTTTGGACTATACGATTTCTCACCTTATTCTCCAAATCAATCATCAAAGCTATGTTGCTACTCAGGTGATTGCTGCACCGTGAGTCAATGCAAAAAACTCTTTGATCTTCACTTTGTCTTTCACAAGTTGCATTCATAATTAAGGTTGAATCCTCTTTCTTATCTGAAGCGTAATTGTAGTAGGTATTATTGTAGGATTGACTTTGAAAGCCTCTTCTTGCATTTCTTCCAAAGAAACCTCTATTACCTCTACCTCTGAAATTACTTCTCTGATTTCTACCACCTCTTCCTCTTGAGTTAGAGTTCTGATTATATCCTCCACCATTCTGATTGTTATACCAACATTCATGAGCTAAATGATTAGTCTTACCACAAATCTAGCAAGCTTTGATACCATCTTTACAACTTCTACCTCTTCCTCTTCCTTTGCCAACTCCTCTTCCTCTTAGGAAGTTAGCTTGAAGCATAGTGCCTTCGTCTTCATTCAATTGTTGATTGCCTTTGTTAATCTTCTTCTTATCCTTTGAATACATTGCTTGACTTGTGCTCTTATCAACATCACCTTTGATATCCTACTCAAAGGTTAGCATATGTCCTAGCAATTGATTCAAATCAGGAGTGAAATGATCTAGTGACAATTTAGTGGATAGAATGAACGGCTTCCACTTATCATCTCCTCTCAAACCTGTGAGAATTTGTCTTACCAATTGTCCTCTTCAATGTCTCGGGTGGCCTAATTTTTGCATTGCAAAGAGGAAAGGGGAGGTTGCCCTTGTTTATGGGGTTTCCCCATTTTATGTTGCAAGGAAAAGTGGGAGGTGGGGTTACCTACATTGGATCCATGCAAAACGAAGGGTGAGTGTTAAAAGGAGGGCAAGTGCAAAAGGGAGGGAGAGTAAATTTAGGTGATGGGAGAGGAAAATGGGGCGAATGTCCCTGGTTGCGCTTCTTGCCAAAAAAACTGCAAGTGTAATTGGTTCTTACATGGAAACAAGGTCAATAATTTTTTCACTTTGAGAATAATGGGGCCACTAAAATTGGCCATTTTATAAAAATTGGGCAGCTTCTTATTGTGGTGCAAGACTTCAAAAATTATCTTTTGAACCAAGCATATCCATAGCATTGCATTATGTCTATATCTATGTACATATGTATATATATATATATATATATATATATATATATATATATATATATATATATATATATATATATATATATATATATATATATATATATATATATATATATATATATATATATATATATATATGTGTGTGTGTGTGTGTGTGTATTCTTTTAGATAAAAATATATTTAAATATATGTGTGTGTATAAATACATGCATTTGTATGTATGTATGTATGTATGAATCCATGGATGTACACATGCTTATATGTATGTATGTGTGCATGCTTGCATGCATGCATGTATGTACCTATGTGTGCATAGATGGATGCATGTATCTATATGCATTGTGCATTTGCATGTATGCATGCATGTATGTGTGTAATCTTGCATGTATTTATGTATGTATGTGTATATGGATGCATGTATGTATGTGCATATGTATTCATGCATGTATGTATGTATGTATGTATGTATGTATGTATGTATGTATGTATGCATGTATGTATGTATGTATGTATGTATGTATGTATGTATGTATGTATGTATGTATGTATGTATGTATTTTTGTATGTATGTATGTATGCATGTATGTGTAATAAGCCTCTTGATACTGAAATAATTCATTTTGAATTTTTTGTTATACATTTTGTGGATAATGTTTAGTATGAGTGCTTAGGTAATTTTATGCATATAGAAAAAAATTAGGGACTATAATTTTTACATTCTCTCTCTAAATCTTATCTGCATCATGTTTTCTAGTTGAAAATGGAACATGAAGATGAAAGAATCAGGAACAATGATATGTGAGAGAAACCTAGATTAGGCATAGTAGAATAAAAGTGTCTCTATGAAAATTTTGTGAATCATGCCTCTTGTTTGAGGTTATGAAATTAGTTCATTCTAATAAATTGGCTTGATTTTAATCTGTCTCCAGATTTTTTGAACTTGGAAGGCTGAAAACTAATATTTAGTGGCCCACTCGGACCTAGGGCATCTCAACATTATTGTGCAAATTGAAGAGTGGAACACTTTTGCCTTTCATAAGCATTCTGGAATTCTATAGTGTTTTTGAGATAAATGGTCTAGAATAAGAATTTGTGATTTCAATGCATACCTATTCTCATGCATATTGTGGTTGTTGACGAATATATCTTTTTGTTGCTTTTTCTTCTATTTATGATAGATTTATGTAAAGAAAGAAAATGACGACTAAAATGCATGCAAAGTTTTGCATATAACATTAGGAAACATGACTTTTGCTAAACTAGGTGGATTTTTCACTTCCCTCCTTCATCTGGGATGATTAACTCTATTTTAGGCGTAGATCACTACATTATGCAAGAAGAGGCCACAAATCATAGATTTTTCTTAAATAATCATCAAACTCTTTAGAAAAATACTCTCCCCCTCCATCTGATCTCAACCTCTTGAGCTTTTGTCTTGTAATCCTTTCTGCATAAGCATGATAATGCTTGAATGTCTTGAACACTTCTAATTTGTCCTTGATTACATATAAGGTAATCCATTTGGTTGCATCATCAACAAACAACACATAATATCTAGATCCATTTATGCTATAGTCCCTTGAAGGACCCCACACATCTGTATGAACCAACTCAAGCATATTCAAATGTGTGCTTTACCTAATTGACAAGCTTCACACTTGTACACCATGTGTTGACCTTCAACATTTGGCAATCCAAGCACCACATAATTCTTTGACATTTCCTTTATAGATCTCTCATTGAAATGATCTAGCCTTTTATTCCATAGGTCTAACTCAGACATCTTTTGACTTCCATAAGTTAATAATGCATATCCCACATTACCTTGGACCTTGAGAGTAAACAACCTTCCTTCCTTTTTACCTGCAATGATATTTCTATATCCCCGATTTGGATCTTGCACATAAACACCATCATTTGTGAATCTGACTTCATATCCCTTCTCCACAATTTTTCCTACACTTATCAAGTTTTTAGGAATAGTAGGAACATAAAGTACCTTGCTTAAGCGTGAGCTTCCACTCTTTGTCTTCACTGATCCAATGCTTTCCACTTTATGCTTGGTGTTATCTCCTGTTTGAACTGTATGTCCATTCACCTTTGCTTCCATATGAGTCATCAATGATATATTACCACTCAGATGATTGCTACATCTTGAGTCAATATAGAACACCCTTTGATCTTCTCCTACTACTTCATGTGTTGCATTCAAGATGAGAGTCATGTCATCTTTCCGATCTGATGCATAATTATAATAGTTATTGTTGTAGGACTGAGATTGAAAACTTCTTCCACCTCCTCTAGCATATGATGTCCTACCACCTCTTCCTCTAAAGTTGCCTCTTTGATTTCTGCCTCCTGTACCTCTTTGATTGAAGATCTGGTTATTACTTCCACCATTTTGATTGTTATACCAACAATCATTTGCCAAATGATTTGTTCTGCCACAAATCCAACAATCTTTATTATTGTCTTTGTTCTTACCTCCTCTTCCTTTACCTCTGAAGTTCATGTTTCCTTTTGTGAAATTATCTTGACTTGAAGTTCCTTCATCATCAATTGACTGCTTCCATTTTCCATTCTTTCTCTTGTCCTTTGAGTACATAGCTTGACTTGCACTCCTATCATTATCTCCATTAATGTCCTGCTCAAAAGTTAGCATGTGTCCTAGCAATTGATTAAGATCAGGAGTAAAATGATCTAATGACAATTCTATGGACAATATGAAAGGCTTCCACTTCTCATCTCCTCTCAAACCTGTAAGTATTTGCCTTACCAACTTATCCTCTTCAATGTCTTCATCTACTGCTCCCAAGCTATCTACAATATCCTTCATTCTTGCCACATAATCAGAAATTGATTGTGAACTCTTCTTCTTGAAAGTTATAAACTTTTCCCATAATGATGACTTCCTTGACTTGGTTGTGTTTTGGAAATGTTCTTCCAAAGCATTCCACACATCTGTTGCACTTTCTAATCCTCTAATGTGAGGTAGAAGATAATCATTTATAGCCATGTAAATGATGCTCCTAGCTTGAGCATCCTTTCTCATCCAATTTTTCAGATCTACAAGTTCTTCCCTCGTTGGAACACTAGGATCTTCAAACTTAGGCTTTTCTTCTTCTCCTATAATGGATGCCATCAAATCTTTGCTCATGAGGTGTGCCTCCACCCTCATGGACCAAGCTGGATAGTTCTCCCTATCTAGCCTATCAATCTGCAACTTTCTCCCATCTTTGATCTTTTATGTCTGCAATTACTAAGATTTATGATGATATAGTGTACCTTTGATATGAAGCTTTAATCCTTCTTGATACTTTGAATTCGTGCTTTGTACTTCTTTAGATTGTCTTCAAGAATTTAACCTTGTCCACCTTCAATTAGAAGAAACTTCAATATCTTCAATAGTCGGGACTTTCAATGCCTTTACTTCACTTGTATTGCACCTTCAGCTCTGATACCACTGACGGAGACCTCCAAATCTCCAAAGACTTGATCTATAATGATTTTAGAGCACCTCTATATCAGTTATAGACCAAACTTTACACAAATGTTACCTTATTTCATCAAGGCATTCACTATCACTTCTCTAAGTGAAAATTCTCCTTCTTCAAGAAGTCTGCTTCAAAGATTGCCTTCATTACCTGCACATATCTTTAGATTTCTTCAATCTAATGATATACATACCTCCAAGCTAGCTTTGCACAATCATATCAATCATTAGTCCTTCAAAAGAATCATTAAAACTTTAATTTGATCATTAAGATAAAAAATGTTAGAAAGTGTTCTCCTGAAACAACGACTTTGACATAGTCAACTTCTAAGGTTGATTTCTCACAACACAGATCCCGTTTTGCTAAATGCTTTTAGCCATAGCTTCCTTATCCTCCAACTTAGATTTTGAATGCTCATTCATCAAAAACTTTATAGTATACGCTGAGATCTAAGTAAAACATTGACATGAAAAAGTGCAGGACTCTAAGAGATCTGTCTACAAACTTCACATATACATGTTCCTATTGATCATACTCACAGCATGAAAGGAATTAGGCCATGAAACTTTGAACATAGCTCCATTAGCTTCTAGATTAGATGTGTACAAAATATTTCTTGATCCACATGAACATGCTGAGAGAAATCATAGAAATACATGTCACTAATTTCTGAAGATGACTCTCTACACATCTAACTCATTGACACTTGGCTTCTAATGACTCTCTCACTTATTTCTTTACATCATTGACTTATATACATATGTTTCTAGACTTATCCCGTATCTATTGCATTACTCCTTATCATCCTAAGGATCATCTATGCTCATAGTACAAGAATTTTCATGTGTAATGTACATGTGTATACGAGCTTCACTTTTGAGATCTCTTCACTTTCTCAAATGACTTCTTGAACTTCAATCTGATCATTGACTTGCTTCAAGCTCTTTGTAATCATCAATTTGTGATTGCTTTGTTCCAACAATATTGATGAATCCTACTAGAGAGATGAAATCATGTTCTTTTAAGTTAGAACATGAAGCTCGAGGAAATGCATAATTATTTTATATATAGCTTTATCTTCGAGGAGCAAATTTTTGTCATGTATGTATGCATATGTGTGTGTATTCATGTGTATTATATGTATACATGTGTTAGTACGCACACATGTATATATGCATATGCATTTGTGTAATATATGCAAGTGTGTTTATAATTATGTATGCATGTATAAGTATACATGTGTGCATGTAGGCATGTATATGTGATGTGTACATGTATATATGTATATGTGTCTATGTGTAAATGCGTACATGTAAATATGTATGCATGTATATATATACATGTGTGCATATAGGTATGTATGTGTGATGCATAATGGATCTACTCCATTTCATATTTATGTATGTGTATCTACATGATGTGTATGTATCTTCAATCATATGGCTAAAAGGCTGAATTAGAGTTTTTAAATTAGGGTTTTTGAAATAGGATTTCTGAATTATAATGTTTATAATAGGGTTTTTGGATTAGGATATATATATATATATATATATATATATATATATATATATATATATATATATATATATATATATATATATATATATATATATATATATATAATAGGGTTTTTGAATTATATTTATATTTATATGTATACCCTATTATATATATATATATATATATATCCTAATCCATATATATATAATTCATATCGTAATATATATATATATAATATATATATATATATTATGTGTATGCGTGTCTATATGTGCATATGAATGTGTGTGTGTGTGTGTATGTGTATCTTTATGTGTGTATGCATGTGTTGTGTGTCTATATGTGTATGCATGTGTATGTATGCCTATGTATGTAAATATGATTATGTGTGTCTATGTGTGTGTACATATGATTATGTATGTGTATGTGTATGTGTCTATGTGTGTATTCATTATATGTGTGTAACTGCGTGCATGTGTATGTGTGTGTGTGTGTAAATGTGCATGTATGTGTGTGTATGTATAAATGTGCATGTGTGTGTATATGTGTGTAAATGTGCATGTATGATGTATATGTGTGTGTATGCGTGTATTTGTACCTCTAGTCGCACTCTTTTCTCTCTCTCATATACATACATACATACATACATACATACATACATACATACATACATACATACATACATACATACATACATACATACACACATAGTCATATCCACATATATATACATGCCTATCGTGCATTATCACGACGATGAGCCATAAGTGTTCGCATCTCTTTTAGACACCACTTATGTGACCATCATGTCCCAAACTTTGTCTCAAGTGCACTAAATACATATTTTTTATCCCTCTCATCATGCTCACTACCAAAATAAAAAAAATCATGTAAATAAAACATAAATTATTTATTTCAATTTATGTGTAAAACTTATACTTACTTCCACTGCAAGTGGGCAAGGTGCAGGTAAGAGTTTCATAATGCTCTCATTCTTCTCTTGAACTTCAATCCATTCCCTATATACACTATATTCCCCTCTAGCTCTATATCGCACTCCAGCCCTAAGGTGCCTATGCATGTCCTCATAGGCACCTGCGCTCTACTCTCATGATGTGGAGGTGGTATAGGTGTCTTGAAAATAGATATATAAAAATAAATAGAAATATGTGTTATAATATCATTAAAAACAAAATTGTGAAAAAAAAATATACTTATGAGCATATAGTTGTCTTCCTACATGTGGAGCCACAAGAGAGCCCTCCTCTAATCGCTGGGGAAGCATCTAGATCGTAAAATCTAGCTCATCATTAGGCATCTCTGAGTACTCATGCATGATGATCCTTAAAAGTATCAAGCAGAAATCTTGCTCTCATAAGACTTTTTATGAGAGTGAGTTTCACCCTTCTCTCTCTACTAGGATCCATAATACGTGTACATATAAAACAAAATGGGTTAGAAATCAATATATGTATGTGTACATATGTTGGCAGCAGTCAGGGAACCGAAGGAGCCACAAGACGAAGAGAGTCAGAGCGAAGGGACAGCACAAGCAGACATGGCAGTCAAAGAAGATCTGGCAAGTAGGCCATCTAAATTTTTCAGACATCAAGGAGTTGAGCACACAAGAAGACAGAGCAAGTAGGGAGCTCAAAGGTATGTATGACAAATCAATAGAGGAAATCCCTACACAAATAGTGATTTTCATCACTAAAAACCATTGTAAATATCATTTCGTATTTTTGTAGCTCCATTTTGTGCAAGCCAAGGAGTCCTTGAGCTTGAGGAGCTTTAGAAGTATCTACCTGCCAATTTTCATATTTTTTAGATCTCGTTTGAGCCCTCTAATAAGCCCTGGAACCTAATTTTTAACTAGGCCAGACACTAGGTCTGAACAGGGCCAAAGCTAGTCAAAAACTATAAAAGGAGCTAGAGAGCTCATTTTTGAGGGTGGATTGTAATTGAAATGAACTTGTAAGAGCTTTTTGAAAGTAATCTAAGAACTCCATTGCTTCTCACTCTTTGTCTTGCTGTGTGTGTGCGTGTGTGTGTATGTGTGTGCATGCTTGTGTGCTTCTCACTCACGCACTTGTGCCTCCACTTGCTCGAGGTCTTCATACCATCCTCACGTCTTCCCGGATTGACATTAAAGGAGGTGCTACTCATCACTGAGCTACACCAAATTTTGGCGCCGTTGCCGGGGATCGAGCTTTGAGGACGAGCGTGTGATGGTAAGACGTAGATTGGAGACGTTGGCGTTGTAGGTAATTTCGTTACTTTTCCTATTTTTCTCTTTCTTACCTTACCACCATCATCACCATCATCATCATCACCATCTTCCACCTCCATTTCCATCATCGCGAAAATTTCAGTTTTTTGATCATATCACCTTCTCCACCTCATTTCCCTCATTTCACTTGTGAGAGAGAGTGAGAGAGCGAAATTGTGCGTGCTGTTTTTGCATGTTTTTTGAGCTGTATTGCAGGTACAGGCCGCATCATCGTCCCCAGCACTCTGCGCAGGTACGGAATTCGCAGTAACTGTCTGTGTGTCGTCGACCTCTGTCAATCGCGATCGATAGAAAAAATGCTCAAATTGCCAAACAAAGTGCAAAACCATGATCTACAGGCCTAGAGCTTCCCAAAAATGTGCTTAGAATTTTGAAACTCCTCAGATTTCTGTCAATCGCGATCGCTCTGTCAATCGCGATCGACAAACCACGACGGACAGACCTGTCAATCGCAATCGACCAGTCAATCGCAATCGACCAGTCAATCGCGATCGACCAGTCAATCGTGATCGACCAATCAATCGCGATCGACAGCCCACGACGGCTCTGTCAATCGCGACCGACAGAGTCAACGACCGATTGACCACGATCGACGGACCATACGCGTGACACGTGTCAATCGTGATCGAGCCATCAATCGCGATCGACTCATCAATCGCGACTGACAGCCCACGACGGCTCTGTCAATCGCGACCGACACAGTCAACGACTGTTTGACCACGACGGACAGACCCTCGCGACCGACCTGTCAATCGCGATCGACGCATCAATCGCGATCGACAGAGTCAACGACTGTTTGACCACGAGGGACAGACCCTAACGAGCGACCTGTCAATCGCGATCCACGCATCAATCGCGATCGACAGAGTCAACGACTGTTTGACCACGATTGACTGAATTTTCGGCCACGTGTCAATCGCGACTGACCAGTCAATCGCAACTGACAGCCACGACGGACCTGTCAGTCGCGATCGACACGTCGATCGCGACTGACCTGTCAATCGCGACCGACAGACTTTGCGAACACGTTAGAAGGGCAAATTAGGTCAAATTTTCAAGGCAAAAATAATGGTCTAAATTTTGGCCAAGTGTGGGACAAACACTAGGGTGTAGTATTGCATTACGAGGGCATGACCCAAGTAACTCGAGAATTCCTGTTTAACCTAGTTTAATCCTGTTTTAGCCCCAAAACCCTGAACTGGCATAACTTTCTCATACGAAATCCGTTTGCCGTGATTTTTGTTTTGTTGGAAAGCTTGCGGGGATTACAACAAAAACAGGGGGATTTTGAAGTTGACCATACCCAGGGGGAACAAAATTCAAGGATCTCTAGAGTTGTGTCCAAAAAGTCATAGGGCAAATTGGTGAAGTGTTACATGAATGAAAATGATTGGTTCTGTCTTTTGAATTTAAGTCTTGAGCTAACGGTGGGCCTTTTACATGTCCTTTGAGAGCATCGAAGGGTACGCAAAGCAAGAGTAAGTGCAGGCTTGGGAACACGCGTCCTGGGCACACCAGGGCAACAACACAAGGAAAGGAACTCAAGGTTGGAAAACCCGCAACACCCTCTGTCAATTCTTAGTTTAGGCTAAGTGCGGGTAGTGTTAGAAGTAATTCCAGGCAACGATAGGCACGAGATAAATCAAAGACTATCTAAGAAATCAAGTTCAAGTCGAGAGATAACCTGTGTGTGTGAACGACAACCTTAAAGGAAAAGAACCTAACGTGAAACGACCAAACTAAAGTGCGAAATTAAACTCAAGTATTCCTAACGACGTGATATCAGACAAGAGTATAAACACGATAATCAACATAAAAAGGGGATTAAGTAATTGATACAAAGGACTCAGAAACGTGGTTGTACCTGGGAAAAATTGGGTTAATCAGTTAGGCATATGAACCTTAGATCAGGACGACATATAGTACGAGATAGACAAAGCCTTAGGTCTTCAGAGGCTAGTGTCAATCATACTGCGAGGTCTTGGGCCCAACAGTTGAGTCACCACTCGCATTACCCTAGCTCTGATACCAGTGAATCAGAGATGTCTCAAGGCATGGACAGACCTACGGGAAGTTCAGGAGTGCCATTCTTGCACAGGGTAAAGGGCCCATACAAAACGCAGTTGGAATACCTTAGGACCAACCGATTAGGTGCCAGCATCTATGAGGACGGCCTAGGAAGATCTGTGGTACAGATTAAGAATCCTGATCAATCCATTGGACTAGAGCGCCCAGCTGTCAAGTTTGAAAACGGAGCATACTTGGACAAAGAAGGAACCATATACGTAGTCACCAGTCACCCAGATAGGACGAACGAATTTGGAAATGTGATCCCAGAAGCGGACTTAGGTGACCTAGAGCAAGGAAACATGGGTACAGAACCTAGAACCCCTCGAGGCAAATCGGTTCTCACTAGGATTATCACACCAGAGTGGATTCCCCAGGATAATAAGAGCATAGATTTGCTCCTCAATCGAGAAACTGACGAAGCCTTTTGGAGGTATAAATCTGATAAGCCAACTGACATAGGAACAATCATGATCTATGAGTTTAAGGATCCTGATAGCCCAGGCAGAGTGACCTACTTAGATCACGCTTTGGAGAGGATCTTTGTGGTTACGGAAAATGAGAGGCATGCTTACACTTAGAAGGGTGAATTCGTTTTTCCCCAACCAAGATCGAACGTGTCCTTTGGTCACCCAGGAGCTGGAACCTCCCACGCTCACGGAACTCAAAGAGACAGACATAGAGATAGGCCAGAAGTAAGCTTTGCCACCCCAGGGGGCAGAGAAAGAACGAGAATCGAACCGAATAGAGTAGAACCTGAGATACTTAGAGCTCACAGGAATCAAAGAAATGCGGATGAATTCCCTCTACCACGACCTAGAGAGCACACAAGGACTTTGAGACCAACTCAATTAGTTAAGTCCATGAAGAACTACTTCGATGGCACTGGAGATCCGTATGATCATGTGGCTGAGTTTAGACAAGTCCTGAGAGCTGAACAGGTGGAGGATCTATTCACACAGTACAATGCCTTTGGTCTAACCCTTAGGAACACTTCCCTGACATGGTTTCAGCCACTAAACGAGAGACAGTTCAGGAGCATAGACCAACTCCTAGAGGCTTTTATTATTGAATTCTCTAAGAGTGGCATAAGACATAATACCTCCTCACTGATTCACAGCTTCAAGCAAACCCCTCAAGAGACCGTGAGACTTGCAGGAAGGAGATTTAGGCAATATCTTGAAAGATGCCCTGTTCCTGAGCTACCCACACCAGCTAAGCAAGTGGCTTTATTCTTGGATGGATTGCTAAGTACCAAATTAAGATCATATGTGTACTTGAAGGACCCTAGGACCATAGAAGAGTGTGTACGCATGTGTATTGACATTGAGGACAACCTAGGGGAGGAGTTATACAAAGATTGAGATAGTGCCTCTAGCCTCTCTTCCACGCAATCCACATCGATTGAGGAACTTGCAAAGAAAGTTGCTCAGAAACTAGGTGTCTCTAGCAAACAAATTCCGAGATTCGCCCCGGTGAAAAGATGCTATACTTGGGGGGGTGACCATATGGAAAATGTATGTCCCATTATGGCTCAACCCCAAGTAAATTCTAGTAGCCAGTACTGCACTATAGAACGGAGGTACACCAATCACACCGCGCAAGATTGCCCATACAACAAGCAGGCGGTTAGGCAACCCTACCCTCAGCCATACCCTCCGCAGGGAAGATACCAGAACCCGTACCCTCCACAGCCACATGGCAGGCCACAACAACCTTATCAGCAACCATACCAAAACCAACAAAGGCCCCAGCCTGTGTTAGCACAACAACCCCCTGCCCCAGCTAATGTGATCCCAGTAAAATATGCAGCAGCAGAGGAAAACCTGAATAGAGCGATAGTCCCTGTAACACCATTGCTTTCTGAAAGTGACCCCAGTGACCACAGCTTTGATTCTACACATGTCGATAGCCCCCAGGCCTACTACATGCAGTCTCCTGAGCATGGTGAGTCTTACTATAGTGAAGAGCCAAATGAACCTAGTTGGGAGTCAGATTACACAAACGTCATGTATACGAACCCCAACCCTAGGCCTCAACCTAGGCAAGTAAGACCCCCATTCCCTAGAGGACCATGCTACAGATGTCAGGGAGATCACCTCATTCGTGATTGTCCCTTACCTCCACTTACACAACCCCAGTCAGTAACAATTCAAGGCTTTTGCCAAGAATGTGGAAAGGAGCATCTTTTACGAGATTGCCCTAAGAATCCTAATAATATGCCAAAAATCACTCCTATTAACGTTATTGGGTTGGTGGTAGACTCCATAGGAAGTGTGACATCCACCGCACCAGTACAGGTAGTGACTAGAGCTCAGGCATTGCAACAGAACCAAGGGGCAAACCAGGATAAGAACCCAGAGGCTAGTGAAACCGAGAGCGTGACAAAGAAAAGGACTAGAGTGTGGAAAGATAGTCGGGAAAGAATGAAAAGACAATGGGCTAAAAAGATGAGTGAACTTGAGGAAAGCATAAGGGAAACCAAAGCCAGGATAACAGAACTCACATCTCAAACTCCCTCTCACACTACCCCACCATCACCATTCCCATCGCCATCCAACCCGCCACCTTCCAACCCACCTCATACGATTCCACCACCCCCTAGAGTAGGATCAGTATTAGCTGATCCCACTCCTGAAGATATAGACATGATGCTTAAAGCATATCAGGCCAGAATCCAAGAAGGGCCAAATGTCACGGATCATGACAAGTGTTACCCTAGAGCTGACCTAGAGATAGAAAGAACCAAGCTTTGTGCAAAAATGGTCGCATTGGCTCAGATTATGTTTGAAGCCAGTCGCCTTTTCAATTACTCGGGCTCATCCAAGATGCAATTACACTTGGATGGACTCCTAGAGAAGTTAGAGGGCATAATTGCAAGATCTGCCAAGGAAGAAAAAAATCAAGAAAGAGATAAAGCAAGCAAAAACATGACCCATCCCCCATCGGAAGTTTATGTGCCCAATCCCACTGAACCAAACAACCCCCCTTCCCTAGGAAGAATAGAGAATCTAATGGCACAATCACAAAAGGAACTCGCCCCTCAACACCATGACAAGGCTAGTGAAAGAGCAGGTCTTCCTACCCAGAAGGCCTATGTGCCTGAGGCCTACGTGCCTAACTCTACGGAGCCAGACACCTCTTCTTCTATGAATCAATTCACACCAGAATTCCTACGCGAGATTCAAGAAGACAAATGGGCTAAAGAAAGTGAAGTCCCTCCTCCCATTGAACTTGTGGATGATGCACATGACCAATTCCCACAAGACATCCCATCCATTTATGGGGAGCAGGAGAGCACCCAATCTCAAGAAAGATTAGACTTCGAGTCTAATTCTTTACAAGAACTACCCCATTTCACAGGCCCATGGGAAGCAAAGTCCACCTGTATGAGAGCACCTACAGTCATGGTAAGAAACGAAGATTCAGTCATACCTAGGAACACAGAGGTAGTGAAGAACACCAAAGTGCAGTGCAATCACACTTTGGAAGAGCTGCTTAGGGTTATACCAGAGGTGTGGAAACATGTAGCCAATCAAGTGCCCGAGATAGCAAAACCTCGTTCCCAGGTAGGATCACATAGGACAGTGCCAGAGATACCCTTGGATAAAATAGGAGATATGTGTGAAGGTGAAGAAGGGAACACCTATCTTCCCATTACCTACCAGGAGTACACCACCAAGGCAATTTTGGACTCAGGCGCAGGAGTTGCAATTGCCACCACTTCCCTATGGAAGCGTTGGGGCAAGCCAGCACTCAGGCCAACGAGAATGAAATTGCAGATGGCCGATGGTCATATTGAGAGACCCTTAGGATTGCTAGAAGGAATAACTCTCACCACCTGTGGTGTCGATTTTGAGCACACATTTGCCATATGTGACTTTAGCAAGAATCATGCCTATGAGATGATCTTGGGACGACCTTTTATGTGACAGTTGCAAGTGGTACAGGATTGGGGAACCAATTCTTTGTACCTGTAGCACTTAGGTGTTACGACCAAAGTCAATCTTAAGGATTACTCTCATAGAGATGTACCACCTATTCAATGGAATCCCATCCATAGAGCCAAAGATGAGACTGAGTCTGTGCATTCCATAGAATCCAGATCCTCGTGGATGCATGAAGACACCCACTTATGGATGTGTAAGGTAGCAGTAGAAGAAGAGAAGAGAGAGAAAGCCAGAGAGGTAGGTGCAAAAGAAAACCATAGATCAATTCAAGACCCAGCCTATGCACCTGTAGTCTTTCCTGATGAGGAATTTGAACCCCATGGCTGGGCAGAAATCCTAGCAACAATGGATGTAGCCATCAATGAAGAACAATGGACACCTCACTGTGATGAGGATGGCTATGACATTTCAGTCTTCTCCATAGAGCCAATCATGGGAGAGGCAGTTCTAGAAGAATGCGAACCTAGCCCTGATGCATTTGAGGATGCAAGTGACTCCGATCTAGAGTCAATCATTATGGACCCACCATTTGCATCAGATGAAGAATACTTCCATGGAGTAGAATTTCAACCCCAGAGGCATGGAGAGCTTACAAATGATGTAAGATTAGCAACACATGTGACCCCGAAGGAAGAAGGAAAGAAACGAAAGAAGAGAGAAGTCTCACCAGAAGAGGAAGAATCTTTGTTTGAGGTCCCGGAAAATTTTAAGAAGTATGAGATAGACGACAGGAGAGTCATGATAAGAATGCCTAAACGAGAGGCACAAGTAGGAGAGGCCTATGATAACAAAGAAACCACCAAGAAAATAGTGGTAGCCCTAGAAGAAGGAGAGGAGAGATGCACATACATAGGCCATGACCTAACAGAGGAAGAAGAGCATGCGTTAATAGCCTTGCTAAGAGAATATAGAGATGTATTCGCTTGGAGTTACAAGGATTTGAAGGGTGTTGACCCAGACATATGCTCACACACCATCCCCATGACTTCAAATGCCAAACCCTCTAAGCAAAAGCCCTATACATATAATGATAATTACGCTGCCAAGATTAAAGAGGAGATAGATAGACTGGTTGAAGCTGGATTTATCTATGAAATTGAGCACACTGAGTGGGTATCCCCCATCGTAGTGGTGCCCAAGAAAAATGGAAAGCTGCGCGTATGCATTAACTTGAAGAAGGTCAATGCAGCCACAATTCGAGATAACTATCCGCTTCCCATCACAGAACATCTCTTAGAAAGAGTGGCAGGCTACAATCAAGTAGCCATAGCTCCAGAGGATCAGCATAAGACAGCCTTTGCCACAGAATGGGGCATTTTTGCCTTTAGAGTAATGCCATTTGGGCTTACCAATGCACTAGCTACCTTCCAGAGACTAATGTGCCATGTATTTAAGGAGTTCCTAAGGAAGAATTTAGAAGTCTATGTTGATGACCTTTGTGCTCATTCCAACATCAGACAAACCCATATTCCTGAACTCAGACAAATCTTTGACAAATGTAGAGAATATCAAGTCTGCCTAAACCCGGAAAAATGTGTTTTCATGGTCAGGCAAGGCAAGATTCTAGGACACATAGTGTCAAAGAATGGCATATCCACCGATGAAGAGAAAGTAAGAGCCATAGCCGAGTTACCTAGGCCAAAGAATGTCAAGGAAGTACAAGCTTTCATGGGACATTGTGGTTACTACCGCCGGTTCATTCACATGTATGCTGTCATTGCAAAGCCCATGTACGGACTTCTGACAAACTTTGAGTGGACTGAGGAATGCGAGAACTCCTTCAATGAGCTTAAACGGCGATTATGTTCATCACCAATCTTGACCATGCCAGA
The DNA here is from genome assembly GCA_020310875.1 of Ceratopteris richardii. Taxonomy (NCBI): domain Eukaryota; kingdom Viridiplantae; phylum Streptophyta; class Polypodiopsida; order Polypodiales; family Pteridaceae; genus Ceratopteris; species Ceratopteris richardii. The sequence goes on from CM035443.1 coordinate 87,230,977, forward strand.
TTGGAATAAGCCTTTCCATGTTCATGTGGATGCATCCAATTATGCCATTGGATGTGTGCTTGCTCAACCTACTGGTGAAGGTAATATGGATCTTCCAATTGCCTATGCTAGTCGACAACTGAATGCAGCTGAACGAAATTACACCACCACTGAGAGAGAAGGCTTAGGCATGGTATATGCAGTCAAGAAATTTAGACACTATTTGCTTGCAAATAAGTTTAAATTTTTTACTGATCACCAAGCACTTTTATATCTCGTGAACAAGCCATGCAATACAGGAAGATTAGTAAGATGGTTTCTCTTACTAATGGAATATGATTTTGAGGTTGTGGTGAGAAAAGGGAGGACTCATTTGAGAGCAGATCATCTCTCTAGGCTCACATCTGGAGAAGCCCCACAAGGAGTATCAGATGACCTTCCTGACGCTTACTTGTTTAAATTGGAAGTGGTACCGCAATGGGCTAAGCCATTGGTACCAGTACTGACATACGGACCTAACCATCCAGTAGTAAACACACAGAATAGAGAGGTTGTGAAAGCCCAAAAGTACCACATCATGGCAGGAAGCATGTACAAGCACACGGATCAAGGAATCTTGGCTTGTTGTGTGGAAGAGGACGAGTACAATAAATGGTTGCATTTAGCACATGTAGGTGCATTAGAGCAACACTACTCAAAGCAACGAACCTTACAGACACTAAGGAGACTGGGAGTGCATTGGCCAACTATGGAAGCGGATGTCCAAAGGTTGTGCAAAGAATGCCCAATCTGTCGCACTAAACCACCGGTGGAACATGCCACTCTTTATCAAGTGACCATAGTGCTAGATTGGAGTGAACCACTAGTATCCTTCCTGAGGACGAAAACATTCCCTCCATACATAACTCTGGCTAGGAAAAGGAGTTTAGAACAAGAAGCCCAGGATTACTCACTTATTGGTGATAATCTATACAAACGTGGTAAAGACGGTTACCTGAGACTATGTGTCCATGAGAGTGAATATCTTAAGATCTTGGAAACTGCGCACCAAGGTGTAGCAGGAGGACACTTTGGACCAGATCGGGTGATCAAGGCAATACTATTTGCGGGCTTCTGGTGGCCGACCCTTCACATGGATGCACATAACTATGTGAAACGATGTGATGTCTGTCAGAGAACTCAGTATCCTATACGAAAAGATGAGATGCCACTGAAACCTATGATGGGTGGACGTGCATTCTCTAAGTGGGGAATAGACTTCGTAGGTCCTATTAATCCCCCAGCTAAGGGTTCCCATGCAGAATATATCATTGTTGCAACAGACTATCTAACAAAGTGGGTAGAGGTAAAAGCCACAACGAAGAACGATGCTCAAACAACTGCTAAATTCTTGTTTGAAAATGTATTCACTAGATACGGACTACCTATAGAGCTAGTTAGTGATAGAGGCACTCACTTCTTGAATGAAGTGATTGAAAATCTGCTCCAAGAATTCTTGGTAATACAGAAGAAGTCTGCCCCCTATCACCCTCAAGCAAATGGCCAGGCTGAGAGCACCAACAAGATCTTATGCAATGTACTGACGAAATTAGTGAACAATAAATGCTCTGATTGGGACAAACAGCTACACCATGCTGTTTGGGCATACCGAGTTGCCTACAAAACGGTACTCCAAGCCACTCCCTTTCAAATGGTGTTTGGTCAAAATGTTGTGCTACCTTTAGACTTCTTAATACCTACATTGAAAGTAGCACAAGAGCATGAATGGACGGGTCATGAACTCTCCTCTAGACTTTTTGACCTTGAACGATTAGGAGAAACAAGACTGAGAGCAGCTGCAGGGATATATGCAGCTAAGAAACGACAGAAGACATACTTTGATGCCCACGTTAAGGATAAAGGGTTAAAGGCAGGCGACTTAGTTCTAGTCTACACATTGAAGCAACATGCGAGGAAACTGGAGAAGAGAGGCTACGGACCCATGATCATTAATAGAATCTCAACAAGTGGAGCAGTGCAACTAGCCACATTAGAAGGCGATGTTCTCCCAAGTTATATCAGCGGATGCAGAGTCAAGTTGTATCAGGAACCTCTCACAGAGGAAATGCTAAGTCGACTCAATACTGCTAAGAAACGCAAAGAGGAAGAAAAGCGAATCCGAGAAGAAGCTCAAGCAGAAGCCCTAGAGCGCATACGGAGAATGAAATTAAGAAGACAAGGTAGAGAGCACCCTAGGCAAGATGCATATGCAGATCAAGGATACGACGTGGCTATGTGTGAGGTTTCAGGTGTTAGCTCTCATAGGATAACTGATCGACGTCCTTTCATAACCTTAGATATAGGACAAGGAAAGAGTGCAAGGACTGTAAAAGCCTTGATTGACTCAGGTGCAGCCACTAGTGCTGTTAAATTGTCTTACTGTCAAGAGTTACAATTAACTGTCAACCCTGTGGAATCATATCTCATAGGATTGGGAGGCGTGGAAACCCCTTGCATGGGCGAGGTGGAACTTCCCCTCTATATAATGATAAGGCAATGACAGTTAAAGTACTAGTGTGTCAAGATGAGGACCTCACTGAGCCCCTTGTCTTGGGTCAAGACTGGATCTATGACCAAGCAGTCAACTTAAACCTAAGAAGTGGACTTCTTCAGGTATGGGTGAATCAAACTAGAATTATGATTGAGTTAAATAATGGAGCACTCAAGGAACTAGAGAAGACACGGACTCCTGGTCCCTCCAGGGGTGCACATGAAGTTGACCATGCTGTTCTTGTCCAAGGCTATGTGATGCAGAAAAATGAAGATCTCAAAAAAGGAGTCAGAACCACAATGGAACTCCCTTCTTTTCCAAAGGCCAGAAGGAGGCAGCAACTAAGGGCAGATCAATCACTGAAGACTCTCTAGGCGAGAGACCAAAAGAACGTGCGAAGCAGAACAACTCAGCCGACGAAACAAGTGTGGGTGCGGAAAGACGAGCTACTGGCCGTAACTAAGCTGCAACAACGGTCTCAACTTCCTATTAGTAATCAACAACTTGATGCTAATAAGAGGACTCCTAAAACCTCGGTGGAGAAAATAAAATCTATTTGGGTACCCAAGAAGTCGATGAAGGCTGACCCACAATCAAGACAAATTTGGGTGCCTAAGGCTTGCTTGCGGGCTCAACTAACCCCACACAATTCACATCATACACGACAGGTTTCACTCGGTCAAGCAGTCGCTATCCACTCTTGTCTGATACACTCGAACACACTGCCACCTAGAAGCACGCACAGACTCACTCGTAGATGGGTCCCAATGACACCACAACTCCCAGCAGAATTACTCATGCAACCCTCCCGAGTCCCCACGAAACCAAGACCAAAAGCCATCCATGGTGTTTGGCAACCTAAGACTTGTAATAAACCCCCCGACCCCAATCTGTGAATTCATCTCCACTCACTAACTGCATTAGTCAGACAGTGCATCTTTCCATCTAGCTCCTAGGACTATCCAGGCATTAACTACACACACTGTCATCGTGCACTTACTAACCACTGACTCATCATCATCCTAGGACAACAACGGGTTTATTCTGTCCATTACAATGTTAACACATGGTTCTATATTCTCACAGAACCAACAAGCAAGCAGTGCCATGGCAGAAGCCGGAGGTTCCAGCTCTCACGCCGGATCCAGCGCACAGATTGTGGATATAGAAACACTCCTCCTCGAACCACATCTCACCGAAAGACCGCAAGAACTTCAAGCTGTGCATGTACTCCCAGTTCAGGATCCTCCCCAGGGGCACACCTCTCAAGTGGGCAAACACGCTCATTGGTTCAGTGATGTTGCAGGACCATTGGGTGATGGAACCTATTTTTGGGAAGCTGAATTGGAGTTTAATGGTAAATGGGGACGCTACCATTTTTTCACGCGCGAATTTGAGAGCTATCAGAATGCCGAAGTCATGCGTTCAGTATGGACCAAAGCTGGCTTGGACAGTTATTTCAGGGCCCACTTACCAAAGCCGGATTTCTTACGTTGTTCTTATCTTATCAGTACCATCACTCCGAGCAGGGCCAAGGGAGGCGACAGCACCTTTGTGTTACCTTCACTGTTGCCGGGCCACGAACTTAAAAGATTCAAACTGACCCTCAACCTGGTACGAGAAGCATTGGGCATGTATGGTATGCACATTCCTACTGAAAAGGAAACAATGGTTCCAGGCAGAATGAAACATAAAGATCTCAATAAGCTGAAGGATATGGTGGCAATGACACCGACCATTGCTCTTCACCTACGGACCGTCATGCAACATTTTGCTTTTCCCGCCCAGGAAAGATTCACCATGCCCCCAAAGAAGATATGGTTTAGCTTGTATTTGGCAGAGACAGAAAGCCTCCCTATCAACGTACCACATTGGATCATAGATCAGATTCACCTAGCCCATCAACGGTGGAACAAGAAGCAGAAAAATGTGCTCCACGGGTGTTGTGCTTTGACCAAGATAATCTATCGATGTCTAGCCTATGATGTGCCTATTCAGCGGGCACTCGTATGGTCCCGAGCCCAGGAGTTCCAGAGAAGGCTATCAGCGGCAGGTCCTCCATCAAAGAAGATGAGAGGGGGAGTCCAATTACCCTGCGCTCAACCAAGGGGAGCCACCACTACACCAGAAATTACCCCTCCCCAGACACGACGCATTAGACCATTCACCATCCGGCTACCAAGACCAAGTACAGAGGGACCCAATCTGGTGTTTCCACCCGTTCCATTAGATTTGGAATTTCCACAGGGCTTTACTCTCAATGATCTCACTGATGAAGAAGTGGCTAGACTAATCTACGACTCTAATCTCGAGACGGAAACAGAGCGAGCTCAGGAACCACAACCCCATACAACAACATCAGCCCCCACCCGACCGCAAGTTGTAGAAGTCGACGTCGATGAACAAGAGACCGAACAAGAGGAAGAAGCCTACGAAGAACAAGAGTATGATGAACTTTCAGAGTTAGCAAGTGCCTCCGCGTATTCGGCACAAATAAAAAGACTATATCGAACCATGCAGCTAGTTCAAGTACAACATAAAATGTCACTGGAAGCAGGCAAGAAACTCATGAACCAATTGCTGGCAGAGGAAGGTGTGGATGATATGTTCATCGAGTCCATCAACCTACATGCAGATGCAGTAGGATTGGATGAGGCCATTCATGAGGCAATGGCCTACATTCACCGATTTGAGAAAAGGGTTCCCGCCCGTCCCATGAGGTCTGGGAAACAAATTCATATCAACGTATCAGCACCAGTGGCTACAACGCAAGCAGACGAACATCAGGAAGCACCACTGTCACCACCCTCCCCACCTCTCACTACACAACTCACTCCACCACATGACACTATCACCACCACGTCCACTACCACCACAATCGTCATGGGAATTCCACTCTCTCCGGGAATCCAATTCGGGGGAGTCACCATGCCCACTTTCACCACTCTCTTCACTAATGTCACATCCACCCCACCCACGATCCCCATCTACACGGTCACTCAAACATTCGACACTATGGAAACATCTCCTGCCACTGCACCGCTCCCTCCCCCCATGCCACCTCCATCTCCCATACCCCCTCCACCCACATCTCCACTTGCATCCACATCATTCACAACTTCCCTTCCCGCCCCCATTCCCCCTGCATCTTCACCCCTCCCTGCATTATTTAATGTAAATAGTATATTTCTAGCATTAAATCAATGTGTATATCAGCTTCAGAATGAGTACAGAGCCCTTGACGACCCGTATCAACAACTGACAACAAATCACTAGAACTTACAAAGGCAACTTACAATTCTTGAAGAGGAAAATGCAGATGTGAATCAACGTTATACAACGCTTGAGCAGGCTCACCAAACACTACTGGAGGCACCCCAACCATCGAAAGAATCAGGCGTCAAACAACTAGAAGCCTTGCTCGAAGTATACCAGGCCGATAACCTACGAGTCAGACGTAACTTGGCGCTACTCAGGAAACATATGGCCACGGCACTTGAAGAGAACAAGAGACTGCAGAAACAAAATGAAGAGAATCTGGAAGCGGCAATGGAAGACTCTCCCCACGAGATAGATCCAGAGCAGTTCAAAGCAGTTCCCTCGGAGACGATGAAAACCATTTTGGAAAGCTATGCAGATCTTCTGGAAGCCCATGATGACTTGGAAAGAGAACGTCACACACTACGGAGCAGACTTAAGGAGCAGGAAGAACAACCGAAGAGTGTCCCATCAACCTCTACCTCAGACGAGGTAAAGGCCTTAACTGAGCAGGTGGCAGAATTACAAAAGAGGTTACTGACATACGAGAGGCAGCCCTCTCCAGTAGTAGAACCAGAGCCAGAAGAGTTGGTCCCTATTGAGGTAGATGATTCGTACGAAGAACCGTATGTTCCTATGCCGATGCCAGGCGGGCAACGAACCTCAGAAGGACTAGACACCTTGGAAGTGGAAGCACCCGAGTGGCTTCAGACACTGGAAAAAACAGCGAACACACACGAAGAACGGGTGGCCATTCAGATCCAATCACTAGCGAACCTAGAAGAAACTGTCATAAAGTCAGAATATTTCAGAAGCATGTCTCATCATAGATGGATCGGCACCAATAATGACCAATATGTGCCATACTGCATACTTTTGGCCGATTACAACGCCGAGATTCAACGATGATGCGGCAAGCCTCCCACATTTGCTACACAATTTGGTCCAGATGATATACCGGAAAGTGCTAAGCGTGGGTCCATCCATCAACCCACCTGGAGGATCAGGCTTTTGGAAACATATCCTGAAATGGTCCGAACCTGGAATAATATGCCGTTGTTTATTAAATATAATCCTTGTTACGTTCCAGTTCTTCGAAGACGCACCTGGCGTGAATTCACTATTGCCGTCAGAGACATCAAAGCCTGCGCAAAATGGTTAAATTACGTTTATCTAGCACCTCCACGAGGACCCCCCACGATGAACTACATGATTTCTACAATCCGTCACTGGAGCATTCGGCTACGCAATAATCCCGATGTGATGGCCCAGATGTGTATGAAAATATTTGAATTAATGCTGATCACTTTCAAGACGTTTAAGAATATTAAGGACCCCCACTTCTCAGGAGCAGGCTTCGTGACAGGAAACCAAGATCTGGTGTACGATATGAGTACCACCCCCTCAATTGAAGTAATATATGCTTGGCACGCCAGAATCAAGTACCTCCCAGCCTGCTTTAAACAGACATTTGAGGAGATGTTCATCACAGGATTCTGGGAATATCACTCCGAAATCTTTATACCTAGACCATCACATCTCCTCCAATTATTTGCTGTGGAGAGAACTATTCACTCAGAACAATTGAGGGTGCCTCATCCAGATGTTCTCGGACCTGTGAATTGGGATGATTTGCTCACAGATCTAGCACGCGGCTTACGACTCGAAGAACACCACCTAGCCTCCGATGTCGTCCAATATTATGTTCAAAAACCCTCTAGACAAGGGTCTGTGAGGGGCGACAGACGCGAGAGTGGGGGGGGTGTTGGCAGCAGTCAGGGAACCGAAGGAGCCACAAGACGAAGAGAGTCAGAGCGAAGGGACATCACAAGCAGACATGGAAGTCAAAGAAGATCTGGCAAGTAGGCCATCTAAATTTTTCAGACATCAAGGAGTTGAGCACACAAGAAGACAGAGCAAGTAGGGAGCTCAAAGGTATGTATGACAAATCAATAGAGGAAATCCCTACACAAATAGTGATTTTCATCACTAAAAACCATTGTAAATATCATTTCGTATTTTTGTAGCTCCATTTTGTGCAAGCCAAGGAGTCCTTGAGCTTGAGGAGCTTTAGAAGTATCTGCCAATTTTCATATTTTTTAGATCTCGTTTGAGCCCTCTAATAAGCCCTGGAACCTAATTTTTAACTAGGCCGGACACTAGGTCTGAACAGGGCCAAAGCTAGTCAAAAACTATAAAAGGAGCTAGAGAGCTCATTTTTGAGGTTGGATTGTAATTGAAATGAACTTGTAAGAGCTTTTTGAAAGTAATCTAAGAACTCCATTGCTTCTCACTCTTTGTCTTGTTGTGTGTGCGCGTGTGTGTGTATGTGTGTGCATGCTTGTGTGCTTCTCACTCACGCACTTGTGCCTCCACTTGCTCGAGGTCTTCATACCATCCTCACGTCTTCCCGGATTGACATTAAAGGAGGTGCTACTCATCACTGAGCTACAACATATGTATGCATGTATATGTGTATGTAGGTGTATATGTGAGTGTGTGTATGTGTGTATGCATGTAAGAATGTATGCATGCATATGCATGTGCATTATGTATGCAAAAGTATGCATGTGTGTGTATGTGTGTGTATGCATGTAAGTATGTATGTATGCATATGCATATGCATTATGTATGCATATGCATATGCATTATGTATGCATATGCATTATGTATGCATATGCATTATGTATGAATATGTATGCATGTATGTGTATGTGTATGTGTATGTGTCTCTATGTGTGTGTATGCATATATGTGTGTGTATGTCTCTATGTGTGTGTCTATGCATATATGTGTGTGTATGTGTCCATGTGTGTGTGTGTGTCTATGTGTGTATGTGTGTGTTTGTGTGTATATACATGTGTATCTGTATATATGTGTCTATATGCATGTGTATGTTTGTGTGTATGTGTGTGTAAGTGTGTATGTGTCTATGTGTGTGTATATGTGTGTGTGTGTATTTGTGTGTGTGTAAGTGTGTATATGTATGTGTGTGTATTTGTGTGTGTGTAAGTGTGTATGTGTGTGTGTGTCTGTGTGTGTGTCTATGTGTGTATGTATGTATGTGTGTGTGTGTATGCATGTGTATGTGTGTGTGTGTGTAAATCTGTGTGTATATGTGTGTGTATGTGTTTGTATGTGTGTGTATGTGTCTATGTGTATGTATGTGTCTATGTGTGTGTATGTGACTATGTGTGTGTATGTGTCTATGTGCATATGTGTATGCATGTATGTATGCATATGCATGTGCATTATATATGCATATGCATGTGCATTATGTATGCATGTGTGTGTATGTGTGTGTATGCATGTAAGTATGTATGTATGCATATGCATATGCATTATGTATACATATGTATGCATGTATGTGTATGTGTGTATATGTCTCTCTATGTGTGTGTATATGCATATATGTGTGTGTATGTGTGTATGTGTGTGTGTGTGTCTATGTGCGTATGTGTGTGTGTGTTTGTGTGTTTCTATGTATGTCTATGTGTGTATGTGTGTATGTGTGTGTATGCATGTAAGAATGTATGTATGCGTATGCATGTGCATTATGTATGCATATGTATGCATGTGTGTGTATGTGTGTGTATGCATGTAAATATGTACGTATGCATATGTGTGCATGTATGTGTATGTGTATGTGTATGTGTATGTGTATGTGTATTTGTATGTGTATGTGTATGTGTATGTGTATGTGTATGTGTATGTGTATGTGTATGTGTATGTGTATGTGTATGTGTATGTGTATGTGTATGTGTATGTGTATGTGTATGTGTATGCGTATGTGTATGTGTATGTGTATGTGTATGTGTATGTGTATGTGTATGTGTATGTGTATGTGTATGTGTATGTGTATGTGTATGTGTATGTGTATGTGTATGTGTATGTGTATGTGTATGTGTATGTGTATGTGTATGTGTATGTGTATGTGTATGTGTATGTGTATGTGTATGTGTATGTGTATGTGTATGTGTATGTGTATGTGTATGTGTATGTGTATGTGTATGTGTATGTGTATGTGTATGTGTATGTGTATGTGTATGTGTATGTGTATGTGTATGTGTATGTGTATGTGTATGTGTATGTGTATGTGTATGTGTATGTGTATGTGTATGTGTATGTGTATGTGTATGTGTATGTGTATGTGTATGTGTATATGTATGTGTATGTGTATGTGCATGTGTATGTGTATGTGTATGTGTGTGTATGTCTCTCTACATGTGTGTGTGTGTGTATGCATATATGTGTATGTGTCTATGTGTGTGTATGTGTGTGTGTGTGTCAATGTGTGTGTGTGTGTGTGTCTATGTGTGTGTATGAATGTAAGCATGTATGTATCCATATGCATGTGCATTATGTGTGCATATGTATGCATGTGTTTGTATGTGTGTGTATGCATGTAAGTATGTATGCATGCATATGCATATGCATTATGTATGCATATGTATGCATGTATGCATATGTGTGTGTATTTCTCTCTCTATGTGTGTGTATGCATATATGTGTGCGTATGTGTCTCTGTGTGTGTGTGTCTATGTGTGTATATACGTATGTATCTATGTATGTGTGTATGTATGCATCTGTATGTGTGTGTGTAAATGTGTGTGGATGTGTGTGTGTGTGTAAGTGTGTATGTGTCTATGTGTGTGTATGTGTGTGTGTGTGTTTATGTGTGTATGTGTTTGTGTCTATGTGTGTATGTGAGTGCCTTTGTGTGTATATATATGTGTGTATGCATGTGTATGTGTGTGTGTGTAAATTTGTGTATATATATGTGTGTGTATGTGTCTATGTGTGTATGTGTATATATGTGTGTGCATGTCTATGTATGTATGTATGTGTCTATGTCTATATATACGTATGTGTATATATGTGTGTGTATGCATGTGTATGTGTGTGTGTAAATATGTGTGTATGTTTGTGTATGTGTCTATGTGTGTATGTGTGTGTCTATGTGTGTATATATGTGTGTGTATGGATGTGTATGTGTGTGTGTAAATCTGTGTGTATGTGTGTGTATGTGTTTATGTGTGTATGTGTGTGTATGTGTATATATATGTGTGCATGCATGTGTATGTGTGTGGATGTGTGTTTGTGTGTGTGTGTAAGTGTGTATGTGTCTATGTATGTATGTGTGTGTGCCTATGTGTGTATGTATGTGTCTATGTGTGTATATATGTGTGTGTATGCATGTGTATGTGTGTGGGTAAATTTGTGTATGTCTGTGTGTATGTGTGTGCATGGGTCTATGTCTGTATGTGTGTGTATGTGTGTGTGTGTGTCTATGTGTGTATGTGTATGTCTATGTGTGTATATATGCATGTGTGTATGGATGTGTATGTGTGTGTGTGTGTAAATCTGTGTGTATGTGTGTTGGCATACAACTCAGAAGAAAAGCATACAGGCACAAACGAGCAATCATGCACAATACGGCAACAAGGCCCAATCATTTTTTTCATAAACTATTTCCAACTCAAGTGATTTTCATCACTGCACACACATTGTAAATTCCGTTTTTGGTAGAATAGACTCCATTTTGTTCAAGCCGAGTCCTCAAGCTTGAGGAGTAGTAGAAACAACTACATACCAATTTTCATAATTTTTAGACTCTGTTTGAGCCCTCAAATAGGCTCTAGAACCTAATTTTTTAACTAGGTCGGACACTAGGTCTGGACAAGGCCAAAGCTAGTAAAAAAACTATACTAGAGAGCTCATTTTTGGGGTTGGATTGTTAGTGATTTGAGCTTATATAAAAGACTTTTTGACTAATGCAAAGAACTCCATTGTTCCTCTCCTTGTTCTTGTCGTGTGTGCACGTGTGTGTGTATGTGTGTGCATGTTTGTGTGCTTCTCACTCACACACTTGTGCCATCACTTGCTCATAGTCTTCATACTAGTCCTCATGTCTCCACGGATTGACAATTATGAGGTGAATCTCCTCATGTTGGTACTTGCCATTGTGCTAGAGTGATACCAAATTTGGCGCCATTGCTAGGGAGAGAGCTTCAAGGATGAGCGTGTGATGGTAAGACGTAAAGTTGAGACATTGGAGTCATAGGTAATATCCTTTCTTTTTCATATTTTTCTTCTTTTCTTTCTTGTTTTTGCATCACCATCATCATCTTCACCATCTCCCACCTCCATCTCCATCTTCACAAAAATTCAGTTTTTGGTCATATTCTACTCCCCACCTCATTCCCCTCATTTCATTTGTGAGAGAGAGCTTGCATGCTATCTATTTTTGTGTGTTTTTTGAGCTTTTGGTGCAGGATCTAGTTGTACCACCATCTCCAGCAGCTTGTGCAGGTACGACAGAATTCTGCACAGGTCCCGAGACGATGACCTCTGTCTATCACGACATAAAGAAAAACTTAGTATTTTTTGAATGCATGCTTGGCATGATAACCTACACAATTAGAGCACTTCAAATCACTAGAAGTTTTAAAAAATTTTTCGTTTTTTAGTCTATCATGATAGACAGCGTCTATCGCAACAGACAGCACCCCACAATAGAGGTCGTCTATCATGACAGACACTGTCTATTGTGACAGACAGAGCCCACGATAGACAACAAACATGGTCTATCACGACAAACACCGTCTATCACGACAGACACCGTCTATCACGACGGACACCATCTATTGCGACAGACATCACCCCACGACAGAGGCCGTCTATCACGACAGAAACTATCTATCGCGATAGGTAGAGCCCACGACAGACAATAGACCCTGTCTATCACGACAGACAACCGTCCACCGCGACAGTTAGAGAACCACGATAGATACCGTCTATCGCGACAGACACCGTCTATCGCGACAGACCAAAAGCATGATAGATGACAGACTTAGTCTATCGCGATAGAACAAAAGCATGACAGACGACAGACTCAGTCTATCGCGACAGACACCGTCTATTGGGATAAATAGGACCCCACAATAAAGACCCTCTATCGCGACAAACACCGCCTATCGCGACATACCAAACCATGATGGACGATAGACCCCGTCTATCGTGACAGACACCATCTATCACGATAGACAGGCCCATGAAAAACGATAGACCTCGTCTATCGTGACAAACACCCGTCTATCACGACAGACAGAGAACCACAATAGACACCGTCTATCACGACAGACAGGCCCATGCGACAACCAGTGTCTATCGTGACAAACACCGTCTATCGCCATAGACAGGCAGTTTCGGCAAAAATTAAGGGGGTAAATTTTGGAAAATTTAGGCTAAATATTGGGCATATTTGCATACTCAATTACTCATACACTTACAAAGGCCTTAGAAAAATGCACTAAATTCCTGAAAGGTCCTGATTGTCTGTTTTAACCCCCTAAACTTTGAACTGTCATAACTTTTTCATATGAATGCCGTTTTTTGAGCTCTAGGGCTTGTTGGAAAGCTCGTGGTGAATACTACACACCCTCAACTGTAGTAGGCACAGCAAGGGAGCTTTAGAGAAACTTTTTTGGCAATACAAAAGGGGGAACAAGGGTCATTAAAAGTGTCTGTATCAAATTGTTTGTCAATTAAAGTTAAAAACGTGTGCTCAACTTGGAATGTTTACAAGATCATAGAGAGCTTTTGGAGGAATCAAAGCAAGTGCCATTGTGTGCAAGCTTGGGAATGCGCTTCCTAGGCAGACAAGCATAACATGGAGAAGCGACTTGAGGTTGGAACATCTCTCAACCCCCTCAGTCCATTCTTAGCATAGGCTAAGTGCGAAAGTTGTCCTGATTGACTAGGGCTACGATAGGAATATTCAAGTCCTAAGAGCCTCTAACTTCTCAAGTCCAAGAATAGGTTAAATTGCAGTCAAGGGACAACTCAAAGGAAAAGAACTTAAACTGAGTGGACGAAGAACATCAAGTACGACACACTTAAGTGCTCCTGATGGCGCTTAACTAAAGACAAGAAAACAAGTACTGGAAAGTTAAAAAGAACAAGTGATTGGTATCAAAGAATCAGCAATGTGGTTGTACAAGGATCATTGGGATTGATTGGAAAAGCATATGAACCTTAGATCGAGGAGACACCTAGGGAGAGACCATCAAAGTATTAGATCATCCGAGGCTAGTGTCAACCATACAACCAGATCTTGGGTCTAGCACTTGATGATTACCCCTACGCTTTGGACTTAGAAACTAGTGACTCGGAGATGTCTTATAACTTGGAAAGACCTGTAGGTAGCTCAGGAGTGGCATACCTAGAAAAACTCGAGGGTCCCTACAGGACTCAGTTGGAGTATATCCGGACCAACCACTTAGGTGCACGCATCTATGAGGATGGTCTGAGAAGATCTGTTGTCCTAATTAAAAACCCGAATCAGCCCATTGGACTAGAACACCCTGTAGTCAAGTTCAAAAATGGTTCCTACATAGATAAAGAAGGAACAATGTATGTGGTCATCAGCCAACCTGAAAGGACGGATGAATTCGGCAATATAATCTCTAAACTTGAAATAGGTGACATAGAGCAAGGGAATTTAGGAAAGGAGCCAAAAACCCCTTGAGACAAGTCGGTTCTGATAGAATAATCACTCCAGAGTGGGTTCCCTAAGACAACAAGAGCATAGAATTGCTCGTGAATCGAGAGACAAATGAGGCTTTTTGGAGGTATAAGCCTGAGAAGCCTAATGAAGTAGGAGCCCTTACCATCATGAATTCAAAGATCCTGATAGCCCAGGCAAAGTGACCTACTTAGATGATGCTTTGGAGAGGATCTTTGTGGTCTGAGAGCATGGAAGACACGCATACACTTGGAAGGGTGAATTTGTTTTTCCCCAACCTTGATCCGCTATGTCTTATGGTCACGAAGGAGCTAGAACATCTCAAGCTCATGGGCCTCAAAGAGAAAGGAGTAGAGATAGACCTGAGGTGAGCTTTGCTAACCCATTAGGAAGAGAAAGGATGTGAACATAAACGGATAGAGAAGAAACTGAGAGATCTAGAGTCCCAAGAAACCAAAGAAATGCTGATGATTTTCCTTTGCCAAGGCCTAGAGAACACACAAGGACCCTGAGGCCAACCCAGCTGGTGAAGTCTATGAAGAATTACTTCGATGGCACTGGAGACCCTTACGACCATGTGGAAGAATTTAGGCAAGTCTTGAGAGCAGAACAAGTTGAGGACCTATTCACACAGTACAATGCTTTTGGCCTAGCACTTAGAAACATAGCCCTTACATGGTTTCAACCACTACATGATAGATAGTTTAGGAGCATAGACCAACTCCTAGAAGCTTTCGTCATTGAGTTTTCTAAGAGTGGCATATGGCATAATACTTCCTCATTGATTCATAGCTTCAAGCAAACACCTCAAGAGACGGTCAGACAGGCAGGAAGAAGGTTTAGGAAATACCTAGAGAGGTTTCGGTGCCTGAGTTACCCACACCAGCCAAACAGGTGGCTCTATTCTTAGATGGATTGCTGAGTACCAAGCTCAGATCATATGTATATCTGAAGGACCCCAGAACCATAGAAGAATGTGTACGCATGTGCATAGACATTGAGGATAATCTAGGAGAGGATTTGGAGCTTTCAAAAATCTACAAGGATTTAGATAGCTCTAGCAGCCTCACTTCCAATCAATCCACATCTATCGAGGAACTTGCAGAGAAGGTAGCTCAAAAACTAGGTGTCTCTAGCAAACAAATTCCAAGATTTGCTCTAGGGAAACGATGCTATACCTGTGGAGGAGACCATATGGCGAGTGTATGTCCCATTATGACCCAACCCCAAGTGAATCCTAGTAGCCAGTACTGCAACATAGAGCGAAGGTACACCAACCACATTGCACAAGATTGTCCTTATAACAAACAAACTCTCAGGCAAAACTACCCTCAGCCATATCCATAATAGGGTAGATTCCAGACCCAGTACCCACCACAACAATATGGTAGGCCCCAGCAATCCTACCAACCACCTTATCAAGGGCTGTAGAGACCACAACCAGCTCTAGCGCAGCAACCCCCTTCTCCAGCCAATGTGATCCCAGTGAAGTATGCAGCTACAGAAGAAAATCCAAATAGAGCCTTAGTGCCAGTGACACCATTGCTTTCAGAAAGTGACCCAAGTCATCATAATTGTGACTCTACCCATATTGAGAGCCCACAGGCTTACTACGTGCAGTCACCGGAGCATAGTGAGTCATACTATTATGAAGAACCGAGTGAATCTAGTTGGGAGCCAGAATATACGAATGTCATGTATAAGAATCCTAACTCAAGACCCCAGCCTAGGCCGATGAGACCTCCATTTCCTAGAGGGCCATGCTTCCAATGTCAGGGAGATCACCTCATTCATGATTACCCTCTACCGACACCTACACAAACCCAATCTGTGACAATTCAAGGCTTTTGTCCAGATTTTGGAAAGGAGCACTTGTTATGAGAGTGTCCCAAGAACCCCATCAACATGCCAAAAATTGCTCATATCAACGTGATTGGTTTAGTGGTAGACTCCACGGGAAGTGTGACTTCCGCGACCCTAGTGCAAGTCATCACTAGAGCTCAGACACTTAAGCAAAACCAAGACTTAGGCTAGGAACGAAACTCTGAGGTTAGCGAGACCGAGAGCCAGCATAAGAAGAGAACAAGAACTTGGAGAGAGAGTCGTGAACATATGAAAAGGCAATGGGCAAAGAAGATGAGTGAACTTGAGGAAAGTATGAGGGCAACAAAAGCCAAGATAATTGTTTGCTTCTTAGTCCAAGGGAAAGATACACACTTACGCTTATGCTTTGTTGGAATCACACAATATTGTACCGCTTATCCTTCCTCAAGTTATTCACTAGTGTTCAATTATACTCTGATTTCTTCGTACCCTTTCTCTTACTTTTAATTCCTTCCTCTCACTCACTCATGTGCACCTACTCTTTGCCCCTACCCTTCTTTTCTCTCTCACTCACACTTCTCTTACACTCAAACACACACACACTCACACACCCATACACACATTCACCCTCTCACCCTCTTGTTCTCTTTCACTTTCTCACACACTCTCTTTCACGTACATATACTCACACATGCACTTTCATGCATACACTCACACATATCTCTACTAATCAACGATAATACAATGTTCATCAGTGCATACACAGCTGCAAGTTATCGCTCATCACTGGTTCTATCGCTAAGTCTGTTCAAACGGAGTGCCCCTTCCACATACAGAAAGCAGGACATCGAGGACAAGCCTTTGTTCACACAAGGAATGATCAGAGCATTTAAGTTCTGAGCTGCTAAGATTTTCAGGCCGGGATCATATAGAAAACAAGAGCGCATCACCTTCTCTTACTAGTTCTCTCTCCGGAGTAATGCAGGGACTTCCACGTAAAACCAAATAATGTGTTTTGAACCTATACATTGCAGGTTACCCAAATACTAATTCATTAATGCTAACCAAAAACATTTCCTTTAATCTTCCCATGACGTATACCCAAACATAGTGTGACATGCTCTGCATCTACCATTCCTGCGCAACCAAAAAGACAACCTTTAGGCCCCTTTGTGGTAGGAATACATACATCTCAGATTTCTATTGTAGTCTTTACACCTTCTTTGCTCGAGTCAAAGGAGGACTGTGGTTCGGTCGTCAATCCCTGGTTGATGCCCCACACACACGTCAATTTTTCATTTGTTATGACCCCCCCCCCCTTTTTTTTCACACGCATGTGCACAGAAATGATGCCTTGCAATCAAGTCGTTGAATGTCCAATACTGCCAAGCTCTTCGCTGCTAAAAAATCTTCTTATCAGTTTCTAGATGCAACAACGCCGTAACTACAGAGGCCTAGTGACTCTCTTTCGACCCAATAGCTCTTGAATCAGTGCATCTTGATCACGCTATGTTAGAAAAGGTTTTAGAGAATATAGATGTGCAGAGTGATCCTAGCAGATGACCATCGACGAAACACAAATGAGAACAACATTAAACTCTGGAGCTTTGATTTTATGGGATGATATGCAGATAAGATTTTGGCAATAAAATTTCAAATAGGCTTCAAAAGCTACGCTACTTCAATTGCTTTGTCCTTTTCAATATATGAGTGCAAAACCGAATTTGAGATTTCACGTACTATTTCTGCACGTTAAGTGTTTTATCGTCCTATATT
Organism: Ceratopteris richardii; assembly: GCA_020310875.1. Lineage (NCBI taxonomy): Eukaryota > Viridiplantae > Streptophyta > Polypodiopsida > Polypodiales > Pteridaceae > Ceratopteris > Ceratopteris richardii. Next base: position 87,248,871 of record CM035443.1, read on the forward strand.
CACGCACAAGTTTTAACTAAGGAGGAGTTTTAAGCGACGCAGATGAACATTTCAACTAAGACTTGATATGAGCACAATTCAACAGTGAAAGAGTGGTGAATTCGACATATAGAAAGCATAAAAAAAGATCGACAGAGCAAATAACCAAGTAAATTTTCAGCATCTGCTACATTAGTTCAAAGGAATATGATACTTGTTTCTGTAATTGATTTCCTCAGAGATATGACCATAACATAACAGACAGTACATCCACTATTGCTAGCATCATATTTAATCAAATAAACCTTTTACCCGAGTTTTGCTTCATCGTCCATTGCTCCTCAAAACAGATGAACGCTATAGAAAACGGAACATGAATTTTGGCACCGACTAGATCAATTGTAGCAAATCCCAATAGCAACAGCCATATGCAAACTCTGTGTTGCCTCCGTATAATGCCTGATCTTGTCTACTCTGTCTATGCGCCTTCATGGTAGCTCCTTATTAGATAGTAGCTAGAAGGAAGAGGGAATGGAGCAAAGCGTGGTCATGGTCATTGGATTTTAGATGAACACTAATCCATCATCAGAACAGAACATAATCAAATGTTCGCATTCTCCTCAAATGATCCGTCATACAGTCGTTCAATAGCATGAACCAGATCAACGTTTTCTTCTCCCAGTCATATAACAAAATTTTGCTTCTTGTCGGATTACATGGTCACACCTTCTTCCGTTTTTCTCCCTCCTCTCAGTGCATCATTGTCCACTCTTTCTTCAGACGATCCTCTGAGAGCGGCCACAACATCATCAATTCTCCATAGCCTGACTTCTCTTCCTCTCTACAACTGTTCGAGAATAGCGCAAAAGAATATGCAGCAAAATAGTGCTTCCCCCTCCCTTAAGACCGTGGACATGCGAATCCCTGCTCGGCCTCCTTTGATTTTTGTCTCCAGAACAGATGCCATCTGCTATCGATTTTTTTTTTTTGCTACCACACGACCCCTCTTTTTAGTCCCTCCTACCAAATTTTTCTTCCAGGTTGCCCTGCTCCTCCCAACCACACAACAAAAAAACAAAAGATACCTTCCCCCTCTGCCCTCTTCGCAACTTCCTCCACCCCCTTTTCTGTTTCTTCCGTTAGAACCACCACCACCAGACTCCTCTGCTACCAGCCTTTTTTGGTACCTTCCCCTTGGCAAGATTTCCCCCTTCTACGGATGGAGACAACAGCCGCCGTTCCCCCTTTTCTGTTTCTTTTTCAGAACAATGGAAAGGGACAGACCTGCCCCCCTGAAGCTCTGCCCAGCCTTCGGATACTTTTGAGATTCCATCTTTCTTCTCTAGGACTGGAAAATCGGCCTTCTCTACAACATGGGCGACTTGAAACATGAGAAGCAAGAGTCCACCCAGCTACCAACTGGCTTATTAAATACAGAATAGCCACTTGAAACCCACTATGGAAGGCAAAACCATGAGGCAAAACAAGCATGTACAAAGCATAGAACAACTTCCCACCTCAAAAGATGCATGATTCCAATGAAGTCATTTTTGGGAGTTTGATCCGGCCACTCGAGCTTGATTTCAGTGCAACAAAATCATCCACGAAAATGCTTTTGAAAGCAAGAAGCCCATAGAGCCATGCTAGATACCAATGCTGAAAGTAATGATACTTTCGCCTTGGCTGATCTTTTGTAACCCTTCTCAGATCAGGATCGCTCACTCTTATATCTGGATCATAGCCATCAACATCTGTAAAACTGTGATGGCCGACAACATGTTGCTGCCTCCACATAAATCTGCTTGCTCCAACAAGGTCTAGAGATGTGCTCATCAGATAGCCTAATGCCTTACAATTTGAATATGCTCCATGATTGGCATCCTTCATCGTTCTGAAATAATTTCCACACGGCTTTTAAGTGTAAGAAAAAATCTTCTTCTCCTGAATTTTTGTATTGGACAGAGCAAACATCTGTATATGGATTCTCTCCCACTTTTAGGGAGCCTATATAATATCTCTCAAGTAATTTCCTTCAATCCCCAATTTGCTCATTCCTCCATCATTCTCCAATGCAGTCACCACTCCATCACATCTCCAATATATTCTGCAATCTGAACATGCTCTCTGACCAAGAAGTCATTGGGTAGCCTCAAATACTTCCCATCAATCATCTAATCACTCTTCAAGTACCTGAAATAAAAATATTTTCATGCCAACTAGATCCACATTAGTACATAAAAACCAACGATTTTGTGAGCTAACATACTCCCCTCTTCTTAATTGCAAAGTCGTCCTCGACGAGCCCATTAGAACCTGCAATATGATCCAAACAGCCATGAACATGTCAGTTTACAACTGTTTACATACCTTTTCATCGAGTCATCCTTCCCATGGACCTGCACTCATTGAAGCTATTAGTGCTAAAAAAATCACTCATGAATACATACAAATCATTCACTTACAAAATGATCCAAGAACATGCACATATATGCAATTCCAATTCCCACATGCATCAAATTACTCATGCATTCCATTATGAAAATACTCTCAACCAAAATAACACATTCATACCTTTCCATGTCTTACACATACAACTGTCATTGCGAAAAAACAAAAACGGAAACCCCGAAATAGACAACAACAACTGAAATGAATTCAACAGGAGATGCAACATACCTAAAATGCATACCCCGTTTATTGACCTACTATTCGCTATGTACACATATTCCATGACCAGACACTCCCAAAGATCTCCCATCGTCGTCCTACAAAAGTCCTCGAGACTCGAGTACAAATTAAGACCTATATAAAAACCCTGGAGTGTCCCACACACTGGAAAACCCTCGGATAAAGCACACAAGTTATAAAGCAAGACCGTTGCATTACCTCGCTAAAGCCTCATCCATAAGTACATATAGAGTCTCCGTGCCTTCAAGAATGTTGATTCAAAGTGAGCTGATCTGTCACAAGCCATCACATACCAATCACACAAGCAAATAATGTTCCCTTCCAGGCGATCATCGCCCTCTCCTCTCTCTCTCTCTCCCCCTCAGGAGTGGGGAATAACTTCATAGGTAGATTTTATTTATATTCACACGTTGGCCTACGTTGTCACTGGATGCGATTCGTGGACCTGACCACCCGATCAGGTTGATTCCACCCATCTACCAATGCAATGCAGCGGACAACACACAAACACACAATGATAACACATAACATATATCAGCTAGCCCATAACGAAGCTGGATACGGCTCGTGGTCGTGACTACCCAGCCACGATGGCTCCACCTACCTACCAACCCGTTATGGCACGTAGCTAAGACATAAACATATACATCCCAAGCCTATGGCGAAACTAGCTGCGGCTCGTGGTCCTAACAACCCGGCTAGGATAAATCCACCCACCTACTAGCCCACCATAGCGCATTGGTACGATCACAGCAACACAAATTTTTTTCTTTCTTTCTTTTTTTTTCATAGTTAATTAATTTACCCAAGTCCTGAGAATTAGGGAGAGGAAGAAAGGGATTTTCCCACTTTTCCCACACATGCATGCAAACATATACACTCTAGCCTTTGACAGATCAACCACCTCTTCACTCCATTCTCTCAATTACAGACACTACATACGTATTCATCGAGTTGACTTTTCACTAGGTAACTACAGCCGGCTATGCCTTGGTCCCTCGTATACCTATCCTTAGATGATCTAGAATGTGGGTCTCCTGGATGTCTCATATAGCCTCACCTCGTACTCGCATCCCGACGACTTCCCTAGGGCGAGTCAGGCTCAACTTCAGGAGCTCCGTCATCACTTCCTATCATTAACACATCTGCCCAAGCCCAAGTGATATCGTTTTCCTCGTTAGGCATTTCCCTCGAAGGATCGAAATAGTAATATCGATCCCCCGCCCATCCTACATGTCGGGTCAGGTATTCCTCAAAACACTCAATATAAAATATAACATCCAAACCCTGGTTTATGAAGCATACCAGCCAGTGCGCTTCCTCCACATCATATTCCGTCTCAAAGTCGTCGACCTCTATGTCCATGCGGGCGAATGTTTGGTCTGAGAAATATATCCTTAGCTTGTACAAATAGAGTTGAGTTATTTGATCTGCCATTTTGTTACTTAGCTCCTAACAGTCTCTGCGCAACACGAAAAATAATTAGAAGTCCAAAATTCCTGCGCTAGCAAGGGATAATATTTATGACACAAAAATCATAGCTTACATATGCGCATATATATATATATATATATATATATATATAGTTATATATATATATATATATATATATATATATATATATATATATATATATATATATATATATATATATATATATATATATATATATATATATATATATATAACTATACATCTATGTACAAGGAGTCTACTACGTCCCTCCGCTTGGATCTCGTTTGGCTTCTCCCGTCCTAATGTTACTTGAAATATGGTTTAACTCGAAGCGCGTTAACCTTCACGGGAGCACATTCTTCTCCTAAATCGTGAATTGTCATGGAACCATTGGAGTTGAGTTCCACCACTTTAAACGGTCTTGCCCATTTTGTCTGTAACTTCCCCGGGAATTTATAATATTTACTATCATAGACTAGCACCAAATCCCTTTCTTGAATCGCATAGGTCTTGAGATTCTTGTCATGCCTCTCCTTACGTCTTCTCTGAATAGCGTCCAGACTTTGTTGTGCAATGAGTCTCTTTTCTTCTAGCTTGACCAATTGTATGTACCTCTCCTTCAATGACTCTTCCTCTCCCATCCTGGCCTCGATGGCCACTCTTAATGTCGGCACTTCTTTTTCGATGGGAAAGATGGCTTCCTCGCCATATACTAGGGAGAACGGAGTGCTCTTAGTCGTCACTCGGTAGGATGTTCTATACGTCCACAAAGCTTCCAAAAGTCTCTCATCCCAGTCTCGCCTATGCACAGCTACTGTCTTTGTCAGAATCTGTTCAAGAACCTTGTTGGTGACCTCCACTTGTCCATTTGCCCTCGGGTAATATGGAGTGCTTTTTCTATGTTTGATCTTATATAATTCCATTAATTCTTTGATCAGTTCGTTGACAAAGTGCGTTCCTCTATCACTCACTATCTCCAAGGGGCATTCGAATCGGGTGATAATTTGTTCATACAAAAATTTAGCTACATCAACAGCTCGGTCAGTCTTCAGAGCTTTAGCCTCTACCCACTTGGTAACATAGTTAGTGCAGACTAGAATATACCTATTGGATCTACGTCTTGAGGGAGGATCAATAGGCCCCACAAAATCAATTCCCCATTTTTCGAAAGGCTTAAGAGCAAGCACTGGCGTAAGAGGAGCTGCATGCGCTAATGTTGGTTTGCCCATTCTTTGGCATTTGTCGCATTTCTTGTAGTATGTGTGAGAGTCTTTGAACAGCGTTGGCCACCAATACCCAGGCAATAAAATCTTTCTTGCCGTCAGTTCACCAGCAAAATGCCCACCGCAGGGTTCATCATGTAATGCTCTCAACACTAGGGTTGCTTCTTCTTCCTCGAGACACCTCCGATAAATGCTTTCATGTACAAAATATCGATAGAGCTGCCCCCCAATGATGCTATGGTGCTTCGCCAATGCTAACAGTTCTTGCTTCTCTCTCTCTTGCTTGCTCCTGGCGGATATTTAGTGGTGCACAAGAAGTTCACCAAGTCGGCATACCAAGGTACTTTAGCATCAACCTGGAATAGATGCCCATCAGGAGCATCATCGGGCACACCAGAGATTGGCTCCTCATTAACAATTCGAGATAAATGGTCAGCCAATATATGTGCTTTGCCTGGTTTGGTTACCACTATGAACTGAAATTCTTGGAGGAGTAGCATCCACCTCATCAATCGCCCTGATAGCTCGGGTTTATTAATGATGTACTTTAGGGCTTCATGATCCACATAAAACGTGAAATGTTTTCCCATCAAGTAATGCCGATACTTGTTCACCGCAAAGATCATCGAGAGGCATTCCTTCTCGATAGTCGTGTAGTTCCTCTCAGTGCTATTCAAGTTGCGACTTGCATAATAAATAAGGTGGTCCAACTTCTTTTCATCGGCTTGGCATAGCACTGCTCCAACCGCAGTATGAGAAGCATCTGTGTGCACATGATTCTTTCGTCCAGTCGGGTGCTACCAAAATTGGTGCATTTATCAATCTCTCTTTGATCAAGTCGAATGCAACTTGACACTCTCCAGTCCATTTATATTGTTGGTCTTTCCTCAAAAGATTCGTCAATGGTGCTGCTATTGATGCAAAATTTAATATAAATCGTCGATAATAATTAGCATGCCCCAAGAATCCTCTGAGTTGCCGCAAGTTTTGAGGAGGTGGAAGTTGTCCGATTTTTTCCACTTTATCCTCGTCAACTGTGATCCCTTTTTCGGAAATAACATGTCCCAAAAGCAATCCTCTTCGTACTCCAAATGTACACTTTTCATGATTTAATGCGATGCCTTTCTCAATGCTTCTTCTTAAAATAGCTTCGATCCTCTCCATCATGTTTTCATTGTTACCTCTGATCGCAAAGTCATCGAGGAATATCTCCATCCAATCATGCAAATAGTCTTGATATGCAGCTATCATTGCCCTCTGGAATGTGGCCGGTGCATTGCATAATCCAAATGGCATCACACGATATGCGTATGTGCCCCATTCCGTGGTGAAAGTAGTTTTTGATTGGTCCTCTTCATGGATTTGGATCTGGTTGTACCCACTGAAACCATCCAAAAATGAGTACAATTTATGGCCAGCCACTCTGTCCAAGATTTGATCAGTAAACGGCACAGGGAAGTGATCCTTTTTTGTGGGCTCGTTCAACTTACGATAATCTATGCAAATACGGATTTTCTTATTTTTCTTCGGAACAACTACAATTGGTGATACCCATTCGCTGGATGCGATGGGATATATGAATCCTGCTTCCAATAATTTAGTCAATTCCAGCTTGATCAATTCCGAGTAGACTAGATTTGTCCGCCTAAGTTGTTGACATATTGGTCGGGTGCCTTCTTCCAAATCTATATAATGTTGGCAGATTCGGGGATCAATTCCTCTCAGATCACTGTATGACCATGCAAAGGCCTTGCTGAAATTTTTGAGTGCCAATTTAATGCAATCTCGTACTCCATCTGGTAGCTTTGACCCCATGCTCAAGAACTTTTCTAGAAAAACTTCCCATTTTTCCACCTGAGCTTCTCGCGAATATTCCTTATTCCTTAATGAAGTTGTAATTGGAAAGTGTTCCCCGATCACGCGTGCATGGTTGGCCAGTAAATCATTGTTTTTTTCTTTTTCAACTGCACCCAATTTCTTTAGTTCAGCTTTTGCAATGGCTTCCCGCACTTTAGTTTTACTTTCCGATGGTCGACTTCTCCTTAGGAGCTCTTCTTCTAGCATTCTAACCCTTTGTCTCAACTGTTGCACTTCCATTGTCGGAGCTAACTCCAGTTTTAACTCTTCTTTTGAAGTTCCCTTCTCCAGGGGTTGAATAGCTTTATTTTCCTTTGCGTCTATACTCAACATGTAACACTCAAATTCACTTGTATGTGTCAACCATCCCAGCAACTCCTGGTCTGAGTTATCCTTGTAACATAGTGGATCTTTGTACTCGCCCACTTTCGCATGTTGGAGGTTGGACAATTGCAGGTTAAATCCATCCTCTGAAAGGTCCTTGGAAGTCTCCATGCGCAGGGCAAATCTTACCCACGCCATTTCTTGTCTAACCTTTTCCTTTGCTTTCTTCTCCCTTTCCTCAGCTATTGTTGATTTCTTGCCGGTCAAGTTTGGAGACACTTGAAGTTGTATGCGATCAGCCTTTGGTCCAATTGTGATAAATCCTGTGCGCCAATCGTGCACATATTCGGCTTGCACTAGCCAAGGCCGTCCAAGTAAGATCGAGAAGGTAGCCTCTGAGGTCCTTGGTCTTACTATCAGATAATCAACTTTAAATTCGAGACCGCCCACAACTGTACTTACATTCTTCAAAAGACCTGCAGGCTTCACTTGTGTTTGATCTGCCATTCTCAAGGACATCAGAGTTTCTTCCATGTGGTTGAGGCCCAAAGCTTTCATCATGAACTCAGTCATAAGGTTGACTGCGGCTCCACTATCTAACTGGGCACCGGGGACTGCTTACCCTTTAATCTCGACTGTCACAGCTGGAGCATTCGAATCGATTTGCGTCGTAATACTTTGAATGATTCCTTGGACATCTTTGTCTTGTCTCTTTTTATCTCGAGCTTTCCTCAGCTTCTTAATATATTCGTTGTAGAATTGTTTCTTATAAGCAGGTGAACATTTTAGCAATGTGCCAATGTCCAGCGTGACTTCCGTGTCAGCGAGCAGCTTTACGATGTCCACTTCCTCCAAACTTTGTCTTTCGTTCCCACATTTTGGAGCCCTTAATCTTTCAGGGAATGGTGCTATGCCCGACACAAACTCCTTGGTCACTGGTGGAAGGATCTCAATCTCTTCCCCATCCTCAAACTCTTGTTGCTCATCAAATCCTCCAACTTGGTTTTCTACATCTTCATGTTCGGGTATCTTCTCTTGGCTTGCTTTTCCACTTTTGCCTTCTCAATGTTTCTTTGAATACTCTTGGGTCCTTGTGACTACTGCCACAGTTGGCTCTTTATGTGGTTTCTTGGCTTGGTAAGCATCCACAAAGTGCATTGACGAGCTAGAGCCTTCTTGAGGGTTCGGTGTCTTGAACACTACTCCGATTGTAGGAACATGCTCTTGAGCTCTTGTTGTGGAATGCATCTGAGTATCAACATAATTCGAGGATCCTACTGGTCCCTTATCCTTGCCAGTGGAAGCTCTTCGTTTTGGACAATCTTCATCAAAGTGGCCCTCTCCACTACAGTACCTACATAGTGGGGTATAATCAATTGGTTTCTTTTTGTTTGGACATCTAGATTGAGTATGGCCAAAGCCATGGCATCTCCAGCACTGGATTGGACCATCTCTTCTTTGATCACGTGCAACTCCTCTCGGATAGTCTCCTCCTTGACCCTGAGCACCATATCCATAAGTCGGTCTGTTTTCCCAACGAGATGTGGGTGGGACACTTTGAGCGGGCAATCCCGTGTAAGGTCTTTCTCTTGTATCTCCCGATTTCATGGTCCGCTCTTCATAGGCCCTCTTGTTGTAACATCGGTCCTCCGTGTGATTTGTCCTTCCACAAAAAGTGCAACGCATTGTAGGTGGTGATCTATCTGTGAATACCCTTGAGACTGTAGGGCATTCTGAAGCCAGATGGCTGTAACCATGGCACTTTCCACACCATGTATTCGATCTAAACACTTGGTTGGGGTTTGTAGTTACCTCTGGTTTTACTGTGTATGTTTCCTGGGTCATTGAAGCAGCTTTTATAGCTTGTGTGACCAACTCCAATATTCGTTCTTCAGTTAGCGCAGGCTTTACCTCGCCTGGCGTGCTAGTGGAAGCTACAAAAGCTGGAGTCGTTAATGCAGGACTTCCTTGGCCAGGATCTTTTATTGGAATATTCCCTAGGCCTCCCATAGGCTCGTATAAGAGCTCCATCTTCCTCTGTTGACATAACTATACTTCCTCCCAAAGCCTTGCTTGTTCCTTAGCATCCATTAAAGTTGCAGGTCTTGTCAGGCTGATATGCTGTTGTGCCGTAGGATCTCTCAATCCCGAAATGAATCTTCTTTTCAATGTCTCATCGTTCGGGGCATTCACGCCCATCTTTCTTACCAACGTTTCCATTCTCTGAATGTAGTTATCGATGCTCTCATTGACTCCCTGTCGCAAGTAATCCATCTGTTGGGCCAATCTATCTTGGAAGCCTTGTCGTCGAAACTTTGCCAAGAAGGCTTCCTTGAGCATCTGATAAGTTCCACGCTCTTGTGGTGTCAGATTCCCATACCAATTGGCTGCCTCATCACGAAGAATAGTCGGAAAAATCCTCAACCTTTGACCCTGGTCAACTACCTCATTGGCCTCACAAGTAACCTCAAACAGTTGGATAAAACTATCTGGATCTTCGTCCCAAGCACCTGAAAACTTGGTGAAGTCCCCCAAATGAACCGAAATCCGTTGAGCCATTTCGAACAGAGGTGTGATGTCAATATCACTTCGATCCCAGAAATTTAGCGCACGTGGCCTCAGGATCCCTCCTTCCTCTTCTTCTCCTTCCTCTTCTTCTGCCTCTGAATGTTCTAGTTGTTGAGATAAAGTTCTCTGCTGATCATCACCCCAATGTACATGGTGGCTATCGATAGATTTCCTTCGTCTTTGGGAAGAGGTGCCCTATTCTTCTGTGTCTGAAAAGAATTCTACATCAGAGAGTTGGGTATTTTGTAAGAATGATTCGAAGTCAAAGGTGCTCATCCCTTCAACATCTGTATTCATAGCAAATTCAAATTCGGAAGGTATAGGGGGAGCCGATGGGGCAGCTTGTGATGTACCTTTAGATCCAGACCTGGGTATTCTAATGGTAAAGGGAGGTACAATGGCCTCCCCTCATGGCGAGACTTCAGGAGTCATCAAAACTTCACGTGTCTGGACACAAGGAATCGAGCCCCTCATGCGCTTGGATTGATGTGTGGCAGTTTCGAGTCTCTTAAACATTTGTAGTTGTGCCCAAGTTAAAGCACGTTCAATGGGTACATCATATGCCAAGCATCTTTAGATAATGCATGTGATTTCACAACAACCATTCACCACTAGTTTTCTAGATGACCTTTTATTTGCTTCATACAACTGCTCCATAAGCCATACAGGAAGCTTAATCGGTAACGCACCTGTCTCCGCCAAGTAAAGAGCAAACCATATTCGTTTGTGGGGTTGCATGAATCGATCCTGCCCAGGAAACACAAAATGTTGCATGCACATATGGAGAGGGATGGACACGTTTGGTGTGAGTGCTGCCATATCTTTCAACTTTTGTAGCTTTCAGTTCTTCATGTTAGTGGGAATGAGAGCATCCTTCTCAGAGGGTACATGCGTGCTGTGCATATTCAAAGCAGAACTCACCAATTCCAATGTGAGTTCGAACCTTTTCAAATCGTTGTTGCCCAATAAAGAAGGAAGAACAAATGTTCCTGGTTTATCTTTTTCTTCATTTTCCTGTAAGGTTGAGACCACATAGTAACATCGTAGGAGATCTAGTTTGTGTAAGGGTGCTGCAAAGTACTCGGCCAGCCCTCACGCTGCCATATGGTGTACAGATCTTGTGTGTTTTGGAGAGTCTCGAACTCCTTGGAAAAGAATTGGAATTGGACCCATGACTTGCATACTCACACTTGGATTCCTAGATATACTTGGCCTCTCCCAAGGGCCCTGGCATGCCATTGAACCAATGAGAATTTGCATGGACCCTCTCTGTGATTCCTGCGGGAGGATCCGGTACAGGTATTTGCTGGAGGTGTTGCAGCTTTATAGGTCATTCAGTTGGTGGCACATCAATAGGTAGACTCTCCACATTAATCCCTACAGTACTCACTCTTGCCTGTGAGCTCAGGCCCGCTACTTTTGCCATGAGACTGCTTGTAGCTGTTGATGCTAATCTGCTAGAAGAAGAGAGGCACATTAGCATTGCATAGGAAACAGATGTTATGGTGTTCCCTCCAGAATACTATCATGACATTTCGAGTGGTTAGGGGTTAGTGGGTGAAGTGTGTGTGATGTGTGTAAATGTTGGTTAGTAGGTTAGTGCTCACCCTAGATGCATACTTTTGGATGTGCAATGTAGTCAGAATGCACCTACCACAGAGTGGATTGATTTACAAAGGTGGGTCAGGGGGTTTGATATGGGGTTTAAGTCTCCAAACTTTGATCTTGGAATTGTAGCTTTTAGTGGTGATGACATGTAAATGTTTGTGGACTAGATTGTGTTGGATTTGGGACCTTTTGGGTACCCATTTCCAGACATTCCTACGTGTGACCGAAGATGTAGTGGTGTGGAGTGTAGATGTTTGCCCTGAGATTTGTGCCAAGGGTGCTTGTGGGTGCTGATTCAATCTTGTGAATGGAGGTGAAGCTATTTGAGCTCGTAAGCAGGTCTTGGGCACCCATATCTGTCTAGCATTTGGGATAGCCTTCATTGATCACTTTGGAACCCAAATGGAAATGGTTAGTCTAGATTGATGCCTAGGATACTCGTTTGTTGTAATCCTCGACACTGTAGCTTGTTTGGTGCACCTTTGGGATCCTGTGTCTAGGGCCGAGGGTTGTTCACCCTTTCGTACCCAGATCTGCTTCATGCCAAGAGGTACTTTATATTGCCCTGGTTGTTGCTCATGCTTCTTGATCATCAACCTCCTCAGTATCGTGTGTTGTCCTGCTTGCTTTCCTGGGATTCTCTTTGGAAAAGAAGGGAACTCCTTATTGCTTTTTGCACCTTCTTCCAGAGTGATAGTCTTCTACACCATAGAACTTTGGACAAGAATAGCATCGTTATCTTCATGTGGGTTCCTGGAGTGACCAGGATTTGGTGCCTTTCCTAGTGGTCTGAGTGCTTGATTCTGTAATTCAATCGTGATGCGGTTGTGGCCTACCCAAGCCTGAAGAAGTCCACTTCTTAGGTTGAGGTTGACTGCATGATCATAGATCCAGTCTTGGCCCAAGACAAGTGGTTCGATAAGATCCTCATCTTCACATACTAGCACGTTGACTGCCATTAGAACCTCTCGAATGTAGAGGGGTAGTTCTACCTCACCCATGCAAGGGGTTTCCACACCTCCCAATCCTATGAGATATGTCTCTATAGGATTGAGCTTCAATTGCAATTCTTGGTAGTAAGAAAGTCGAACTGCACTAGTGGCTGCTCCTGAGTCAATTAAAGCTCTCATGGTCCTTGCACTCTCTCCTTGTCCTACCTGTAGGGTCACAAAAGGTCCCCGATTGACTATCCTATGGGAACATTCACCTAAAGCCTCGCACATGGCCATGTGATAACCTAGAGATTCTTGAGTGTCAGGCATGGGATGATCTCTACCTTGTCTCCTCAATTTCATTCGTCGGATGTGTTCTAAACCTTCTGCCTATGCTTCTTCTCGAATTCGCTTTTCCTCCTCTTTATGTTTCTTTGCAGTATCGAGTCGATTTAACATCTCCTCTGTGAGGGGTTCCTCATATAACTTGACTCTGCATCCACTGATGTAACTCGGTAGGATGTCACTTTCTAGAGTGGCTAGTTGAACTGCTCCACTTGTGGAGATCCTATTGATAATCATTGGTCCATAGCCTCTCTTCTCTAACTTCCATGCATGTTGCTTCAAGGTGTAGACTAGGACTAGGTCTCCCGCTCTCAAGCCGTTATCCTTCACGTGCGTCAAAATGTGCTTTTGTCTCTTCTTGGCTGCATAAATTCCTGTTGTAGCTCTCAATTGTGTTTCACCCAATCGTTCAAGATCGAAGATCTAGAGGAGAGCTCATGGCATGTCCAGTCATGCTCTTGTGCTACCTTCAATGTAGGTATCAAAAAGTCCAATGGTAGCAATGGCAACTTGATTGTAACTAAAGAACCCATCTAGGAAGCTGTACACTTCCTTGCCTGCTACCCTTTCTAATAGATGCTTAGTGATAGGAAGCAGATAACTATCTCTAATAGTGGCTACGTTAACCTTCTTCAAGTTAATGCATACACGTAGTTTGCTGTTCTTTTTGGGCACCACTACAATGGGGGATACCCATTCAGTGTGCTCGATTTCATAGATAAATCCAGCTTCAACCAAGCGATCTATCTCTTCTTTGATCTTGGCAGCATAGTTTTCATTGTATGTGTATGGCTTTTGCTTGGAGGGTTTGACATATGAGGTCATGGGGATCGTATGTGAGCATATGTCAAGGTCTACACCTTTCAGGTCCTCGTAACTCCATGCAAACACATCTCTTCATTCTCTTAGCAAAGCTACCAACTCTTGCTCTTCTTCTTCTTCTGTCAAGTCATGTCCTATGTACGTGCATCTTTGTTCTCCTTCTTCTATAGCTACAACAATTTTCTTGGTGGTTTCCTTGTTATCATAGGCTTCTCCGGATTGCACCTCATGTTTAGGCTTTCTTATCATGAATCTCCTATTGTCTATCTCATAGTTTTTGAAGTTTTCAAGGACCTCAAACAAAGAATCTTCCTCTTCTGGTGTGACCTCTCTTCTTGCCTTCGTTCTTAGTGGTCACTTGTGTGGTTAATCTCACCTCATTCATAATTTCTTCGTGTCTCTGAGGATGAGCTTCTACTTCATAGAAATATTCCTCATCTGATGCAAAAGGTGGGTCCATAATGATTGATTCTAGATTGGAGTCACTTGCATCCTCGAATGCATCAGTGCTAGGTTCACATTCTTCAATATTTGGATCACACATGATTGGCTCTATTGTGAAGACTGAAATGTCATAGCCATCCTCGTCACAATGGGGTGTCCACTGCTCTTCATTGATGGCTACATCCATAGTTGCTAAGATTTGTGCCCAACCATGAGGCTCAAACTCTTCATCAAGAAATACTACAGGTGCATAGGCTAGGTCTTGTAATGGTCTATGCATTTCCTTCGCACCTACCTCTCTAGCCTTTTCTCTTCCTCTTCTACCACTTTACACATCCATAAGTGAGTATCTTCATGCATCCATGAGGATCGTGATCCTATGGAATGCACTGACTCTGTATCATATGTGGCTCTATGGATGGGATTCCATTGAATGGGGGGCACGTCTCGATGAGAGAAATCTTTGAGATTCACTTTGGTCGTGATACCCAAGTGTTGCAAATACAAGGCATTGGTTCCCCAATCCTATACTACATGCAATTGTCGCAAGAATGGTATTCCTAGAATCATCTTGTAGGCTTGATTTTTGCTAAAGTCACATATAGCAAAAGTATGTTCAAACTCTACACCACAAGTGGTGAGAGTTATTCCTTCTAGCAGTCGTAAGGGTCTCTCAATGTGACCATCAACCATTTGTAACTTCATTCGCATGGGCCTGAGTGCTGGCTTGCCCCAACACTTCCATAGGGAAGTGGTAGCAATTGCAACTCCTGCACCTGAGTGGCTACATGTTTCCACAATTCATGCATAACCTTGAGTAGCTCTTCTAAAGTGAGATTGCACTGCATTTTAGTATTCTTCATTACCTCTGTGTTCCTAGGTATGATTGAGCCTTCATTTCTTATCCTGACCATGGGTGCTCTCATACAAGTAGACTTTGCTTCCCATGGGCCTGTGAAATGGGATAGTTCCTGTAAGGAATTAGACTCACAGTCTAATCTCTATTGAGATTGGGCACTCTCCTACTCTCCATAAAGGGAAGGAATGTCTTGTGGGAATTGATCGTGTGCATCATCCACAAGTTCAATTGGAGGAGGATCTTCACTTTCTTTAGCCCATTTCTCTTCTTGAATCTCTCGTAGGAATTCTGGTGAATACCGATTCATAGAAGAAGAGGTGTCTGGTTCAGTGGAGTTAGGCACATAAGCTTCCTTGGGAGGAATGCTTATTCTATCACTTGCCCTCTCCTTAGCCTAGGAGTTGGCTCCTTTTCCAGACTTTGCAATTATCATCTCCAATCTAATAGAGCATCAAAATGCAATGGTGTTCTAGTGGAGCTAGAGCAATTGAAGAGGCGATTGGCCTCAAACATGGCTTGAGGCAATTCCACCATCTTGGCACACAACTTGGTTCGTTCAAGCTCTAGGTCAGCTCTAGGGTAACATCTTTCATGATCCGTTAGAGTTGGCCCTTCCTAGATCCTGGCCTGATATGCTCTAAGCATCATATCTATGTCCTTGGGAGTAAGATCTGCTAAGATTGATCCTGCTCCGGGTGGTGGGTGGGTTATGTGTGTATTATTGTTAGCTCACAAAATGGTTGGTTTTTATGCACTAATGTGGATCTAGTTGGCATGAAAATATTTTTATTTCAGGTACTTGAAGAGTGATTAGATGATTGATGGGAAGTATTTGAGGCTACCCAATGACTTCTTGGTCAGAGAGCATGTTCAGATTGCAGAATATATTGGAGATGTGATGGAGTGGTGACTGCATTGGAGAATGATGGAGGAATGAGCAAATTGGGGATTGAAGGAAATTACTTGAGAGATATTGTATAGGCTCCCTAAAAGTGGGAGAGAATCCATATACAGATGTTTGCTCTGTCCAATACAAAAATTCAGGAGAAGAAAATTTTTTCTTACACTTAAAAGCCGTGTGGAAATTATTTTCGAACGATGAAGGATGCCAATCATGGAGCATATTCAAATTGTAAGGCATTAGGCTATCTGATGAGCACATCTCTAGACCTTGTTGGAGCAAGCAGATTTATGTGGAGGCAGCAACATGTTGTCGGCCATCACAATTTTACAGATGTTGATGGCTATGATCCAGATATAAGAGTGAGCGATCCTGATCTGAGAAGGGTTACAAAAGATCAGCCAAGGCGAAAGTATCATTACTTTCAGCATTGGTATCTAGCATGGCTCTATGGGCTTCTTGCTTTCAAAAGCATTTTCGTGGATGATTTTGTTGCACTGAAATCAAGCTCGAGTGGTCGGATCAAACTCCCAAAAATGACTTCATTGGAATCATGCATCTTTTGAGGTGGGAAGTTTTTCTATGCTTTGTACATGCTGGTTTTGCCTCATTGTTTTGGCTGCCATAGTGGGTTTCAAGTGGCTATTCTGTATTTAATAAGCCAGTTGGTAGCTGGGTGGACTCTTGCTTCTCATGTTTCAAGTTGCCCACGTTGTAGAGAAGGCCGATTTTCCAGTCCTAGAGAAGAAAGATGGAATCTCAAAAGTATCCGAAGGCTGGGCAGAGCTTCAGGGGGGCAGGTCCGTCCCTTTCCGTTGTTCTGAAAAAGAAACAGAAAAGGGGGAACGGCGGCTGTTGTCTCCATCCGTAGAAGGGGGAAATCTTGCCAAGGGGAAGGTACCAAAAAAGGCTGGCAGCAGAGGAGTCTGGTGGTGGTGGTTCTGACGGAAGAAACAGAAAAGGGGGTGGAGGAAGTTGCGAAGAGGGAAGAGGGGTTGTTTTTTTGTTGTGTGGTTGGGAGGAGCAGGGCAACCTGGAAGAAAAATATGGTAGGAGGGACTAAAAAGAGGGGTCGTGCGGTAGCGAAAAAAAAAATCGATAGCAGATGGCATCTGTTCTGGAGACAGAAATCGAAGGAGGCCGAGCAGGGATTCGCATGTCCACGGTCTTAAGGGAGGGGGAAGCGCTGTTTTGCTGCATATTCTTTTGCGCTATTCTCGAACAGTTATAGGGAGGAAGAAAAGTCAGGCTATGGAAAATTGATGATGTTGTGGCCGCTCTCAAAGGATCGTCTGAAGAAAGAGTGGACAATGATGCATTGAGAGGAGGGAGAAAAACGGAAGAAGGTGTGACCATGTAATCCGACAAGAAGCAAAATTTTGTTATATGACTGGGAGAAGAAAACGTTTATCTGGTGGTTTGGTTCTTGCTGTTGAACGACTGTATGACGGATCATTTGAGGAGAATGCGAACATTTGATTATGTTGTGTTTTGATGATGGATTAGTGTTCATCTGAAATCCAATGACCATGATCACGCTTTGCTCCATTCCCTCATCCTTCTGGCTACTATCTAATAAGGAGCTACCATGAAGGCGCATAGACAGAGTAGAAAAGATCAGGCATTATATGGAGGCAACACAGAGTTTGCATATGGCTGCTGCTATTGCGATTTGCTACAACTGATCTAGTCGGTGCCAAAATTCATGTTCCGTTTTCTGTAGCATTCATCTGTTTTGAGGAGCAACGGACGATGAAGCAAAACTCGGGTAAAAGGTTTATTTGATTAAATATGATGCTAGCAATAGTGGATGTGCTGTCTGTTATGTTATGGTCATATCTCTGAGGAAATCAATTACAGAAACAAGTATCATATTCCTTTGAACTAATGTAGCAGATGCTAAAAATTTACTTGGTTATTTGCTCTGTCAATTTTTTTTTATGCTTTCTATATGTCGAATTCACCACTCTTTCACTGTTGAATTGTGCTCATATCAAGTCTTAGTTGAAATGTTCATCTGCGTCGCTTAAAACTCCTCCTTAGTTAAAACTTGTGCGTGAATATAGGACGATAAAACACTTAACGTGCAGAAATAGTACGTGAAATCTCAAATTCAGTTTTGCACTCATATATTGAAAAGGACAAAGCAATTGAAGTAGCGTAGCTTTTGAAGCCTATTTGAAATTTTATTGCCAAAATCTTATCTGCATATCATCCCATAAAATCAAAGCTCTAGAGTTTAATGTTGTTCTCATTTGTGTTTCGTCGATGGTCATCTACTAGGATCACTCTGCACATCTATATTCTTTAAAACCTTTTCTAACATAGCGTGATCAAGATGCACTGATTTGGGAGCTATTGGGTCGAAAGAGAGTCATTAGGCCTCTGTAGTTACGGCGTTGTTGCATCTAGAAACTGATAACAAGATTTTTTAGCAGCGAAGAGCTTGGCAGTATTGGACATTCAACGACTTGATTGCAAGGCATCATTTCTGTGCACATGCGTGTGAAAAAAAAGGGGGGGGGTCATAAAAAATGAAAAATTGACGTGTGTGTGGGGCATCAACCAGGGATTGACGACCGAACCACAGCCTCCTTTGACTCGAGCAAAGAAGGTGTAAAGACTACAATAGAAATCTGAGATGTATGTATTCCTACCACAAAGGGGCCTAAAGGTTGTCTTTTTGGTTGCGCAGGAATGGTAGATACCACCAATCCTTCAACCTGCCCATGACTACTTTTGTAGAATGTTTCAATCCACCACTCAACCCTCCTCATCAATCCCACTCCCACCATCCACACAACACTTATTCACCACTGTCACTCACACACCACCTACCATTCCAATATACATGGTAGACACTACACTCACGTCCGCCCCTGAAGGCAAAGACATTTCACCACCAACAGCACCTCCACCTCCCCCCACACTACCACCTTCCCCCATCCCCCCTCCACCAATCTCACCTGCATACACATCTCTTGTAGACACAACATTCACACTTCCCATTCCCCAATTCCCTCCCCTTGCATCTTCCATTATATAAACCACACCTTCATCCATAGGCAATGCATTTGACATCATGATTGCATGTATCTCACAGTTAAGGACAGAATACAATCAGCTGCAGGCGCGTAATCAAAGGTTACAAGAACACTCTGAAGCATTACAACAATGCCTCGATACACTGGAAGAGGACAAAGCTAGTCTCCAAACTCAAATTCAGACCTTACAAGAGGCTCACGACATGTTGGAGACACAATTTCAGAATATAGATCAAGAATCAATCCAAGGGTTGGAAAGCCATTTGCAGATACAACTCGAAAGAAATTCCAAACTCCAACGCAATATGGCCCTGCTCAAATGACACCTCGCAGTAGCACACGAAGAAAATAAACGTCTCCAACAACAGAACCAGGAAAACTTAGAAGCAGCCATCGAAAGCACACCCGGGGCACCCATTAGTCCTTCCAAGTTTCAAGCGGTGACCCCAAAGAGCATCAAAATCATTCTTGAAGACTATGCCACTTTACTCAATGCACATGACCAATTATCAGAAGAACTTGGTCAACTGAAGTAGAAAAGACAGAAAGAAATGACAGCGGGTCCCCAAGCTACTGACTCAATCACTTCACTTATCATGGACTTGGACGCCCTTCAAGATCTCCAAAAACAAGTCGGAGAATTGGAGGCACGTCTACTACAATATGAAAGACCACCGTCCCCCCCTGAGGCGCCCACAGATGAAGAGAGAGTCTCCATTCCGGTGGAACAAACATTTGAAGAGGATTATGATCTGCAACCCTTCCCAGGGGGATGACAAACGGAAGAAGGATAGGATATTTTCGAAGTGCCATGACCCCCATGGCTACGACAAGTGGAAGAAATGGCGAGTTCTCATGAAGAGCGCACAATAGTGCAAAATCAGGCCATGAGATTCATAGAAGAAACTGTGTTACAATCCAATTACTTCAAGAACTTGTCATCTAGATGCCTCATCCTCTCATCAAAACTCCAATATAGGCCTTACTATGTTATTCTGGCTAATTACAATGCAGAAATAAAGAGAGTCACGGGTAAGATTCCTTCTTTCGCTACCTAGTTCCTGTGAAGAGAGATGGTGGATGCAATCCAAAGATGAGTAGGTGCTGCTACAACCAGCTTCACACCAACCAACTGAGACTTCAGAGTTGATTAGTAGACCCTTTAAGCTTCCTAAATCCACCAAAATATCAGCCAAGTACTTAGGAACATGTATCCCAAAAGTTTAAGTCAAGACAGACTAGTTGCGAAATGACTAGCTCCCAAAACTTGCTATTTTTGGACATACACCTGCTGGAAAAACTGAACGGTGCTCTCAACCTCGTAAGAATTAGATAAATTCCTTTTGGGCATAGCAAATAGACTTAGCAAGCTTCCCAATCCAATTTAAAACACTTCAAATGATGGACTAAGCACTCATAACAAGTTTCATCAATTTTTGGAACATGCCCACTATTCTCGAGGCTCTGCAGAGATAGACCAGTGAGCAGTAAATTGTAGATATCTTCAAATTTATTAATTCAATGACCATGAAAATTTACAAGTAGAAAATAGACATTATGAGCTATCCAACGCATGTTAAATCACTGAAAAAGGTTCATTAGAACTCGAGATATGACCTTCTGAATGTACTGCTCGGAGTGAGTATAGCAGAGAACAAAACAGAGAAGTAGATGATGATAAATGTATAGATTCACAGATTACAACCACATTGGCAATGAGTATTTGCACAATGGGAGTAGAATGATAGATCTATGGACTAAGATCTTCAATCTCTACAAAATGACATGAAATGGTCACGTACAAGGCTTGCTAATTGCCTCTTCCTTCTTGCTCTTTTTATAGCTATTCTTGGAGGGAGTTTTGAATTCGAATTCGAATGGCTCCACCTAAAAGTGATCCCCAAAGTTAGGAGAGATTCCCTCAGCTCAAAAGTTCGTGGTTTTAGGTAGATAGGGCCACGACTTTGCTTTTACATCATGGATGAGGTAAGCCATCCTTTTCCTTTTTTCTTTTTCAAATTACAAGAGATAAAAATGAACTCTTTTACAAGAGGTGTTCACATGACTACTCATGTGACTTACAAATGAGGATAATATCAAGCATATCAAGCATGTAGGCTTGGGTAAAATGCACCAACAGTTCCAACCCAAAGACCTTCCTCCAAAAGTGCAGAAAGGAAAAATCCATCAACCGACATGGTGGCAGAAACTTCTAGAGACATATCCCGAAATGCTACGCACATGGAACAACACGCCTTTACATCTACTCTACAATCCATGCTACGGCCCTGTTCCACGACGTAGATCATGGAAAGCGTTCAACATAAAGGTACAGAATAATGCTCAATGTAAGGAGTGGCTCAATTATCTGTACATAGCACCACCGCAGGGACCACCATCGATAGCATACATGATGGCCACAATTCGACATTGGATGCCTCGACTGAAGCCCATGCCGGATGTTGCAGCCCAAATGATGCTCAAAATTTTGGACATGATGCAAGTTGTGCTCAAAACTTTTAGGAATGCAGAAGCACCACAAGTACATCTACTAGGGTTTACCAATGGAAATTATGATTTGGTGTATGACATGAGCACCACCCCTAGCATTCGTGTGGCTTACGCTTGGCATGCATGCATCAAATACCTCCCCGTATGCTATAAATAGACATTCGAAGACATGTTCAGGTCAAGATTCTGGGAGTATCACTCGGAGGTCTTCGCACCGAAGCCCACACGCCTACTTCATCTCTTTGCATGTGAACAAACCATGTACTCTGAGTACTACACGACACCACAACCCGAGGTCCTAGGTGAAATAAATTGGGATGCGCTGCAAGCTGATCTAGCAAGAGGATTACGGATAGGAGAACATGAGCTAGCCACCAACGTTATCCAATACTATATTGACCACCCTATAGAACAGAGGTTTGTCAGGGGCGACAGATGCTAGGAAGGGGGGAGTGTTGGCATACAAGTCAGAAGAAAAGCATACAGGCACAAAGGAGCAATCATGCACAATATGCAACAAGGCCCAATCATTTTTTTTCATAAACTATTTCCAACTCAAGTTATTTTCATCACTACACACACATTGTAAATTCTGTTTTCGGTATAATAGACTCCATTTTGTTGAAGCTGAGGAGTCCTCGAGCTTGATGAGTAGTAGAATCAGCTACATACCAATTTTCTTAATTTTTAGACTCTGTTTGAGCCCTCAAATAGGCTCTAGAACTTAATTTTTAACTAGGCTGGACGCTAGGTCTGGACAAGGCCAAAGCTAGTCAAAAAACTATAAAAAGAGCTAGAGAGCTCATTTTTGAGGTTGGATTGTTAGTGATTTGAGCTTATGTTAAAGACTTTTTGACTAATGCAAAGAACTCCATTGTTCCTCTCCTTGTTCTTGTCGTGTGTGCGCGTGTGTGCATGTTTGTGTGATTCTCACTCACACACTTGTGCCACCACTTGCTCATAGTCTTCATACTAGTCCTCATGTCTCCACGGATTGACAATTATGAGGTGAATCTCCTCACGTTGGCACTTGCCATTGTGTTAGAGTGACAATGTGTGTGTGTATGTGTGTGTGTATGTGTGTGTGTAAATTTGTGTGTATGTGTGGCATGTGTGTATGTGTCTATGTGTGTATATGTGTGTGTATGTGTGTGTACATGTGTGTGTATGTGTGTATGTGTGTATGTGTGTGTGTGTCTATGTGTGTATATGTGTGTCTATGTGTGTTTATATGTGTGTGTGTGTATGCATGTCTATGTGTGTGTGTGTGTAAAACTATGTGTATATGTGTGTCTGTATGTGTGTGTATGTGTGTGTATGTGTGTATGTGTCTATGTGTGTACATGTGTGAGTATGTGTCTAGGTGTGTATGTGTGTGTGTATGTGTCTATGTGTGTATGTGTGTGTGTGTGTCTATGTGTGTATGTGTGTGTGTGTCTATGTGTGTGTGTGTGTCTATGTGTGTGTGTGTGTAAATGTGTGTGTATGTGTGTGTGTATGTGTCTATGTGTGCATATATGTGTGTGTATGCATGTGTATGTGTGTGTAAATCTGTGTATGTGTCTATGTGTGTATGTGTGTGTCTCTATGTGTGTATGTGTGTGTGTGTCTATGTGTATATGTGTGTGTATGCATGTGTATGTGTGTGTAAATCTGTGTATGTGTGTGTAAATTTGTGTTTGTGTGTGTATGTGTCTATGTGCATATGTGTGTGTCTCTATGTGTGTATGTGTGTGTATGTGTATATGTGTCTATGTGTATATGTGTATATGTGTGTATGCTCTCTCTCTCTCTCTCTCTCTCTCTCTCTTTCGCATCTCAATCTCGACACAAATGTACCGAGAGAAATCAATTTTTTTTTAACATTTCAGAGTGTCACTTATGCAATGCTCTGAAATATCAGGACATTGCTTATGCAATGCTCCAGCATTGCAAGTAGTTTGCCAACGTCGGTAGGAGCGTTGCTAGATAACGATGCTCTTTGCAAGTAGGTATGGGTGTTTGTGTGTGAATGTATGTTTGTTTGTGTATATATGTACATATCTATAGATGTATATATGTATGCATACAATGCGTACATGATTGTAGGTATGTATTTAAAAATATATGCATGTATATTTTTTGTGTACCTATGTATGATGTTTGTGTGTATATATATATATATATATATATATATATATATATATATATATATATATATATATATATATATATGAAAGTGTATGTTAATTTATGCATGTGTGAAAAAAAAACAACTTAGAATGTACTTATGATAATTAGCCATAATCGTCAATGCTTTGATAAGATGAAAATCAAAGACATATCACTAGAGAGAGAAAGAGAGGGATTGATAGTGAAAGAGCACGAGAGAGAGAGAGATCATTTGTGTACATTTGATTCATCAAACATTTGTTCACTCTTCAACGAGGCACGAATAGAATCATCGATGGAAGTGCAATGTTTTGTTTTTATTGTTGGGCATTAAAACATCATGTAATCAGTGGAACTTGTCATCGTATAAATGATTTTTCGAGTATGTGGTATACAACATTTTGATGCATATATGATGCTATTCACAACCCATATGGGACATTTTCTTAATTTCTTATTAATTTTTTTTTTTATCAAGCATCCCTTTTTTTTATTTACTTCCTAAAGTATAGGCTCTAAAATTTCAATGAGAAGATGCATATAAAAAGCTCTTCCCCTTCCTTCTCCTTCTAGCCCTCTTAAAAATTACGTAGTAGGCCTCCATCCGAATCAGATCTTCTCCTGCTTTGTCTTCTTCAAATGATGTTCCTCTCCAACAGCTCCTTCAGTCAGCAAACTAGTCCCTTCTAGAATCTTGAAAAGGCCAGTCTTCCAGTTCCAACACTCCCCATAGTTCCCCCCATGCGTGCCCTCATACTCCCTCCCCATTTTTGCAGAATTGGTCGATGTTTTTTCTATTGAATACCCCCTTTTTGTGGGTCCCGCCCTCTCTCCCCTTATCTCATGTATGTAGTCAGCGACCTCCCCCATGTGCAATCCTCGAGTCTTCTTTTTCTCTTGTGAACCACCCTTTTTCCTCTCCTACACCTAAGTTTTTTTATTTATTTTCCCTTGTTATCTCCTCTTCAATGTCACTGTAGTTACCGACTTTGGTATCCTATTCCCCTCCAAAATTAGGCCAACAACCCTCTGCCTCTCACTATAACAATGAAATGGGCCACAATGGGCTCTGCCACCCTCCCCGACACACCTACATACCATTCAAAAATAGATACAATAGGAAAAAATAACTCCCCCCATAAAGTAGAAATATAAACTTCTCTAATAAATTGCTCCATTGAATCACTTCATTTCAATTGTGTGTCCAAGTGAAAAACCATTACAAAGGACCATGAAAACATCAAAGGCTATGATACAAACTTCATAAAAATGTTCATTTCCAAGTTAAGTGTGCAAGAATATTTCTTTCGACTCTATTCTATTCTCCCTTGCCAAAAAGTGTGCAACATGCAAGATCTTTTTTTTTATTTTTTTTTTTAATATAAAGGAAGTTCGGCATAAGCCTACTCTCCCGGACTTGAATTAAATAAAGAAAAGTACAAGAGAAGGGGACTAGTGCCCACGGGACCCCCCGAATCCCACAAAGCAGGGGAAGCTTTTACAGAGCTTAGATGGCATTACAAAGAAGGTTAATTACCCTCTCATCACCCTCATGTGGGGCCCACTTAGGTTTAAGCTTGTTATCGATCAAAAGGAGTACTTGATGATGCCTAAAGGGGGGTGTTTTTTTACAGTTGACAATCCTTTTGCCAAGGAGGAACAACGATTTCTCAATTGACCACTCCTTGGGGGAGTCACCAAAGTTGAAAGGACATCTTTCCCGCCAGATTTTCCATAGGACCTCCCCTCTGATGGCATTCCAGAGAGTCGCGGAGCAGCCGATCGCTTCTCCCAGCAGGGCTTGCTGCCAACTGAGACGTTTTTGAAGTCTAATTCTCTTTCCAACCACCTGCCAGAGTCTGTTGGAGTTGGGGCAGGTAAAGAAGATGTGTGAAACATCTTCGATAGACCGGTAGCAGCGTTTGCACCAGGGAGGGATCCCACAAATTTTGCTAGCCTTAAGGTTGGTCTAGATTCCATGATGAAGAATTTGCCATAAGAGAGAGAGGGAAGACTTTTTGATTTCTATGAGGGGGTGCCAGATAGCCATGAACTTCATGTCCCACCGAAGCCACGTCCATGACAGGCACCACTTTTTGTTGAGGTTAACCTGATAGTCGATCGTGTCTTTGATGTTCGGGATTTTTGATAGGCTATTCCTATTGTGCCATTTGAGACCAAGCGAGCTCGACATGTCGTGTCCCATGAGAAGGCGAAATTTGTGTCGGTCCCAGGCGAGACATCTGCTTTGCAAAGTGTTCCATTCTTCATGCGAAATGTTGATGCTAGGGTCAATATCCTCAAAGTTGATCCAGTGGTTGGTGTCTTGTTTCCAGAGATGTTTCCATTTTTTGAAGCCTTTGTTCCATAGCTTCTTGGCATTTTGAATGTTCCAGGATTCCACACTCCGGATGCCATGGATCGGAAACCAGATAGAGTCGTTTTGTCTGATACCGGCAGCCCACTTCCAGTCTTCACTTATTCTTGTGAAGCTTTTGACTTTATTCCAACTCTTCCAAAGGGAGCACACCAGATTAGAGCCTTTCGGGAAGACGGGGATCGGGGAAAACAACAAGGTCAAGATGTCAAGATTCTTCCAATTTGGGAAACCCATGAGCGCCAACTCATTCTTGTTTCTGAAGATCAACTTGGCCCACGAGGCCTCCCCGTTGCACCAAGCCTTAGTCATCCATTTGGCCGACAGTTTGTTAGCCATGCACCCAATGTCCAAGATACCAAGTCCCCCACTATCTCTATGGCTGGTGCAGATGGACCATTTGATTTTAGGCACCCCCCTCCTATTGTGGTCGCCCGTCCAAAGGAAGTTTCTACAAATACTATCTAGTTTGGACAGATCTTGCTCTTTCGGTCTCCAACAAGAAAGGAAATAAATGGTAGATGATAAGAGGAACGTGTTGATAACCATAGCACGACCAGCAAGATTGATTTGCATACCTCCAATAGTTAAGCTTGTTTTCAAGTTTGGCAAGCACCCAGTTCCACCGTTGTTCCATAGAGACGGCAAACCCCAAGGGAATCCCAAGAAGCCGAAAAATTTGGCCCTGCGGAATGATTTGACAGCCATGATCAATGAGAAGGTCGGGCTGTGACCCACCAATAGCTCTAAAGGCGGTCTTAGAGTGGTTCATTATGGAACCAGAGGCTTCACAAAAGGTAGCAAGACACTTCCAGAACGTATCCAGGCTGGTACTATCATTGTGAACAAAAGCGTTCATATCATCGGCAAAAAGTCTCATGGTGATCTGACTGTGGTCATGCGGCAAACGAAGGCCTTTAATGTTACCAGCTTCCACCTGATGCTCCACCAGCCTGCTAAGCCCTTTCGTGGCAATGGCAAAGAGAAGGGGAGCCAATGGGCACCCTTGTCTGATAGATCTTCTAAGTTTGATCACCTTTGAAAGTTTTCCATTAATGTTAATTTGGGTCGATGCGTTTCCGAGAAGGGTCGCAATCATCTTGGTGAATTTCTGACTACATCCAAGATCTTGTAGCGACTGTAGAATATAGTCCCATTCTAGCCTGTCGTAGGCTTTATCAAAGTCGATCTTGAGGAATACTACTTCTTGTTTAGACTCATTTGCAAATTCAAGACCTTCCCAGATATCTATAATGGTTTCCAAAATTGACCTGCCTTTGATGAAACCTTTTTGGTCCTCGCTCAACCACGCTCTCAAGTGGCAAGAGATTCTGTTGGCAATGACTTTGGCGATGATCTTGTATCCTGTTTGGAGCATTGTAATGGGACGCCAGTTCTCTATTCTGTTCTTTTCCCCTTTTTTGTGTACTAACTTGATGATGCCATTGTTGAGACAAGAAGGAAGCGCGCCAAACTTGAGTGCCTCTTGCCAAACCAAACGAAGAGGGGTGGCAACCACCAACTTGAAGGATTTAAAGAACTCATTAGTGAGCCCGTCGGGTCCCGGGCTTTTGCCTGAAGGGAGGGCATCAATGACCTCAATGATTTCGGCTTCAGAGATAGAGGCATGAAGCAGAGATTGAAGGTTGAGTGGTATCCTGTGGGAGGAAACCCTAGATATGGCTGCCATACAGTCCCTTCTATGGTGGGAGAGGGGGTTTGAGGTCCCCAGGAGTCTCGTGAAGTGCCCTTCAATGATCCCAAAATTATCTTCTTCCGTATTGCATACATTGCCATTTGCGTCTAGCAATAAGGGGATCGATTCTCTGTTGTGTTTCCTTTTGAGGATACGGCACATCTCTTTGGTGGGTTTGTCGGCTTTGCCAGCCCACCACTCCTTGAAGAAAATTTGCAAATTTTTCCTTTGTATCTCTTCCTCGTATCTCAGCAGCGCTCTGATTTTTCGAAGTCCTTTCTGGGCTTGAGATTTTCCTTTGTTCACTTCCTCCTCGAGCCGCCAGAGTCTATGATATAGAGCTTCTCTACGAGCCCGCCGCATAGCCTCTAGCATCTTCCTGGATCTAATCATGATCTGTCGTGACTTATCGACCGCACTTCTCCAACACTTGGCTGGCGAATGCCTCCTTCCACACATCAGAAATTTCTTGATGGACGGAGGGGAGAGAGAAGGAGGGCACACTGGCATGGAACCAAGGAGCCTTACGGATCTTGGTGGGGGGTTGAAAAGTGATGACGATCGGGTAGTGATCAGAGATGGTGAGGTCGGTGCGTTGCGAGAGGGAAGGGTGGCCCCACTGATGAGTAAAACTCTGAGAAATGTAGCATCTATCAAGTCTAGCTTTCCTCAAGTCCTCGCTTGCTTGGAGATTTGACCAAGAAAAGCCATTCGAGTCTTTGAATTCGACCAGATCCAAGTGTAGTTTAGTTTTGTCCCACGTTTCTTTCTCCCGACTATCGATGACCCTACCCTTGCCCATCCATCTATCCATAGGGTCCTCTACCATTTTGAAGTCACCACAAATAAGCACGTTGTGGGGGAGCGAGTCCAAGGAGGCCCAAGTGTTAAGTCTCTCTAACTCCCCATTAGGGGCATACAAAGAAACTAAAGTAAAACAAAAGGGAGCACCGAAAGAAACAGCAATCCATCGATGGCATTCATCTTCAAAGGAGTTCTCAAGCTTTTCAAACCAGAGTTGATTAATACCGATTACCGTTCCACCGGACCCCCGCTGATGCGCCGTTGAAATCCAAATATGGGTCGAGGAGACATGTCTAAGCCGTTTCTGGAGGTCTTCTCCGTCAATTTTAATCTCTTGGATACATATAAGATCTGGGTTTAGGCTAATGTCGCGAAGCCATTGACCAATGATGATCGCTCTTGAGGGGTCGGTTAGCCCTCTAGCATTTAACGAGATGATGATCATTGTCGTTATAATCCCTCTTTGCGGGAGGGAGCTTTGTCCTTTCTTTTCTTGGATTCATCTTTCTTTTTCGCTCGGATCGGATCCCGAGTTAGCAATAGGTTCTTGTGGGGGCTTTTCCACGGTAACTCCATAGGTTTTTTTCCTTTGCGGGATGCCTCCTGCTGGGAAGAACTGGGCACCGTTTTCAGCTCCGTTTCCGGAATAGTCGATCCGATGATGGAGCTTTCACTATCCATGTTATCTTCATTGCTAGTAGTAAAGCCGTCTTCTTTGCTTGTAGTGTAACCCTCCTGCAAGGTTTCTTTACTGTCAGGGATCTCTAGGCCTTTGACGTCGGTGTCCACCACAAGTTGGTTCCCACCTGGGTAGTCAAACTCATTGATGTCCTTTACCAGATTGCAATACAAGTTGTTGGAGGGGGTAACTGACATTTTGTTTCGCTCAGAAGTCGCCCTAGGGCTTCTTTTCCTTCTTCTTCTGACTTCGATGAACCCGTCTGCGTCAGCTTCTAGATTAAGGGGGCCCTTGACTTCCTCTACTTTCGTCGAGTGATTCAATGCACCATTGCTATCTTGAGCATTTTTTGGGGGCTTCTTGATTTCGCTTGCTTTTTTGTCTCAAAGGGCAATCTTTAATCCTGTGACCTTGTTGGCCACAACGAAAGCACGCGTTGGGAAGGTTTTTGTAACTGATGTCTTGCTCCCATACATCCCCTTCGCCCAAGTCCAGTTTGATCTTCGATGGAAGTGGCATACTGAGGTCAGCCTCGACACAGACTTGAGGGTGCCACCGAGCGTTGAACGAGTGTCTTGCACCTTCATAAATGAGACCACCAATGTCCTCGCGTGAGGCCAACGGCTTGCCGATAGGGGAAACGATGTCCCACACGAAGTTGTACAAGAAGTATGGCAGGTTAGGGAGCTCAACCCAGAGAGGGTACCGAAGCGATTTCGATTTGTCGGGAGTAAAATCAGGGGACCATCTGAATAGGCACAGGGTCGCCCGGCCGAGTTGCCAAGTTCCGACACTAAGGGCTCGAAACGCCATATCTTCATTTTCAAAGACTAGCAGCAAGTGGCTTGCCGGTAAGAACTGACACTTACAAACAACTAGCCCACGGGGGAACCACTCGTTGTGAAGCCACTGTCGCACAGTTTCGAGCGGGGGCCTAGGGCCGAACATTTGGCCGACGAGGCAAACTTTCTTGAGCTCCTCCTGAGTTGACAGAATTGCGGATCTACTGAGGGAGACCAAGGGGGGTTCAACACTCTCGAAGGCCCCTAGGGCGGCACAAGAACCCCCCTCCAACAAAGAGGCCAGGTTATCGGTCTCCCCAGAAGGAGGGGCCAGGTTACTTCTCACAAGAGAGGGGGTCGCCAAATCCATGACAAAAGAGGGACGCCCCGAACTCTGAAAACCTTGAAATGCCTCCGATGAAGATTTCCTTTTTAATGAGTGAGACGGCTCAATCAACTTAAGTTAGTTCCAACACACACAGCGCTGAAGCGAGGGCGGTCGAACAATTAAGGGGGCTAGGGCGGTCGAACAATTAAGGGGGCTGCCACTTTTCCCAACGCAACAGGCTTATGTGCGCTCTAGATAGATCCCAGCCTCCAGGTATCGCATCACGCTGAACCCAGGAACCCAGCGGCCGGTATCGTGTCCCACTCACACCTTGGTATCGCGGGGCCACAACGGCTGAGGTCTGGTATCGTCCAAAAGCTAGAGTCGGTGGTATTGCGACCACCCAAGGGGCAAATATCGTATCGTGGAGCCAACCACACCAGGGGAGGCGCGTCACGCGATACTAGTCTCAACCCAGGGTGGTACCAGCGATACCTCCAGTAGAAGTATCGCGATACCAGTCACCCGGGGAGACGATCGCAGCCAAGTCACGCGATACCAGTCTCAACCCAGGGTGGTACCAGTGATACCTCCAGTAGAAGTATCGCGATACCAGCCACCCGGGGAGACGATCGCAGCCAACACACTTTCAGTAGCACGCAAACAAACTCACGAGCAGCTCCCGCAGCCACCCAAGTCTTTTTCTGATGTTGTAGCTGAAACAGGAATGGCATCCGCGTTGCTCATAACTTTTCTTCGACAGTTTGAAGTTCTTCAGCCAAGTCGTGGACTTCATAGACAGCAGCTACGTCGAATGTTGTCGCCCTTCACTCCGTCGCAGCAGCCATGACTGCAGCAGCTTCTTCAGCCAAGTCGTGGACTTCATAGACAGCAGCTACGTCGAATGCTCTCAACATGCAAGATCTTTACTCAACAATGCACTAACATATTTAATCTACAAGAAAGCTTCATCTCAATGCGCACGGATATTGTCTGGTGGTCACAATTCATTGACAACAACAATTGTCTAATTGAAATCAGTATGCAAAGAGAAGGATACAATATTTTTCTTCCATGTTACCAGAATCAACAAGCTCACTTACCACAACACTACTCTCAAGACACTTATCTTCACATCTAGCTACTTTGGCATTGCTTAGCCTGATTACTCCTTTGTTGGCGTACATTTCTCTACACTCCCATGAGCTTTCAATCCATATCTAAAACATCATCTTCCTATTGCTCCAAGCTTCCATGACACAAGCTCCTTACTTCATGGATCTTCAAATTATCCTCTTTAGTGTTGCATTTGCTACCTCTCTCTGGCATAATAGACATCTAAAAGATACCATTACTCTTCTCCAAGCCACCACATTTTATTGTGGTTTACCACCATCGACAATATTTTTTCCTTGCAAAACACCTACACTCAAATATATACTCTACAAAATGGAACATGTTAGTCTGTTTGCTATGCATTGGCATTTATATGATATTTATAGCCTAGATCTTTAAACAATGCATTGTGAATTGATATTGTAGGTAGATTTTTCTCAAGTGTTTGCTTATTCTCTTCTAATAACTCCTTCAATGTTAATACATTATTTACTTTTGATATATTTTTAACAAATATTATAATTGGTAGTAAATTTATGAATATCTCTTGCTCTCTTGTTGTCCATAAACTATCATTGAAAACTAATTTAAGAAATTTTTCTCTTGTAGTATCTCCGTATTACTTATTGGTGATGGATGGACCATAATGAGGATGATGCTTTCTTGCACTTCAGATTTCCTTAAATATATGTGGGTACAGTCTTTAGACGTGGACTAAAATTACAAGAAAGACATTCATTTGTACAAAAATAGAACAAGTATTTTGAATTAACCTATGCCAATGATGACTTCCCAAAAAAGGGGTGAAAAGGAGAGGAGTGAATGCACAAAGAAAATAGATGAAGAGTGTTGGGGGATTCTTGTGCAGAAAGGGGTTTGAGTGTTTCTAGGAGAAGGGGGAAAGATAAGAAGAAAGATACAAACACGGGAAGCCTCTGTAGATTGATTATAAAGAAAAAAATAAAATGGAGATGTACGATACAATCCAAATGCCCTCTGTGCGAAATCCCCAAGTGTGCATAATAAACAAAGTTACAAAATACCCAAGGTTTTTGCTGCCGCCGACCTTCTCTACACCAAACCTCCAACTTCTCCAAGCTTGCACTTGTGCACACCTTGCACTCAATCTTCCAATAGGGGGAAGG
Organism: Ceratopteris richardii; assembly: GCA_020310875.1. Classification (NCBI taxonomy): domain Eukaryota; kingdom Viridiplantae; phylum Streptophyta; class Polypodiopsida; order Polypodiales; family Pteridaceae; genus Ceratopteris; species Ceratopteris richardii. The sequence continues at coordinate 87,281,509 of CM035443.1, forward strand.
ATGGACACCTTCTGTCGACACGCGTACAGCTTCAATGGAACCTTCTGACCTTTGCTTGCATGGCTTAGCCTTCTCTTCACACTTCTAAGTCACTCTCCTTGCACACTTTGCACTTCACTTCTCTGTGTTGTGTGCACTCTCTCTGAATGAATCTTGCTCTTCCCTTGCTTAGTCTAGACTATGCTTACCTTGCTTAGTCCTTCAAGAATAAAGCCTTGCCTTGATTTGAGTTCCGGTTCACATATGCTCCTAACTGCTAGAGTATCTTGGTGCTCACTTTGATGTCCCAAGATTGTCTCCAAAAGTGGGTAGCCAACGAATCCCTGTTTTGTCTTGTAGTGACTTTAGACTAAAACAAAAATTTTAATTGGGGAGCAATACTTTCACTTCCGCTTCACATTTTGCCTTTTAATTCTTCAAATGTGCACCTAAAAGAGGGTTCACCTAAACCTTCCAAACACTTTGAACCTTAAAGAAATTATAGAAAGACACATTGCAACCTGCAACCAACTTTCTGCAACATATAACCTTTGTGAACAATTACTTGGGCACTACATATGCACCTTGACACCCGAACTTTGAACGCTTTAACTTTGCCCATATTGACTTTGACCTTGAACATGGGTGACTTTGACCGGTTTGACTTTGAACTTTTGACTTTGACTAAGGTTGACTTTGACCAATATGACTTCTAAGGGTTCAACAGTTGCCCACCACCTAATGGGCTCTCCGTTCGGAGAGATATAGCCAAAACTGTGAGCAGAGATGACACCCTGATGCTTGTACTACAAAATCTTCAAAATGACACTTGAGCAGCTACCAAGTCCACTAGCAGCAGTAATGAACAAACACCATGGAAGAACCAAAAGTGGAAATTGCACATTGAGGAGCAGGAGGGAGGAATGTACATAGTAGGGGTGAGGTTAGGGGAAATTGGAGGGGGAATGGGAGTGGAAGTACATGTGATAGTGAAATGGGGAGGTAAGGAAAGAAGGTATGAACTTGAAGGGTTGGGGAAAAGGGAAGGGAGATGGGGAAGGGTGAATGGGTGGGGGAAAAGAAATATCTTAAAGGGTACATGAATAAACCAACATATGTCAATGAAACATAAACACCCACAAATACCAATGAAACAGAAACACTGGTAAATAACGAGACAAGAGATGCCATAAACAACCAATAACCAAAATCCCATATATATATATATATATATATATATATATATATATATATATATATATATATATATATATATCAAAAGGAAATACAATGCATGAAAAGGCATGAAATACATGAACTAGCCACGATAACGACTTGAAGTACATGAAGGAACCGCTCAATGATAGGAAAAGAAAGTAATAATGTAAGCAGCCTAACGAAGGGAACGCTAGAATGTGAAGCCTTGATGATCAAAAGGAGGCAGATGGAGTCAAAAGGGTGCGAGAAGCTGTGATGGAGAAAGTAGAAATGGATGACTAGGGAGCGGTGTCGGGTTGGGGTGCTCGTGGCAAATGAGAACCCACTGCAGGAGTAGCATCACCAGGATGTAGAGTCGGGTCAAGCATGTCAAGGGAATGATAGACATCTGCTCAGTACAAGCACCAACCATGCTCCGATAGTAGCGCAAATGGTTGCGCTCATGTCATACCAGCCGACAAGCAAGACTCTCGTAGATGCCCAAAGAAGCTCATTGTCGTATCTCCAAAAGAGCTCGATTCACGTAATCGGCCTCAGCCTGGAACCTATTCCTCTCCTGTTGAAGTGCCCGCAATGCCGCTTGAGAGGACTACCACTGTGCAGCTGCCAAAGCACGCATGCACTCGATCAGAGAGGCATACTGGCAATGTAGTGCAGCCATCGTTGTAATCGAACCGAGTGAAATGCATGCGGCATCTGCTCCATCCAATGCCACGGTGCTCGCATCCCTGAGTAAGTCGAGGAAGGGTGGATCGGCTGATGATGGTGTGACATCTACACGCGGAGGAAGAGGGGTCATGTGTGGTGAGGAAACGGGGCCGGCAAAATGAGGTGGAGACTGATGCGGCGGGGAATGGGTGTGCGAGGCGGATGCAGAGTTGACTAAAATAGAAGGGGGAGGTGGTAAGGGCATGTGCTACAGGGCAGTGGTGGGGCTAGCTAGACCAGAGGAGGACTAGCATGTGTTGTGTCTGGGGAATAGGTGGCAACCCTAGGGCAAACTCTAAGAGTGGACGGGGTGGATGAAGTAGGAGGGGGAAGGCTAGTGGGTAAGGGTGAGGATGGGTCGTGCCCATGTGGAGGAGGGGGGGCGATGTGGGGGGAAGCAGAGGGGGCTGGTGTGATCTGACCTGGCAAGTGGTAGAGCCAAGCAAGGATTGGTGCGGAATATAATGAAAAGGATCGGGAACCGTGTTGTAGTGCTTTGTGGAAGTGTCTGCAGGAAAGCTGGAATGAACCGTACATGATGAATGCATACGGGTAAGGTCACTTATGTACAAAGCAATACAAGGGATTGACGATATGGATGTCACTAAGAGGCTGGGGGGAAGAAGGACTACGAAATAGGAAATGGAATGTGAAAGCTCGTAGAAGTTGTACCATCCTAGGGGAGGTTGTGGTGGCGCTAAACATACGAGTACAAAATGCGATAGTCTCTTCCCTAGAAATGCTTGAATAAAGGTATGGGGGTGGGCGATATGTGATCACTGAAGAACCGATACTGGTTGCAATGAGCTGTGTGGATAGGGTTCAAGAAGGAAAGGTGGGAAATGATGTGAATGCCGAATGAACATCGTGACCCTCTGACTCTGACCACATGATCGAGGCCAAGCATAGAATACTTTCCTGTCGGAGATAATCCTCATTGAAGAGGCCAAAGAGGGAGATCTCTAGGAGAGCGAGGTGAAGGCCTAGGGAAAGTGAGGTAGATGGAACCTGAAAAACTAGAGATGGTCCTGATAGGTGATGCGAAGAACCCGAGCTTGACTCACTCATGGCAGACAGAGTGGGGTGATGTGGAAGTGTAGGGTGACTCGAGGGAGGTGATGGGAAGGGAAGACTAGGCGGAGGACAGGAAGGTCTATAGATGGAGGAGTCAGATAAGGATGGCCCAGAAAAGGTAGGGGTGATCAGGCAGTATAAAATACTAGGAGGTAGGGCTAGGGATGGAAAACGGACGTGGGATCCAGGCACCTGCGCAGAGTCGAGAAATACCTAGGACTCACGCAGAGCATGAACGAAGGCGGAGGGAGGAAGCTCTGAATACTCCTGTGTAGTCCTGGAGGAAGTCTGTCGGGGTGCAGAAGAAGCCATATTGCTAGATAGATTCAAATGGCTACAAGATCAAATTCTCAAAGCATGGATATGACCCATAAGCAATATGAGATAGTGGTGAATGAGTGGAGGGGAAATTGGACAAAAAAAAAGGATTAAACAAATAGCAAAAGAAGCATGAACTGATAGGGTAAAGTACTAAGAAAGGCCAGAAACAATCCTAAGATGAAAAAAATGAAGCCAAAATAAGAATGTTGCATGTAGAAAAACCCCAAAAATGACTGAAATCAGAGTTCTAAAGCAAGAGAAAGATATTGATGGAAAAAAATTAAAATAAAATAATCAAAATAAAAGGGGGGGTGAGGGGGAGGGTAGAAAGGGGGGGTGGGTGGGGGGGGGGGGGGGACAAGGGGACTTACCAGAAAGTTGCACGCTGCTTGGGTGGGGGGTTTAGAGTGTTTGGGATGCTTTTATAGGCAAAAAAAGGGGGTGGGGGAGGGGGGTCACGGGCAGGGCTACGGGCGAGCACGGGCTGCGGGATGGCAGGGGGGAGGGGGGGAGGAGGGGGGGGGAAGGGGGGGTAGGTCACGAGCAGGGCTACGGGATGGCACGGGCGGGGCTGCAGGCGGGCAGGGACTGCGGGATGGCAAGGGGGGGGAGGGGGGGAAGGGGGTGGGTCGTGGGCGGAGCTGCCGGCGGGCACGAGCGAGGCTGTAGAATGGCGGGCATAGGCGGGGCTGCAAGCAGGGGCTATGGGATGGCAGGGGGGAGTGGGGGGAGGGGGGGAAGGGAGGGCGGGTTGCAGGCGCGCTTGCGAGATGGCGGGTGGGGCTACAGGTGGGCGTGGGCTGCAAGTTGGCAGGGGGGAGGGGAGGGGGGCGGGTTGCAGGTGGGGCTACGGGCGGGCACGAGCTGCAGGATGGGGGGGAAGGGGGGAGGGGGGGGGTCGTGAGTGGGGCCGCGGGCAGGAGCGGGCTACGGGGTGGCAGGGGGAGAAGGGGAGGAGGGGGGGCGGGAGGGGGGGAAGGGGGGGGAGGGGGGGAGGGGGGGGGAGGGGGGGGGGAGGGGGGGAGGGGGGAGGGGGGAGGGGGGGAGAGGGGATGGCATATACTACCCTTGTTCACTCATTATATAGATCATAGCCCGATTTTATAGCTAGCCTTATCTCCAAAACTATATGTAGCATACCTTATCTTTCATTCTCATCATGGATTGTAAGCTACAAAGCCACTAAGACACAGATCAACACCACATTAAGCTGTTGCAGTAGAAGCTCCACCATACATCTTGGTCCTTTGGCTTGAGGGCTGCAGAAAGCAACCAACCGAGGTAGTTTGCCTCTCCCTGAACTCATCTAAGACAATGTGTTGATATCGGCACTCGACAGAGTAGAACACTTTATTCCCTTTGTACATATAGACGTCCATTCCATTTTGTGAGGGAGCACTTGCAGAAGAAACATAAACTCAAAAAATCATAACCTAAAAGATCCAGACCACAACAGGTGGAATATGGGGATGCTGCATAGAATATGGATGGAGGAAGATCTTTCTCATTTGCATGTGACACATCAACACCATAATTACAGATAGAGTCTACTGAATTTCCACTTTCGAGATTGAAGTCGCTCATTGAAGGACAGAATTAGTCTGATTCCACTGACAATGTGCTGATAAGAGCCTTAGAATTAATCTCGTGCAAGAAAGGCGGCACTTTAAGTTGCATGGCACTTTGAGTTGCATGGCATCTTTACGGGCCACCTGATCTTGTTCCTCCTGATCTCCGTAACTTGCATCGACCTTCTGCTTTGCAAGTAAGCTTCCGAGGACCGATCATGGTGACTTGGTTTGATCTAAATGAACTGAATTGCAATGTTGTAGCTCAGTGATGAGTGGCACCTCCTTTAATGTCAATCAGGGAATACATGAGGATGGTATGAAGACCTCGAGCAAGTGAAAGAACAAGTGTGTGAGTGAGAAGCACACAAACATGCACACACATACACACACACATGCACACACGGCAAGAACACAGAGAGAGAGACAATAGAGTAGCTTCTATTACAAAAGAGTTCTCGTATAACTTCAAATCTGCAACAAGCTAGCTCAAAAATGAGCTCTCTAGCTCTATTTATAGTTTTTTGACTAGCTTTGGTCTTGTTCGGACCTAGTGTTCAGCCTAGTTAAAAATTAGGTTCCTAAGCTATTTTGGAGGCTCAAACGAGCTCTGAAAATTATGAAACTTGGTAGGAAAATATTTCTAAAGCTCCTCAAGCTTGAGGACTCCTAGGCTTGCACAAAATGGAGCTACAAAAAGGTGAAACCGTATTTACAATGGTTTTCAGTGATGAGAATCACTTTTAAAATAATGTAAGGATTGAAAAAAATTGATGGGTTGCCCCAGTGCTAGATCTGCATATATGCCCGTACTTGCTTCTTCCCGTCTGAGGCCAACACTCTCCCCCCCCTAGAGTCTATCGTCTCTGACAGACCTTTGCTCCATAGTTTGATCAATGTAGTGTTGTAGTATGTCAGTTGCCAGTTCTTGTTCTCTGATCCGTAGTGCCCTGACCACATCTCTTTGAAGGGCATCCCAATTAACTGTGCCAGGCATGTCGAGTTGTGGCGTGGTGTAGAGCTCTGAGTGCATTATCTGTTCGCACGCAAATAGTTGTAGCAAATGGGTTGGACGTGGCGCAAACACTTCTGAGTGTGATTCTAAAAACCCCGTGGTGAACATATCGTCAAAGGTTTGCTTATAGCAAGCAGGAACATATCTGATCGTCGCATGCCAAGCATAAGCAACCCAAATACTTGGGGTGGTCCTCATATCATAGAGTAAGTCATAATTACCATTTATAAAGCCCGATATCGGAGGCTGGATGTTACGTGCATTGCGAAAAGTCTTTAAGACAATTTGCATCATGTCCAAGATCTTGAGCATCATCTGTGTCGCGACGTCGGGCATGGGTTGGAGGCATGGCATCCAGTGTCTAATAGTAGCCATCATGTAGGCTACGGTTGGTGTGCCTGTTGGGGGTGCAATGGATGGGTAATTGAGCCATTGTTTGCAATTCGCATTGTTCTGAACTTTTATGGAAAAGGATTTCCATGATCTTCTGCGTTGCACTGGCCCATAGCATGGATTATACTTTAAATGCATGGGGGCATGGTCCCATGTTTGGAGCATCTCTGGATAGGTCTCCAATAACTTTTGCCACCAGTTTGGTTGGAATATGGCACCTTTTCTAGCTTCTTACGGGATGTCCTCTGGTTGGAACTGTGTTGCAAAAGAAGGATACCTATTGGTGACTCTTTTGATCTCAGCGTTGTAGTCTGCCAATAGCACAAAGTAGGGCTTATACTGTAACTCTAAAGTGGTTATTAAATGCCTAGTAGCCAAGTGCTTGAAATATTTGGATTGGAGTATGGTCTCCTCAAAGGTTTTCATGGCCAGCATCTGAGTTGTTATGCGCTCTTCGTGAGTGTGGCCCATCTCTTCTACCTGCTTCATCCATGCAGGAGGGGGTTCCTCATACGTGTCTTGTCCTTCATCTGTGACTCTACCTCCGGGAAGGGGTTGAGGCTCATAGTTATCTTCAAAGGTCTCTTCCACAGGAATGGTTACTGCTGCTTCTTCTGACGGTTGATCAAGTGGAGATGGGGGTCGTTCATATTGTAACAATTTAATCTTTAACTCTGCCACTTGTTGTCGTAGCTCAAGTACCTCGTTGGTCGTTGAAGATTCTATTGGTGGAGAAGTAGCAATACTAACCATCTCTCTAGGTTCTGTTGGGTGCGGTGTGGGCACTTGTTGTCTCTGTAGTTCCTTCACCTAGTCTGCAAGTTGGTGATGCCATTCTAAGAGGTTCGCATAATCTTCCAATACCTATTGAATGTTTTCTGAGGGGATAGCCTGGAATTTAGTAGGATCTATGGGTGCCCCTGGAGTGTTTTCAATGGCCGCTTCTAAATTTTCCTGATTCTGTTGTTGTAGCCTTCTGTTCTCTTCTTGGGCAGCTACTAGGTGTCGTCGGAGTAAAGCCATGTTTCTCTGTAGTCTTGCATTGCGGGCTAATTGATCTCTGAGTTGTTCTTCGGTTGCCTTATCCATCTCTGTATATTTGGCTTCCATCGCTACATAAGATTGTTGGAGGGCTGTAACTTCGATACACGACTGCAAAGGGGAAAAATGATTCAAATGGAAGTCTCTACCTCACTCCCTACCACCTCTCAAGCAGACATTGATATGACCAGCCCAACTAACACTGATGAACCTGATGAAAGCACATAGATACCATCTCCACCGTCACCTCCCATCCAGCCCACCAAACCCCTCACCACTAGTATTCCTGAACAACCAGTATTCACCCTCAGTGAACCTATGTCACACACCACCCTTTCTCCATCCTTCCCTTTACCTACATCCACCAGTTCCAACCAATTTTCCGAGCCACCGATAGGTCATCCAGCCACCCATCAAACCATAATAGGTCACCCTTCTTATCTATCAGCTCTCGGACAGCCACATGCCCCTACCCAAACATTAACACACCCATTTCCCTTCACTACTACATTTCCTCCTTACCAACCCCAACCCACTATGCCCCTCTTAACCTCCTCAGAACCAACACAAACCACCCTACCTCCATTCTTGGCAAACCTTGTAAATATAGTTCAACAAATTGAAAATTATAATAGAAAGTCCCTTTCCCACCCCACCTCCCCCACATTCACGGCCACCATTAACACACCACCCAGCATTCCAGTATTCACGATTCACACTTCACACGCAATCACGTCCGACCCCATGGACATTTCACCCTCCACAGGACCACTCACCACCACTTTTGTTTCAACATCATCACATTTCACTTCACTCACATCACCACTTCCAACCACTGTAGGCACAACATCCACTTTTCCCTTCCCCATTTCCCGACCCCTTGCATCTTGGGAGACTTCGGTGGTGGACTCACGAGGAATTGGAACATGGGAAAGAGATCCCCGCATTCTTTTAGCTGGTTGAACCACTAGTTTTCGTCCCTGGAAGAATTGCAGTTGTGAGTATTTAAGTGCCCGTGCAATCGGCACATCATGAGCAAGGCATCTGTATATAATTCTTGTAATGGCACAACAACCATTCAAAGTAGGCTTCCTCACTCCTCATTTTCCTACTTCATATAATTGGTCGAGGATCCACACTCGCATCTTAATAGGCAGACTCCCTGTCTCCGCTAGGTATAGTCCGTACCAAATTTTCTTGTGATGTTGGGTGAATCGGTCTTGAGCTGGAAATGCCAAGTGTTGAAGACACATATGCAACGGTATGGCAATATTTGGGGTGAGGGCACACATCTCTTTCAGCTTCTTGAGCTTACTGCTCTTCATCGATTCTGGTATCAATGGGTATCGATCAGAGGGTACATGGGTACCGTACATCTGAAGGGCCTCCCTGATTAGAGTTATGTTCAACTCAAACTTTTTCATTTCCTCCTGGTTTGATAGAGAGGGCACCAGGAATGTGCCTGACTAATCTTGATCTCCTGTCGCTTTCAGAGTTGCAATCAGGTAATAACACTTAAGGAAATCTGGTTTAGGCAGAGATGCACTAAAATAATCCTGCAATCCCACTTTCTGCCAAATATCTTGAAGAGGTGCCACATTTTGTAAAGCTTCAAACTCTCTTGAGAAGAACTAAAATGTCCACCACACTCCTCCAAATTCCAACTTGGATTCCCAGATGTGGTCTGCGTCCCCCAAATCTCCTGGCATCTCATTGAACCAATGAGAATGTCCCTTTACTCTTTCTGTTAGGCCACTTGGTGGGTCCGAGATGAGAATTCCTCTCACATTCAGAAACTCCTCAGGCCTAGCTGTTAGTGGAACCTCCACAGACATGGTATCCCAATCCATTTGAGTACTAGTGCCTGCCTGGGAGCTCGTGCCTGTTGCTGCTGCCATGAGACTTCTGATGCTTATCTGCTAGAAGAAGAAAGGCACATTAGTGTTGCATAGGAAACAGGATGTAATGGTGTTCCCTCAACAATACTAACATGACATTCCTGGTGGTTAGTGGTTAGAGGTGAAGTGTTTGTGATCGGTGTGAATGTTGGTTAGTGGTTAGTGTCATCCTAGATGCATAATTTGGATATGCAATGTACTCAGAATGCACCTACATCAGGGTGGATGGATTTACAAAATTGGGTCAGGAGGTTTGATGTGGGGTTTAAGTCTCCAAACTTTGATTGTGGCATCGTAGACTTTAGTGGTGATGACATGTACAAGTTTGTGGATTGGCTTGTGTTGGATTTGGGACCTTTTGGGTACCCATTTCCAGATATTCTTAGGTTTGACCGGAGGTGTAATAGTGTAGGGTGTAGGTATCTTCCATGAGCTGTTTTCCAAGAGCGCTTGTTAGTGTTGATTTATTCTAGTGACTGGAGGTGAAGCTATTTGGGCTCGTAAGCAGGCCTTGGGCACCCATATCTGTCTAGCATTGGGGATAGCCTTCATTGACCGCTTAGGGACCCAAACAGAAATAGTATGTCTAGAGTGTTGCCTAGGGGACTCCTTCCTTTTAGTCCTTGACGGTGTGGCTCGCTTGGTGCTTTTTTGAGAACCTGTCTCTGGAGCCGTGGTTTTTTCCCCTTTGTGTATCCAGATCTGCTTCATGCCACGAGGTAATTCATGTTGCCCAGGTTGCTACGCATGCTTCTTGATCATCGGTCTCCTCAGTGTCGTGTGTTGCTGAGCCTGCCCCTTTAGAATCTTCTTTGGAATAGATGGGAACTCCTCCTTGACTTCTGTGCCTTCGTCAAGAGTGACATTCCTCTGCACCATAGAACTTTGGACAAGAAGAGCATTGTTAGCTTCATGTGGGTTCCTGGAGGAACCAGGAGTCGATGCCTTTCCTAGTGGTCTGCGTGATTGATTTTCTAACTCAATTGTGAGGCGGTTTTGGCCTACCCAAGCCTGAAGAAGTCCACTTCTTAGGTTGAGGTTGACTGTGTGATCATAGATCCAGTCTTGGCCCAAGACAAGAGGTTCAGTAAGATCCTCGTCTTCACATACTAGCACTTTCGCTGACATTAGGACCTCTTGAATGTAGAGGGGAAACTCCACCTCTCCCATGCAAGGGGTTTTAACACCTCCTAATCCTATCAAATATGCCTCTAGGGGTTTTACCTCCAATTGCAATTTTTGGTAGTAAGAAATTCGCACTGCACTAGTGGCCGCACCTGAGTCGATTAAAGCTCTCACGGACCTTGCACTCTCTCCGTGTCCTACTTCTAGGGTCACAAAAGGTCGTCGATCAACTATCCTATGGGGGCATTCACCTGAAGCCTCACACATGGCCATGTGATCACCTAGAGCTTCATGAGCGTCAGGCATGGACTGATCTCTACCTTGTCTTCTCAATTTCATTCACCGGATGCGTTCTAAAGCTTCTACCTGTGCTTCTTCTCGAATTCGCTTTTCCTCTTCCTTACATTTCCTTGCAGTATTGAGTCGATTTAGCATCTCTTCCGTTAGGGGTTCTTGATATAACTTGACTCTGCATCCGCTTATGTAACTTGGTAGGATGTCACCTTCTAGAGTGGCTAGTTGTACTGCTCCACTTGTGGAGATCCTATTGATTATCATTGTTCCATAGCCTCTCTTCTCTAATTTCTGTGCATGTTGCTTCAAGGTGTAGACTAGGACTAGATCTCCTGCTTTCAAGCCTTTATCCTTCACATGTGCGTCGAAATATGCTTTTTGCCTCTTCTTGGCTGCATAAATTCTTGTTGCAGCTCTCAATCGTGTTTCACCTAAACGTTCAAGATCGAAGCTTCTAGATGAGATCTCATGGCCTATCCACTTGTGCTCCTGTGCTACTCTTAATGTAGGTATCAAAAAATCCAATGGTAGGACTGCATTTTGGCCAAACACCATCTGAAAGGGTGTGGCTTGGAGTACTGTTTTTAGGCAACTTTGTATGCCCAAAAAACATGGTGTAGCTGTTTGTCCCAATCAGAACGTTTATTCTTAACTAATTTTGTCAATACATTGCTTAGAATCGTATTTGTGCTCTCAGCTTGTCCATTAGCTTGTGGATGATAGGGAGTTGACTTCTTATGTATTACCAAGAATTCTTGGAGAAGGTTCTCAATGACTTCATTCAAGAAGTGCGTGCCTCTATCACTCACTAACTCTATTGGCAGTCCGTATCTGGTGAACACATTCTCAAATAAGAACTTTGTTGTAGTTTGAGCATCGTTCTTTGTTGTGGCTTTTACTTCTACCCACTTGGTTAGATAGTATGTGGCCACGATGATGTATTCAGCATGTGAACCCTTAGCTGGGGGATTAATAGGATCGACAAAGTCTATTCCCCACTTAGAGAATGCACGTCCACCCATCATAGGCTTCAATGGCATCTCATCCTTGTGCATGGGATACTGAGTTCACTGACAAGCATCACACCTCTTCACGTAGGTATGTGCATCCATGTGAAGGGTTGGCCATTAAAGACCTGCAAATAGTATTGCCTTGATCACCCTATCTGGTCCAAAGTGTCCTCTTGCTACACCTTGGTGAGCAGTTTCCAAGATCTTGAGATATTCACTCTCGTGGACATATAATCTAAGATACCCATCTTTTCCTCATTTGTATAGATTATCTCCAATGAGAGCATAGTCTAGTGCCTCTTGTTCTAAGCTCCTTTGTCTAACCAAACTCATTTCTTGAGGGAATGTTTTAGTCCTCAGAAAGGCTATTAGTGGCTCTCTCCAGTCTGGCAGTAAAGACACTTGATAAAGAGTGGCATGTTCCACAGGAGGTCTAGTGCTGCACGTTGGGCATTCCTTGCACATCCTATGGACATCTGCTTCCATGGTTGGCCAGTGTACTTCGAGTCTCCTTAGTGTTTGTAAAGTTCTTTGCCTTGAGTAGTGTTGCTCTAAAGCACCTACATGTGCTAATTGCAACCACTTAGCGTACTCATCCTCTTCCACACAACAAGCTAGTATCCCTTGATCTGTATGCTTGTACATACTCGCTGCCATGATATGATACTTTTGGGCTTTCACTATCTCCCTATCTTGGGTGTTTACTACTAGATGATTAGGTCCGTATGTCAATACTGGCACTAATGGCTTAGCCCACTGAGGTACAACTTCCAAATTGAACAAGTAAGTATCAGGAAGGTCATCTGATACTCCTTGTGGGGCCTCCCAGATGTGAGCCTCAAGAGATGGTCTGCTCTCAAGTGAGTCCTACCTTTCCTCACCACAACCTCAAAGTCATATTCCATGAGTAAGAGAAACCATCTTACTAATCTACCTGTGTTGCATGGCTTGTTTACCAAGTACAACAGAGCTTGGTGATCAGTAAAAAATTTGAACTTATTTGCAAGCAAATAGTGCCTAAATTAATTTTTTTAACTGCATACACCATGCCTAATCCTTCTCGTTCAGCGGTCGTATAGTTTCGTTCACCTGAATTCAACTGTCTACTAGCATAGGCAATTGGAAGATCCATATTACCTTCACCAGTAGGTTGTGCAAGTACACATCCAATAGCATAATTGGATGCATCCACATGAACATGGAATGGCTTGTTCCAATCTCGTGTGGTCAAGATTGGTGCTGAACATAATCGTCGTTTAAGCTCATTGAAGGAGTTCTCACATTCATCAGTCCACTCAAAATTGGTCAAAAGTCCATACAGAGGCTTTGCAATGATGGCATACATGTGTATGAAGCATCGGTAATAACCACAATGCCCCATGAAAGCTTGCACTCCCTTGACATTCTCTGGTCTAGGTAGTTCTGCGATCGCTCTCACTTTCACTTTGTTAGTGGAGATGCCGTTCTTTGACACTATGTGTCCTAGAATCTTACCTTGCGTTACCATGAAAACACACTTTTCTGGGTTCAGGCAGACTTGATATTCTCTACATTTGTCAAAGATTTGCCTGAGTTCGGGTATATGAGTCTGTCTAATGTTGGAATGAGCACAAAGATCATCAACATAGACTTCCAAATTCTTCCTCAGGAACTCTTTAAGCACATGGCACATCAATCTCTAGAAGGTTGCAGGTGCATTGGTAAGCCCGAATGGCATTACCTGAAAAGAAAATATGCCCCACTCTATGGCAAAAGCCATCTTGTGTTGATCTTCTGGTGCAATGGCTACTTGATTGTAACCACAGAACCCATCCAGGAAGTTGTACACTTCCTTGCCTGCTACCCTTTATAATAGATGCTCAGTGATTGGAAGTGGATAACTATCTCTGATAGTGGCTGCATTAACCTTCTTCAAGTTAATGCATACACGTAGTTTACCATTCTTTTTGGGCACCACTACAATGGGGGAAACCCATTCAATGTGCTCGATTTCATAGATAAATCCAGCTTCCACTAAGCGATCTATCTCTTCTTTGATCTTGGCAGCATAGTTGTCATTGTATGTGTATGGCTTCTGTTTAGAGGGTCTCGCATCTGAGGTCATGGGGATCGTGTGTGAGCATATGTCAGGGTCTACACCTTTTAGGTCCTTGTAGCTCCAAGCGAATACATCTCTGTATTCTCTCAGCAAGGCTATCAACTCTTGCTCTTCTTCTTCAGTCAAGCCATGTCCAATATATGTGCATCTCTCCTCTCCTTCTTCTATGGCTACCACTATTTTCTTGGTGGTTTCTTTGTTATCATAGGCCTCTCTTGCTTGTGCCTCACGTTTAGGCATTCTTATCATGACTCTTCTATCTTCAACTTCATACTTGTTGAAATTTTCAGGGACCTCAAACAAAGATTCTTCTTCCTCTGGTGTGACTTTCCTCTTCTTCCTTTTCTTTCCTTCACTCTTGGTGGCCACTTGCATGGTTAACCTTACATCATTTGTGAGCTCTTCATGTCTCTGAGAGTGAACTTCTACTTCATAGAAGTATTCTTCATCTGATGCAAAAGGCGGGTCCATAATGATTGAATCTAGATCGGAGTCACTTGCATCCGTGAATGCATCAGTGCTAGTTTCACATTCTTCCAGAACCGAATCTCCCATGATTGGCTCTATGGAGAAGACTGAAATTTCATAGCCATCCTCGTCAGAGTGGGGTGTCCATTGTTCTTCATTGATGGCAACATCCATTGTTTCTAAAATTTATGCCCAACCTCCATGACTGTAGGTGCTCTCGTGCAAGTTGACTTAGTTTCCCATGGGCCTCTGAAATGTGGTAACTCTTGCAAGGAATTAGACTCAAAGTCTAACCCTTCATGCGAGTGGGCACTCTCCTGTTCTTCATAAATGGAAGGAATGTCTTGTGGGAATTAATCGTGTGCATTATCCACAAGTTCAATCGGAGGGGAATTTTCAATTTCTTTAGCCCATTTCTCTTCTTGAATCTCTCGCAAAAATGCTGGAGAATATCGACTCATAGAAGAAGATGTGTCTAGTTCAAGGGAGTTTGGCACATAAGCTTCCTGGTGAGGAATGCTTATCCTATCACTTGCACTCTCCTTAAGCTGGGAGGAGGCTCCATTTCCAAAATTTGCAAGTAACCTTTCCAATCTATCTAATAGACCATCAAAATGCAATGGTGTTCTAGTGGAGCTAGAGCCATTGAACAAGCGACTGGCTTCAAACATAGCTTGCGCCAATTCTACCATCCTAGCACAAAGTTTTGTTCTCTCTATCTCTAGATCAGCTCTAGGGTAAATCTGTCATGATCTGTCACGTTTTTCCCTTCTTGGATTCTGGCCTGATATGCTTTAAGCATCATGCCTAGATCCTCAGGAGTGGGATCAGCTAGGACTGATCCTACTCTGGGTGGTGGGTGGGTTATGTGTGGTGGATTAGAAAGTTGAAGAATGGAAAGTGATGGGTTGGTGGGAGATGGAAAGGGTGGTGGTGGGGTAGTGTGAGAGTGGTTTTGAGATGCGAGTTCACTTATGTTTGCCTTGGTTTCTCTCAAGCTTTCTTCAAGTTCGCTCATTTTCTGTGACCATTGTCTCTTCATTCTCTCCCGGCTATCTCTCCAAGCTCTTGTCCTTTTCTTGGTTATACTCTATGTCTCACTAACCTCAGAACTCTTTTCTTGCCCTACTCCTTCAGTTTGCTGCAAAGCTTGAGCTCGGGTGACTACTTGCACTGGGGCAGTGGAAGTCACACTTCCTGTAGAGTCTACAACTAGTCCAATGACGTTGATAGGAGTGATTTTTGGCATGTTATTGGGGTTCTTTGGGCAATCTCGTAAGAGATGCTCTTTTTCGCAATCTTCACACAAGCCCTAAATTGTCATAGGTTGGGGTTGTGTAGGAGCAGGCATTGGACAATCACGAATGAGGTGATCCCCCTGACATTGATAGCATGGTCCTCTAGGAAATGGGGGTCTTACCTGCCTAGGTTGAGGTCTAGAGTTGGGGTTTGCGTACATGACATTTGCATATTGTGGCTCCCAACTAGGTTCACTCGGATCTTCAGAGTAATATGACTTGTTATGCTTAGGTGACTGCATGTAGTAAGCATGTGGACTATCCATGTGAGTAGAGTCAAAACTATGATCACTCGGGTCACTTTCTGAAAGCAATGGTGTCACTGGCACTATGGCTCTGTTCAGGTTCTCTTCTGTAGCTGTGTACTTTACGGGAATCACATTGGCTAGGGTTGGAGGTTGTTGAGCTAACACAAGCTGAGGCCTTTGTTGGTTTTGGTAGAGTTGTTGTGGTCTGCCATATTGTTGTGGTGGGTATTGGTTCTGGTATCTTCCTTGCTGTGGGTATGGCTGAGGGTAAGCTTGCCTAACTGCTTGCTTATTGTATGGGCAATCTTGCGTAGTGTGATTAGTGTATCTCCATTCAATGGTGCAGTACTGGCTATTAGGATTCACTTGGGGTTGAGCCATAATGGGACATACATTTTCCATATGGTCACAACCACAAGTATAAACATCTCTTCATTGGGGCAAATCTAGGGATTTGTTTGCTAGAGACAACTAGTTTTTGAGCTACCTTCTCTGCAAGTTCCTCGATAGAGGTAGATTGACTGGAAGTGATGCTACTAGAGCTATCTGAATCCTTGTAGATTTTTGAAAGCTCTAATTCCTCCCCTAGGTTATCCTCAATGTCGATGCACATACGTACACATTCTTCTATGGTTCTCGGGTCCTTCAAGTACACATATGATCTCAATTTGGTACTTAGCAGTCCATTCAAGAATAAAGCCACTTGTTTGGCTGGAGTGGGCAACTCAGGAACAGGACATCTCTCTAGGTATTGCCTATACCGCCTTCCTGCAAGCCTAACTGTCTCATGAGGTGTTTGCTTGAAGCTATGAATTAGTGAGGAAGTGTTGTGCCTTATGCCACTCTTAGAAAACTCAATGATGAATGCCTCTAGAAGTTGGTCTATGTTTCTGAACTGCCTCTCATTCAGTGGTTGAAACCATGTAAGGGCGACATTCCTAAGGGTTAGACCAAAAGCATTGTATTTTGAATAGGTCCTCCACTTGTTCAGCTCTTAAGACTTGTCTAAATTCAGCTACATGATCGTATGGGTCTCCTGTGCCATCGAAATAGTTTTTCATGGACTTCACCAACTGGGTTGGCCTCAAGGTTCTAGTGTGTTCTCTACGCCTTGGCAAGGGAAAATCATCAGCATTTCTTTGGTTCCTTGGTTCTCTAGGTCTCTCCGTTTCCACTCTATTTGCCTCCGTTCTCATCCTCTCTCTTCCTATTGGGTTGGCAAAGCTTACCTCTGGCCTGTCTCTACTTCTGTCCCTTTGATCTTCATGAACTTGGGATGTTCCCACTCCTTGATGGCTATAAGAGAGATTAGATCTTGGTTGGGGAAAAATAAATTCACCCTTCCAAGTGTAGGTAGGTCTACCATGTTCTGTGACCACGAAGATCCTCTCTGAAGTATTGTCTAAATAGGTCACTTTGCCTGGGCTATCAAGATTTGAACTCATAGATTGTGATCATTCCTACCTCATTCGGTTGATCAAGCTTATACCTCCAAAAGGCTTCATCGGTCTCTCGGTTCAAGAGCAAATTTATGCTCTTGTTGTCCTGGGGCACCCACTCTGGTGTGAGGATTCTCGTAAGAACTGATTTACCTCGAGGGGCCCTAGGCTCTCTTCCCATGTTCCCTTGCTCTATGTCACCTATGTTCGTCTCTGGGATTACATTACCAAATTCGTATGTCCTGTCTGGGTGATCGATGACTACATACATAGTTCCCTCTTTATCCAAGTATGCGCCATTCTCAAACTTCAATGCTGGATGTTCTAGTCCAATAGGTTGATCTGGGTTTTTATCTGGGATCTTCTTAGACCCTCCTCATAGATGTAAGCACCTAATCGGTTGGTCCTAAGATATTCAAGTTGAGTCTTGTAAGGACCTTCAACCTTTTGTAGGTAGGCCACACCTGAACTTCCCGTGGGTCTCTCAATACCTTGAGACATCTCTGATTCGCTGGTCTCAGAGTTAGGGTGGTTTGAATAATTGCTTAGCTGCTGAGCCCAAGACCTAGCAATGTGATTGACACTAGCTTCAGAGGATCTGAGGCTTTGTCTACCCCGACCTATGTGTCTTCCTGACCTAAGGTTCATATGCTTGGATTTTATACCCCCTAGTCCCAAGTACCCTCTCGTTGCAGGTTAGTCTGTCTCACTCACTTTGTTCTTTTTAGTTGGTTATTGTGCTAAGCTCTTGTTTTAAATCACGTCGTCAGGATTACTTAAGTGAATTTCGCACTTGATATTTGCTTGATTCAAGTTTACTTTTGTTCCTTAAAATTTTCGCACTTAAGCTCTACTTAATGCTTGTACTTAGTTGATTAGTTCTCTTGGACTTGATTCATGCCTAGTGTTATTCTAATCAATCACCACACCTAAGTCGTACTTAGCCTAAGCTAGGAATTGACGAAGAAGGGTTGAGAGAACTTCCAACCTCAATTCACTTGTTGCTAAGACTGCTGCACAAGCCCAGGTAGCCTTTTCCCAAGCTTGGTACTCACCCTTGCTAGCTTGCTTTGGATGCCTTGATTGCTCACAATGTTCCTACAAAGGTTCACAAGTTAATATTGCCTTACATTACAATGAATTGATGGACACACAACAAATATGATCCCCACTTGGAGTAGCTCACTGTACCCCCAAAATCTTATGACCCTCTAATCCTACCGAATGGCCAACTTAAAAATATGTGTTCTAAAACTCCATGTATGATTCTTACAAAAACCAATCGAGGTCCACGTAGGATTCTCAATGAGCTGTCCAACGAGACCAAAATCTCATCAATCGGAGTTCGTATGGTGGAGTTATGACCATTCAGGCACTTAGGGTTTAAAATAGGCTCACAGGTTCAAGAATTTTTCTATTACTTTCCAATTGTTTTGCTCCCTTCTAAGGCTCCAAAAGACCCCAACTTGTCAAAATTCAAGCCCAAAATTAGCACAATTACACAAATTACACCCCTTAGAAATTTATGCATTGAGCCAGTGTATCGTGATAGCTCGAGTCGGTGTGTCGCAATAGGTGGGTGTGTCGCGATAGGTGGGTGTGTCGCGATACCTCGGTGTCTCGCAATAGTCGGCTGTGTCGCGATAGACGGGTGTCGCGATAGACGGGTGTGTCGTGATACCTCGGTGTGTCGCGATAGTCGGGTGTGTCACGATACCTCGGTGTGTCGCGATAGTCGGGTGTGTCGTGATACCTCGGT